>CM036753.1:108155961-108903461 GCA_020796225.1 Arion vulgaris | reverse complement strand
TAGCGTTGATAGTGGGAGTCGGATGATTTTTACAAATAAACTAAAATGACAGAAATATTCAACAGAAAATAATGAATACAGAAGCATATGGATGTTAAAAAAAAATACTGTACGATGTACGTGGGCGACCCCACAAATTTTTACTAGGGGCGGGGTGAGGACCAAAAGATTTTTTTAATTTAGTTAGTAGTTTACTACGTGAAAATGGAGAAGATCATGTTAATCATGTTAATCGTTTAAAATGATTTATGGAAAAATAATTTTCAGATTAGAAAAGAGAGGGGGAACTTTATTCTCCTTCCCCCTCAATTCCTTACTCAGAATTACTCAGTCCCATTTTCAGCTAAGTATATTGAGGACATCGACCTTGACTAGAACAGGATGCTCATCAGATAACGGTGATTGAATTGATTGATTGATTGATTAATTGATTGATTGGCTGATTGATTGATTGATAGGACTTTCAGCATTGCACATTGGTGAGTAACCATGGGTGTTCCGATCTCTTCCTTACACAGGTTGATCTCAGCTGCAGTACACGAACTCCATAGCACCGGCGAAGCGATGTAATTTGGAAGACGATGAAGATATTTGTGTAGGAATGTTATTTTAAATATTTATTTCATCTGTGAATATATTGAGGAAATCAACATTGTCTAAAACAGAACCCCTATCATATAGCGGTGAGTGCATGCAGAGCGCTACTACTATGCTGCCCCCACTCTAGAACATAATACGTACAACACTATGACACTACACTATTGTCTACTCTATACAACTCTAACATACACAGATTAAACCATGATCACATATTCGATTACAAATTGCTATTTAAACCATGACTTAATATAGCAATCACTATCATTATATATATATATATATATATATATATATATATATATATATATATATACATGTATATCTAATTGACTATTTATATCTATACGTCTCACATATCCAAGCAAAAGGAAATAATTAAGCAGCCGGCATTGTTTTTTAAAAAATAGACAAAAGACAAGGGAACTTATCTGTCTACATATCAGGTAACTGCTAGATATAATCCGACTAATAATCACATTTTTTTAAATTAATCTGATCTTTTATCATTCTTCCTCATCACAAAACGTTCTTAATCATTAGAAGCGTTTTTTTTTTTTTAAATCTTCATTACTTTATTCTTTGTAAAGTGTATTGACAATTGTTTTGTCGAGTGTTGACTGATAAAAAAGTGCAAATCTTGGCATATCCTTTAACCCCAATAAACGAGTAGTTGATTTTCTAGGCACCACTTATACGTTCAGTAGTTTGCCATTGCTTTCTGAACGGTGGGATCTAATTTTGTCGAGTCTGTAGCTCAAGTGGTAGTGAGCTCGATCACGAACCCAAGCGTACATGGTTCAAACCCCACGGTGGGCAAATTGGAATTTTTACAAAAAATGTAAAAATAGACCTCATCGTTCAGAAAGCAATGGCAAACTACTGAACGTATTAGTGGTGCCTATAAAATCAACGACTCGTTTACTGTGGTTGATGGCTACGTCCTTTAGGATATGTCACGATTTTCATTTCAAACAATCCCAGGGAAACATTTGCTGCACAAAACTGTCCTCCGCAGAGTTTCAACTCGTTGGTTATAATCGAGCTGACTACCGCTTCAGCTACAGACGTACACAGACGTACACAGAAGTACACTGATTGTTTGGTTAGTAATGTGGTTAGGGTGCTGGTATGGAGAAATGAGAACATGGAAGTGACCCACCATACAGACACACTTACGGCCACAATTTTAAAGTAAAGTCACGTTAAAAATTGCATTTCTATCTCTCCGTGAACCTTTACGTGACAAGATTAAACAAATGTCACTTTCTGGATTATATTTTTATCTTTACGTGACAACATTAAACAAAAGTCCCTTTCTGGATTATATTTTTATCTTTACGTGACAACATTAAACAAAAGTCCCTTTCTGGATTATATTTTTATCTTTACGTGACAAGATTAAACAAAAGTCACTTTCTGGATTATATTTTTATCTTTACGTGACAAGATTAAACAAAAGTCACTTTCTGGATTATATTTTTATCTTTACGTGACAAGATTAAACAAAAGTGACTTGTTGATTATATTTTATCTTTACGTGACAAGATTAAACAAAAGTGACTTGCTTTTTTTATATTTCTATCTTTACGTGACAAGATTAAACAAAAGTCACTTTCTGATTATATTTTATCTTTACGTGACAAGATTAAACAAAAGTGACTTGCTTTTTATATTTCTATCTTTACGTGACAAGATTTTTAAAAAGTCACTTTCGGGATTATATTTCTATCTTTACGTGACAAGATTAAACAAAAGTGACTTGCTTGATTATATTTCTATCTTTACGTGACAAGATTAAACAAAAGTGACTTGCTTGATTATATTTCTATCTTTACGTGACAAGATTAAACAAAAGTGACTTGCTTGATTATATTTCTATCTTTACGTGACAAGATTAAACAAAAGTGACTTGCTTTTTTTATATTTCTATCTTTACGTGACAAGATTAAACAAAAGTGACTTGCTTTTTTTATATTTATATCTTTACGTGACAAGATTAAATAAAAGTGACTTATGGATTTATTTCTATCTTTACGTGACAAGATTAAACAAAAGTGACTTGCTTTTTTTATATTTCTATCTTTACGTGACAAGATTAAACAAAAGTGACTTTCTGATTATATTTTATCTTTACGTGACAAGATTAAACAAAAGTCACTTTCTGGATTATATTTTTATCTTTACGTGACAAGATTAAACAAAAGTCACTTGCTTGATTATATTTCTATCTTTACGTGACAAGATTAAACAAATGCCACTTTATGGCTTACATTTCTTCTTTTACAGGACAAGATTAAACAAAGACTACTTTCCGGATTATATTTCGTTTCTATGTAACAAAATTAAAATGGACTGGTTTCCTAGAATACATTTCTTGCTTACGTGACAAGATTAAAGTGAGCAGCTTCCTAGATTGAAATTTTTCTTCTTTGCCCTGAAAAAATGTTTGTCGCCTTGTAACTCCCAGGGCAAATGCCATGTTTTAACAAGTCATTTGTTTTTAGAATTTAAAACGCCCTTTAGTTTGGCTCCTGGTAAAATGGCGTCCAACCCAAAGTCATGTAATGTGGCGTTTCGTTCACAAGGAGTTTGAAATATTTTGTGGTAATTTTATTTTGTTATCTTTGTAATGAATTGTTTCGAAGCCTACTAGCTAAGCCAGACTGCAATAATGCAACCTGTTGCTAGGACCCCCACTTGATGATGGAGTTAAATCGTGATCAGTTCTTGTTAGTTGGACATAATTTCTGTTATCTCATTTAATTTCTCTTATCTCTAATGAACATAAGTTTTGTTGTTGATAGCAGTCGCTACAGTTTTGTTGTTGATAACAGTCGCTACAGTTTTGTTGTTGATAACAGTCGTTACAGTTTTGTTGTTGATAGCAGTCCCTACAGTTTGTTATTTTAGTCGTCGTCAATGAATACAACTGTAGTCTTACGTAACACTTCTGACTGATTTTTGTGTGAATGCTTCCTGCCTGTACCACCAGTTTTCGTCGACATTTAGGCGAGCCTAATTCCGACTCCAGAGGTACTTGTAATTTTGATGGAGAAATAACGGATTAGAGTATCATGTAACCCAACCACTTACTGTGTGCACGTCGATAATTTTTGATCAAGCTTGCCTCCTCGAATCCTTGAATATCTACGGCAAGTAGTCATTAGTGAAGGGTGTTATTAATTTTCTATGGGCGACCCCATCGGTGTTGCTTTGATTTGAGTTAATTCTGGGTAGATCTATTTGTTCTCTTCTCTGTCCATGATATACGAAGGGCTCTTCTGAATATAAATGTTACAGAAGAGTTCTCTGTATTGTATATCATTGACAGAGAAGAGAACAAATAGATATATCCAGAATTAACTCAAAATCAAAGAAAATGGGTTATGTTAAAATAAGAATAAGAAAATTAAAGTACTTTGTACATATAAAGAGACACGAAGAGCTGGAAGAGATCATCATTGAAGGAGACATACGGTCAAAGAGGAAGACCACGGAGAAGATGGATTCAGGAAGTAACTTGTGGTTTGAGCATAGCCACTGCAGAAGCAGGACATCTGGTCTATGAGACGAAGAAATTCAGAAGGACTGTTAAAGTGGCAAAGTTCTGCTATGGATAAACTATTTGATGATGATGATCGACCTCTAGTCGCTTTGTAAATAAGTGTCTACTTATAGATACTGCAAAAAAACACAGGGATTAAAATGAAAATAACTCGACGTCTGAACATTCAGAGTTCCTCTAAACGTTCTCAGCTAATTAAAAGCGCAATCCACAGAGCACCTATACAGTAGTTCACTCGATGATTCTAAATTGTTCATAACATCGAAAAGTAGCACAGCTATTTATGACTGGGAAATCGTTTGATACGAAACTGAACAATATTGGCTGATGTGAAAACTGAACTAGTTTCTGCTTAGATAATCTGATAATGGATATTCAAAATCACATTTATGATAAAATTGAGGAAATTATTCGGAAGAAAACATAGACAATATTAAAAACATTATAATAAATGCGAACAATTACATTGATTGTTTTATAATGAGGATGATTATTGAGATAAGGATGAGAAATGATGAGTATAATAATGAATACAATAAGCAGTTCGTGGACATGATATCTACTATCAACTCTATTGCGTCTGTTGTTTAGTAATAGTGAGATCACTCACAATCCAAGTGTACCTGATTCAAACTCCGCGGTCCGACAGTTCTGGAGCAAATTTGTTCCCGCTGATGTTTACGAAAGGTAAAATTAGATCCCACCGTTCAGAAAGCAATGGCAAACTACTCAACGTATAAGTGGTGCCCAGAAAATCAGCAACTCGTTTACTGTGCTTGATGGTAAAGTTCTGTACAGGATATCCCACCATTTTTATTTTATCATTACCAACTCAATAGAGAAGAAATGGTTGTCATTTGTCGTCTACGAACAGGACACAGTAGGATGATATACCATCTGTTTAGCAACTACAAGATATCCCCTACTGACATATGTACACGTGGCATGATGACAGAAACACACCTACTGCAATAGTGTTTAACATACAATGAATAGAGTAAACACACATGTCAGTACGGGACACGATATACGGAAATGTTGACTCCGGTTGACCACTAACTACTTTTTTTTTTTTTCGATCCAGAAGCACTTGAGCTTTTCAGCTCTTCGGCTCGGTGTCATGAACATCGTAACCGGACATCGTAACCTTCGGTTCGGTGCCACGAACACCGTAAATCTGGGGAATCTGTGGCTTTTCCTGCCATCCCGCGGAATTGAACCCGCACACACAGAGGGATAGTCACCCGTAGTCCAACGCGCTACGAACACGCTGTGCAGACTGGCAACTACTTTTGTTAAAGCTGAAGGATTGACTTCATGCAAACGGGTTTTACCCTATATGGCTTGGTCCTCTCCGCAGAAATGGCACGCCACCTGCCGAGAGCATTGCACAATGCACGAACTCCGTAGCTCCGTCAAAATCCTAGGACCCTGGGAAAAATGAAGAATGACGCGGTCCGGATTCGAACCTTCGACTCGCAAGGCTTAACCACTTAGTCACAGAGATCCCCACTAACTACTTTAGAAATATACAAGTCTCAATGTCTGTAAACTATGAAAGAAGAAGAAGAAGGAGAGAGTTATTATTGAAATAGTAATGTTAATTATGATTATATTAATGACTTTAATGAGAGTAATGGCTATGACAAGGGTCAAGATTATTTAAATTTTCTATGATGATAAATCTGACAGTTGTATAATTAATTAAATTTTTGAGTAATGCACAAAAGTATGATTAATTTGATGTTTGATAATGCACAAAAGTATGATTAATTTGATGTTTAGTAATGCACAAAAGTATGATTAATTTGATGTTTGATAGTACACAAAAGTATGATTAATTTAATGTTTAATTTATGCAAAAATATCTGTAAAGAGAGTTATAATATGAAAAGCGAGTGTTTGAAGCATTAATATGACATTTATTGAAATAAAGATGTTACTAGGCTGACTTTAGCTAGTATGTTTCTACCCATCTCACTACCATTGTACTAATTACATATTCCTTTCTTAACCTTCATCTTACTATCTATCATCTATTCTTCTGTTGTCGTTACACTTCTACCAGGTTGTTGCCCAGTGTTGTGGTTTTCTGTTTTTGTTTTGCGCTGTTCTGGTGGCTTGGGTAATTGTTATTTTTGATCTTTGACAGAATTCTGCTATTCCATCTAACCATCTTTTTCGTGATCTTTCTTTCTCCTTCTTTCATGATGTTCTGTTGTAGAAGACTTTGTATACTGTGGAGTTTGGATGCATTCTTATTAAGTGGCCAAACCACTTCATTCTTTGTTTCTCAATGTAATTCAAGTATTGTTCTGTGCCAACTTTCTTGTTTTTGCTGATGTTGGTGACTCTGTATTTTCTGGTATCATCTATTGTCTCTCCCAATGTGGATGATGGAGTTGGTTGTCGACTATTGCTGTTAAGTGTAGGAGTAGGAGCTTTAATTTGCTTTCCATGGCTAGATGAGTCGCCCTTGTTGTGTTATATCCGTGTTTATTTAGTGTGGTCTTGATATTGTCTATCCATCATTGTCTTAGTCTTCCCTTGACTCTAGTACCTGATTTTGTTTTATTGTATGCTGTTATTGGTGGTCAGTTGTATTCCATTCTCATGAAATGTCCGAAACACTGCATTTGTTGTCTTTCAATGCATTCGGTGCATGAATTTATGCCCATTCTTCTTCTGATGTCCTAGTTATCACTGTCGAAGTATCTAACGACGAACGATTGACTTCATTGCAGCAGAGTTATCCCCAATATGGCTCGATCTCACTTCGCAGAAAGGACATGTCATCTACCGAGAGATTGCACACAGCACGTACTTCGAAGCATCGGCAACAATACTAGGGCACTCTGGAAGACATAAACACGTAAACAAAACGGTGCGACCCGGATTCGAACACACGACCTTCGTAACTCATGGCAAAAGCTTTACCACAGAGATACTGATTGTACTTTCCATTGTTGATTTGTATCTTACTACCACAGAGATACTGATTGTACTTTCCATTGTTGATTTGTATCTTACTATCACAGAGATACTGATTGTACTTTCCATTGTTGATTTGTATCTTACTACCACAGAGATACTGATTGTACTTTCCATTGTTGATTTGTATCTTACTATCACAGAGATACTGATTGTACTTTCCATTGTTGATTTGTATCTTACTATCACTGTTAAGCCGACATTTTTAGATGCGCCTGTCTTACTTGTGTAGGAGCAGATGAACTGAAAGTGCAACATATTCTCGTACTCGGCACAAACCAAACATATCACAAAAGAGTGATTAATCTGGTTGATAAGAACAAACGCAAATAAAAACAACTATCACTGTACTAACTATACATTCCTTTGCTGACTTATTTCCTTCCATGTTAAACTACATAGTATCTTATATCTTTGATATTTGCTTTTCTCTTTTTCCTCATAGTTTTGTCGGTTGTCACCGAAATGAGAATCTGAACAAGGTATTTGATAAAGGGGGTCGTTTGTATGTAAAGTGTGTTTGATAAGGGGGTCGTTTGTATGTGAAGTCTGTTTGATAAGGGGGTCGTTTGTATGTAAAGTGTGTTTGATAAAGGGGGTCGTTTGTATGTAAAGTGTGTTTGATAAGTGGGTCGTGTGTATGTAAAGTGTGTTTGATAAGTGGGTCGTTTGTATGTAAAGTCTGTTTGATAAGTGGGTCGTTTGTATGTAAACCCGTCGTAAATTAGGGTACAACGGTGTTATGCCCCCAATTTTTCTTTAAGCACCACATGATGGGGGAAAATGGTCAACATCACGGCGGTAGCCTTCACTTTCCAGTGTTTCCCTGATAACCGTTTGAGACTGAGTTGACTTGAGAGCCATTTACTGTCGACGAAATTCCACTCCAACGAAGCGAGACCATTTGTCTAAAAAGCAAGGGATCAGTCCACTGACATCGCGTATCCTATAACATATACCAATGTAACAGTTGTAACATATACCAATGTTCTTCCTCTTCGTACGTTCCATATTGACTATGTTAACCACTCTGTGTGATTTGTATGTTATCTGAGCCTAAGCGCGAGTGTGCGTTGTGCCAGTTATGCGCCTACAAGTAAGCCACCCATTCGATTTCTGCAATGCTTTTTATTTTCTTAGGGTAGCTTACCTAGGTTCTACAGCAGACGACTCTTATGATATACCTTGTAGGTCGCAGTGGTACTATTCTTTGCTTCCCTTGCTGACGCCGGCACCACATGGGCGAATAATAACTAATTTGAAAATGTTGGTTACTAAATATAATAATTGTAAATGTTCCCAACAAAATAATATAACATTAGTAAGTTATGAAAGCAACTAGATGTTGGATAAATACCTGAGCAACTAGATGTTGGATAAATACCTGAGTTGTTAGACGATTCAAAGCTGGCATCATGTGAAGAAGGAGATTCAGGGTTCGGGGGTTTCACTCCCAGAATACTGTCTATGCTATACGACACGCTGCGCTTTACCGCAGTGAAAGTAGTCTTTGACGAATGAATGGCGTATTGTGGCGAAGATGTGTTGGATTCTACTGATATAGACGACGAAGTTAAAGCACTGGGAGATGGAATAACCAGTGTTGGTGTTTCTGTGTGTTCCATTATTATTTCCTGTTAGCTAGAAAAGAAATCCTTCAAGCGTGAAATTTTACCTTGTTGTGCTAACTTTTCTCTGATGTATAAACAACTATGATGCACGTTTACAAAATTAAGCAATCTTCAAATAGTTTACTGTCACATTTCTACTTGAGCAGTTATCATATTAATAGTTCGTATAATTTTACATTCACGGACGCTAGAAAACACAGCTACTGCGCCGTCTACTTATTACTATCAGTGACACAAAAGATGTACCCTATCCTCCTATTATGTTATCACATGTGTTCTGACAATCTGAAGACAACAGAAACGTCAATGGCGTCGAATAGTGTTCACGTCAAAAGTTGACAATAATCCATGTTTGTGTTGCAGTCCTAGTTTTTATCTAAACAAGTCGTCCACTTCTAACCCTAATATCCAATTCCCACGTGACGACAGTCCAAGTTTGCAACAGCAAGATGAACAGTTGTATCTTTGAAAAGACAAACTAGGCGCTTAATTTTCCGTTACTAGAGTGAGATCCAGGACTACCCTGTCAAATCAATCAATCACTTGCTATACGAACAGGCCTGGTACGAGCTATGAGCGCGGGAAGATCACCGATTGGTTCGTTGTGAGTTACCCAATAAACGGCTCGTGTAATAGTTCCTGCGGTATCGGGGAAGCCCCATTGCTTCCACTACTGTGGTTAGGCCGTATCGTTTAATGAAAGAGGCGGACCAAATCTCGTTTTCAATAGTTGGCGTTCTTTGTGGTTCACATCCCCCGTGGTCTCACGATTGCTGTCGAGTCTTTCAGAACTAATGAGCGGTAAATTGCGCAGAGGATGATTGAGTTAAGAACCAAATTAGAGCCACAAGCCTTCCAAGCTACCCTTCCATTTAGAAGCTTTGAAAAACAGACGTATAATGCTTTGAGAAAGACCATCGTTGTATAGTTTTATCCATTTGGTTCTTCCTAGATTTGTTTTCAGACAAGAATTCTCTGTTGTAGACACGCTGTAGATAGAAATTGTTAGGAGATATGAATTTGATGTGAGACGTGACTTTAAATAGAACTTACTAGCTTGTGGGCCCTAAGGCTTGCAGTTTTAATAGTTATGAATGACCGTAATCTGCTGATGTTAGGAAGGGGTGTCTATTTGTCGTAGAGGCTAGGTGCTCGTCTCTCGTGTCAAAGGTACCAGGTTCGTACCTCGTGAAGACATCTGGATATTTTTCTACAGATCCCCGATCTCATTGTAGGCGACATCGAGTTAGTAGTCCTATCAGAGACAAGTCCGAGTGGTTACCGGGGCCCAAATTTGAGGTGTAAAGAATAGAACCACAGTTACCTGCCACGCATGTTGTAAGAGACGACTAACGAGGTTTGGCTGAAATCGGATGCACGTGTCCTAAATGTGTAGAAGTCAACCTGCTGCCTTGCAGAACGGCTGGGTATAGCCAAAGTCTACAGCAAAAGCGTACCCAGTAAACGCTGGCTGAATCTGGACACATCGCCGTAGGATAAGCACCAGAGCTTCAAATGGCGCTGAAGTTGTGATGAAACCCACCCATGCTAGGCTGCATGAATCAGATTTCCCCAAGAATGAATTTAGCGAGAGATCTGGTACATCAGTCTTCTAGCTGATCGCGATATATATATATATATATATATATATATATATATATATATATATATATTCAGAGACGGACGATAAAACGTAGGTCCCGTGTTTAATTTGAGCACCTAAAAGAACCCTTTGGCAGTTCAATATCGAGAAGAACAGTCTGGAAAGTTGCTGTCCTGGCAAAATTAATTAGTAAAGTTCCTACAAAAATATATTCACCATCTTTAAAATTACATTGGGGACCCACACCGGTGCTACGGAGTGTGTGCACAGCAGCTGAGATGTTCCTGTGTAAGAAAGAGATCGGAGCACACATGGTTACTCACCGAAGTACAATGATGATTGTCCAATCAATCAGTCAGTAAAGTTTGATTCAAAGCATCGTAGTCATTAGATCAAAATTTGATCAACAAATCTATGTCACATATCTTTGTAGAACTGGCTCAGAACATTTGTTTAACGAAATCAGTTTTCTTGTGTTTACATTTTGTTTACATACAGAGGGACCAACATTTCTCGTGTATTACATATATTTATGACAACACAACTGAAGCTTTGTACCGAAGGCAACTAAATATGCTTGTCTTACTTGAACTCCACATGGTTCACGCACGAACTTCATTAGTGAGTAAACATGTTAAATTATTCTAACTAACCTGATTGCACAGTAAGAACAATAGTTAACAGAGAACAGGAAAAAAATGTCACCCAGTGACTGCTGTAACTGCACGACGGAGAGACGTATCAATGTCACTTCATGCGATCACTGCTATAACTGCACGACGTGGAGACGTATCAATGTCACTTCATGCGATCACTGCTATAACTGCACGACGTGGAGACTTATCTATGTCACTCATGCGATCGACATGCTATATACTGCAACTGACGGGGATACGTATCAATGTCACTTCCTGCGATCACTGCTGTAACTGCACGACGGAGAGACGTATCAATGTCCCTTCGTGCGATCACTGCTGTAACTGCACGACGTGGAGACTGTCACTTCGTGCGATTTCTAATGTAGTTGCACGACGGGGAGATGTACAAATGCATATGACCTAAAAATGGCGGAACGTTGAAGGATAACCTTCATTGCAATTGGTTTTGAGTTATATGGATCGGTTTTCTCCACAGATATTTGACAAAAACTGTAGAGAGTGTTGTCCAATGCATGAACTCCGTAGCTCTGGCAACAACCCTAGGAGTCTCTAGGGAAAAATGCACTCGTAACCATAACGAAGCGGTCCGCATCGCTGTCCACGACCTTCATAATGCAAGACAACGGCCACAGAGATCATTTAATTATGACCTATACCGAAATAGTAACATAGGAGAAGTTGATCACAGAAGAGGTGTAGTCCGCCTGCCCAGCGTGTTCGTAGCGCGTTGGGCGACGGGTGATAAGCCCCCTGAGAGTGTGGTTCAATACCGTGGGCTGACAGAAAAGCCACACGTTCTCCAGATTTACGATGTTCGTGGCACCGAACCAAAGGGTTACGATGTCCATGGCACCGAGAAGAAGAGCTGAAAGCTCAAGTGCTTCGGGATCGAAAAAGAAAATATCACAGAAGAGGAAGACAACATTATGGACTACTTGTGAATGTCGTACGTGTATCAACTATGATATGTATCACTTGTGAATGTCGTACGTGTATCAACTTTGATGTGTATCACTTGTGAATGTGGTACGTGTATCAACTATGATATGTATCACTTTGAATGTGTACGTGTATCAACTTGATTGTATCACTTGTGAATGTCGTACGTGTATCAACTATGATATGTATCACTTGTGAATGTCGTACGTGTATCAACTATGATATGTATCACTTGTGAATGTGGTACTTTATCAACTATGATATGTATCACTTGTGAATGTCGTACGTGTATCAACTATGATATGTATCACTTGTGAATGTGGGTAGTATCAACTATGATATGTATCACTTGTGAATGTCGTACGTGTATCAACTATGATATGAACAGGATATAGATAACATAAACTTAACCATTTCGAAATATGCATTCGTTAAGAATATAGAAAGCACAGGGCAATGTACGCCAAGAAAAAGTGTGCACCAAGCGATCCGCTGTTGACTCCAATGCGAATGTTTCTGTCTGAGTGCTGAAACATAACTGATAATATCAGAGTACAAAGACAGAGTTGATGTCGAGTGCAAAAGACGAGTTGATGTCAGAGTGCAAAGACAGAGTTGATGTCAGATTGCAAAGACAGAGTTGATGTCAGAGTACAAAGACAGAGTTTATATCAGAGTGCAAAGACAGAGTTGATGTCAGAGTGCAAAGACAGAGTTGATGTCAGATTGCAAAGACAGAGTTGTCTCATCATCATCAAATAGCTTGTCCATTCCTGAACTTGGCTCCCATGACAGCAGACCTGAACTTGGCTCCCATGACAGCAGTCCTGAAAAACGCTCTATTCTGTGTAAGCTTCACAGATCGCCAATGACATCTTGCACCCAACGTCTTGTATGGCTTCCTCTTATTCTTCTTCAAGGCACTATTTCCTCCAGAATTATCTTCTCTATGCACTCATGTCGTTTGATGTGTCCGAAATATATAATTTTCTTTGGTGCTATACTCTTTAATAGCCAACTCTCTTTAATATCAAGCTGTTGCAGATCAGAAGCATTTGTTCTTGTCTCTGTCCAAGATATTCTAAGTACTCTTTAGTGGCATATGCATTCAAAGGCATCAATGATCTTCTCTGCCTAGTTATCAATGTTCCATGTCTCTCAACCATATGTTGCCAAGGAAAAATCGCAGGCTCTTAAACATTTTATTGTTATTCTTATGTCAGTTCCCTTCCATATGTTAGTTAGTTCTTTTAGTTTTTCAAAGCAATGCTCTGCCTTCTTTTAATTTATTCTATGACATTCCTGTCTAGTGCACTAAAAAAGAGGAATATTGTCGGAATGAGTGCTAAGACATATTTGATGTTATCAGAGTGTTAAATCAGAACTGATGTTATTCAGAGAGTTAAATCAGAACTGATGTTATTCAGAGAGTTAAATCAGAAATGATGTTATTCAGAGAGCTTAAATCAGAGTCTGATATTATTCAGAGAGTTAAATCAGAGATGATGTTATTCAGAGAGTTAAATCAGAGCTGATATTGTCGGTGTTCTAAAATAGAACTGTTTTAGGTAACTGTGAACATTGCAAGAAGAAATCATCACTAAATTCTACCATAGGTCTTACTGTCTTTCAGGACTATAAAAATGTAACATATCATCATCTCCATTCTCTCATTATCACAAAGTCACTAAACATGTCCAGCTTTGGAGAGCAATGAAATGTGTTGCTGAAATTTCTTGACAGAAAAGTTGCTGATAAGCTAACTTGAACTGACATTTTGGCACACACGGTGTTTTTTCTCTCCATTATTAGAGTGAGGCTGCAAACAGTTGCATCCATTTCTTCTTCTTCCAACACTTCATATCGACAACTTGTTTAGAAACTCTTTATGATTTGTATGTGATCTGATGCTATCCCTCTCTGTAGAAATGGCACGAATTCTGCAGTTCCAACTTGACTTCTAAAAGATATCTGGGAACATTTTACTTGTGTATGACGGGGTCTGGATTCTAACCTACAGTTTTCAGAATGCAATACAAAAGTCTTGACTTCTTTGCCACAGAAACCGACTACAGATCAAGTTTAGTATATCGAAATAGGGGGAAGACTGCAGTTAAACTTGGTAAATAGTGAAACACGTACAAACAAAGTACTATAGTTTTACAAAAACAGAAACAGTGACGATAAACAGCAACGTTTCGACCAACAAGGCCTTTATCAAGCAAACGAACAAATAGAGGACAATTAAATGAAACACAAATGGACGACCAAATACCAACGTATCTAAGGAAAATCTGGAATAAAACGAATAACGAAATAAATGTAACACAAAAACACACATAAAAACTAGAAATAGAAAGAAACAATGAAACATCTAGTAAATATATAACTTGAATACATGCAACATATTCCCATATAGATTATAAAGCATGGGAAGAGAAAGTACTAAGAGCATAAGAATGTAATACATGCAACATATACCCATAGAGGTTACAAAGCATGGGAAGAGAAAGTACTAAGAAGCATAAGAATGTAATACGTTGAGCCCGCGTGGTCGCAAGGTACCATACAAAGAAATCAATTTGCTCGTAGTCGATTTGCTCTGGAGAATCGGTTGATTTCTTTGTATGGTACCTTGCGACCACGCGGGCTCAACGTATTACATTCTTATGCTTCTTAGTACTTTCTCTTCCCATGCTTTGTAATCTCTATGGGTATATGTTGCATGTATTTCATTCTTATGCTTCTTAGTACTTTCTCTTCCCATGCTTTATAATCTATATGGGTATATGTTGCATGTATTCAAGTTATATATTTACTAGATGTTTCATTGTTTTTCTATTTCTAGTTTTATGTGTGTTTTTGTGTTACATTTATTTCGTTATTCGTTTTTATTCCAGATTTCCCTTAGATACGTTGGTATTTGGTCGTCCATTTGTGTTTCATTTTAATTTGTCACTCCTATTTGTTCGTTTGCTTGATAAAAGTTTAGTATATGGACTCACTGAGCTAAGCTAAAAAGTGGCGTCCTCTTCGGAACTGCTATGTATGTGCTCTGCTGCTAATAATATACACGTCTCCAGAATGAAAAGTATCTTTTTATTCAGAGCTCCACTTTTGCATTTTCCCTCATAAATCTGGTGAAAAGTTAGGCTGGAGTTTCTTAGCTAACGTACACGGTATGGTTGTTGCTGAGCGAAGTGGGGCATACAGGACCACATACTTCTAGTATGAGAAAGGAGGTTAAGACCGTTACTGTTGCCCTCCATTGGCTCTCTGTGACTCCGTTTACTGGGTCCGTTGTTGTATCTGACTCTCAGTCGATGCTTCACAAGATCCAAAAAAGCGGTTTCGGTATGAGTGGATCTTTCTAACCTCCGAGGTTTACGTGGATATACTGGACATGCGGTGTTTGCGGCAATCAGAGTGTGGATAGGCTTGCATCAACAGCATCGATTGTTGGAGAGTTGAAAAAGGATAAGGGGATGTTTTTTCGGTCTCTTCGCTACTGTCTATTGAAGACTGTAAAATATACGTTCGCTACTGTCTGTTGAAGACTGTAAAATATACGTTCGCTACTGTCTGTTGAAGAGAGTCAAATATACGTTCGCTACTGTCTGTTGAAGACTGTAAAATATACGTTCGCTACTGTCTGTTGAAGAGAGTCAAATATACGTTCGCTACTGTCTGTTGAAGACTGTAAAATATACGTTCGCTACTGTCTGTTGAAGACTGTAAAATATACGTTCGCTACTGTCTATTGAAGACAGTAAAATATACGTTCGCTACTGTCTGTTGAAGACTGTAAAATATACGTTCGCTACTGTCTATTGAAGACAGTAAAATATACGTTCGCTACTGTCTATTGAAGACTGTAAAATATACGTTCGCTACTGTCTGTTGAAGACTGTAAAATATATGTTCGCAACTGTCTGTTGAAGACTGTAAAATATATGTTCGCTACTGTCTATTGAAGACAGTAAAATATACGTTCGCTACTGTCTGTTGAAGACTGTAAAATATATGTTCGCTACTGTCTGTTGAAGACTGTAAAATATATGTTCGCTACTGTCTATTGAAGACTGTAAAATATACGTTCGCAACTGTCTGTTGAAGACTGTCAAATATACGTTCGCTACTGTCTATTGAAGACAGTAAAATATACGTTCGCTACTGTCTGTTGAAGACAGTAAAATATACGTTCGCTACTGTCTGTTGAAGACAGTAAAATATACGTTGCTACTGTCTGTTGAAGACGTAAAATATATGTTCGTACTGTCTGTTGAAGACGTAAAATATAGTTCGCACTGTCTATTGAAGAGAGTAAAATATATGTTTAATCACTCCACTGAATTAAGAGGTTTGGAGTTACCCATTATACCGGTCTAACTGGATGCCCGAGAGACAGAGTGAGGAGTGTGTTTAACCAACGAGTCACAGGAACCATCAGTATGCATACTCTTCGAAATCTGTTGGTAAGCACCTGTGGGTCTGCTCAGAGTGCGAAAACGTCAGTTTAGTAACCAATAACACCATAAAACGTAAGTATATTAGAAATGAAGTAACCATCAACAAGAAATGAATCAAGTGTACAAAGGTATAGTCTGAATTCGGTTCAACGTTTCATTTGTTTCAAATAAAACCAGAAACAAAAGATCTTAATATTCTAGGAACGTTGTCTATAGTAATAATATAAATATCTAACGTTGTCCATAGTAACTTCATATTTTTTTCTTTTCTTGCTGTATGTGCTTGTTCTTGTTTTGTATTCCCTCTGACCAACTTACAGACAACTTCAACATTGTCGTTAAGGAAGCGTCAGAACGAAGGCAAATCAGTTCTATTATATGTGCTCAGTCGAGCAGCAGATGTTTTCTCTTCTTGGGTTTCCTAAAGATTCCAGTAATCTGCAAGCACCAACAGACTTCGTGGTGGTTCCCCTCAGCGTTGGAAAGAGTTGAAAATTAACAAGCATTTATTCATACGCGTTGTGATCGCCCGCAATGCTTGTCGGATTTGTTGTTTTAAGTAATGAATGGGCGCTGCGGTGGTATCCCAACACGGTGCCTGCTTTGTGCATCTTTTGTTTGCCGTGGGTAGGCAGCATTCTGTTATGTTGTTAAGACAAGACAAGAAGTATGCAATATTTTCAGAATCTTATGGTTTTTTGACTGATTTAAAATTATTTTTTGAAGTCCATCACCGCTGAGTTTTTAGATGTTAGAACAGTCAAGTTGACAAAGTCTGACGGTGACTTTACAACACAACACTAAAACAGCCAATGTATGTGTGTTCTTGAATGTGAATAGATATATATTATCATCGTGCGCCGTGCCGAATCTGCTGCTCCAAGTTATGTGAATAAGATATGTTTCTTATAACCGTGCAAGAAAATCAATTAATCAGTAATACTTCTATAGTAGTTGGTGATCATCTCTATATAACTTGTCTTGAACTGACATGTTAGTTGAGCATGTGTATGTCCTCTGTTGATTGTATGTTTGACACTCTTGCAGAATGTGTGTCTCTGTCATCCTGCTGGTGTCATATGTGCTATTGTGTAATTGTTAAACAGATGATAACTCAGCCTATTGTGTTCAATAGATTATTGGTTACTTAACTGACGTCACTGAACTCACGGCAGGCCCGTAGGTGCTCAGTCTCTCTCAACACATATGGAAGAGTATACATACTGATGGTTCCCGTGACTCGCTGATTAAACACTCCCTCCTCACTCTGCCCCTCAGGCATCCAGTTCTACTTGTACAACGGGTAACTCCAAACTGCTTAAATCACTGGATCGATTCAACATCTTTTTTACTGTCCTCTTCCAACAAACAGTCACGAAGAGACCGCAGACAATTCCTCCTTATCCATCTTCAACTCCCCAACATTCGATGTTGTTGATGCAAGCCTGTCCGCTCTCTCATTTCCGCAAGAACCCGCATGCCCAGGACAGTAGATCCACGTAAGAGTCTGGAAGTTAGAAACTTCTATAGACGACATCCACTCATACTGAAACCTGCCCTTTTGGATCTTGAGAAGCATCGACTGAGATTCAGATACAACAACGCCCCCAGTAAGTGGAGTGCCAGAGAGCCAATCGGGTGGGGAAGGGGGCAGCAGTAACGGCTGCAGCCTCCATCATCATCATACTAGAAGTAGTTGTCCTGTACGGTCCACTTTATTGTGTCCAATACATAGCAGAAAGATGACAATCACTTGTTTTCAATACATTAATTTCAGACATCATCGTTTTGTTGACACAGTTGATTCGCGCCTCGATAATCAATTAATTACAAACGTCATCAGTTTTGTTGACACAGTTGATCTCTCGCCGATAATCAATTAATTACAGACGTCATCAGTTTGACAGTTGATCTCGCCTCGATAATCAAATTACAACGTCATCAGTTTTGTTGACACAGTTGATCTCTCGCCTCCGATAATCAATTAATTACAGACGTCATCAGTTTTG
The DNA here is from genome assembly GCA_020796225.1 of Arion vulgaris. NCBI lineage: Eukaryota > Metazoa > Mollusca > Gastropoda > Stylommatophora > Arionidae > Arion > Arion vulgaris. The sequence continues at coordinate 108,884,995 of CM036753.1, read as the reverse complement.
TTGACACAGTTGATCTCGCGCCTCCGATAATCAATTAATTACAAACGTCATCAGTTTTGTTGACACAGTTGATCTCTCGCCTCCGATAATCAATTAATTACAGACGTCATCAGTTTTGTTGCACAGTTGATCTCGCCTCGATAATCAATTAATTACAGACGTCATCAGTTTTGTTGACACGGTTGGTCTCTCGCCTCAGATAATCAATTACCTCATGCATAAGCAGCTGGACACGCAGAAAAAAATACAGCCTTACAGCAGAAGGAAGCAAATTGATTATTAGAATTGATGACTAAATAACTGAAGTGCCCATTTTATATCTTTGGGAAGAAATATTAGCAGACAGTGTCACTAGACAGACATTTGGCTGAAACCCGCAAGTAAAACGGACAAGGGGACACCCTAAACAGGAAACGGAGTATTTCTTAGGAACTAGCGAATGTGGGATTATCCCGGGAAACCATAAAGAAAACAATTGGATGCAGGGTAAAGTTTAGGACAACTGCCGAGGTTCTATACTGTAAGGTGAACGAAAAGGAAGAAGATTAGCAGAGATGAAGGAGCACACACCTTTTGACTCTCTTTCTAAAAAGGGTTTTAAGCTGAGAACAAGGAGTTTTTTGCAAGAACCTCAGAGGAAGCAACGGAAGCAAAGAATATGATCAACAAATAAACAGTGTACAAGTTTATTTTGAAAAGAGCTATTGAAAAAACAAATAGACAAATACAGGATTCGAACCAGGTTTTTAAGCTGAAGGATGGGTTACGTTGCGCCGGAATTGACCCCATATGGCTCGGTCCTTCTCAGCAGAAATGGCCCGCCACATGCCAAGAGTATTATAGAAAGCACAAACACCGTAGCTCCTGAAACAATCCTAGGGTCTCTGGAATGCACTCGTTAACAGAACTGCACAGTCCGTATTTGAACCAATGACCTTCGGATAGCAAGGCAAGGACCCACTTGATAATGTCCCATAGCTTTTGCAAACCATAGCGTATGAAGTACTGTGTCATTTCACATTTCTAGAACCAAGTATGCAGAAGTTAGGAGATCAATCTCCTTTCCTCAGTGAGTTCATGTACGTACAATTAACCTACAACCCTTTTGTTCCGAAATTCAATTAACAAACCATCTACACATTGCTCTAATGCGTCCTACAACACTAGACCAAATATAAAAATATTAATACCAAATATCCCACTTGTTTTCTCGAGTTATAAATCCTGGCTATATTCCACTATCAGTTATTAATATCAATTCATTTTATGCCATCTATTCCCATCGTTTCTACTTGCATCATCGCAAAGCAAATTATCCTATCACTCAGAGATTTCTACACCTCATTGATATATACAGCTTTAATCACAGATTCGTGTCACAGCTGGCGAACATATTTTAATATATATTAACGGTCACATCTAGAAATACAATGTTGGTTGGAAAGTAGATGTTGTAAACAGATAAATAACAAATGTAGATTTTTGTAGGGAGACATATTTTTAACAATGTAAAATAATTAAATGGTTTTTTTGTGTGGAGGAATAAGAAGGGAAACAGTAAGGAATATGTCATTCCTTGTGTGTGTGTGTGGGGGCGTCTCTAAGCAATTTAGCTATGAATAGTGTTTTGCTATGAGTGTTTTGCTATGAGTGTTTTGTTATGAGGAGTGTTTTGCTATGAGGAGTGTTTTGCTATGAGAAGTGTTTTGCTATGAGGAGTGTTTTGCTATGACGAGTGTTTTGCTATGAGGAGTGTTTTGCTATGAGGAGTGTTTTGCTATGAGGAGTGTTTTGCTATGAGGAGTGTTTTGCTATGACGAGTGTTTTGCTATGAGGAGTGTTTTGCTATGAGTGTTTTGCTATGAGTGTTTTGCTATGAGTGTTTTGCTATGAGTGTTTTGCTATGAGTGTTTTGCTATGAGTGTTTTGCTATGAGATTTAGTGTGCATGTTTCTACAACTCTCCACTTCTTAAGATTTTCTGAAATTTGATTAAGAACCACAATAAATAAATACAATCAATAAATACAATAAATAAATACAATAACGAGAGTTGCAGTAATAACAGGCATTGGATTTTTATTATTTTTTATTTTTTATTTTCGTTCACTAGCTTAATCATGGTGCTTCATATGGCTCCTCTAACTGATTTTTGCATGCATGTTTGCTTTCCTTATGCCCCTCGCCATTCAGGTGAGCCTTACTCTGAATTCAGAGGTATTTGTAACTTTGATCCTCAAGTACAGACTGGGTCAGGGTTTCCTGTTGTCCAAAATGCGTTCCATGTGCGCACCGAGAATTTTTGACACCAGTTGGACTGGGACTTCAATATTTTTCCGACACATGAGCACTTACATAGTACATTATCTATTTCAACATCGGTAGCCTCCGTTTTCGGTTGTTAAACAAAAGCATACTTTAGTCGCAGTTACAATTGATAGAAAGATATAACTTGGTCTTCGATTGTCAATACACATTTATGAGACAGCAGATCGAATGTAGCCGCAGGACAACAGCTGGGTGTACCAGTTACGTAAGGGTTAGAAGTAAATGATGATTAAATCAATCAAAAAGTTACTAATAATCTCGACTAGTTAAATGTAAGCCAATTAGAACAAGTCATCATTTTACGTCTCAGACAATAATATAGGCAAAATAGAATCCTCCGTCAAATGTATACACACCTTTTTTTACAATCTAATCTTTCATACACGCTAGAGAGAGAGAGAGGGGGGGGGAGAGAGAGCGGGAGGGAGAGAGACATGAGATTGAGATACAGAAGGTGCAGTCTGAGAGAAAAGAGAGACAGAGATGAGATACATGCTAGAGTGAAAGACATGCGATGCCGTACAGGCTAAATAGACAATCGATACAAGCTAGAGAGAGACATGCAGCAAAGTCTAAAGAGAGACATACAGGACATGCTAAAGAGAGAGAGAGACAATGTTTTGATAAAAGCTAGTCGAAGTTATGAAATTATAAACAGACATTAAGTGGAACGGTAAAATGGCAGACAAGGACTGACGGTAATAATTAAAAACAGACAATGAGTAGAATTATGAAACAGACAATGAGTAGAATTGTGAAACAGACAATGAGTAGAATTATGAAACAGACAATGAGTAGAATTATGAAATCGAAGATACACACCGAGTGCAGAAATGAGAGAAAACACCGAGTGCAGTAATGAGAGACAACACTGAGTGCAGTAATGAGAGACAACACTGAGTGCAATAATGAGAGAAAACACCGAGTACAGTAATGAGAGACAACACCGAGTGCAGTAATGAGAGACAACACTGAGTGCAGTAATGAGAGACAACACTGAGCGCAATAATGAGAGACAACACTGAGTGCAATAATGAGAGACAACACTGAGTACAATAATGAGAGACAACACTGAGTGTAATAATGAGAGACAACACTGAGTGCAGTAATGAGAGAAAACACTAGTTACACCAGCAAGATAAAACTGCTGTTATACGAGAATAAAAAAGTGCACCAGTCAGAGGTGAGTAATAAATAATATAATCATGCAGAAAACACTCAGGTAGAGCGTATACCACCTGGCGCAAGAGGAATGGATGCGACACCTCCCAACCAATCATGAGGCAGATAGATATGAATCGCTGCTGTGTTCCGTGACATTACAGTGAATTAATTCGCCAGGTAAAAGGTGCTAACCAGGTTAGATTAAACAATGTTAGACAAGATTCGATAGGTGAACAGGTGAAACAGGTGAGCACATTGTCGTTTGATGTTCGATTCATATGTTTGATTACTCATTGCCAATCTGAATTAATAATTCATTTTGGGGGGACATTATCTAAATCTTGTCGTATTACTGTTAAAAAAAATTATTCAATCTATCTATCTATCTATCTATCTATCAATCTATCAATCTATCTATCTATCTATTTTCTAATCTTGTTCTGCCTTACAGCGTCAGGTCGAAAAAGGAGATAACTGCAGCGAGCCTCTCTATGCGCCTTGTCTTTCTTTTCTCCAGTCCTGATTTGCCTCACAGCTTCAGGACAAGAAGAGACTTCTAGAACGGGCTTTTGTGTGCGTTTCATAAGCAGCGTCTTTTGTCTTCTCTGTTATCTCTGAGGTCTACCTTTGCGTTGCCGGCTTTTACTTTGTATCCACTGTATCGGAGTAACATTGCTTTCTGTGGTGCACTGTCTGTTGATCACTGTATCGGAGTAACATTGCTTTCTGTGGTGCACTGTCTGTTGATCACTGTATCGGAGTAACATTGCTCTCTGTGGTGCACTGTCTGTTGATTGTCTGCTTATGTAACCGAATCATTTACTCTCTTGTTTCTTGCATTTAAAAAAAATTTCTGTCACAGAGGCGGATACTTAAATTTCTGTCATAGAGGCGGATACTTAAATTTCTGTCACAGAGGCGGATACTTAAATTTCTGTCACAGAGGCGGATACTTAAATTTCTGTCACAGAGGCGGATACTTAAATTTCTGTCACAGAGGCGGATACTTAAATTTCTGTCACAGAGGCGGATACTTAAATTTCTGTCACAGAGGTGGATACTTAAATTTCTGTCACAGAGGCGGATACTTAAATTTATGTCACAGAGGCGGATACTTAAATTTCTGTCACAGAGGCGGATACTTAAATTTCTGTCACAGAGGCGGATACTTCAATTTCTGTCACAGAGGCGGATACTTAAATTTCTGTCATAGAGGCGGATACTTTTTCTTCTGCGAACGCTCCAAATCAACAACTTATTAAATCACTTTTTGTGGTTTGTATGTAATCTGTTAGATAAAGAGGTGAAGTCAAGAACACGAAAAGATAAACAAAACTTTATTCACAATCTAGCCACCGAGGCGGAAACAGCTGCAAAAACTGGGAACAACAAGACCGTATTCCACATTATGAAGCAACTATGCAAACATACTCCTACACCAAATAAACCCATCAAAGACAATCAAGGTAGGATACTGCTGTCAGAAGAACAACAAAAACAACAATGGGCAGAACATTTTAAAGAAATACTAAATAGACCGCAACCAGAGATTGTTCCCAACCTAGAGGAAGAAATCACCATGCCCACACTAGAAGCTTCCTGCGAGCCATTCACACTGGAAGAGTTGAAATCTGCCATTAAAAATTGAGAAACAACAAAGCGGTTGGTGATGATAACATCTCTGGAGAAATGCTCAAAGCAGCAGATGATAACAACTTACAACATATACTCCAACTGATAAATGAAATCTGGCAAAATGAATCCCCACCACAACAGTGGAAAGATGGTATTATTTTCAAATTACCTAAAAAGGAGATTTGTCTGATTGTAATAACTGGCGTTGGATCACCCTACTGTCAGTGCCAGGAAAACTTTTTTGTAGCATGTTACTCGAGAGACTGAAAAGTCTATAGATGAAAGGCTAAGAGAAGAACAAGCAGGGTTTAGACCAAAACGAGCATGCATAGATCACATCTTCACACTAAGAGTAATCATTGAAGAGTTCGTAGAATTTCAATCGAATTTAATCATCAACTTTGTTGATTTTCAGAAAGCGTTTGACAGTATTCACCGTCCTACGCTTTGGAAACTACTCAAAAACTATGGTTTCCTGCTAAATTCATCAACATCATAAAATCCTTCTACAGTGAATCGCGCTGCAGTGTAAGAACAGATTTCGGTAACTCTGACTGGTTCCCAGTGGAAACAGGAGTGAAACAAGGCTGCGTCTTATCGCCAATGCTCTTTGGAATAGCAATTGACTGGGTCATGCGAAAATGCACCAATAACGCAAATATGGGCATCAAGTGGGTTGATAAAATTTTAGAAGACCTTGATTTTGCCGACGATATAGCCCTTTTGAGTTCATCACATCAAGATATTCAAATGAAAACAAACCTTCTCCAAAATATCTCAGGACAAATTGGTCTCCAAATAAACACCACAAAAACAAAAATTGTTGACCTTACCAGCAGTCCAGAAAATATTCAACTAAAAACTACACTCTTGAAAAAGTCAAAAGTTTTACGTACCTAGGGAGTATGATGACATCTACGAGGGATACAGCGCCAGAAATTCCACACAGAATCGCATTGGCATCAAGTGCTTTTAACAAATTGTCAAATATATGGAAGTCCAATTCACTCAGCAAGCACTTAAAATTAAAGATCTTTAACTCTTGTGTGATTCCAGTATTAACTTATGGATGCGAGAGTTGGAAAGCAACAAAAGCTCTAGAAAGAAAATTAGATAACTTTGAGAATAAATGTCTTAGAAGAATATTGAACCTCAAATGGTCAGATTTCAGACCCAATACACAAATAAGACAAGAGACCAAGCAAGAAAATGTATAAAATTTTATAAGAAAGCGCCGCTGGAACTACATCGGCCACACACTTAGAATGGATGAGAGAAGACTACCTTACCAATCACTCATATGGACACCAGAGGGAAAAAGAAAACGAGGAAGACCAAGAGAGACTCTGCGTAGAACCATCACCAGAGAAGGCTCAACGATGGGGCTAGTAAACATTAAAGACCTAAAACAGATAGCAACGAACCGCGAGACATGGAGAACTATGACCTCTGCCCTATGTGCCGCCCACAGGCCCAAGAGGAAAGACTAACTAATGTAATCTGAGCCTAAGAGCGATTGCGCGTTGTGCCAAGTTATGCGCCTATGATGATTAGACCAGCACATCCGATTTCTTGCCAGCATTTTATTTACTAGGGTTACATTCCCTAAACTGTTGGACGGATGGGTTTGTCACATGGACGTCATCTTACTAGAGTAGGATGATCTGCGTCCGACAAATATCGTCCTTCGCTAATGTTTCGGTTTGTACCGGTCAACGTTCTGCATTATCGGCTTTAATTTTCTATCCACGATGAGTTTATTCCTGAATAGAAGTGTTCTCAGCCGTTTTGGGTCGTGTGTCGGCACTTGGCAATTTGCATTGTCTACTCTGCATTTTCCTGTCACGGGAAACACTGGACTGGGGCTGCGTGCAGATATTTTAGTTGGTCATTTCATTCGGCGCTAGCAACGCAACTGAAATTTTGCGATCGCCAACATCTCCACCCCAGTTCTTCTGGGGATGTTAGTTGTTAGTCCAACAGTACCTTGCCCGGTTGCCCTAGGGAGGGCAGTTTCGTTAGGCACAAGGATGCAACTTTAGGATTTGCGCTCGGCCAACCTTACCCAATAAATGTATCTGCGCTTGGCCTCTGATACGGAGTTAACTGCAACCTTCCCTGGTGTCGTCACAACATGTTGCATTTTTCCGACGATTCTTACCTAAAGCTGGCAAATTGGGTGCGACCATTGTCTCGATGGGACGTGCCTCCTAACGACTCGTACCTTGTCCCTTCTATCGGTTCGTTTTTATTTATTCAGCTTTTTTCCAGAGTAGCTCTCTCGATCCCTATCCATTTAGCCAGACAGGATCCTCTGTCTGTTTCCAGGGTCACCACGTGGAGGTGGGGTAGGATCTTGCTTGGTGTCAACTCACGAAACCTGACGTTGTCCCTATGAATACGCCTTTGACCCCGGAAGCGGAAACAAGAGATGTTTCAGAGAAATGTTCTTATTATTCTGGGCCACAAACGATTACTTCTTCTTTGAACGCTCAATATCGATCACTTGTCAAACTACTCTTTCTGATTTGTATGTGATCCTAGCCTAAGTGCGATTGTACGTTGTGCCAGTTATGCGCATACTAGTAGGCCATCACATCCGATTTCTGCGATCCTTTTTATTTACTAAGATAGCTTCCCTGTGCCACTACCTCAGTCGCCTCTTACGACATGTCTTGTAGGTCACAGTGGTACTATTCTTTGCTCCCACCAGGCCCTGGCAACACACGGGCGAAAACGATCAAATGAAGATAGTTTGGGGAGAAAAAAACACTTTGCATCATTGGAAACAATCATTAATAGACGAAGATGGAAGTGGATTGGGCGTGTATGACATGTCTCAGTAGGGACACCAGATGGGAAATGAAGACATGTGGGAAATGAATACCTGGGAAAATGAAAACCTGGGAAATGAAGACCTGGGGAAATGAAGACCTGGGGAAATGAAGACCTGAGGGAAATGAAGACCTGGGGGAAATGAAGACCTGGGTGAAATGAATGCCTGGTGGAAATGAAGACCTGGGGAAAATGAAGACCTGGGGAAATGAAGACCTGGGGAAATGAAGACCTGGGAAATGAAGACCTGGGAAATGAAAACCTGGGGAAATGAAGACCTGGGGAAATGAAGACCTGGGGAAATGAAGACCTGGGGAAATGAAGACCTGGGAAATGAAGACCTGAGGAAATGAAGACCTGGGGAAATGAAGACCTGGGAAATGAAAACCTGGGAAATGAAGACCTGGGGAAATGAAGACCTGGGGAAATGAAGACCTGGGAAATGAAGACCTGAGGAAATGAAGACCTGGGGAAATGAAAACCTGGGGTAAATGAAAACCTGGGGAAATGAAGACCTGGGGAAATGAAGACCTGGGAAATGAAGACCTGGGAAATGAAGACCTGGGGAAATGAAGACCTGGGGAAATGAAGACCTGGGGAAATGAAGACCTGGGGAAATGAAGGCCTGTGGGAAATGAAGACCTGGGAAATGAAGGCCTGGGGAAATGAAGACCTGGGGGAAATGAAGACCTGGGGGAAATGAAGACCTGGGGAAATGAAGACCTGGGGAAATGAAGACCTGGGGAAATGAAGACCTGGGGAAATGAAGACCTGGGAAATGAAGACCTGGGGAAATGAAGACCTGGGGAAATGAGACCTGTGGAAATGAAGACCTGGGGAAATGAAGACCTGAGGGAAATGAAGACCTGGGAAATGAAGACCTGTGGGAAATGAAGACCTGGGGAAATGAAGACCTGAGTGAAATGAAGCCTGGTGGAAATGAAGACCTGGGGAAATGAAGACCTGGGGAAATGAAGACCTGGGGAAATGAAGACCTGGGAAATGAAGACCTGGGGAAATGAAGACCTGGGGAAATGAAGACCTGGGAAATGAAGACCTGGGGAAATGAAGACCTGGGAAATGAAGACCTGGGGAAATGAAGACCTGAGGGAAATGAAGACCTGGGAAATGAAGACCTGGGAAATGAAGACCTGGGGAAATGAAGACCTGAGGGGAAATGAAGACCTGGGAAATGAAGACCTGGGGAAATGAAGACCTGGGGAAATGAAGACCTGGGAAATGAAGACCTGGGAGAGAGAAATGAAAACCTGGGAAATGAAAACCTGGGGGAAATGAAGACCTGGGGGAAATGAAGACATGGGGGAAATGGAGGTTTGGGGGAAATGAAGGCCTGGGCGTCAAAATGAAACATGGAGAAGAACTGTAGAAAACGATTTGAAAGATTGTGACCTCCATAGAAAACGATTTGAAAGATTGTGACCTCCATAGAAAACGATTTGAAAGATTGTGACCTCCATAGGAAACGGTTAGTACAAGGGCGGCAAAACTTCTTCAATGGAAACCTCTTGTGGAAGCATTATGTGTCCCAAGGGACACAAATGGAATATAGAGAAATAATGTACTCACTCACTGAACACGGTATAGACTCGTCCAGTATGTTAAGTGTTGAAGTTCCTATTTCGTCCGTGTGTTGCCAGGGCCTGGTGGGAGCAAGGAGTAGTACCACTGATAATACAAGACATGTCGAAAGAGGCGACAGAGGTAGTGGCCTAGGAAGCTACCTAGTAAATAAAAACGTCGCAGAAATCGGATGTGATGGACTACTAGTATGCGCATAACTGGCACAACGTACAATCGCTCTTAGGTTCCGATCACATACAAATCTCAAAGAGTGGTTAACAAGTGGTCGATACAAAGCGTTCGAAGAAGTAGTTCTGTGAAGTTCTTCTTCTTCTTCTGCTACATCTAAACATTACAAAAATCTTACAAAGGATTTGCTAGTGACACTCTACACAACACAACCTAGAGCAGTCTTGCAGTGCGGCAACAAACATTCTATCTAGTACCACATGTTCTATACCAATCGTTTACTTTGACTATCAATCCATCACACACGTAATCATCTTTCTTATAACTCACAGTGTATATCGTTCTATGACTCAGGCTCACTCTTCTCTCTCATCAGTCTCTTTCTTGTCCTATTATACACTGTCAGACTTCTACCTTTTTTTTATCATATTTAAATAGTTTATCCCCAGCAGAACTTTGCCACCCTAATAGTCAATTCGGAATGTGCTTCACACCCATACGTTGCAACTGGGAATATGCATGATCTTAGCATTCTAATCTTTGTTTTCCTATCAGTTCCATTCCATAATATTTTAGTTGTTGAATTTTTTGGTAAGACCATGTTTGTTCTTCTTTTAATTTCCTTCATCCAATTTCCATCTGTTGTTAGTAGTGAACCGAGATATTCAAAACTGTTCACATTTTCTACTTTCTCTCTTCGTTGAGAAATACATCTTTTGTTATGTTTGTTTTATCCGTTGTCATTATTTGTCTATCTTACTATTGTATATCGCTCAGTCACATACTATAGATCTTCTACTTTATCACCCTGTCTCTCGTTTCATCACTTACTCTGTCTTTCATTCTTTGGCCACTATCATACATTTACCCTATCCTTCTATCTATCGTTCATTTCATACCGCACACATATTGTCTCTTGTCTTGTTATTTATCACTGTAAAATTATGTTACTGTAAGTCATTCTGTCTGTCGTTTCATTGATAGATAATATTATGTTACCATAAGTCATTCTGTCTGTCGTTTCATTGATAGATAATAAATTAACACATTTTTCTCTCTAGCTCTCCAACCTCACCCACTATCAAACCTTTACAACATCACACAACCTCAAACCATTAACACGTAGCCACACACGTAAATGTTTACATTATCCACTTTAAAACCCTTATAACATTACTCACTCTTAAACCCTAACAACATTATCTACTCTTAAACCATAACAACATTACCTACTCTTAAACCCTAACAACATTATCTACTCTTAAAAGCTTACAACATTCTTCTTCTTCATCTTTTGTCGTCACACTGCTACCGGGTTGTTGCCCAGTGTCGTCACACTGCTACCGGGTTGTTGTCAGTGTCGTCACACTGCTACCGGGTTGTTGCCCAGTGTCGTCACACTGCTACCGGGTTGTTGCCCAGTGTCGTGGTTTTCTGTTGTTGTCTTGCGCTGTTCTGGTGGCTTGTGTGATTGTTATCTTTGCTCTTTCACAGGATTCTGCTACGCCATCTAACCATCTTTTCCGTGGTCTTCCTCTTGCCTTATTTCCCGATGTTCTGTTGTAGAAGACTCTGTATACTGTGGAGTTTGGATGCATTCTTATTAAGTGGTCAAACCACTTCATTCTTTGTTTCTCTATGTAATTCAAGCACGGTTTTGTGTCAACTTTCTTTCTTATGCTGATGTTGGTGATTCTGTCTTTTCTTGTGTTGTTGGTAACACTACCCACTCTAAAACTCTTACAACATTATCCACTCTCAAACTCTAACAACATCACCCACACCTAAACCCCAACAACATCACGCACTCTTAAAAGCTTACAACATTATCCACTCTAAAACCCTGACAACATTACCCACTCTCAAAACCTTGAAAAATTACAAACATTACAAACAGTTAAAAACTTGCAACATCACCCACTCCCAAATCCTTACAACATCACCCACTCTCAAACCCTTACAAAATTACCCACTCTTTTCTTCGCTCCATCACTAACTTGTCTGTTTCTAACTCCATCTTTCTATCTATGTGGATAAAGTCAACTAAGTATCGTCCCTCACTAGTGCACACCACACTTCTCATGTTCCACCACTATGTGCACCACATACTTCTCATGTGCCATCACTATGTGCACCACACACTTCTCCTGTGCCATCACTATGTGCACCACACACTTCTCATGTGCCATCACTATGTACACCACACATTTCTCATGTGCCATCACTATGTGCACCACACATTTCTCATGTGCCATCACTATGTGCACCACACACTTCTCATGTTCCACCACTATGTACACCACACACTTCTCATGTGCCATCACTATGTGCACCACACACTTCTCATGTTCCATCACTCGTGCACCACACACTTCTCATGTGCCATCACTATGTGCACCACACACTTCTCATGTTCCATCACTCGTGCACAATGCACTTCTTATCTTCCATTACTCGTGCACAATGCACTTTTTATCTTCCGTCACTCGTGCACTAACCATTTCTAATCTTTCCTTATTCTTTACCTCCAAAAACTTCATTTCTAAATTCTACTCTCTAATTCTCACTCCGTCACTCCCTTGCGTGTTGTATTCCTCTCCTCATCACTTCCTCATCTGCTCACGATCTATTTCTCACACAGTACCAGCCGAGAAAATCACGCGCACCCTTTCAGATCATCCCATTCGTGGTCCTTGTAAAACAAACAGAGCTGATACGCATCGAATCATTCTTAAATGAATAATATCGCTTAACTTTCCAACGAGAAATTATCCTCAATTCATACGAATCCTTTGTCTGCTTGTCCGCTGGCCAAATCTGTGAAATAAAGTGCCAAGCTGGGCAGCCAAGTTATTAGCGAGCCAAATCGGCTTTTTGTATCCCTCCTGGCAACTCTTAATTTCAATTTCGTCAGACCGTGGTTCGTAGCTCGATAGACTAGTGTTATTTCCCCTTCTCTATTTAGTTCCTATTTTGTCCCAATTTTCCCCCTATTTTCTCCCCAAGACAATGTCACCGCTAAAATGATTCGTTAGTTAAAACAAAATCATCAAACGGGACTCATTTCGAGTAATTTAGTCCAAAGAAATGAACAAATGTTAAATTAAACGCAAATTTTCTATGCCCATGCTAGAACCGTGTGCGATGCTAGTTCTGGGCTAACTATAGGACAGTTTCTACAAATTCTGGGAGCAGCAGATGGGAAAATTATGATGTAGAAACATTATTGTAACCTGGTACATGTCATTAAATATTTGATGACAGGGACAATTGTCCGCAATGTTCACATTTTAATTGATGGATGTCACATGAAATATGCTATCCAGATGCACACGAAATATGCAAATTTGTTATCGGAAAGAACACTGGGAAAAAAACTACGAGTCTCTGTGTGAGCAGCAAAGACAGTGAGGTTTATACAAGAAACAACACGAACCTCTGTGTTAGCAGCAAAGACAGTGAGGTTTATACAAGAAACTACACGAACCTCTGTGTTAGCAGCAAAGACAGTGAGGTTTATACAAGAAACTACACGAGTCTCTGTGTTAGCAGCAAAGACAGTGAGGTTTATACAAGAAACTACACGAACCTCTGTGTTAGCAGCAAAGACAGTGAGGTTTATACAAGAAACTACACGAACCTCTGTGTGAGCAGCAAAGACAGTGAGGTCTATACAAGAAACTACACGAACCTCTGTGTGATCAGCAAAGACAGTGAGGTTTATACAAGAAACTACACGACCTCTGTGTGAGCGGCACAGACAGTGAGGTTTATACAAGAAACTACACGACCTCTGTTTGAGCAGCAAAGACAGTGTGGTTTATACAAGAAACTACACGAACCTCTGTGTGAGCAGCAAAGACAGTGAGATTTATACAAGAAACTATACACGGACCTCTGTGTGAGCAGCAAAGACAGTGAGATTTATACAAGAAGCAACTACAAGGACCTCTGTGTGAGCAGCAAAGACAGTGAGGTTTATACAAGAAACTACACGAACCTCTGTGTGAGCAGCAAAGACAGTGAGGTCTATACAAGAAACTACACGAACCTCTGTGTTAGCAGCAAAGACAGTGAAGTCTATACAAGAAACTACACGAACCTCTGTGTTAGCAGCAAAGACAGAGAGGTCTATACAAGAAACTACACAAACCTCTGTGTGAGCAGCACAGACAGTGAGGTTTATACAAGAAACTACACGAGTCTCTGTGTGAGCAGCACAGACAGTGAGGTTTATACAAGAAACTACACGACCTCTGTGTGAGTAGCAAAGACAGTGAGGTTTATACAAGAAACTACACGAGTCTCTGTGTGAGCAGCACAGACAGTGAGGTTTATACAAGAAACTACACGACCCTCTGTGTGAGCAGCACAGACAGTGAGGTCTATACAAGAAACTACACGAGTCTCTGTGTTAGCAGCACAGACAGTGAGGTCTATACAAGAAACTACACGACCCTCTGTGTGAGCAGCAAAGACAGTGAGGTCTATACAAGAAACTACACGAACCTCTGTGTGAGCAGCAAAGACAGTGAGGTTTATACAAGAAACTACACGACCCTCCGTGTGAGCAGCAAAGACAGTGAGGTCTATACAAGAAACTACACGAACCTCTGTGTGAGCAGCACAGACAGTGAGGTTTATACAAGAAACTACACGACCTCTGTGTGAGCAGCACAGACAGTGAGGTCTATACAAGAAACTGCATTGAAAATGTAGACAATATTTTAAGAGAACGAAAAGAAGGAATGAATTTTATAGAAAAAACGAAAAACTTGATAAATTAAAATCAACTTTAGGAAAAGTTGACTGAAAATGGAACCATCAAGAGGAAGGGGTAGACCAAGAAAAGATGGATTGATGGAGTTACAGACATCTTAAAACTCCACAATACCACAGCATATCAAGCGACCGAAACCGATCTCGGAAACCGATCATCAGTTAAACCTGCTACGCCTAACGGTAAAAATTCAGAGAAGGACAAAAGAAGAAAAAATAAAAGACATACAGTGGCAACATCATACAGAGTAGGATAACTGTACATACTCGTTAGTTACTGTAACCTACCGGCTAGCCCTATCGTTAAGACATCCAAACATCTCACTGACAGCTAAACAACAGATGATTATCAGCATTTTCATACCTACTTTGTGTTACCAGAGACAAACATGGACAATGAGCAAAAAAACAGTAGCAAACAAATAACTATACGTGAAACGCGATGCCTAGGAAAAGTTACCAACAATACCAGAAAAGACAGTCACCAACATCTGCATTAGAAAGAAAATTGGGAGATAACCTTGTTTGAATTACATTGAGAAACAAAGAATGACGTGGTCCAGCAACTTATTAAGAATGCAAACAAACCGTTAATGTATACAGTCTTCTACAACAGAACATCAGGAAAGAAGACGACCAAGAAAAAGATGGATAGATGACATAGCAGAATCCAGTCAAAAAGCAAAAATAACTATCACCTAAGCCACTAGAGCAGTGCAAGAGAAAAACAGAAAACCACGAGACTGGGCAACAACAACCCGGTAACAGTGTGACGACAAACACAGAAAACCACGACACTGGGCAACAACAACCCGGTAACAGTGTGATGACAAAAACAGAAAACCACGACACTGGGCAACAACAGCCTGGTAACAGTGTGACGACAAAACAGAAAACCACGACACTGGGCAACAATCCGGTAACAGTGTGACAACAAAAACAGAAAACCACGACACTTGGCAACAACCCGGTAACAGTGTGATGACAAAAGGTGAAAAAAAACTCGTTAGTTGTATTATCGGTGCTAGTCCCAAATTAATTGCTGAGTATTTACGTTTGTTAGGACTGCAATGTTTCACCTTATGTATGAGAAAATGTTGTAATCTTGCAGTTCACGTTCTCTTGCATGTTTTAACACTCATTATCAACATCATCATCATGCAATAGCTTGTCCTGTTGAGAACTTTCTCACTGTAACAGTCTCTCTGAATGTTTCTCTTCCATGGGTCAGACTGATTTCCTGCCTCTGCTGCCGTCATACTCAAATCATCAATCAAATTCTGTATCCATCTTCTCCGTAGTCTTCCTCTTCTTTACTTTACCGGGATGTATCCTTTCATCATGAACTTTTCCAACCCTTCATCTATTAGTATATGTAATGAGGTGGAAACTCTATGACGAAGTGGTCCAAACATTTGTCTTGCGTTCTGACGGTCGTTGGTTCGAATCCAGACCCCATCGTTTGGTTTGCTATTGCATTTTGTTCATAGAATTATAGAATTGCTGCTGGAGTCTGAACAGTATCATCAAAATAGGAATGTTGTAAAAAGAAGGATATTATGTGATAGTTCGACCATGGTTTGTTCCTCTGACAAGTCTTGACCAGAATCGATATACATCAACGTGCCTGTGTGCCCACCATCGACGGATCTCTTAGAAGACTAGCTCTGTTAGACGTTTGTGTTGTGTTATATCAGCAGTAGTCTCTAGAGCCTAAACACAATATACTTCCGAGTTTGGTTTTTGACAGATGGACATCATTCATTAGAGCCATGTATGTAGAAGATTTGTTTAAATGACTACTAGAAAAGTGTTGTTGATCTGGTAGCAAACATCTCCCACTTTCTAATGGGGCATTTAGAAATCGTTACTCTTCATACTTGTATTTGAAATGTGAGAACTGATCAATTTAGAAATCGTTACTTCTCATTCTTGTATTTGAAATGTGAGAACTGATCAGTTTAGAAATCGTTACTTCTCATTCTTGTATTTGTTATGTGAGAACTGATCACTTTCTAACCAATTGTATTCAATGTTATCTGGGTTCGACAATGCTAGTGTTATCTTCGTTAGACAGTATGCATGTTATGTGGGTTTGGCAGTGTCCATGTTATGTGGGTTTGATAATGTCCATCTTATGTGGGTTTGATAATGTCCATCCTAATCTTCGTAGTTTATAGTGGGGTTCTGTGTCAAAGTAGACACACTGTTTGTCTTGCACCCTGAAGGTCAAATTGGGGCCACGTCGTTTGATTCCCTGATGCATTTTCCCCCAGATGACGGTGAAGCTACAGAGCTCGTGCATTGTACAATACTCTCTGCAGTTGGGGGTTTAATTTCTGCGAACAGTGACCCAACCAAAGTGGGAAACTTGTTACAGTGTAGTCAATTTTTCGACTTCAAACTTTTAAGATGTATATATTTAATGCGTTAATCTTCAGTTTGTAAATGTTGGTATAAACACTAACCGCAAGAATTCTTCTGCGTAAGAATTAGCATATATGATTTCGCCACGGTGTTGCAGTATGCGATCAGCAGGAGCAGAGCAAATAAGACAATCCAGGAAGGTAATACAACATTCAATATTTCAAATCATTTCTTGCCCAAACTGTCCGAGAGCCTTTAGATCTACATCAGGCTCACCAGTAATCTACGAACCTCGAGACTTTGTCATCTTTCTTCTTGTCATTACTATTTGGATGATTACACCGTCTGATATGTTCTTGTGATAAAGCTGACTGTTGCCTGGAGCTCTTCTCTAGTGACGTGTATTTTAGAATGTAGTAATATATTCTACATACAGAGCACCTCAAATACTAATACTACTCCGAGACTATGGATCAGCAAAAGGTCGTCCATGTAAAAGGTGGACTACATTAACAACAGAAGCAGTGAAAGAGCTTATGTAAGAAACGCACACAGGAGCTCGTTCTAGAACTATCTTCTTATCCTGTTATTGTGAAGATTATGAAACGAGGAAGAATGTTTATATGTTACCACTGAAGTATCATTATCATCAGCAAATAGATTGATCTAAGTAGACCTTTCCACCCTAACAGTTCTTCGGAATTTCTCTCTCTCTCTCTCTCTCTCTCTCTCTCTCTCTCTCTCTCTCTCTCTCTCTCTCTTGGCCAGATGTTCCGCCTCTGCAGCGGTCATGTTTAAACCATCAGTTACATCCTGAAATCATCTAGGCCGTGGTCTTCCGCTTCTCCTCTTTGTCGGGATGACTTCTTCCATGATGGTCTTCTCCAGCCCTTCGTGTTTTTTTTATTTATAGGACCAAAATACTTCAATTTTCTCATTTCCTTTTGTAGAATCATCAGTTTTCTTTGATTTTTAGTTCCTTCGGTATAGAGATAAATATGTGTTCTTTTCTCTGTCCATGATATACGGAGGGCTCCTCTGTGATCAATCAAGTGCCATGCCTGCCGGCGTAGGCGATCATGTCTCTCCACAACTCTCTTTGCTTGGTGCATGTAATCAGTTCTGACGTCGATATTTTGTCGAACCATGATGTCAGGCCATCCAACATCTTCTCCCTCTGTCTTCCACGATCTCTCCTTCCCTGAATTTTACCTGTAGTTACCAAATGTTCTAAACCTTCTCTTCGCATTATATGCCCGAAGAACCTTGATTGTCGGATTCTTATTCTTTTGATAAGGTTTCTTTGTGTGCAGACCTGATTTAAAACCTCCACGTTTGTTTTCTTTGCTGTCCATGGAATTCTCAACATTCTTCTATAAAACCACATCTCTGTGGCTTCCAATGATCGTATTGATCGTTTGTTCAGTGTCCATGATTCGCTGCCATACATAAGAATTGGTTCAATATAGCATTGGAGTACTCGTTTTCGCAATGTCATTGGTAGTGAGTTCACGCATAGTGTGTTCTTCATTTTCAAAAAAGCTGCTTTCGTTTGTGCTATTCTACTCCTAATCTCTGTTGTACATCTTCCATCTGGTGTTAAGAATGTTCCTAGATACTTGAATCGATGGACTTGTTTCAGTGTTGTGTTATTTATTTTGATATTGCATGTTGGTGTTTCTTGTTTCTTGGAGACAACCATAACCCCTGTTTTCTTTATATTCATGCTTAATCCTTTCTTTTCACTTTCTCTCACTAGTATGTCTATCAAGTCTTGCAGATCGTGTTCATTTGTAGCCATGAGAATTGTGTCATCAGCGTATCTTAGGTTGTTTATATTTTGTCCACCGACTGCTATTCCTGTCTTTTCTTCTATAGATCTCATGATGTTTTCGCTATATAAGTTGAATAGGTCTGGTGAGAGTACGCACCCTTGTCGTACTCCTAACTGTATCGCCTGATAGATTCCAATCTTACTCTCTAGTCTAATGGCTGCGGTTTGTTGCCAGTACAAATTCTTGATCAGTCTAAGATCTTTACCATCAATATTTATACTTTCTAACATGCTGATTATTTCTCCATGTTTTACTTTATCGAAAGCTTTTGCGTAGTCTATGAAACATAGGTATAAGTCCAACTTCATTTCTATTGATCTTTCCATTATTGTTCTTATTGTATATATTGCGTTGTTTGTTCCCCTGCGTTCAACAAAGCCACATTGTTCTTCCTTAACTTCTGGTCTTATTTTGTTTCGTACCCTTCTCATAATAATGCTGAAAAGTAGTTTTGTTACGTGACTCATGAGGCTGATTGTGCGGTGTTCTTCGCATTCTATCGTTCCTGCTTTCTTTGGTAGTGCTATAAAAATGGATTGTCGTAAATCTTTGGGTACATATCCAGTGTTGTAGATGTCATTGAATAATTTTATTTAAAAGCACATTTATGTTTTTCCACTGTTTTATTAAATGTCCATGCTTCACACCCATACGTTGCCACTGGGAATATTCATGCTCTTAGTATTCTGATCTTTGTTTTTCTTATTAATTCCGTTCCATACTGTTTTCAGTTGTTTAATTATTTATGAGGCCATATTTGTTCTTTTAATTTCCTTCATCCCATTTCTATCTGTTGTTAGTAGTGAACCAAGATATTCAAAACTGTTCACATATTTTACTTTCTCTCCGTTGATAAAAATATCTTTTGTCATGTTTGTTTTATCTGTTGTCATTATTTTTGTTGTTGCCGCATTGAGATATAGATTTTGTTATTCGCTTTTCTCTTGCACTTTCACTATTAATTTCTCAATCTCTTTTTCCGACGTTGACAGCAGCACTGTTTCAAAGTATTCTCACACACAACCTTTCATCATACACACTTCTTCGAAGTTTTTAAAACACCCATATTCAAAATATGAGTCATCGACGCCAGAACACACACACACCCACACACATTTGAACTGTAATGCCACAACTTTCTTGATAACCACACTAAAAAAGTTGAGTGGATACGGTGTCCTTCTTTCATTTTGACAACAGTATAAAAATCATAGTTCTTCACCGATTGCCAAATTAGAAGACAATCCCCATTTAGCACTCAATGCCAATACTAAACAAATCATAATACAAATGTCCAATGCTCTCATCGGGTCTGATAAGGACACACAATCACGCACGTGCAGAGTTCTTAGGCCGGATAACCGCCAGAGTCCTTCCGCCGTGGGGAACTTCTTCAGGAACGCAATTTCCTGCGCGCATCTCGTGGTGTACGGACTCGACTAGGAATTGATAAGACCAATCGAATTACACAAAAACAGCTACCGTGTTAGTGATTGTTTGTGTTATGCTTAAAATCCATTAATGGAACAAATGTCAGCAATCTTCTCTTAGTTTAGGTCAAGTGGTCAACTGGGGGGACAGTCTCTGACAACCGGAGCCGTTGTAAAGGATTTGTTAAAGTGGATTCACACTAGCATCATTGAATATATCTGTTTGCAGGAGCCATACTCGCCATCTATGTTATTTCTAATTATATTCTGATTACTATTCTTTCTTGTATAACATATACGAGTAGCAAGCCTACTACTACTAAACTGTCATGTTCCCAACTGAGCATAGAGCTGCAGCTGTTAATCATCATCAAGTTCTACACTGAACCGTATTTTACAACACTGTCAATGAATGTCTGACATCTCTGATTCCAACTTCTAACTTTCTTTGTCAAGTATTCTTTGATTTTTACAATCTTTGAATCCAACTTCTAACTTTCTTTGTCAAGTATTCTTTGATTTTTACAATCTTTGATTCTAACTTTCTTTGTCAAGTATTCTTTGTCTCTTACAATCTTTGATTCTAACTTTCTTTGTCAAGTATTCTTTGATTTTTACAATCATTGATTCCAACTTCTAACTTTCTTTGTCAAGTATTCTTTGTCTTTTACAATCTTTTATCTCAACTTCTAACTTTCTTTGTCAAGTATTCTTTGATTTTTACAATCTTTGATTCCAACTTCTAACTTTCTTTGTCAAGTATTCTTTGCCTTTTACAATCTTTGAGCCCAACTCATAAAAAATGTTCTTTCTCTCATCTCAAGACGTTTGGGTTCATAAATGTTCTCTCTCATCTCAAGACGTTTGGGTTCATGTCCTGTTTTCTTTGACTAGTCATTAATTCTATCACTTCTGGTCATTTCATCATAAGTTTACCCATAACTAATATCGTCTGGGTATCACACCTTCCAAAACAACATCTATATCTCAAATGTGGCAAAATCAAATATAACTACAATTGATAAAAGAAGCGTGGCCCATGTTGTTTCTTTAGGAACGGAGATAACAGTTTTTAGTATCTCGGTTCACTGCTAACAAGAGAGGGAATTGAAATGAAGGAAATTAAAAGAAAAATAGACATGGCCTTACAAAATATTAAACAACTAAACATTAAAAACAGTAGGGAATGAAACCGATGGAAAACAAAGTTCAGAATACTAAGAGCATGCATATTCCCAGTGGCAACGTATGGGTGTGAAGCATGGACACTTAACAAGGCAGTTCCAGCACATATATGATACATGTGTTACAGAAGAGTCCTCCGTATATCATAGACAGGGAAGGGAACAATTAGATATATCCAGAATGAACTCAAAATTAAAGAAATCTAACTGACTAATGCTACAAATAAGAAAATTGAGGGTATTTTGAGGGTAAGAGACACGAAGTTTTATGGAAGGCCATTATGAAAGAATGCATCTTGGTAAAGATAAGAAGAGCAAACCACTGAGAAGATGGATTCAGGATGTAACTGATGAGTTGAGCATAACGACTGCAGAGGCGGAACATTTGGTCTATGAGAGAGAGAAATTTGGAAAGATGTTAGCTGGCAAAGTTCTGCTCAGTACAAGCAATTTAATTATGCTGATCCCAACTGTATATAATTATAGTATATAAATATAATTTCCTTATTCTTTTTTAGACCTTAGGGTATGAAATCACATTACTTCACATTTTTAGCTCCTAGTGTGCAGGAAGTCGGAGGGTTAATTTCTTTCTTCGCGTGTGGAGCGTCGAGTGTGGGATGGAATCCATAATCCTCGTGTGTCCGAGTCTATATGCGAACGCTTATGCCTCCCACATAATCCTAGTAAGAATAGCTAAAGGATGTTCGGATTAGATCACGTACAATGTAGCAAAGACTGCATTTTGAGAATATTGTTGGCATTGGTTATTGAACTGACGTCAGGACACTCTTGTCAAATCTATAGGTGTTAATCTCCTCAAGCAGATTTCGAAGAGCATGCATTGTGAATGGTTCAGTAGTTGGCTTCTCAAACATAATCCTCCCTCGGCTTCCCAGGCAGCTTGTACAACATGTAATACCAGACTCCTTAACCTTTTCATTTGTCATTTTGTTGACATACGAACGCATTTATATTGCACGGCCCAGAGTGTCCAAACGTGAAGAATTGACTTCATTGCATCGGGTTTCACCATATGGCTTTGTCTCTGTCTGCAGAGATGACATACCATCTGCAGAGATGACATACCATCTGCAGAGATGACATACCATCTGCAGAGATGACATACCATCTGCAGAGATGACATACCATCTGCAGAGATGACATACCATCTGTAGACAGCAATGCACAAGGCACGAACTCCGACAGAGTACATTGAATTAGCCAATATGCTAACATTGCATTCTTTAAAAAATGATACGTGCCAGTATATCGGCACAGAGGGACTAAAGGGTTAAATAGCAGAATAGATGCAATATCAATGTTAGTGAATTCAGCACAGAGGGACTAATGGGTTAAATAGCAGAATAGATGCAATATCAATGTTAGTGAATTCAGCACAGAGGGACTAATGGGTTAAATAGCAGAATAGATGCAATATCAATGTTAGTGAATTCAGCACAGAGGGACTAATGGGTTAAATAGCAGAATAGATGCAATATCAATGTTAGTGAATTCATCACAGAGGGACTAATGGGTTAAATAGCAGAATAGATGCAATATCAATGTTAGTGAATTCATCACAGAGGGACTAATGGGTTAAATAGCAGAATAGATGCAATATCAATGTTAGTGAATTCATCCAAAATGGCGGTCGTCGAGTAACCTTCTTCTTCGAACGCTCCATATCGAGCCCTTGTTAACCACTCTGTGTGATTTGTATGTAATCTGAGCCTCAGAGCGATGGTACGTTGTTCCAGTTACGCGTCTACAAGTAGGCCAGCACATCCGATTTCTGCGATTTTTATTTACTAGAGTAACTTCAATAGGTCCTACATCAGTCGTCCCTTACGACATGCCTTGTAGGTCGCAGCGGCACTATTCTTTGCTTCCATTGTGGGCCTCGGCACCACACGGGTGATCGTCGAGAAACCGAATAAACAAATACAAACTTGAAGGTAAGAAACAAATTTTTAAAGAACATTTTCATCGTTAAACACATAAATAAAAACTAATAAGCAAATTCCAAATATTAAAACAGGTAATACAGAAATCGATAACAGACAAAGGTTTTCAATTTAGATAGTTGCAGTAACGACGCTTAATCACCCATTATCATTAAGATTAACAATGGCAGCTCTCACAACAAACAAATATCATCTTGACCACTGCATCTGTTTTGCCGAGAGCTTCTATCCCTCGGGCGCTGCTCGTGTCGCGTGGCATTACTGTGTGCAGCAAACCCACACTCGACCTCCTTCCGGAGTCAGAAGTTATTGTTTGTGGACGATAAGAAACCACTGAGGCTAACACGAGGGCTGTTGACGGGAGAGTGATTAGAGCGCTATTGTTCTCTCATTCCAGGTTGACCGAGGAGTCAAATGTGGTCATTAATATTATATTTGAGTCTTTTCTAGAGTTGTGCTAATAATCTGTCTGATTTAATCCTCAAGTTGGTCGCGTCTGGGACCCAGTTTCATCCTAATGCGCTCATTATTTTCATAGACCTCGGTCCTTTAGTCGCAATAAATCATCTAATTGTAGCCGTTACGGTACTAGTGAATAGATGAAGCGAAACACTAACTAAATATAGGTACCTTCTATTGACATGGATAACTATCGCAGATTGAAACCGAAAATATGGTTCCGCACGGCACCCTTGTGTTACCGAGGCTCTCAATGGGAGCAAAGAATAGTAACACTGAGACCTACAAGGCATGTAGTAAGTTGACTGATGTAGGAGCCTAGGAAGTTACCTAGTAAATAAAAAGTGTCGCAGAAATCGGATGTGCTGGCCTACTTGTAGGCACATAACTGGCACAACGTACAATCGCTCTTATGCTCAGATCACATACAAATAACAAAGAGTGGTTAACAAGTGGTCGATATGGAAAGTTCGAAGAAGCAGAAGGTTCCGCACGGTAACCATAGCAACTAAATGGTATTTGGAATGGCACATTTATTATGTTAACTCTTTCCATACCATGACTGCTACTAAGTTATGATCACAATTATTTAATGACAGCAGAATTTGTATTACACAACTGTTCTATGTTTCTGTTCTTTGTAGTCAATCAATGAAGTGTCAGGCCTGCCGGTGTAGGCGATCATGTCTATCCCAACTCTCTCTCATTGGTGCAGGTAATCAGTTCTGACGTCGATCTTTTGTCGATCCACGATGTCCGATCATCTAATATCTTTTTTTCTGTCTTCCACGATTTCTCCTTCCCAGAATTTTACCTATTGTCACCAAATGTTCTAAATCTTCTCTTACCTATTGTCACCAAATGTTCTAAATCTTCTCTTACCTATTGTCACCAAATGTTCTAAATCTTCTCTTACCTATTGTCACCAAATGTTCTAAATCTTCTCTTACCTATTGTCACCAAATGTTCTAAATCTTCTCTTACCTATTGTCACCAAATGTTCTAAATCTTCTCTTACCTATTGTCACCAAATGTTCTAAATCTTTCTTACCTATTGTCACCAAATGTTCAAATTTCTCTTACCTATTGTCACCAAATGTTCTAAATCTTCTCTTACCTATTGTCACCAAATGTTCTAAATCTTCTCATCGCGTTATATTCCAAAGAACCTTGATTGTCTGATTCTTATTCTATTGATAAAGTTTCTTTGTGTGCAGACCTGATTTAAAACCTGATCATTTATTTATTTAGCTGTCCATGGAATTGTCAGAATTCTTCTGTAAAACTACATTCCTGTGTCTTGTAATGGTCTTATTGATTATAGTATGTATCACATTAATTTTTATACTCCAATTTAAGTCAAGTGCACTGCGTACGAAAAATTACCAACAACACCAGAAAAGACAGTTACAAACATCAGCATAAGAAATAATTTGGCACAGAACCTTGCTTGAATTATATTGAGAAATAAAGAATAAAGTTTTGAATAGTCTTCTACATCAGGAATGAAGGCGAGAGGGAGACCCACACATTTTTTTAGTTGGCATTGCAGAATCCTGTCAAAGAACAGAAATAACAATCACACACCATCAGAACAGCACAAGACAAAAACAGAAAACCACGACACTTGGTAACAACCCGGTAGCAGTGTGACGACAAAAGAAGAAGAAGGAAAACCCCGACACTTGGTAACAACCCGGTAGCAGTGTGACGACAAAGAAGAAGAAGAAACCCGACATTTGGTAACAACCCGGTAGCAGTGACGCAATTTTTAGCTATCTAACTTGAATGTTTGTTCAAAATGAAAGAAAGTTTTAGATGTCAAAAGCTACAATAGTGACTAATGGTGTGAATAACGCTGATTTCAACGTACTTTTAATGGTTAGTGGCTTGCATTGAGTTAAACGTCGTTTTACTGTGTCCAAATTGAGGTTTTTAATAAGATCGAATATATGATCTTGACGTACAGATGACAACCGTATTCCTGTTTGATAATTAGGAACATTGTGTTAATTGTATGTTAGGAAAACTAAAACAGACGGCAAACTGTTTATTCTATAAAAGTAATACTTCGACAATGCTACGTAAAGTAATTAATATGAGAGTCAATATTAATGTATAACGTTCGTTAACAAGAGGTAATGTCAGTGATCTACTACTCACAGTAATGTAAACAATTGTTATCCTTCTGTCTATTGATTAATTTATTGATTGATTGGTAGGATTGCACTTCGGGGAGTAACCATGTGTGCTTCGATCTCTTTTTTACACAGGACGATCTCAGCTGTAGTGCACGAACTCCGTAACACTGGAGTGGGTCCCTATCTAATTTTGAAGATGGTAAAGACATATTTGTAGACATTTTATTTTTAATTTTTTCTTATGAATTTTGCCTGGGCAGCAGCTTTCCAGCCTGGTCTTCTCGATTTTGAACTTCCAAGGGTTCTTTTACGTGCTCAAATTAAACAAGGAACCTATGTTTTATATACGGAATTACGCATCCGGTAGGACTAGGAACCCGATCTCACCTACAATGAGATCAGGGATCTCTGGAAAAATATCCAGATGGCTCCACGAGGAGCGAACCTGGTACTTTTGGCCCGAGAGACGAGCACCTATCCTCTACACCACAGACTCAATTCTGTCTATAAACTATGTTAAAAAGGGAAACCAATATTCCGTGGATTAAAAAGCTAGGACACTAGACCCGTCTGTACACTAAGACGTGTCTTTCAGCAAGCATTGACACACTGGACTTTATTGTCAATGTAATCAAAACATGCACATGTACAATCACACAAAAGCACACACACCTGGAAATACTAATCGTCTTAACTAAATATAATAGGACAACAAAAAGACGCTGCCATGAATCTTACTGTTTTCATCTGTTGGCTTCCCGTGGAGCATAAAACCGGCAAAATATCCACAGCTTTTTATTCTTGAAAACCAAGTCCACTTACTTTATGCTCATCTTTGTTATTAAGATTCGCTTTTCAATTCTCGATTTTCACACAGTTTTTAACATAATCTATCACATATCTAACATTGTGGTTGATGGCTACGTCCTTTGGGATATGCCACGATTTTCATATTTTTCATCACATATCTCTCTGATCTCATCATGTTTTTTCTTCGTTTTTATTTATTATATTCTCTATCTACCAACAATGCATGCATAGTTTCTTCTATTAAAGTGTGTGCATTTTCACAATATTTCTATAATTTAATTTTTATTGTTTTTAGTTTATCTTCTTACAAAGAAAATTAGATAAGTTGTCATCTATAGCATCAAAAGTTGGACTGCAGATAAGCTATGAAAAAACAAATATAATGAAGACACCTATGGCAAGTAATGCAGATATCACACTGGAATCTAAAATGATAAAAATAACAGAGCAGTTTACCTATTTGGGTAGCAATTTTGATTGCACAGGAAATGTTAAAAAGAAATTATGATACGAATTGGCAAAGCAACATCAGCTTTTAAAAGTCTAAAAGAAATTTGGAACTGAAGTTATATAGTTTAAAACTAAATTTAGAATTTTCAATTGAAATGTTGTATCAATCCTAACATGCTAGCGAGAGTTGGAAAATGACTAAAGATATAGAAAGTAAGTTTAAAGTATTTGAAAATAGATGTCTGCGAAAATAATGAACATAAAATGGGACGAATTCAGGAGAAGGGATGAAATCGGAGAAATGTTTGGTCAACCACTAGTAACAACTGTTATAAGTAGGAGAAGATGGAGATATGCTGGACAGGGCCGTGCGGTAGATTTTCTCAGTATGATGCAAGTCTTCGAAATGCTACCCTTTAATGTTTTTTCTTAAATGCCGCACCTTAAAAATATTATACAGATACAAATATATTATATATGTGTTATTTACTGATCTAAACACAGCACAGTCACTTGCTACTTTTAGAAACAAACTAACATTAAAATCAAATATTATCAATAATTGTAAGCTCGAAGTAGAACTATCAAAACATAACACATGCAATTGTTTTTTGTGATAATTGCCGTTTCGTCTTTTAGGAGCGGCCAAGCGGTATATTTCAAACAAAAATAATACCTTTGCTAATAATACCTAATACTTTAATACCGAGCGCTTGCCACATCTGCACCAGAAACCGAAATCAAAGGGTACCCAAAGCGTTTAGACAGAGGCGTGGTATAAATCATACATTGTATACATCAATATTGGAATAACATAGACCAATAAAGAAAAGCGTTGTGTAAAGATGTTTAGTTATTGAATGGTTCAAATTGTATTTTGGTTTCACTGCTTACGTCTCCTCCTTAAGGTGCCGTTTGATGTGGACGCCTCTGTGTATCATACATCGGCACGGCTCTATGTGGGTACACATTGAGAAGAAATGATTAAAGAATACCAAAGTAAGAACTCAAGTGGAAACAAAGGATTCAAGAAGAGAGGACACCTAAGGAAACACTAAAACGAATTTAGTTGAAAAAAGAAAAGAAATATCGGACTCAATTTCATGGAAGGGGTTTTAGCGAGTTTCACAGGACATAACGGTATGTAGAAATTACTTGTAGGCTCTATGTAACAGTATATAACAGTATAGAGAAATTACTTGCAGGCTCTATGTAACGGTATATAACAGTATGTGAAAATTACTTGTAGGCTCTATGTAACAGTATATAACGGTATGTAGAAATTACTTGTAGGCTCTGTGTAACAGTATATAACAGTATGTAGAAATTACTTGCAGGCTCTGTGTAACAGTATATAACAGTATGTAGAAATTACTTGTAGGCTCTATGTAACGGTATATAACAGTATGTAGAAATTACTTGTAGGCTCTATGTAACAGTATATAACAGTATGTAGAAATTACTTGTAGGCTCTGTGTAACAGTATATAACAGTATGTAGAAATTACTTGTAGGCTCTATGTAACAGTATATAACAGTATGTAGAAATTACTTGCAGGCTCTATGTAACAGTATATAACAGTATGTAGAAATTACTTGCAGGCTCTGTGTAACGGTATGTAGAAATTACTTGCAGGCTCTGTGTAACAGTATATAACAGTATGTAGAAATTACTTGCAGGCTCTATGTAACGGTATATAACAGTATGTAGAAATTACTTGTAGGCTCTATGTAACAGTATATAACAGTATGTAGAAATTACCTGCAGGCTCTATGTAACAGTATATAACAGTATGTAGAAATTACCTGCAGGCTCTATGTAACAGTATATAACAGTATGTAGAAATTACCTGCAGGCTCTATGTAACAGTATATAACAGTATGTAGAAATTACTTGTAGGCTCTGTGTAACAGTATATAACAGTATGTAGAAATTACTTGTAGGCTCTATGTAACGGTATATAACAGTATGTAGAAATTACTTGCAGGCTCTATGTAACAGTATATAACAGTATGTAGAAATTAATTGCAAGCTCTGTGTAACAGTATATAACAGTATGTAGAAATTACTTGTAGGCTCTGTGTAACAGTATATAACAGTATGTAGAAATTACCTGCAGGCTCTGTGTAACAGTATATAACAGTATGTAGAAATTACTTGTAGGCTCTATGTAACAGTATATAACAGTATGTAGAAATTACTTGCAGGCTCTGTGTAACAGTATATAACAGTATGTAGAAATTACTTGTAGGCTCTATGTAACAGTATATAACAGTATGTAGAAATTACTTGTAGGCTCTGTGTAACGGTATATAACAGTATGTAGAAATTACTTGTAGGCTCTATGTAACAGTATATAACAGTATGTAGAAATTACTTGTAGGCTCTATGTAACAGTATATAACAGTATGTAGAAATTACCTGCAGGCTCTGTGTAAAGTATATAAACAGTATGTAGAAATTACTTGTAGGCTCTATGTAACAGTATATAACAGTATGTAGAAATTACTTGTAGGCTCTATGTAACAGTATATAACAGTATGTAGAAATTACTTGTAGGCTCTATGTAACAGTATATAACAGTATGTAGAAATTACTTGTAGGCTCTATGTAACAGTATATAACAGTATGTAGAAATTACTTGTAGGCTCTATGTAACAGTATATAACAGTATGTAGAAATTACTTGCAGGCTCTATGTAACAGTATATAACAGTA
Source organism: Arion vulgaris (assembly GCA_020796225.1). Classification (NCBI taxonomy): domain Eukaryota; kingdom Metazoa; phylum Mollusca; class Gastropoda; order Stylommatophora; family Arionidae; genus Arion; species Arion vulgaris. The sequence continues at coordinate 108,855,125 of CM036753.1, read as the reverse complement.
TGTAGAAATTACTTGTAGGCTCTATGTAACAGTATATAACAGTATGTAGAAATTACTTGTAGGCTCTATGTAACGTATATAACGTATGTAGAAATTACTTGTAGGCTCTATGTAACAGTATATAACAGTATGTAGAAATTACTTGCAGGCTCTATGTAACAGTATATAACAGTATGTAGAAATTACTTGTAGGCTCTATGTAACAGTATATAACAGTATGTAGAAATTACTTGTAGGCTCTATGTAACAGTATATAACAGTATGTAGAAATTACTTGTAGGCTCTATGTAACAGTATATAACAGTATGTAGAAATTACTTGTAGGCTCTGTGTAACGGTATATAACAGTATGTAGAAATTACTTGCAAGCTCTATGTAACAGTATATAACAGTATGTAGAAATTACTTGTAGGCTCTGTGTAACAGTATATAACAGTATGTAGAAATTACTTGCAGGCTCTATGTAACAGTATATAACAGTATGTAGAAATTACTTGTAGGCTCTGTGTAACAGTATATAACAGTATGTAGAAATTACTTGCAGGCTCTATGTAACAGTATATAACAGTATGTAGAAATTACTTGCAGGCTCTGTGTAACAGTATATAACAGTATGTAGAAATTACTTGTAGGCTCTGTGTAACAGTATATAACAGTATGTAAATACTTGCAGGCTCTGTGTAACAGTATATAACAGTATGTAGAAATTACTTGCAGGCTCTGTGTAACAGTATATAACGGTATGTAGAAATTACTTGTAGGCTCTATGTAACGGTATATAACAGTATGTAGAAATTACTTGTAGGCTCTATGTAACAGTATATAACAGTATGTGTATAGTCGTTTGCCTGTCGTACTGTAGGTTGTGGATTCAAATCCGGACTGAGACACATGTGCCATTTTTCATGAGATCCCTAGGATTGTTGCGGAGCTACGAAGCTCATGCTTTGTGCAATGCTCTCGGCAGATGGCATGCTGTCTCTATCGACAGGGGTAGAGCCTATATGGGAATTTCAGTGCAATGAAATTAATCCTTCGTCTTTAGTATTTTAGTATTTAGAAAATTAAGTGCATAACTAGAGATCGCAGAAGAAGAAGAAGAAGAAGGAGAAGAAATATGGGTGAAAATGAATTTCTATTCATATCGGAGAGGGGATGGTAAAATGTAGATAAGAATTCAAATTTAGCATGTAACAGTTGGACATCGATAGCAGTAGACTGTAGAGTTGCTGCATGGAAAAAATTAGGTCGCAACAAAAATATATAGAACAACTATTGCCTGCTACGGAGTTCGTACCCTGCTGCTGAGATTTTCCTGTGTATGGAAGAGATCGAAGCACAATTGTTTATTCACCGCAGCAATGTGTTCTTTTTTTCTGTTCTAACATCTGCCTGTATACTTCTTTAACTTTCTCATTATTCTAATGTTCTAAAGCTGAAAGATTGACTTCATTGCACTGGGTTTTACCCCATTTGCCTCGGCCCCTCTCCGCAGAAATGACAACACACATGCCGCGAGTACTTCACAAACTCCGTAGCTCCGACAAAAATCCTAAGAGTCTATGGGAACAATTAACGCCAGAACAGAACGGCGCGGACCGGACTCGAACCCACGACCTTGCGAACGCATGGCAAGGCTCAACTTAACCACTTTGCCCCAGACCTCCTAAAATTTCTCCTTGGTTTCCTGTGATAGTATTATAATATTTCTTTTCAGACTGCCCTTCCTAGAAATGAGAGCAGATTGATTTCTCTCTTAGTTGCAGCAATCTGTTAGATCTACTTTCTGTGATAGCTATCATTATGTGAACTGGTAAATCAAATCATCACATGGGACGTAATCGTGAATATTCCATCTAGTCTATTATTCAAGAGTTGTGTTTCTTGACATTTTCAACTGCGTCCAACTTATTGAAAACTATATGGAAAGCCCATTTCTGGGCTTTAACCACTCCCTAGGTGCTCAGCCGCTTTAACGATAGTTAGGAAGTGCTATTATAAGTTGAGCCTTTGCACCGTAGCACCGGCGACAGTTACAATGCTCTCCAGCTAAAACCATACTACACATTTTAACTGAGCCTCTCTGGGAGACGGAGTTGAACAATGACTGACCTAGATTAAATGTATATGATTTTTATTCTTCTTCAGCGATCTCTGGTCATGCACTTAGTTTACTGTGGACCACAAATTATACATTCAGCTTCAGGTCTGTCAGTTATCCCTCAAAATCTAGTTTACTGTGGACCACAAATTACACATTCAGCTTCAGGTCTGTCAGTTATCCCTCAAAATTTAGTTTACTGTGGACCACAAATTACACATTCAGCTTCAGGTCTGTCAGTTATCCCTCAAAATTTAGTTTACTGTGGACCAGAAATTATACATTCAGCTTCAGGTCTGTCAGTTATCCCTCAAAATTTAGTTTACTGTGGACCAGAAATTATACATTCAGCTTCAGGTCTGTCAGTTACCCCTCAAAATTTAGTTTACTGTGGACCAGAAATTACACATTCAGCTTCAGGTCTGTCAGTTATCCCCCAAAACTTAGTTTCCAGGACTAAAACTTAGTTTCCAGATACTACATAATCGTATCCAGTGTTTGTCTTCCAGTCTACTGCATATTTTCTCTGTATGATGGTTTTGAACTCTTGAAAAGACAGGGGTTGGTAAATTTGCTCTTTGGCGCCGCCCTCTTTGGCCAAAACATCGGCACTCTCATTGGACGAAATGCCACAGTGAGATGGAATCCACTTCAAGTGAATTTCTGCCTTTTCTGAAAGCTGAGCAAGTTCTCTTTTAGGTTTTGTACTATGCGTCTGTGGATTTAGCCTCGGGGCTTGTATAGCTGACAGTGAGTCTGTAAGAAATACCATCGTGCCTGCAGGTACTTTCAGCTTATTCATGTGCTGTGCTGCCATCAGAGCGGCTAAAATTTCTGCTTTGTAGTTGGAACATATTCGTCAGTAGGGTCGCTAGAGACACATTAGGGGCATCTGGGTGCCTAATGTAGACTCCTGCTCTACCATTCATGGTTGTCTCAATTGCCGATCTATCTGTGTAAATTCTTATTCAGTTGTCCTCTGGAAACATGTAATGGAGATGTTCCATTGTAGTTGCTTTCTTCACTAGATTCGGCTCAGCATCTTTGCTTAACAATTTAGGGATGGAGGTTGAGAGTTTAGTGGTACTGAGTCTGGTTCCCAGTGATCAAAAAGTAATTTTTCTGGTATGGAATTATGATTTAGTAGTTCCAAGTATGACTTTCCTATTTCTGTTTCTTTGTGGTTTAAACTTGTACGCTTTAGTCTGTTTTTTGTTCTAGCCGCCCATTTTTCCATGTAGTGGATGGTGATTTATCCTTTTGATCCTTTCAGAGTGTAGAATAACTTTTCATCTTCTGTCTTCCAAAGGATGGATGATGGCTGCCTTTTCCATTTCTGCAATGGGTGTAGATTTGATGGATCCCAAAATAGTGCGCAAACATCTCTTTTGAGTTTTTTCTAGTATCAGTTTGTTTGAATGGGCTGCTGTTATCCATGACGATGATGCATATTCCAGTGTTGGTCTAACTGCGCCAGTGTATACCTGATGAAGCATTCTACTATCTGCTCCCCAGGTAGTCCCAGCCAGTTTCCTCATCACGTTTTGTTTCCTCATAGCCTTTGTTTGTTTCCATTCTGGAATGTATATGATTCAACTAACGGTACAATTTCCAAATAAAAAAATGAATATGAGAACTACCTGAATTTGCCAGAGCTACTGTCTAAGTGCTCTACAGCTGACACCAATCTTACTTAAGTTAGCTAACCAAGAAACCATATACTCTGCACGTCTCATCCGAATAACGAACCTCATATCTTTATAATGAAGAGAAAACGCACTAACACTTTAACTACGTCAATGTTGATCTTTTCAGTTGTAAAATTACTAGGTTCAAAGAGAACGACTGTGTACGTGTTTTTTATTACTTATCTCATGTCTTTGGGCACATAAAAAGACATGACACCATGATAAAACATTTACTAGAGGGAAAGTTGAGGGGAAGAGCAAGAGGAAGACAGAGAGATAGTGGGAGGAAACTTTAAAGAAATGGACAGGTTACAGTCTGGCAGTGTGCAACACCAAGGCGAAAGACAGAGGATGCTGGAGATTCATTGCAGGCAACCTTCGATGTGGAGACGGCACCTGATGATGATGATCCCGTGAATGATTACGTACATAATAATATGATTTCTTTTTCTTCTTGTTCTTCTTCTTTTTCTTTGCTATTGGTTTCCTGTGCTCCGTCTGGACCATGAGATTAGTTATCTCAATGAAGCTGCACGTTAGATGGTCTTTCTCGAGGATTCCCTACAGCTTGTCCTGTGAACTTCGTCTGTGAGAATGTTAAGTTGTAGTTAACACCGATATTAAGTCAACAAAATCAAAATAAGTTTAACAAGTTTATTTCAGAAAATCTGTAGTTCAAAAATGGAATAATAATCTTAGATCTTGTGGAGCATCGATTTCCAAATTAACGACACTAGACTGTCAACATGTTTGTCCATCATTCTAATAACGCCAATTTTAAAAAGGAAACATTTCACCACGGACATTAAAAGAGCATTGTTCATCAACATTGATGAGGCCATTACCTTGTAGTGGTGGGGAGGCTTACGTGCTCCAATGATACAGTGAGCTATGACGGCGGGAACTTATGTTCCCGGAAGGGTTAACCAAGCCGGAAAGGTCACTGAAGAGGGGACAGACGAAGCATGGTCTCCTGGTCCTCCAGGTTGGGGTTGGGCTTGGGACTAACAATCCCATCCTTTAAAAAAATTAAAGTTACGGAAACAACAACAAACATACAACCTATCTACGGGCATGAAGGGCTACCAGAGTCATTGACTCACATGACTGGAAGTGGTGAAAGCCGAAAGGAAGCTACTTTCATGAGGACGGAAGTCCTGAATGCCAAAACCAAGACCAGAATTGGATGCTGGAATGTAAGAACATTGTCAGAAACTGGAAAACTATCACAAATAACAGCAGAAATGAGAAGATATAATCTACATATCCTAAGGGTTAGCGAGAGCAGATGGACAGGAAATGGAAGAAGTACCACTGCAACAGGTGAAACAGTCCTTTTTTCTGGACGAGACGATGACCTACACCATGAAGGAGTAGCAGTAATCCTAAGAAAGGGCGTGGAAAAGTGTCTGTTAGAATGGAAACCTATCAGCAGCCGCTTGATTAAGATCAGACTAAAGGAAGCATACAAACATCACAATCCTACAATGCTATGCGCCAACTAATGATAGCGAAGATACAAAGAAAGACTCGTACTACGAAAACCTACAAGCAGAATTAGACAAGTCACCATCCCATGATGTTATCATTGTTATGGAGAGATCTAAATGCGAAGGTCGGACAAGACAAACGCTATAGTTATAGAACTATGGGAAAATATGGATGTGGTATGATGAACGAAAATGGGGAACGTTTAGTAAACTTCTGCAGCATGAACAATCTCGTTATAGGAGGAACCCTATTTCAACATTTGATATCCACAAATTAACATGGTATTCCCCTAATGGCAGAGATAAAACCAAATAGACCATATAATGATCAATGGACCCTGGAGAAGTTCGCTGCTAGATGTTGTAGTCAAGAGAGGTGCAGATGTTGGTAGTGACCACCACCTAGTCACAGCTTATGTCAAACTTAAACTAAGAAAAACAGGACAACAGAAAAACCTCCAAAAGAGGTTCGATGTGGATAGACTAAAGACACGGAAGTAAGGGATAAGTTTATAATGCAGATAAAGAACAGATTCCAAGCCCTAGAAAGTAATGAAACTACGGATGAAACTGACAACATAGATAGAACATGGGACAACATAGCATCTATATATAGCAAGAGCAGTGAAACATGTCTAAGGTACCGCACAAAGAAAAGAAAAGAATGGATAACACCAACAACATGGAAAATAATAGACAGCTGAAGAATATTAAAAAAGAAATTGTTAGAAGCAAAGTCCGAAAGACTGAAGCAAGATACCAAGAACAGTACAAAAGCGCAAGTAAAGAAATCAAACGGGCTGTGAGAGCCGACAAAAGAATGTATGTTGAAGACCTGGCAGTACAGGCAGAAGAAGCAGCAAAAAGTGTGATCAGGGAACAGTGTACAAAATTACAAAGCTAATAAGCTGGAAACATTACAGAAGATCAAATACTCTCATAAAGGATAAGAATGGAATACTATTGACAACGGAAAAGGAACAAGAAATACGATGGACAGAGCATTTTAAAGAATTGCTAAACAGACCACCTACAACGGTAGTAGCAGACATACCAGAACCAACAGAGGAGTTAGAAATTGGCATTGAAACACCCAGCCAGGATGAGATCATTACAGCAATTAAATCTCTTAAGAATAACAAGGCACCAGGAATGATAACTTAAACGCAGAACTATTCAAAATAGACCCAGAACTTGCAGCTAATATATTGCAACCCTTGTTTACTACTATTTGGAATGCCCAAATAATACCTGATGCATGGAACAGAGGAGTCATCATCAAGATACCCAAAAAGGGCTCCTTGCCGATTGTAATAATTGGCGTGGAATAACACTGCTTTCTGTCCCAAGTAAAATCTTAAGCAAAATCATCGTACAACGTATTACTGACGCTGTGGATAAGAAACTGAAAAAGGAACAAGCAGGATTTCGCAGAGGACGGAGCTGTATAGGCCAAATATTTGCTCTTAGAAATATCATAGAACAATGCACAGAATGGCAAAGCAAACTCTATATCAACTTTGTAGATTTTGAAAAGGCTTTTGATATCATACACCGCGAAAGTCTATGGCGTATCTTAAGATGGTATGGAATCCCACTGTGTTTTATAAATATTATAAAAGCTGCTACAGCAAGTTTGCATGCAGTGTTGAAACTTCAGAACAAAGTTTGAAGTAAAAACAGGCGTGCGACAAGGATGTGTTATGTCAGCCCTATTATTCAACACTGTCATAGATTGGGTGATGCTAAAACAACGGAAGATAAGGCAAGAGGTATTAGATGGACGCTCACATCCACGCTGGAAGACCTAGATTTTGCAGATGACATCGCACTCTATCTCATACACATAGAGATATCCAGGAAAAGACCTGCCGCCTTAACCAATATAGTGAGATGGTTGGGCTGAAAATAAATCAGAAGAAAACTGAAGTAATGACTCTGAACATAGCAACTCCAGCACCAGTCAAACTAGAAGGTAAACCTCGAGATACAACGCTTTCACATACCTTGGAAGTGTTATTAGCAATGAAGGAGGCGCTGGATCTGACATTAAAACAGACTGAGTAAAGCACGAAGTGCATTCATGACCCTTCAGACCGCCTTGAAATCTGCCCAATACAGCATCAGAACCAAGACTAGTATCTATAACAGCTGTGTGCTGTCAACTTTGCTGTACGGATCGGAATGCTGGAGAATGACAGAACAGGATATGTCCAGACTCTCCGCCTTTCATACAACGTGTCTGCGAAAAATCTTACGCGTGTACTGGGCGACTACTATCTCGAATCAAGAATTGCTTGCACGATGCCAACAAGAGAATATAGGCACTATCATCCGAAGACGACGCTGGAGATGGATTGGACATGTGATGCGCATGGAGACTGGCTCCGACACGAAAACTGCACTGAGATGGACTCCAGAGGGTAGGCGAAAGCGTGGAAGACCCAAGACGACTTGGAGGAGAACGATAGAGCAAGAGCTGAAGGAAATGAATCATAGTTGGAACACAATACAGAGGAAGGCCATGAACAGGGAAGAATGGTGTACGTTTGTTGCTGCCCTAAACGCCAGGGCGTAACAGGCTAAAGAGAGAGTTCATCAACATATTTCTCCCAACATTAAGCTATCAGTGCCAAAAATGGACGCTGACATTACACGATAAAGGTGAAGTGTCTACCCAGAATTCTGGGAGTATCAATAAGAGACCAGTTTAGAAATGAAAACGTCAAGAAAACAGTGTGTGCAACATCAGTACTGAACTTCATCAAGAAACAACAAATTAGATAGTTCAGCCATATAAGCAGATTACCAACAGACCTTAAAGAGCAATGTTACTCCGATATGCGGATACCAAGCAAAAGTCGTTCATGCAAAAGTGGACCTCAGAGATAACAGAGACGGCGAAAAGTATGGTTTACAAAGTCCACACAAAAGTACTTTCTTGAAATATCTTCTTATCCTGACACTGTAAGGCAAAAACCTTGGACCTAAAAAAGTATATCATATTCAAAAACATTGGACCTTGCGGTATTTTTAAGCAAGCCTCCCCCCATGAATCTAACACGGAAAGTGATTTTTTAAAACCAGGTATTCTATGCCATTTGTAACAGAGAGCGGGGCAAGGGAGGACGGCTACCCCACATACAGACCTGGTCGCCGGAGTATGGAAGGTATTTCTGTAGGTATCAGGCATAAAGGTGAAGTTTTAACTGTTGACAACAGGCGGGTTAACTAGCCTCAAGAGATTCTGAACTCATTAACTACACCAGGCTTACTCACCCCCTCCTCCCACAGACTAAAACTCAAGATCATGGAACGGATACAGCTGCTAGTCCTAGATCAAATCTCCAAATCTGGTATATTCTTTTCACTGAACCAATCTGATATCTGGCTATTTTTCCAGCGATCCATGATCTCAGTGTAGGTGAGATCAACGTCCTAGTCCTATCGAAGACGGACGTAAAACGTAGATCCCGTGTTCAATTTGAGCACGTAAAAGAACCCTTGGCAGTTCAAAATCCAGATGAGCAGGCTGGAAAGCCGCTGCCCGGGCAAAATTTATTAGAAATAATTAAAATAAAATTTCCACAAAATATCTTAAACCTCTTCAAAATTACATTGGGGACCTCTTCGGTGCTACGGAATTCGTGCTCTGCAGCTGAGATCTTCCTGTGTAAGAAAGAGATCGGAGCACACATGGTTACTCATCAAATTGCAATGGTGATGGTTCAATCAATCAATTAATCTGATATAAATATGACAACCCATTAATTTCATCAGATTCAAAACGACCAGAGCATGTAATAGAGCACATATATTGGCAAGAGTTGCTTCCATTAATTTGTATCATTCTTATTTTTAACCCCACAGACAAATAAGGGCTATAACTGCAATTGAGTTAGTTTCCTAGCAAGCTAGTTATATTCTCATGCTTCTTTCCCTTCGCAAGTATAATCTTATGATATACAAAGTCGAACAGTGAACATGTATTATGGACATCCGTGAAACAAACTAACATAGGATTGGAAAAACAAACCTTTATTTTTTACGGCACCCATTGTTTATCATTACATACAATATGTTGAAACCAACAAATCTGATCTGGTCAGAGCGGACCAGATCAGATCTGGAAAAACCGAGGAAGCTGCGGTGATACGTAATAAATTGGCGTTTTAGGACAAAGATATGTTTGTATAGTATCACATAAGCAAACAGAGACATGTATGTACGGTATCACATAAGTAAACAGAGACATGTATGTACGGTATCACATAAGTAAACAGAGACATGTATGTACGGTATCACATAAGTAAACAGAGACATGTACGTATAGTATCACATAAGTAAACAAAAATGAATAATAAAATAATAAAACTAAAAAAAATCCAACGTATCGACTATAAGTCTTCTTCAGGAAACATACAAACACACACAATGAATCCTAAATGAACTAAATTATGGATCTAAATAGGATAGATGACTACAGGGGAGTCACTGTGACTAAGTGGTTAAGCCCTTTGCCTTGTAAGTCGAAGGTCGTGGGTTCGAATCCGGACCGCGCTGTTCTGTTTACGACTGCAGTTTTTTCAGAGACCCCTAGGATTATTGCTGGAGCTACGGAGTTCGTGCTTTGTGCAGTATTCTAGGCAGGTGACGTGCCATTTCTGCGGAGAAGGATCGAGCCATATGGGGTCAAACCTGGTGCAATGAAGTCAATCCTTCGACTTAAAACCCCTGTAAAGCTGACTACAGATCTAAACAGACGAGTGTTTTAATAACACTATCAGCTAGCTCTATAAAAATAGAGCTTCACTAATTTGTTTCTTTTATAAACAGCGTCGACTATAGAAAATAAGTATAGAAGTTGGCTGTGTTCTTTCAAACGCTCGTCTGTATGGCTAGGCAATGGGTGCCGTGAAAAATGAAGCTTTGTGGATCGAATTCTGTTTTGGTTATTTTTTGTTTGTTGATAATCCACTTTTATAATCCAGTATTATTTACGGTGACGTGGAACAACAAAAGTAGACGTGGGAAAAAGACGAACAATTAAAAAATGTATTGTTTATCTTCTTTTTTCACTTCTACTTTTTGCATTATTTCATTATTCGTTTTTAGTCACATATTTTCATTTTAGGGCTGTAAGAAATTTATTGTCTTCCTCTATATGTTCTATATGCGCCTTGTAAGGGGTAAATTTCTTCACTTCTCTGGTATCCTTTGCTTGATAAAAACATTTTGCTGTGTCGGGTTTGGCACTGATAGAATAATGAAGGGACAAAGATTGTGTTGAACAATGATCTTTTTGTGTTCATGGTGACTTGTGTGCATTTTGAAATTGACGCGATTTTTCCTTTGATTTGAAGTATCTATGTTGAATTTCATTAGTTATTCTTCAGTATGCTGAAAAATGTCACCTATGTATGTACAGTCTTTGACTTGTTTTAATTGGTTTTTGTCGATGGATTAACTCGACGACAGTTGCACAAAAGCTAACTAGGTACTTGGACAGTAAACACCACTGTTGTCACATAAAGAGATACCGCTAACAACTAAAGCAAATCTTAAAAGAACGATTTTCTGGCCAAACCTATGTGTTACCAGTGTCAAACATGGCCAATAACAGCAGCTAATGAGCGGAAAATCATAACAACACAGTTGAGGTGTCTTAGAAGAGCTGCAGGTGTGACAATAAGAGAAAAATTAGAAATGAAGAAATCAGAAAAAGACTGGATGTGAAACCAGTCATGCAATTCATAAAAGAAAAAACATTAAATGGTTTAGACACCTGACAAGAATGCCCTGGTATCGCCTACCACAGAGAACCACACAGAAAAAGTATAATGAGTACAAAGTAAGAGGAAGACCACGCAAAAGATGGAGCAACGGCATCCAGAACAGTCTTACGAAAATGAATATCAGCTTACAAAGTGCCTTAAAACAAGCACACACAAGATCACTACGTTTCACCCCCAGCACTTCTATAAAGAAGTCAATGGTGGAGAGAAGAACAAGCACACACAAGATCACTAAGTTTTCTCCCAACACTTCTATAAAAAAAGTAAATGGTGGAAGAGAAGAACAAGCACACACAAGATCACTACGTTTCATCCCCAACACTTCTATAAAGAAGTAAATGGTGGAAGAGAAGAACAAGCACACACAAGATCACTACGTTTCACCCCAACACTTCTATAAAGAAGTCAATGGTGGAAGAGAAGAACAAGCACACACAAGATCACTACGTTTCACCCCCAACACTTCTATAAAGAAGTCAATGGTGGAAGAGAAGAACAAGCACACACAAGATCACTACGTTTTCTCCCAACACTTCTATAAAGAAGTCATTGGTGGAAGAGAAGAAGAACAAGCACATACAAGATCACTACATTTCACCCCAACACTTCTATAAAGAAGTCAATGGTGGAAGAGAAGAAGAAAAAGAGAAAGAACTGATATTAGAATGTAAGATGAGTTATATATAGATAACGAAATGATGTTGACGACGTCAAGGTTTAATTCGATATAGAGAAAGTAATAGTTGAACAAAATATACTATTAATAATTGAAGATATAAAGTGTGTTTTACCTTAGCCATCTTATTTTGTAACATTTCTACTGTCATTAAAGCGGAACAGAAAGTTTCAGTTCAGAGTAAGAACCAGTTATCTATAATATAGAGGACTGTCCACTTCCGCCATAAATACCGTTTACCTGGTTCCGCTAACAGTTCGCCAGATATAGTAGTTATCAATCAGTTTTGAGACTCATTTCTCGAGAATAATAAAAGAGATCTTTTTTTTTGTTCCTTCAGTTCAATTATCATTCCGAATTGATCTCTTTATGTAAAGAGACATTGGAACCTAGAACCAAGGAAAAAAATAAAGAAAGAAAAAAAGGAACAAACTAGAAGCACAAAGAGAAATTTGGACGGTGGTCAAAGTCAGTCAGTCTATGAGAGGCCGAAAGTAGTGTCTTTAGTCAAGTTATGATAGAAGTGTCTTGTAAGTGTCGAAAGTTAATTAAAGAAGTGTCTGGACTTGTCTTATGAAACAATGGAGGAATTGGGAAAGGGACTAGTCGGCTTGTTTGTTTGTTTAGTAGAGGATTAAAGCCTCTTTAAGCCGAGGCACGCCCTTTCAACCTAAGGCGAACCTTTTATTGGTTATATCAGAGCGTGTAGGCCAACAAACATGAAAAATAAGAATTAACTCCTTTCGGAGAATCCAGTAGAATGAGGACTAGTCGGCCGACAGCTAACAATATTTTATATCAACAATCGAACGTCCGAGAAAGTGCAGATAGAAGAGAAAGGAGAAGGAGAATGTCCGAGAAAACTTCACACATATTGACGTACATTTGTAATGATAGGAGAAATATTGTCTATTAGAACCAGTCCAAGATCAAAAAAAGCTTACAGACAAACAAGTACTGATATAACCTAAATGACTTGTTTATGATCGAATATGATCCCCAACATATGATCCCCTTTTGATTCAGAGACATCTTTGTATAGAATGTTGGTTATGTTATAGAACTGTAATGTTATATTATACTAATAAAGTCTATAACTTATTAGAGTCATGTACGTGCTACGATGCGGTCGTCAACATATAAGTCCCGTTAAAGAATTATTTTCAATGCGAAGTAGATGAATGGAAAAGCTCCTTTCTGACGAATCCTTGATGTTATCAGTCCGTAATTGTGTTGTCTTCCTCTTTTCCTACCGCTTCAACAGTCTTCCGTGGCACCCTATAGCTTCACAGGATATTCTATATTGATTCCCTATCTATGCTGTCAAATGCCTTCTCAAAATCAACAAAACACACGTAGACTGGAGTCTGCTGTTTCATTGTTTGTTCTACAATGATTATCAAGGTGGCTATCTGGTCATTTCAAGATCTATCTTTCTGGAATCCAACATGTTCATCTCTAAGCTTCTAGTTAATGACGTCTTTCATTATATCCAGGATAAGTATAGTGAGGACTTTGTTGGGAATGGAAACAACATGATCCTCTCCACTTGTCACATTGTGATAAATCTCCATTGTTTGCAGTTTAGAGAGAATGCATTGCTTCCAGTCTGCTGGGATCTTCCTTCTAGCCGGTCTGCTGGGATCTTCCTTCTAGCCGGTCTGCTGGGATCTTCCCTCTAGCCGGTCTGCTGTGATCTTCCCTCTAGCCGGTCTGCTGAATCTTCCTCTAGCCGGTCTGCTGGGATCTTCCCTCTAGCCGGTCTGCTGGAATCTTCCCTCTAGTCCACACTAAGTTAAGTAATCTGTGGAGCTGTGTTACGGCCTCTTCTCCTCCCTCCCTCAGTACTTCCGTCAGGATATTATCTACTCCTCTCGTCTCTTGCCATTTTCAGGTTTTCAAGTCATTGCGGATGTCCTGTTTTGTGATCTCTCCTACATTTATGACAAGTGAATCCCCTAGTACCAGGTCTGGTGGTCTCTGTGAGGAAATTGTAATCAACACTTCTTGAAAATACTCTTTCCATATTGGACAAATTTTGGACAAATACAAAAGCACGAAGGTTAGGAGAGGACCATTATGGAAACAGACATTCCAGCAAAGAGTAGAAGAGGAAGACGGAGAGGATGTATTCAGGATGTGATTGATGATTTAAGCATGAAGACTGCAGATGCAAGATATCTGGCCTATGAGAGAGAACAATTCAGAAAGATTGTTAGTGTGGCCAAATTGTGTTCAGAACAAACTATAGGATAAATGAATGAAGATGCACGTATCAATATTTGCTTGAAATACATTACTTGAGATTTTCAAACAGAAAACTAAGAATACTACATTTGTTTGGTATTAATAATTAAACAAAAATAAAACCCCCTATAGCGTCCGTATCAATAACGTCATTAAAGAGTGATTGATTTTGTATAAGATCTAAGTGATCGACACCAGAATGTCAACCTGAGTTGACAATAAATACAACTATGTGCTTAACAATTTACTTGTAATATTTCAACTAGGATAAATATATTATTAATTTAATTAGGGATAAGATGATAAATACTAAATGCTATAAAACAAATAGAGAATTATATTGAACATCAAATTGGTTATAAGAATTTGTTTATAATCTTCTTCTTTTTGCGTTCGTTCTTTACAACCAATTTTAATCACTCTTTGTGATATGTTTGATCTTTACCAAGAACGTGTATACGTTGCACATTGGTTTGTAGGCCCCTAAACGCATAGACTTCTACACATTTAGGACATGTGCATCCAATTTCAGCCACACCTCCTTAGTCGCCTCTTACGACATGCGTGGCAGGTAACAGTGGTTCTATTCTTTACACCCCAAATTTGGACCCCGGTAACCACTTTTGTTTATAATAAAATAAAAAAAGAAAATGATTGCAAGCGGGAAAGAGTAAGACAATATTTATTATAAGTGGTCGCGGAGATATTCCTAATTTGACATGTAAGAGTCTGACCGAATGCAACACCTCAACAGAACTCAGAAAATGTTGGATATTCGTTACAGACTTTCTATTGATGTCTAGATGGTAATTTGTATAATCTGATTAATGTTACAGAGTGTCAGTTTGATCATATCATGTTACTGTAATACATAGTGACGAACTGTATCATGTTACTGTAATACATAGTGACGGACTGTATCATGTTACTGTAATACATAGTGACGGACTGTATCATGTTACTGTAATACATAGTGACGGACTGTATCATGTTACTGTAATACATAGTGACGGACTGTATCATGTTACTGTAATACATAGTGACGAACTGTATCATGTTACTGTAATACATAGTGACGGACTGTATCATGTTGCTGTAATACATAGTGACGGACTGTATCATGTTACTGTAATACATAGTGACGGACTGTATCATGTTACTGTAATACCCAGTGACGGACTGTATCATGTTACTGTAATACCTAGTGACGAACTGTATCATGTTACTGTAATACATAGTGACGGACTGTATCATGTTACTGTAATACATAGTGACGGACTGTATCATGTTACTGTAATACATAGTGACGAACTGTATCATGTTACTGTAATCCCTAGTGACAGACTGTATCATGTTACTGTAATACCCAGTGACGGACTGTATCATGTTACTGTAATACATGTGACGGACTGTATCATGTTACTGTAATACAGTGACGAACTGTATCATGTTACTGTAATACAGTGACGGACTGTATCATGTTACTGTAATACAGTGACGGACTGTATCATGTTACTGTAATACAAGTGACAGACTGTATCATGTTACTGTAATACAGTGACGACTGTATCATGTTACTGTAATACCAGTGACGGACTGTATCATGTTACTGTAATACCAGTGACGACTGTATCATGTTACTGTAATACAGTGACGACTGTATCATGTTACTGTAATACATAGTGACGAGACTGTATCATGTTACTGTAATACAGTGACGACTGTATCATGTTACTGTAATACCCAGTGACGGACTGTATCATGTTACTGTAATACAGTGACGGACTGTATCATGTTACTGTAATACCAGTGAGACTGTATCATGTTACTGTAATACAGTGACGGACTGTTTTCTGTATACAGTGACAGTATATTACTGTACAGTGACGACTGTATCATGTTACTGTAATACCAGTGACGAACTGTATCATGTTACTGTAATACAGTGACGACTGTATCATGTTACTGTAATACAGTGACGGACTGTATCATGTTACTGTAATACTAGTGACGGACTGTATCATGTTACTGAATACAAGTGACACTGTATCATGTTACTGTAATACATAGTGACGAACTGTATCATGTTACTGTAATACCTAGTGACGAACTGTATCATGTTACTGTAATACCTAGTGACGGACTGTATCATGTTACTGTAATACCCAGTGATGGACTGTATCATGTTACTGTAAATCATAGTGACGGACTGTATCATGTTACTGTAATACATAGTGACGACTGTATCATGTACTGTAATACATAGTGACGAACTGTATCATGTTACTGTAATACCTAGTGACGGACTGTATCATGTTACTGTAATACATAGTGACGTACTGTATCATGTTACTGTAATACATAGTGACGGACTGTATCATGTTACTGTAATACCCAGTGACGAACTGTATCATGTTACTGTAATACATAGTGATAGACTGTATCATGTTACTGTAATACATAGTGACGGACTGTATCATGTTACTGTAATACCTAGTGACGAACTGTATCATGTTACTGTAATACCCAGTGACGGACTGTATCATGTTACTGTAATACCCAGTGACGAACTGTATCATGTTACTGTAATACCCAGTGACAGACTGTGTCATGTTACTGTAATACCCAGTGATGGACTGTATCATGTTACTGTAATACCCAGTGACGGTCTGTATCATGTTACTGTAATACCCAGTGACGAACTGTATCATGTTACTGTAATACCCAGTGACGGACTGTATCATGTTACTGTAATACCCAGTGACGGACTGTATCATGTTACTGTAATACCCAGTGACAAACTGTATCATGTTACTGTAATACAAAGTGACAGACTGTATCATGTTACTGTAATACCCAGTGACGGACTGTATCATGTTACTGTAATACCCAGTGACAGACTGTATCATGTTACTGTAATACCCAGTGACGGACTGTATCATGTTACTGTAATACCCAGTGACGGACTGTATCATGTTACTGTAATACCCAGTGACAGACTGTATCATGTTACTGTAATACCCAGTGACGGACTGTATCATGTTATTGTAATACCCAGTGACAGACTGTATCATGTTACTGTAATACCCAGTGACAGACTGTATCATGTTTCTGTAATACCCAGTGACGGACTGTATCATGTTACTGTAATACCCAGTGACAGACTGTATCATGTTGCTGTAATACCCAGTGACGGACTGTATCATGTTACTGTAATACCCAGTGACGAACTGTATCATGTTACTGTAATACTCAGTGACGGACTGTATCATGTTACTGTAATACTTAGTGACGAACTGTATCATGTTACTGTAATACCCAGTGACGGACTGTATCATGTTACTGTAATACCCAGTGACAGGCTGTATCATGTTACTGTAATACCTAGTGACGTACTGTATCATGTTACTGTAATACCTAGTGACGTACTGTATCATGTTACTGTAATACCCAGTGACGGACTGTATCATGTTACTGTAATACCCAGTGACGGACTGTATCATGTTACTGTAATACCCAGTGACGGACTGTATCATGTTACTGTAATACCCAGTGACAGACTGTATCATGTTACTGTAATATCCAGTGATGGACTGGATCTAAAAATGATAGTTACCCGCGGGCAAGGAGGGTCGGAGCTACCCAAAACTATAAAACTATTATTAAAGAGACATCATCATCAAGTGCCATGCCTGCCGGTGTAGACGATCATGTCTCTCCACAACTCTCTTTCTCTTATTAGTTCAGTTAATCAGTTCTGACGTTGATGTTTTGTCCAACCATGATGTCAGACCATCCCAAAATATTCTCCCTCTGTCTTCCACGATCTCTTCTTCATAGAGTTTTATCTGTTGTCACCAAACTTTGATAACATTGTTTCTGCATCTGAGTGGCTAGTTGTCGGTTTTTGGATTTGAACTTCTTCACTGGTAGTCACACTAGTAACAATTTTTTTAGACGATGACGGTTAACAGAAACTGACGGTTAAACGAGTGACGGTTAATCGAAATTGTACTGTGTATGGAATCAATAACTTTGAAATAAGTGAAAGTATTGATTCAGAAAGTCTTGGTACTTGTTGTAAGAATTGTATAGATTACAGAATCGACTCTAATCGATTTTAATGATTATTTTAATACTGTTCGGTAGTTACTGAATCAAGCAGGCAATACTCACATTATTGGATGAAATTGTTAAGTCACAACTCAAATCTCTTCTCATCCTGATGCTGTGAGGCTGACGATGTGAGGCTGACGCTGTGAGGCTGACGCTGTGAGGTTGACGCTTTGAGGCAAAACAGAATTGAGAAAAGAAAAAATAAGAAGAAAAACTAGGGGTTAGGTAGTTTTACAAAGTACAACAATATACTAATTCGATGTTTCGATTAAACTGCTTTTATCATGCAAAATATTTTAGAAATGGCGAAACCCGTGAAAAAAGTACTGTAGTTTTACAAAATACAAAAACAATAAAGATACGCAGCAACGTTTCGACCAAAAGACCTTTATCAAGTAAAGGATACAACAGAAGTGAAGACATTCACTTCTTACATTTCATAGAACATAGAATCAGACAATAAATTATGTTGTGCGCAGTGTAAGGAGTAAATTGTTTCACTTTTTTTGTATCCTTTGCTTGATAAAGGCCTTTATCGAAATGTTGCTGCGCATTGTATTGTTTTTTTTTTATATTTTGTAAAACTAGAGTACTTTGTTTTTGCGTGTTTCGTCATTGCTACATATGTATTAAGAAATTTCTGTTATCCGTCTGTTCGGTTATCCGTCACAACCCTGGTCCGCACGGTGACGGTTATTAATCAAAGTTTCGATGTAGGTCAAAGAAGTCGGTCAAAGAAGTCGATTTCGACCTGTGAGAGAGCAGACATGCTGGCTAAGGAGGGAACAAAACTTACACAACAAAAACACCCAGTATCACTACCAGAAATCAAGACACATATCAAAAGAAAGTACAAAAAGGTATGGAGGCAACAAACCCACAGCAAGCACCCACAAGATCCCATCAGCAGACTAAACAGAAAACAGCACACAACAATTTTTCGCCTAAGAACAGGTCACTGCAGGCTCAACCACCACATGCACAGAATAAAGCCTGCTCAGACTGCACAGTGTGCATGCCAGACAGAAACACAGACTCCAGAGCACATCCTGCAGTCATGTCCATCATACACACACCAACGAAATGAAACATGGCCTCATGAACAAAGCTACAGACCAAGCTATGGGGAACTTTCGAAGAACTTCAACTGACATGCAGCTTCATGGAGGCAACCCATCTCATGATTTAGACGAGCATACGAAACCGAACGCCAAGAAGAAGAAGAAGAAGAAGGCATGTTTTAATCCAATATTTCTTATCTCATCTATTTAGATGAGACACTGACAAACAAGCTTTCGATATGTTCGCATTGACCTGACTTACTGATTTCATTCTGTATACTAATTTCAATTATGGATGGCAATGACTTCATTGTCATGAAGCCAAATGAGATATTTGATTCAATCTTTGTTGTAACTCCGTTCTCGATTATCCCATAAACTTAAACGTGTCTCCTGATCGCAGGTTTGTTCCTGGTTGTAATAACTTTAAGGCTGTTTTTATTAGGTCCTTTTTTGTTGACATGAACTCGGCAATCATGGATGTAAGGCAGTCAGGTTGGAGAGGTTTGTCTGGAATGATTGGTTTCCTCGAAACAGGTTGATCGAGTCCAATAAAATGTGACCACGCGACCAAGCGAGAGTAATCGTTTGTCAGTGAACATGACACAGGAAGAACATAATTTCTACATTCTCATGTAGTTTGATTTCATCCTCATCCATGTTGCGTCATGGTGAGTCAATATTAGATATCTAAAGAAGGAATGATGGTGAAACTAGGTATACGATGGTATTACCATTAGCGGTCTAGCCAGGTTGCCTGTTGTCAGGTGGGCACTCACTGATGAAGTGTCCTTGGCCTTAGACAATGTTAAAAATGAAAACATAATTTCAGTTTCAATATTACTACTGTGTTCATGTTACATTCCACTATTATTTTCAATATTACTACTGTGTCATGTTACATTTCACTGTATTTTCAATATTACTACTGTGTTCATGTTACATTTCCTGTTATTTTCAATATTTCTGTAGTTCATGTTACATTCCACTATTATTTTTCAATATTACTACTGTGTTCATGTTACATTTCACTGTTATTTTTCAATATTACTACTGTGTTCATATTACATTTCACTGTTATTTTCAATATTACCTGTGTTCATGTTACATTTACGCTATTTTAGTATTTTTAATTAAGGTAATAACATTTTTTTAAAGAATGCAGTGGAAATTTTTTTTTAATTTAGATAGGGCAATGTCTCTCAAAATAAATCTTATCAAAAGCATCAGAATCAGACAATCAAGGTTCTTCGGGCATGTAATGTTTAGAGAAGGTTTAGAACATATGGTGACAACAGATAAAATTCAGGGAAGGAGAGATCGTGGAAGACAGAGGAGAAGATGTTGGATGGTCTGACATCTGGTTGACAAAAGATCAACGTCAGAACTGATTAACTGCACTAATGAGAGAGAGAGTTGTGGAGAGATATGATTGTCTACACCGGCATGCATGGCATTTGATGATGATGTCTCTTTAATAATAGTTTTATAGTTTTAGGGTACTCCGACCTCCTAGCCGTGCAGGTAACTATCATTTTTAGATCCAGTCCGTCACTGGATATTACAGTAATATGATACAGTCCGTCACTGGGTATTACAGTAACATTATACAGTACGTCACTGGTATACAGTAACATGATACAGTACGTCACTAGGTATTATAGTAACATGATACAGTACGTCACTAGGTATTACAGTAACATGATACAGTACGTCACTAGGTATTACAGTAACATTATACAGTCTGACACTGGGTATTACAGTAGCATGATACAGTCCGTCACTGAGTATTACGTAACATGAGTACAGTTCGTCACTGAGTATTACAGTAACATGATACAGTCCGTCACTGAGTATTACAGTAACATGATACAGTCCGTCACTGGGTATTACAGTAACATGATACAGTTCGTCACTGGGTATTACAGTAACATGATACCAGTCGTCACTGGTATTACAGTAACATTATACAGTCCGTCACTGAGTATTACAGTAACATGATATAGTCCGTCACTGGGTATTACAGTAACATGATACAGTCTGTCCCTGGGTATTACAGTAACATGATACAGTCTGTCCCTGGGTATTACAGTAACATGATATAGTCCGTCACTGGATATTACAGTAACATTATACAGTCTGTCCCTGGGTATTACAGTAGCATGATACAGTACGTCACTGGGTATTACAGTAACATGATACAGTCCGTCACTGAGTATTACAGTAACATGATACAGTTCGTCACTGGGTATTACAGTAACATGATACAGTCCGTCACTGAGTATTACAGTAACATGATACAGTCCGTCACTGAGTATTACAGTAACATGATACAGTCCGTCACTGGGTATTACAGTAACATGATACAGTTCGTCACTGGCTATTACAGTAACATATACAGTCTGTCGACTGTGCATGACAGTAGCATGATACAGTCCGTCACTGGGTATTACGAACATGATACAGTCCGTCACTGGGTATTACAGTAACATGATACAGTCCGACACTGAGTATTACAGTAACATGATACAGTCCGTCACTAGGTATTACAGTAACATTATACAGTCCGTCACTGGGTATTACAGTAACATGATACAGTCGTCACTAGTATTACAGTAACATGATACAGTCCGTCACTGGGTATTACAGTAACATGATACAGTCCGTCACTGAGTATAACAGTAACATGATACAGTTCGTCACTGGGTATTACAGTAACATGATACAGTCCGTCACTGAGTATAACAGTAACATGATACAGTCTCGTCACTGAGATTACAGTAACATGATACAGTCCGTCACTGGGTATTACAGTAACATGATACAGTCCGTCACTGAGTATTACAGTAACATGATAAAGTCCGTCACTGGGTATTACAGTAACATGATACAGTTCGTCACTGGCTATTACAGTAACATTATACAGTCTGTCACTGGCTATTGCAGTACATGATACAGTCCGTCACTGGGTATTACAGTAACATGATACAGTCCGTCACTGGGTATTACAGTAACATGATACAGTCCGACACTGAGTATTACAGTAACATGATACAGTCCGTCACTAGGTATTACAGTAACATTATACAGTCCGTCACTGGATATTACAGTAACATGATACAGTACGTCACTGAGTATTACAGTAACTATGATACAGTCACGTCACTGGGTATTACAGTAACATGATACAGTCCGTCACTGAGTATAACAGTAACATGATACAGTTCGTCACTGGGTATTACAGTAACATGATACAGTCCGTCACTGGGCATTACAGTAACATGATACAGTACGTCACTGGGTATTACAGTAACATGATACAATACGTCACTGGGTATTACAGTAACATGATACGAACAAACTGACACTCCGTAACATTAATCAGATTATACAAATTGCCTCTAGACATCAAAGAACGTCTGTAACGAATATCCAACATTTTCTGAGTTCTGTTGAGGTGTTGCATTCGGTCAGACTCTTACATGTCAAATTAAGAATATCTCCGTACTACTTATAATATTGTCTTACTCTTTCCCGCTTGCAATCATTTTCTTTTATTTATTATCAACAAATTCTTATAACCAACTTGATGTTCAATATATTTATCTATTTGTTTTATAGCATTTAGTATTTATCATCTTATCCCTAATTAAATTAATAATATATTTATCCTAGTTGAAATATTACAAGTAAATTGTTAAGCACATAGTTGTATTTATTGTCAACTCAGGTTGACATTCTGGTAATCGATCACTTAGATCTTATACGAAATCAATCACTCTTTAATGACGTTATTGATAGGACACTATAAGGGGTTTATTTTTGTTTAATAATTAATACCAAACAAATGTAGTCATTCTTAGTTTCTGTTTAAAAATCCCAAGTAATGTATTTCAAGCAAATATTGATACATGCATCTTCATTCATTTATCCTATATTTTCTAGACACAATTTGGCCACACTAACAATCTTTCTGAATTGTTCTCTCTCATAGGCAGATATCTCGCATCTGCAATCTTCTGACTCACATCATCAATCACATCCTGAATCCATCCTCTCCGTCTTCCTCTTCTACTCTTTTCTGGAATGTCTGTTTCCATAATGGTCCTCTCCTAACCTTCGTGCTTTTGTATTTGTCCAAAATTTGTCCAATATGGAAAGAGTATTTTCAAGAAGTGTTGATTACAATTTCCTCACAAAGACCACCAGACCTGGTACTAGGAGATTACTTGTCATAAATGTAGGAGAGATCACAAACAGGACATCCGCAATTGACTTGAACCTGAAAAATGGCAAGAGACGAGAGGAGATCCTGACAGGAAGTACTGAGGAGGAGAAAGAGCCGTAACTCAGCTCCACAGATTACTTAACTTAGTGTGACCAGAGGAAGATCCCAGCAGACCGGCTAGATGAAGATCCCAGCAGACCGGCTAGAGGAAGATCCCAGCAGACCTGCAGATGGAAGATCCCAGCAGACCGGCTAGAGGAAGATCCCAGCAGACCGGCTGAGGAAGATCCCAGCAGACGGCTAATGAAGATCCCAGCAGACCGGATAGATGGAAGATCCCAGCAGACGGCTGGGAAGATCCCAGCAGACCGGCTAGAGGGAAGATCCCAGCAGACCGGCTAGAGGGAAGATCCCAGCAGACCGCCTAGATGGAAGATCCCCAGACCCGGCTAGATGGAAGATCCAGCAGACCGAGCTAGAGGAAGATCCCAGCAGACCGGCTAGAAGGAAGATCCTAGCAGACCGGCTAGATGGAAGATCCCAGCAGACCGGCTAGAAGGAAGATCCCAGCAGACCGGCTAGATGGAAGATCCCAGCAGACGGCTAGAGGGAAGATCCCAGCAGACCAGCTGAGAGATCCCTAGCAGACCGGCTAGAGGGAAGATCCCAGCAGACCGGCTAGATGGAAGATCCCAGCAGACCGGCTAGATGGAAGATCCCAGCAGACCGGCTAGAGGGAAGATCCCAGCAGACCGGCTAGAAGGAAGATCCTAGCAGACCGGCTAGATGGAAGATCCCAGCAGACCGGCTAGAAGGAAGATCCCAGCAGACTGGAAGCAATGCCTTCTCTCTAAACTGCAAACAATAGAGATTTATCACAATGTGACAAGTGGAGAGGGATCATGCTGTTTCCATTCCCAGCAAAGTTCTCACTATACTTATCCTGGATATAATGAAAGACGTCATTAACTAGAAGCTTAGAGATGAACATGTTGGATTCCAGAAAGATAGATCTTGAAATGACCAGATAGCCACCTTGAGAATCATTGTAGAACAAACAATGAAATGGCAGACTCCAGTCTACGTGTGTTTTGTTGATTTTGAGAAGGCATTTGACAGCATAGATAGGGAATCAATATAGAATATCCTGTGAAGCTATAGGGTGCCATGGAAGACTGTTGAAGCGGTAGGAAAAGAGGAAGACAACACAATTACGGACCGATGACATCAAGGATTCGCCAGAAAGGAGCTTTTCCATTCATCTGCTTCGCATTGGAAATAATTCTTTAACGGGACTTATATGTTGACGATTCCATCGTATCACATACACGACCCTAATAAGTTATAGACTGTATTAGTATAATATAACATTACAGTTCTATAACATATATTAGTATAATATAACATTACAGTTCTATAACATATATTAGTATATATAACATTACATCATAAATATATAGTATAATATAACATTCAGTTCTATACATATATTAGTATAATATAACATTACAGTTCTATACATACAATATTCTATACAAGATGTTCTGAATCAAGGGGATCATATGTTGGGGAACGCCATATTCGATCATAAACAAGTCATTTAGGTTATATCAGTACTTGTTTGTCTGTAAGCTTTGTTTGATCTTGGACTGGTTCTAATAGACAATATTTCTCCTATCATTACAAATGTACGTCAATATGTGTGAAGTTTTCTCGGACATTCTCCGTCTTCTGTCTTCTATCTACACTTTCTCGGACGTTCGATGGTTGCTATAAAATATTGTTAGCTGTCGGCCGACTAGTCTCTAGGATTCTCCGAAAGGAGTTAATTCTTATTTTCATGTTTGTTGGCCTACACGCTCTGATATAACCAATAAAGGTTCGCCTTAGGTTGAAAGGGCGTGCCTCGGCTTAAAGAGGCTTAATCCCCTACTTAACAAACAAACTAACCGACTAGTCCCTTTCCCAATTCCTCCATTGTTTCATAAGACAAGTCCAGACACTTCTTTCATTAACTTTCGACACTTACAAGACACTTCTATCATAACTTGACTAAAGACACTACTTTCGACCCCTCATAGACTGACTGACTTTGACCACCGTCCAAATTTCTCTTTGTGCTTCTAGTTTGTTCCTTTTTTTCTTTCTTTATTTTGTTCCTTGGTTCTAGGTTCCAATGTCTCTTTACATAAAGAGATCAATTCGGAATGATAATTGAACTGAAGGAACAAAAAAAAAGATCTCTTTTATTATTCTCGAGAAATGAGTCTCAAAACTGATTGATAACCAATATATCTGGCGAACTGTTAGCGGAACCAGGTAAACGGTATTTATGGCGGAAGTGGACAGTCCTCTATATTATAGATAACTGGTTCTTACTCTGAACTGAAACTTTCTGTTCCGCTTTAATAACAGTAGAAATGTTACAAAAAAAGATTGCTAAGGTAAAACACACTTTATATCTTCAATTATTAATAGTATATTTTGTTCAACTATTACTTTCTCTATATCGAATTAAACCTTGATGTCGTCAACATCATTTCGTTATCTATATATAACTCATCTTACATTCTAATATCAGTTCTTTCTCTTTTCTTCTTCTCTTCCACCATTGACTTCTTTATAGAAGTGTTGGGTGTAAACGTAGTGATCTTGTGTGTGCTTGTTCTTCCTTACCATTGACTTCTTTATAGAAGTGTTGGGGGAAAACGTAGTGATCTTGTGTGTACTTGTTATTCTCTTCCACCATTGACTTCTTTATAGAAGTGTTGGGTGTAAACGTAGTGATCTTGTGTGTCTTGTTCTTTTTCCAATGATTCTTTATAAGTGTTGGGGATGAAACGTAGTGATCTTGTGTGTGCTTGTTCTTCTCTTCCACCATTGACTTCTTTATAGAAGTGTTGGGTGTAAAACGTAGTGATCTTGTGTGTGCTTGTTCTTCTCTTCCACCATTGACTTCTTTATAGAAGTGTTGGGGATGAAACGTAGTGATCTTGTGTGTGCTTGTTCTTCTTCTCTTCCACCATTGACTTCTTTATAGAAGTGTTGGGGGAAAACGTAGTGATCTTGTGTGTACTTGTTATTCTCTTCCACCATTGACTTCTTTATAGAAGTGTTGGGGATGAAACGTAGTGATCTTGTGTGTGCTTGTTCTTCTTCTCTTCCACCATTGACTTCTTTATAGAAGTGTTGGGAGAAAACGTAGTGATCGTGTGTGTGCTTGTTCTTCTCTTCCACCATTGACTTCTTTATAGAAGTGTTGGGGGTGAAACGTAGTGATCTTGTGTGTGCTTGTTCTTCTCTTCCACCATTGACTTCTTTATAGAAGTGTTGGGGGTGAAACGTAGTGATCTTGTGTGTGCTTGTTCTTCTTCTTCCACCATTGACTTCTTTATAGAAGTGTTGTGGAGGAAACGTAGTGATCTTGTGTGTGCTTGTTTTAAGGCACTTTGTAAGCTGATATTCATTTTCGTAAGACTGTTCTGGATGCCGTCGCTCCATCTTTTTCGTGGTCTTCCTCTTACTTTGTACTCATTATACTTTTTCTGTGTGGTTCTCTGTGGTAGGCGATACCAGGGCATTCTTGTCAGGTGTCTAAACCATTTAATGTTTTTCTTTTATGAATTGCATGACTGGTTTCACATCCAGTCTTTTCTGATTTCTTCATTTCTAATTTTTCTCTTATTGTCACACCTGCAGCTCTTCTAAGACACCTCAACTCTGTTGTTATGATTTTCCGCTCATTAGATGCTGTTATTGGCCATGTTTGACGCTGGTAACATAGGTTTGGCCAGAAAATCGTTCTTATGAGATTTGCTTTAGTTGCTAGCGGTATCTCTTTATGTGACAACAGTGGTGTTTACTGTCCAAGTACCTGGTTAGCTTTTGTGCAACTGTCGTCGAGTTAATCCACCGACAAAAACCAATTAAAACAAGTCAAAGACTGTACATACATAGGTGGTATTTTTCAGCATACTGAAAAATAACTAATGAAATTCAACATAGATACTTCAAATCAAAGGAAAAATCGCGTCAATTTCAAAATGCACACAAGTCACCATGAACACAAAAAGATCATTGTTCAACACAATCTTTGTCCCATCATTATGCTATCAGTGCCAAACCCGGACGCTGACATCGAAAGATAGAAGAAAACTATGGGAGAGAGGAACAGACATATGATCTGACCACCATATGGTTGTTATAAAATTGAAGATGAAACTGTCATCAAAGAAGAAACAACAAAGTCCACGAACCAAGTTTGATGTCTGGAAACTTTAATCACAGGACACAAAGGAAGTCTTCCAGGTCGCTTTAAAGAACCGTTTTGGGGCACTACAGACGACAGGAGAGGAGGATACAGTGGAGAGTACGTGGAACACGTTAAAGCAAGCTACTGTCGGAGTCTGTGAGGAGATACTTGGAAGACCATCATTAGAAAGGAATCCCTGGATCACAGACAAAACATGACAAAATGTAGAAGAAATGAAGAAGTAGAAACAGAAAGTAAACCAGACGCGAACACGACATCAATTACAAGCGTTAGCTACTAGATATAACTCTGTGGTCAGAGATGTGAGGCCCCGACTAGATATAACGCTGTGGTCAGAGATGTGAAGCCCCTACTAGATATAACGCTGTGGTCAGAGATGTGAGGCCCCAACTAGATATAACGCTGTGGTCAGAGATGTGAGGCCCCAACTAGATATAACGCTGTGGTCAGAGATGTGAGGCCCCGACTAGATATAACGATGTGGTCAGAGATGTGAGGCCCCAACTAGATATAACACTGTGGTCAGAGATGTGAGACCCGACTAGATATAACACTGTGGTCAGAGATGTGGGCCCGACTAGATATAACGATGTGGTCAGAGATGTGAGGCCCCAACTAGATATAACGATGTGGTCAGAGATGTGGGCCCGACTAGATATAACGATGTGGTCAGAGATGTGAGGCCCCAACTAGATATAACGTTGTGGTCAGAGATGTGAGACCCCGACTAGATATAACGCTGTGGTCAGAGATGTGAGGCCCCAACTAGATATAACGATGTGGTCAGAGATGTGTGGCCCCGACTAGATATAACGCTGTGGTCAGAGATGTGAGGCCCCGACTAGATATAACGCTGTGGTCAGAGATGTGAGGCCCCTACTAGATATAACGATGTGGTCAGAGATGTGAGGCCCCAACTAGATATAACGTTGTGGTCAGAGATGTGAGGCCCCGACTAGATATAACGCTGTGGTCAGAGATGTGAGGCCCCGACTAGATATAACGCTGTGGTCAGAGATGTGAGGCCCCGAGTAGATATAACGTTGTGGTCAGAGATGTGAGGCCCCGACTAGATATAACGATGTGGTCAGAGATGTGAGGCCCCGACTAGATATAACGCTGTGGTCAGAGATGTGAGGCCCCGACTAGATATAACTCTGTGGTCAGAGATGTGAGGCCCCGACTAGATATAACTCTGTGGTCAGAGATGTGAGGCCCCTACTAGATATAACGATGTGGTCAGAGATGTGAGGCCCCTACTAGATATAACGCTGTGGTCAGAGATGTGAGGCCCCGACTAGATATAACGATGTGGTCAGAGATGTGAGGCCCCGACTAGATATAACTCTGTGGTCAGAGATGTGAGGCCCCGACTAGATATAACTCTGTGGTCAGAGATGTGAGGCCCCTACTAGATATAACGATGTGGTCAGAGATGTGAGGCCCCTACTAGATATAACGCTGTGGTCAGAGATGTGAGGCCCCGACTAGATATAACGTTGTGGTCAGAGATGTGAGGCCCCGACTAGATATAACGATGTGGTCAGAGATGTGAGGCCCCGACTAGATATAACACTGTGGTCAGAGATGTGAGGCCCCGACTAGATATAATGATGTGGTCAGAGATGTGAGGCCCCAACTAGATATAACACTGTGGTCAGAGATGTGACAAGAAAACTAACAGGGGACAAAAGATATTTCCTAAATAAAGTAGAAGAAGAGGCAGAAGCAGCAGTCAGTAACGGAGACATCAAGGAACTCTTTGAGACAACCAGAAAGCCTCCTCTTAAAACTGCCAAAGAATGGAGATTTATCACAATGTGACAAGTGATGGAGAGGGATCATGCTGTTTCCATTCCCAGCAAAATCCACACTAGGGTTATCCTGGACACGATGAAAGAGACCATTGAACAGATGCTTAGACATGAACATGTTGGATTCCAGAAAGATAGATCTTGCAATGACCAGTTAGCCACCTTGAGAATCATTGAGGAACAAAGAAATCAAGTGGTAGACTCCACTCTACGTGTGTTTTGTTGATTTCAAGAAGGTCTTTGATAGAATAGATAGGAATCAATATGGAATATCCTGAGAAACTATAGAGTGCCATGGAAGACCGCTGCCATCATCCGACAACTACTTCAGTGGCATTACTGCCAAGTTCTCCACAATGGAAGGCTGTCCAAGGAGTTCCAGGTCACTACTGGTGTTAAACAAGGATGACTGCTACCCACTCCTCTTCTTGGTGCTACTTGATTGGGTTCCACGAGCCGCATATGCAAGGTCCGAAAAAGACATTCAGTAATCACTTATGTCAAAATGAGTGAGCCGCAATAGTGTAGCTGTTAGCGAACTCGCTTCTTAGTCTAGCCGTCCGGATTCAATTTCAGTGCGTGTGCAATTTTTTCCGTCGACCCAGCATCAATAGGTCATCAGGAAAACACTGGGAAGTAAAGGCGGCCTGCGTGATGTTGACCACATCACCCATCGTGTTCCGACGATCAATGAAAAATACAGGCCCAACACCGTGTTACCCTATATACCATGTGATATAAAAGTGTTCCTTTTATTTACCTTTTTAATGCTAAAATTAGAGGACCTTTAATTGGCAGAGAATTTTGCCTTGCTCTCACACAGACTACAAGACATGCAGGAAAAAGTGGACGCCCTAGCAGAAACGGCACAGCGAGTAGGTTTTAAAATCAGCCAAGTGAATACAAAAGTACTGCGAAGCAACAATAAACAAGACCCGTGAACCTGTCACAACATTAATAGATTAGGTCTACTGCACTATTAATAGTTGCGCCCGAGCGGAACTTGCATGACCTTGAATTTTCAACTGAAGGGGCGGCGGATGGTCCTAAACGCCCCCTCCCCAAATGACCTGGCAACAAAACGCCTCCTTCTTACTTTTCATCGCCACCCGGTAGATGACAGCGCCCCCGTTTGGAACCTATGGTCTAGAGCATTGGTTCCAAAAGTGGCGGCACCGCATCCAGTGAGCGCTGAAGTCTTCTGGGGGAGGGGGGATAGTGGGTTCATAAGCATTTGGGCGACGTTCAATCGATTAGGGTTCGGTGGCTTCTTAAAGAAGAAAGTAATAATATATATTTTAAATACATTATTTTCTTGATTTTGCGATGATTGAATAATCATTTAATATTTGGAATTCTCATTTTAATTCATTTATGCCTGTCTTACACGATCCATTTTTTCATCAATTTTCTATTTCATGCATTAATTGACAAAGGATAGAAATATATATATATTATAATTGTTAGTCAGTGAAATCGAGCATGATATATGTGGGTGAGAGGGAGGGATTTGTCAATGTAAATGGGGGGAGGCAGCAAGTTTGTGTCATGTAAAGTGGGTGGTGGGCAGGACACAGTTTGTGTCATGTAAAGTGGGTGGATGGGCAGGTGGGGCCACAGTTTGGTCAGTAAGTGGGTGGTGGACCTGACAAAGTGGGTGGTGGGCCGGACAAAGTGGGTGGTGGGCCTGACAAAGTGGGTGGTGGCCGAGAAAGTGGGTGGTGGGTCGGACAAAGTTTGTGTAATGTAAAGTGGGTGGTGGGTCGGACAAAGTTTGTGTCATGTAAAGTGGGTGGTGAGCCGGACAAAGTTTGTGTCATGTAAAGTGGGTGGTGGGTCGGACAAAGTTTGTGTCATGTAAAGTGGGTGGTGGGTCGGACAAAGTTTGTTTCATGTAAAGTGGGTGGTGGGTCGGACAAAGTTTGGGAACCTATGATCTAGACTCTAGAGAGTCTCTGTGGTGAAAACGTTAGATGCTTGCCTCTCCTTCCAAACGTTCTCGGATTGCTCACTCGTGGAGCCATTGAGATATTTTTCCAGAGATCCCTGACCTCAGTGTAGGTTAGATCAAGCTCCTAGACCAATCGGAGTTGGACGATAAATCGTAGGGTCTGTGTTCAAGATGAACACATAAAAGAACCCATGGAACTTCACAATCGAGAAGATCAGGGTGAAAAGCCGCTGCCCGGGCAAAATTCATTAGAAAATATTTGTTTAAATAACTCAAAAACAACATATTTTGTTCCATTTTCTCAATTACATTAGACCCTCGTACAAGTAGGAAGTGGAATTTTGTTGTGAAGTAATCAAGACCTTAGCCGTTCTGATGATTATAATATCTAACTACTGTGACGATGACAAGTTCTTGAAGCTTGAAGGGATTGTGCACCTATATATGCTTAGTAGTTACAGTAACATCATTAGTAACATCCATAGTCTCATTATTGATTGCTTGATTGATTGATTGATCGATTGATAGGACCATCTTCATTGCTCTTCAGTGAGTAACCATCTGTGCTCGGATCTCTTTATTACACAGGAAGATCTCAGCGGCAGTGCATGAACTCTGTAGCATCGGCGAGGGCTCAGTTGTAATTTATAAGATGGTGAAAATATTTTGTAGGAATTTTATTGTTAATCATTTTTCTAATGAGTTTTGTCCAGGCAGAGGCTTTCCAGCCTGCTCTTGTCGATTTAGAACTGCCAAGGGTTCTTTTAAGTGCTCAACTTGAACATGGTATCTACATTTTATCGTCCATCTCCGATAGGACTAGAAACTCTAACTGACCTACATTGAGATCAGGTATCTCTGGAAAAATATCCCGATGTCGCCACGATGGAGCGAACACAGTACCCTAGGAACAAGAGGCGAGTACCTTACCTCTACATCGTTTCAAACACAAGGTGTAAACGTTATGAACAACGTGGCGTCATGTTAAAAAACAGTAACAACGAAGATAGAGGAAGGGGAAACTATCCTGGTAGGGGAAGCTATCCAGTAGTTAATCTTATCTGTTTCACTGTTCAAGTCTTTATTCTCCCCCTTTCCTATATCCGCCGTTATTGACCTTATTCCCAATGTTTAAAATTATTACTGCCTGTGTGTATATGCTTTTGATCGTAATCATTTATGAAAACTCTGTTATGTTTATTTTGTCCCGCGAACGTCAGGGACGGAACACTCTGTCTCAAAATCATCCTCCTTGTGTAGAGATTAGGTAGCATTTTGTTTTGCTATGGGTCGAATGCCAAATTGAACATTTCGATAATTATCAAGCACATTCCGGAATCTCTCCGTGGAAGGTGAGTAACTACCTGCATCCAGTGTCACCCAGTTCCCAAACAGTGCACGTTGGTGCACACGTGACCTGTTAATAATTAAAATACTAGACAAGTTGTTTTCATTTGCACAAGTTGTGCGTCAGTAATTAAAGACAAAATGATGTTTTTGACAGCTAGATATTCTGCGACCTTTCTGACAAATCTGGGTATACTTACGGAACCATGTTTATGATTTTACATATAAAAACAGCATGCATGATTTTTCCCAACTAAAATACGAGCTAAACGCCGCAGAAAATTCGAGAATGCATAAATGTTTCTTGAATGTCTTGTACCAATTTGTGCACGTTCGAACGAAATATTCCTATCAGTATGCCATTTGCACATCAACGGTGCTCGCCAGTGCTACGGAATTCTGTACTGCCGTTGAGGTCTTACTGTGTAAGAAAGAGATCGAAGCACACATGGTTACTCACCAAAGTGCAATCATGATAGCTCTATTAATTATGTCTGTAAAAATCAATACTCGGTATAAAATGAAGGGTAGAATGTTAGCCCCCTCTCCCCTTTGATGTGTATATGATGAAAATACATGTGATACAGAGAGAATCTGAGACAGTTTCCAATATCTCATTACATCATCTAATATTCTGTTTTCTCTTTGCGTGAGAAGCGATCATCATCATAAGCTATGTCATCATCCATTTTGTGATCCAAACAGTGAGTTTCTGTTTTCTAAAGAGAACATATTGATTGAAATGTAAACTTTACTATAGATCATCTTGGTTGAAATGTAAACTTTACTGTATAACATATTGGTTGAAATGTAAACGACTATAGACCATCTTGGTTGAAATGTAAACTTTACTATAGACTATCTTGGTTGAAATGTAAACTTTACTATAGACTATCTTGATTGAAATGTAAACTTTTATAGACTTGTACTATAGTACATCTTGTAATGTAAACTTTATGTAACATCTTGGGTGAAATGTAAACTTTACTGTAGACTATCTTGGTTGAAATGTAAACTTTACTATAGTTCATCTTGTTGACATTTAAACCTTATCTCAGGGGGAAAAAGACAACAGTAAAACAATACTATTTACTGAAATAATTATTTCGTGAAACAGAACAATACAGTAATTCAACAATAGAATACCGTTCGTTCTTCAAGAACTAAATATGTCCGATCCGCTTATCAGAAGAAACCAAAATGTAGTGTACGGCACAGAACATGTAATGTACTACATTCTTGAAATAAGACTCAAATCTACTTAGTCTAACTAATCCCTGGTAGAAAGAACGAGGAAATAGAAGACGGTATTATATGTAAAACTCATACCGACATTGTTACTATGTTGTTTTTTATTAACGATCTGTCATCTCCACATATAAGTTAATCCCAGCGGAATTTGCTGTTGCTGTTTTTGCGGTGTTTGTATCAGGAATCTTGAATATAGCAGTTATATAAAGCAACTCCTTCTGTGCGGAGTGCATGCGCGTCGCTATCTCTGCGCACTTCAAATTGTCTCTGCGACTCCTGGCTGTTTAAAAACTGTGTTGACAAGTTTGTCAACGAGCGAGCACGTGCAAGTGGGTCTAAATCATCTTACCCCTATACTATGATTTCAGTCAAGCACTTTACAACAGTCATGACTTGAAAACTGTGCATCGTTAAGCTAATACAAGATGATGTCTCTCTTTTATTCATAAACGGATACAGACATACACTCTTTCTGGTTTCTCAATTCTTACTAATCGTATTCACACATACACTCTTTCTGGTTTCTCAATTCATAAACGGATAAGACAACACTCTTTCTGGTTTCTCAATTCTTCTTGACTCTATTCTTTAATTGTCTCACACATATTCTATTTTTCTCTCATTTTGTTTTGCTTCAAATCATCAGGATAAGAAAATATTTATAGAATAGGTTCTTGTGTGCTTCGTACATGGTGCCTTTCACTGCCGCTGTTATTTATGTGGTCCACCTTGTGCTTAGATGACCGTTTGCCTTACATCTACAGTAGCATTTCACTTTTAGGGGAATTTTTCTTTCTTTTCTTTTTTCTCTAACCATGTTCATGTTTTGCCTCACACGAAAAGACGAAATTTCTAGAACGAGCTCTTGTGTGCTTCTCATGTGATGTCTTTCACTGCCGCTGTAGAACGAGCTCTTGTGTGCTTCTCATGTGTATCTTTCACTCCGCTGTAGAACGAGCTCTTGTGTGCTTTCTCAGTGATGTCTTTCACTGTCGCTGTTATTTCTTATGTTACTTTGTGTCGTGGACAAACTTTTGTTTCTTTTCCACTGTATGAAGTGACATTACTCTTTAGAGCATTTCTTCTTCCTTCTATTCTGTTGTCTCACTCGTCAGGATAAGAAGAGATTCCTAAACGGCTTTTGTGTGCTTCTAAACAGTGTATTTCACTTCTGACATTCTCTGGTCAACTTTCAGTGGAGCCTTTCTTTGTATCCACTGTATTGAGTAACTTGCCATGATTCACTGTAGGTTGTAGCTGAATTTGTGTGAACCACTTCTATTTGTTTTTGATGAAGCTCAGACGATTGTACCTTTTTCCTGATGTCTTTATTTCAACCGATTTCACTGATACTCCAAGTAGACAGGTCATCTTTCATGACAGTTTTTCTAACGTTTATGTATGTTCAGTGTATTGATATCAATGTCCTATACAGATTTTGATGTAAAATTGTTTTTTTTTAGTGTCCATTGTTTGTTTCATGCTTGTCTTCCAAAATTGGTACCATTTCTCCTATGATTTGATTTGCTTTATTGCATCTATGTTAGATTTCATTTGTTATGCTTCCATTTGATAAAACAAATACTCGCCAGATATGAAAAGTCTTTAACTTGTTTTAATTGATATTTGTCGATGACAATATTGGTTAGCACTTTACTTTACAGCGAATAATGTCATTACTTCGATTTTGTCAATGTTTATTCTCATATTATAATCATCGCATGTTAACTAGAGTCTGTTAATGTGTTGTTGTAGCTGTTTTCTTCTCTTGATGATATGATTGCATGATCGTCGGCAAAACGCATTTTATTTAGATGTTCCACAAGGCGATTTTTTAACTATGCTCACACAAACACACTCTAACTCGTTGTCTCTCTGCTTTCTCATTCTCTTTATATTTCGTTCTTATTATTTATATTTCGTTTCTCTTTATATTTTGCGTCTCTCTCTCTCTTATATATTCGGGTTTTTTCTCTCTCTCTCTTTATATTTCATTCTATTTTTCTTTATATTCCGTGTGCTCTCTCTCTCTCTTTTTATATTTTGTTCTATCTTTATATTTCGCGCTCTCTCTCTTTTACATTTTCTTTATCTCTCTCTTTATATTTCGCTCGCTCCGTATATATCGGTTTCTCTTTAAAAGTATTTAACAGTCTAGACTGAAAAGCCACTGGCTTCGCAAAATTGAATAAATGATTAAAACAAAATTTTTACCACAATATGCACCATCTTCAAATTAATATCAGGAACCCTCGACGGTGCTACTGAGTACGTGAAATTGTCGCTGACATCTTCCTGTGTAATAAGTGTAATGATGGTGATCCATCAATCAATCAATCAATCTATTGCTTCTGCTCCTGGTGGACCAGTATTTTTTTCCGATCCAGAAGCACTTGAGCTTTCAGCTCTTCGGCTCGGTGCCATGGACATCGTAATCCTCCGGTTCGGTGACACGAACACCGTTAATCTGGAGAATATGTGGCTTTTCTGCCAGCCCGCGGAATTGAACCGCATTCACAGGGAGTGTGTCACCCGTCGTCCAACGCGCTACGAACATGCTGGACAGGTGGCGGTGGACCAGTATAAAGTCGTATGTTGTCTGTGTAGACTGCTGGCACAAAAATCAGTGGACACCAACACTCTCACAGAAACAGTCACATAATACAAGGTGGACACCAACACTGCAGAACAGTCACCAACAACAGTAGACTATCCTAAAGTAGTGATCACATAGCATCTCATCTCACACTTATCAACTGTGATCA
This sequence comes from Arion vulgaris, assembly GCA_020796225.1. Lineage (NCBI taxonomy): Eukaryota > Metazoa > Mollusca > Gastropoda > Stylommatophora > Arionidae > Arion > Arion vulgaris. Next base: position 108,818,322 of record CM036753.1, on the reverse strand, counting down.
CACTAGCATCTCATCTCACACTTATCAACTGTGATCACACTAGCATCTCATCTCACACTTATCAACTGTGATCACACTAGCATCTCATCTCACACTTATCAACTGTACAATAGCACATCTCACTATCAACTGTGATCACTGCATCTCATCTCACACTTATCAACTGTGAGTGTGTCCTGTTATTCATTATCTATGACGGTGTTCCTGACTATGTCAAGATTTACAAAAACTTTCTACAACGGGCTCTTGTTTACGCTTCGTACTTGGAGTCTTTCACTGCTTCTGTTAGTTCTGTGGTTCACCTTTTGCGTCGGCGTATGCATAGAAAACATCAAAGCCTTCCCCCCTTTCAAATGTATGATACGATTTCTCACAATTTTTTTTTTTAATACACCCACAACTAAATTTATCATGGGATGCAATCTGTCATACAAATGTAAACAAAGTCACGTGTACCAACTAGAATTAGCACAAACACATGATGCCGTCAATAGAGTTGTTCTTCTGCAACCCATCAAGTCAACCTGGCAGGATGCGGGGGTCTGCAAACTTTACTTTGGCCATCACATCCGACCACGTCCTGGCAAACCAGGATCGGATGTGTTCAACCTTACGTTCTAGGGAAAACTTGGGAAACATGCAGCAAGAATCCAACAGATGAGCAAACAAGGTGGAAGATTCACTTGAACTCTCACGACGATGGCAAAGATGATGGTGAGGCTGAGAGAAAAGTTGACGATAACTTAAAACAGTAACTTCTTCTTTCCACCATTTACTTCTTTATGGACGTGCTGGGGTTGTCAGCTTATGTGTGCTTGTTCTAATGCACTTTAAATGAAATAAAATCGGGGTATATCCTGAACAAGACGTAGCCATCAACCACAGTAAACGAGTCGTTGATTTTCTAGGCACCAATTATACGTTCAGTAGTTTGCCAGTGCTTTCTGAACGGTGAGGTCTATTTTACCTTTCGTAAAAATCCCACAGAAACGAATTGCATGCAACGGAGTTTGAACCACGTACGCTTGGGTTGTGATCGAGCTCGCTATCGCTTAAGTTAGAAACGTCCACTTTATTATCTGTTATTCATTTACTTAAGACTGTTCTTGATGCCGTCACTCTAGACATTCTCTTGTTCTGTACTAGTTATACTTTTTTCAGTATGACTCTCTGTGGTAGAAGATACCAGGGCATTCTTGTCAGGTGTCCAGACCATTTAATATGCTGTTGTTTTATAATTGACTGGTTTCACATCCAGTCTTCTTCTGATTTCTTCATTTTTAATTGTGTCTCTTATTGTCACGCCTGCAGTTCTTCTAAGGTACCTTTATCTTTGCCGTTATAATTTTCCGCTTATTAACTGCCGTATTCATTTCTGTAATGGGCAGATGTGTGGACGTTTTGTGTGAATGTGCGCTTCATGTGTGTGTGTGCGCGCGTGTGTGTATGTGTTTGTGTATGTATTTTGTATGCGTGTGTATTCATGCTCCTGGGATTTTATGCAACTGTCTGTCGTAATGGTGTGTGTGTGTGTGTGTGGTATGTGTGTATGTATGTGTGTATATCCAGGCTTGCTTGTGTTTATCTGTGTTTGCATGCGCTCATACATGGAGAAGAGATTTAGAGGCAGAGATTAACAATATACAGAAGTGTTGGAGGGAGAGATTAACAATATACAGAAGTGTTGGAGGCAGAGATTAACAATATACAGAAGTGTTGAGGAGAGGGAGAAGTATTGGAAGAGAGGCAGAGTGTTGGTAGGAGAGGCAGCAGGTATATGGGAGAGAGAGGCAGCAGGTATATGGGGAGAGCAGAAGTGTTGAGGAGAGGCAGCAGGTATATGGGAGAGAGAGGCAGCAGGTATATGGGAGAGAGAGGCAGCAGGTATATGGGAGAGAGAGGCAGCAGGTATATGGGAGAGAGCAGAAGTGTTGGAGGGAGAGCAGCAGGTATATGAGGAGAAGTGTTGAGGAGAGGCAGCAGGTATATGGGAGGAGAGAAGGTTGAGGAGGACAGGTATATGGGAGGGAGCAGAAGTGTTGGAGAGAGAGGCAGCAGGTATATGGGAGGGAGAGATATTATTAATTAATAGGACCGTCATCAGTGCACTTCGGTGAGTAACCATGTGTGCTCCGATTCTTTTTACACAAGAAGATCTCAGCCGCAGTACACAAACTCCGTAGCACCGGCGAGGGTCCTTGATATAATTTATTACGACGGTGAAGCTATGTTGTAGGAATTCTATTTGTAATCTTTTATATTAAATTTTGCCAGACATCGGCTTTCCAGCCTGCCCATCTCGATTTTGAGAAGATAGCTAAGGTTAGGAAGACTGCTTGAGTTTGTTAAAAGCTTATGCCTCAAACGCTGTTAAAAAGGAAAGAGAGAGAGAAGAGAGAATGTACCCGTTAGTGTCTGTGAATACGTTTGTATATGCGTATATATATATATAAATACTTTGCTAGTAGACATTACAGACAACGGCAGAATGTATGCTGCTTCTATTCAGTTTTTTGTGTAGAGGTAGTGAACATTTGTGTACAATAACGGTGATGACGATGATGATGATGGTTATGACGATAATGAGGACGAAGAAGACGATCGTAATAATAGTACAGATGCAGACGATAATGATGGTGATGATGCTGATATGATGTGTATTTTTGTTGTGACCACCCGTTGACAAAAATAAATAATAATTCCTCTCATACCGTTATATGTTACATAGGACCTGCAAGATATTTCTTCATACCGCTCTATCCTGGGCAACTCGCTCAATCTCCTCCATGGAACTTAGACCGATTTTTCTTGCCTCTCTCAGCAAAGTTCGTTTCAGGGTCTCCTTCGGTCGTCCTCTCTTTCTTGAACGCTTTGCATCCCACTTCAATGCCTGCTTTGATATTCGTTGATCATTTCTCCTCAACATATCTCCATTTTCTCTTTCTTATAACAGTTGTCACTAGTGGTTGACCAGACATGTCTCTGATTTCATCACTTCTCCTGAATTCGTTCCATTTTATATTCATTATTTTTCAGAGACATCTATTTTCAAATGCATTCAACTTGTTTTCTATATCTTTAGTCATTTTCCAACTCTCGCTGGCATATGTTAAAATTGATACAACATTTGAATTGAAAATTCGTAATTTAGTCCTATCTCGCCGTAATCCATTTTTACATCCGTGCGCGTTTAATTAGTAATGTATACTAAAGTAATCAGTAGACTGGCTTTACGTTATTTCACAACAATACTATAAGCCATTATATCCGCTCAGACGGGTGAAAGAGTTAATATTTAATACTATATAACTTGCAGTTCCATATTTTATTTTATTTTAAAACTATATAACTTGCAGTTCCATATTTTCTTGAGAATTTTTTAATCTGATGTTGCTTTGACAATTCGTATCGTGTTTTCTAATATTTCCCCTGCAATCAAAATTGCTACCTAAATAGGTGAACTGCTCTGTTATTTTTATCATTTTAGATTCCAGGATGACATCTGCATTACTTGCCATAGGTGTCTTCATTATATTTGTTTTTTCGTGGGTTATCTGCAGTTCTACTTTTGATGCTATAGATGACAAGTTGTCTGTTTATCTTTGTATATGTTGACTGTTTTTACTTAACAATGCAATATCGTCTGCAAAATCAAAATCTTCTAGTCGACTATTTTCTACCCAATCGATGCCAGTTTCACCCTGCAACATTTTTGCATCACCCAGTCAATGGCCACTCCAAACAATAGCGAAGATAGAATACAGATTTGCTTTACTCCGGTTTCAACCTTAAACCAGTCGTTGTGTCCACCATCAGTGCGAACTGCACACTGTGAACCCTCATAGAGGCTTTTGATAATGTTTATTATTTTTTCTGGTATTCTATAGCATCTCAGAATATTCCACAGGGAGATGCTGTGTAGACTATCAACGGCTTTTTTTTTTTAATCGATGAAATTTAGTATAAGTAGTTGTTGCTTCTCAATATGTTCCTCCAAAATTAGTCGTAGGGTAATTATTTGGTCTAAGCAACTTCTCCTAGGTCTAAAACCATCTTGTTCTTCTCTCAGAGTTGTGTCCACTGCTCCTTTGATTCAGTCATACTTTGATCAGAGGACATACAGGGGGCAGTCTTAATATAAAATTAGAAAATATAGCATAATGTAAAACAAAAAACCTGTCGCAGTGATATCAAGTTATAATTTTTGCTATGATACAATGATACTACAACATGGCTTTATAATTGCACCAATGATACAGTTGACTAATGATAAATTGACAGAAGTAATGGATGGGAATTTACAGCATGTCGATATGAAAACAATAACAGTAACAAATGATGATTACATGGTTGAATGAGCATTCAAATCTATGCTAGTTGTCCCGCTGTCCCCTCAAGAGATATTCTAGTTCGTGTTTTCATAGTTTGCCTGAAGAACTGTCTGTCATTGATGGATGAAGGGGTAATTACATGGATTCTATGCTAACTAGTCCTAGTCGTGACTTTACTATGTGTTGGTGTCAGAGATGTAAAAGTGTATTTCTGTGCGATCGTGAATGCTTCATGAGTTAAAGTTTTTTCTCAGAACGGGTGAGATTTATTCTACTGATAATAAGTACTCCCTCCCTCCTTTCATGAGGCTCATTACATTGATAAAAAGGAAAGCACGCCTTCACGGAAAAATAGATAGATGCGCCGTACCATACACCCTGGCTACGCCTGAATTCATTGCCAGCGAGCGCAAGAAGAAGAATTGATTGACTAATTATTATCTATTTCAGTGACTGACTAATTATTATCTATATCACTGACTAATTATTATCTATATCAATGACTGACTAAATATTATCTATATCATTAACTGACTAATTAATATCTATATCAGTGAGTGACAATTCATAAATATATAATGGGCTGACTAAATTATCTATATCATTAACTGACAATTAATATCTATACAGTTTACTGACTAATTATTACTATATCATGACTGACTAAATATTATCTATATCATTAACTGACTAATTATTATCTATATCAGTGACTGACTAATTATTAACTATATCAATGACTGACTAAATATTATCTATATCATTAACTGACTAATTAATATATATATCAGTGAGTGACTAATTATTATCTATATCAATGACTGACTAAATATTATCTATATCAACGACTGACTAATTATTATCTATTTCTGTGACACTAATTATTATATATATATCAGTGACTGGTTATTTACTATATTGCTGTTATACAACAAATGAGTTATTACTACTTTCGATTTTCTTTAGATAGACACCAAACAAATTAATGTTCTTCTTTATTTCTTTGGTCGTCTCACTGTTACCTGGTTGTAGATCACTGTCATTGTCTTCTATATTTGTCCTGCGCTTCTTGGTGTCTTGCGTGATGGAGTTCTGCGTCTTTTACAAGATTTAGAATCCACTCTGTCTACTCTCTTTTCTTAATTCATTTACCTTCTGTCTTTCGCCGAGAAGCAAGGTAATTTAGACAGATGGTCTGACTGGCATTCTTTCTAGGTGACTCAACACTCATTTTTATTTCTGTCTTTCGACTGTAATTCGAATCAGCAGGGTCTTGCTCCAACCGAACAAATTAATATTTTTTTAAAAGCAAATTCAAATACTACGTATTTACTGTACTTTCAAAACACAGCAGACGCTAGTAGTATGAAAATATAACAGACTGGAACATATTGTGCATTGACACGACTACACCACTGCTTATATATATATATATATATATATATATATATATATATATATATATATATATATATATATATATTCCGATCCAGAAGCATTTGAGCTTTTTCAGCTCTCCGACTCGATGTCATGGACATCGCAACCTTTGGTTCGGTGCCAAGAACACCGTAAATCTGGGGAACCTATGGCTTTTTGCCAGGCCGCGGAATTGTACCGCACTCACAGGGGCTTGTCACCGTCGTCCAACGCGCTGCAAAACTCTAGGCAGGCGGGATATATATATATATATATATTATTTATGCAGGGTGTTCAAGATAAATGCAGCTCCATTGACAAATCGAAAGATGCCAGATACACATTAAGTTGTGTTTATTTACTAGTTAAACCGGATCTGACTAGCTCGTCCTATGTCACATTTGTTCATCGCCCCTTCCCGCACTACAATTACACACCGTCACACAACCTTGACCTATACTACGTTATAACTGAACTTTCTCATTTTCATACATATATGAAAGATTAGCTCCATTCATGGCTGCTTTATCTTGAACACCCTGTATATACAGGTACTTTACTACTGAAGAGAAGTTGCTGCACAGGAATCCCAACAAATAGTAGTCTCCACATATCAGCACTTCCATTGAGTTAGACTCTGAAGCAGATGATATGTATGTCAGGAAGGCGTGGGGGGGGGGAAGAAAGCTCAAATGATGTTTTATATTCAGAAAACACTTTCAGTAAACTGAGATTGCTATTTCGAAGGCTCGACGTGCGGGTCAACGCTCATCCAAATGTTCACAAGTTGGCATGAGTCAGCTCTGACGGTCTTCACGTGACCAATCATATCTGATAGCATGCTGCAATATAGTCCAGATGTAATACTTTCAAGTAAGAATATTTATGTTTGTGAAATCTGACAGTTAACTGTCTCTACTAATGTATGCATTGTTGGCTAATATACATAACCTTTGATCTGGAAATTCTGTCATGTAGTGCTTTGTCCTTTACATTATGTGGTAGGAATATAACGGTGGCGCTGCGTACTCCCGATTTCAGCACAAACCACACAGATAAAAAAGAGTGGTTCACTTGTTTGATAAGAACGAACACAAACAACAACAACCACATATTGCAAGCGATCCACATCGGTACATGAGTCTTATGGTATTGTACACTTATCTGAAAGCTGCGATTGTCTAAGTTTGAAATGAAGCTCTGGAGACACTACCCACAAAATGAGAGAAAACAGAAAATCAAGCAAAGATGATTGCTTATTTGAATCTATCTGTCTATATCCTCTATTGTGTCCCGTTTGACAAATAATACTTTAACAAAAGATTTTTCATTTTCATCTTTTCGTTAATTATTTCCTTTGTCAGTCCACAATCTTTCATCTCTCTATCTACAGTTCTTCTCCATGTTTTCTGTGGATGTCCAGGTCTTTTCTTCTCATCCGCTGTCCATCAGAGAGTTATCCTAGCCATTGTTCCTACTGACATATGACACACATGGCTACTGACATACGACACACATGGCTACTGACATACGACAAACTACGACATAGCTACATCTCGACATACGACACACATGGCTACTGACATACGACACACATGGCTACTGACATACGACACAATGGCTACTGAACACACATGGCTACTTGGACACACATGGCTACTGAACGACACATGGCTACTGACATACGACACACATGGCTACTGACATACGACACACATGGCCAATCCATCTCCACCTTCTCTTTTAATGATGGTCTCCAACAATACACAGTTGATTTGTTGTTTAAAGGATCTTTATTTCCTTTCGTATTTGAGAAGAACATTCGCAGAATTTTGTTTTAAATTAGAATCTGTATTTCCTTATTTCTTATTTATATCATAATATTGCGAAGAGAAAGTTTAGAACATTTGGTGACAACAGGTAAAATCCAGGAAGGGAGATTGTGGATGACAGAGGGAGACGATGTTGGATAGTCTGACATCATGGCTCGACAAAAAAACGACGTCAGAACTGATTAACTGATTAACCAATGAGAGAGAGTTGTGGAGATACATGATCGCCTACGCCGGCAGGCATGGCACTTGATTGATTGATTCACTTCTTTGATTACCAAACCATAAACAAAGACAAACTTACGATGACAATAAGGTTCATTATTGTTGTCTTTGTTCGACTTCAAAGCTTTCACCTCGTTTATTCTTTCATCAATAACAACAATCACAAATAGTATCATTTTAGATACAAATTTACCTGCAAACACCTGCATGAATGATATTAAAATAAATTAATGTTATTCTTGTCCATGATTGTTCTATTCCAAATAAGAACACAATTGGTCTTATCAAAGAATACATTTCACAACATGACCTTTCTATTAATAATCACATTGGTTTTCAAATCCTTCATTTCACGTCATTGTAAACATGGATTCTATTTTTCTTATTAACCGTAATCTACAATCCACAACCTCCTTCATAATCACAGACTGCCCAGGTGTGGATGGCGCAAATCTTCATGAGTTATACAACTACTTCAGGTGACAATGGTCTGTGATAGGAAGAACGGCCGTTAGCACTCCACGTTCTTATCCTTTCAGGTCTCCATCAACAAACAGTTTGATAATAGCCGCACGTGCATGGGGGATGAACTCTAATTGTGAGTGAGCTCTGATTGACGAGTTCGACTTGAAGTTATGAATTTCAATCCTTGCCTTAATAAAGTTATGCTGTGTGACGTAGGACAATAGGCCCGCCAGAGTGACTTCCGTTACTGGTCTAGGCGAACCAGGGGAGACGAGTCTCATTTCCTAAACCTGGAAGTAGAATTGATGAAAAGAAGGGTTATTAATGGCTAGGAGGGAGACTGTATTGAAACTGGACACCAATAGGTGAATAATAACAGTACAGAGTCATATATGGAATTTGAGGAAATCTTTTTATATTTCTGGAACGTTACGTAATAAATGGAAGGAAAATGCAAAGAAATATCCAATAGTAAAGAATATTTAGCAAGTTTAGTATGAGTCACTTCTAACGGTTCCAGCTATGACGAGTTGATTTTTTCCTCTCCGTTTTCGTGAAGCATAGGGATTCAACAATCGTTCTCTACTTTTCCGGTCTCTAGTTCTTATTGTTCTTCCCTGGGTAGCCCAGCTACCTTTAGTTTCTCAAGAAGACTCCATCTCCAGGTCTTTTTAGCAGTTATGACTTGTTTTGGCTTATTCCTCTCCACTCCCCGTGAAGCATATGACCTCAATAGTTGTTCTCCACTTTTCTGGTCTCTTGCTACTTTCTTTACAGCTTCTTTGGATATCCCAGCATCCGTTAATTCATCAAGAAGACTTCTGTCTCCAAGTCTGTTTGGGATGCCCCTTTTTTCAGTTTTCCTTGCAGGTTTCATTCAAGTATTTGTCTCGTGACTATATCTTATGACTAGGTCATCATGAGTTCCAGTCCTGCACTTATCCACATGTCTGTATTTGTAACACTGTGATATCATCTTAGTCTGCAGACCAAACAGATATAACGCAATCATGCTGTGTAATTCAGTAGATGTAGTCTGTATTTGTAACACTGTGATATCATCTTAGTCTGCAGACCAAACAGATATAACGCAATCATGCTGTGTAATTCAGTAGATGTAGTACTATAAAGTGGGATGTTATGTTACTAAAATGTTATCAGTAATCCATCTGTAGACGTTTATATCTTATTAGAAGATAATATTTCAGCCCTTCCCTCTAATCAAGTTATTAGGGATTGGGGCAGGGGCGGCAACACAAATCTGTAAAAATGGCTGTGTTGCAGCAAATATCATTACTAAAATTTGAAATATGTCAAAAGTACTATTATTTGATGAATTGTTCAAACAACTCTATTTGAAATATGTCAAAGTACTATTATTTGATGAATTGTTCAAACAACTCAAGTTGAAATATGTCAAAAGTACTATTATTTGATGAATTGTTCAAACAACTCAAGTTGAAATATGTCAAAAGTACTATTATTTGATGAATTGTCCAAACAACTCTTACTTTGTCTATTACCCTTTGTCCCCAGTACTTCAGTGCTTTTATTCATATTATATTCTTCACTTTAACATAAACATTGACTTGTCAAAGTAGCATATAACATGTCCACAAGCTCAGATACAGGTTCTTCATTAACTGCTCCTAGAAACTGTAGCATAAGACAGGTTTCATAAATATTGTAACATCTAACATGTCCTACAAGCTCAGATACAGGTTCTTCTATTAACTGTTCAATCAACCAAGAGCATGTCAAAAACTATTATTTGATGAAAGTTGTCCTGTCCCTGATATGTGTACTGTCCATGTCAGTAAATTATACAGTTAAGTTTGTACTAAATAAGCCAATCAGAAGAATGTACACACTACAGATAATGCATGTAATTGTGAAACGACAAGCTATAAATGTGATATAGAACTATATAACTGGAGACAGATAGGCCTGTCGGTACAGACAATGGGAAGACATATTTCAACTATCACTGCCTCTGTTTGATGTAAAAGATTTTCTGCCGCTCGCCCTAGGGTTTCCAGCCAGTTTTTTTTTTTTAAATCTCCACAACCGCCTCATGAATAGCCAGGACTATTGCACGTGCTAAACGAGTCTTACAGGACACTTTATTCAATGTCAGAGATCAAAATTGAAGTTTTATTTTCATTTGTCAACGGCCCTCATTCTTTTATCGGAAGAGATGGACGGCAATAACCGGGATGCACGAGCTAGGGGAATTAATCCTGTTTTGTGCGAGTGTTTTTCTTTCTAGCCAATACTTAATTGGCCTGGCTGAATTCATCCGCGACTCCTACCATCATGACAGGCTTTGACCCATTAGTCCCGATCGAGGAGACGTCAGGAATTTAATTGGATAAAAGTATTTTAAATGCATCGCCGGGCCGTAATCGGTGGGCCGAGGTTTATTCGAGGCTAGCGACTTCCGCTCCGAGTCGGAGTTGTTCGATTGTAGCGGGATTCCCAACCGCTTCCAGAAACCAATACATCAAGCAAGCTTTGAGAAAATATCGTGGTCTCGATTTGTTTGTGTTCAGCTTGTCTGCGATATTGACTCACCATCGGTCTTAATGAACGGGAAAACTTGGCTATTCTGGCGAGCCGTAATGGTCGACATTGCGGATATGGCGGGGGGAAAATGTAGACCCGAAATTATTTCATAATGGCTCTGCTTCGGGTGGCCACGATTGATGGAGAAGTTAATGAAATAAATGTCTTGAGGGGTCATAGTTGGTGCACGCTAACAGCTTTGATGGCGGCCGGAGTGGAAGAGTGGCGATACAGACGTAGTGTAGCCTCTTCAGAACTGAATGTCAATTTAAGATAAATGGACAAAACCTGTTCATTATTGTTATTAAAACGGTTAGTCATTGTCATGTATCATGTATGTTGGTCTGTACTTTATACACCATGTCAATTAGTCATCTACTAAAAAGTATAAAACCGAAGCATTGACTTCATTGCACCGGGTTTTATCTCATATGGCTAGGTCCCTTTTAGCAGAAATGACAAGCCACCTGCCAAAAGTATTGCACAAAGCACGAACTCCGTAGCTCTAGCAACAATCCTAGGGATCTCTGGGGAAAATGCATTCGTTAACCCAACGACACGGTCCAGGTTCGAACCTACGACCTTCAGAACGCAAGTTAGGATTTAACCACTTAGCTACAAAACCGCAACTTCGAACGCTAGTTCACTGCTAAACTGTCATCTACTTCATATGTCGTGTCAGTTAGTCATCTATTTGAAATGTCATGGAACCCTACAAACGGCTGTTTTTATTGCTGACTATCAGTTCGGCGCTAGCCGGTGTAATAGAAGCTAAATTTTCCCCAATTTTCACTCCGTTGTTTTATGTCTCGTTTGCCATTAATTTTGCCGGTTGTCGCAATGATTTCTATGCCTCTATTTCTCATCCACATGTCAGAAATCTAATAAATCTGAGTTTTTTCTTACATTGATAATAAGTTGTGTACCTTGACCTCTTTCAACACATCAATAATAGCCAATTCAAAGCAATCCATGGAATTCTTGGTATTCTTCGGTAAAACTACACCTCGGTGGCTACATAGATTTTGCTATCTGTTTTTTTATTGTCCATGACTGGCATCCATAGGTCAGTATTGATTTTATGTATTACTTGAAGAACTCTCTTTCTCAGATTTCAATTGACAATGACCTGTTGAATATTATGCCATTCATTTTCTGGAATCTTGTTTTTTACCTGACCTAGTTTACTCTTTAGAACGCTTGGGGGTATATGGGGTGGCGAGGTTAGATCTTGGGTTCCTATTGGGCGCTGAAGCCTTCCAGGAGTGTAGTGGGTTCAGAAGCATTGGGGGAGTTTTTCTGTGATTTTGCGATTAAATAATCATAAAAAATTGGAATTTTGCATTTTAATTCATCTTATGCCCATCTTATGCCCATTTTATGTCCATCTTATGCCCATCTTATGCCCATCTTATGCGATCCATTTTTTCATCAATTTTCTATCTCATGTATGTAATCGTTTGAAAATTGACCATCTATAACAGAAATATATATCAATTTTCTATGTCATAGTGAAAATAGAGCATGTATATATGTAGGGGAGGGTGTTGGCAAACTGTTATAATGGGGAGGGGGGTGTTACAAAGTTTATGTTGTGCAAAGTGGACGGTAGACCGAAAACGTTTGGGAATCTATGGGTTAGATCTTTGCATCTCGTGCCAAAAGAACTCGGTTCGCTTCCCCGGGGAGCCATTTTGGATATTTTTCCAGAGATCCCTGTTCTCAGTGTAGATGAGATCGAGTTCCTAGTACTATTGAAGACGGACGATAAAACGTAGGTCCCGTGTTCATATTGAGCACGTAAAAATAACCGTTGACAGTCCAAAATCGATAAGAACATGCTGACAAGCCACTGCTCCGGCAAAACTCATTAGAAAAGACTAAAAATAATAATATCTACAAAATATCTTCACCATCTTCAAAAGTACATCGGGGACCCTCGCTTGTGCTACGAAGTTCTGCACTGCCGATGTGATCTTCCTGTGTAAGAAAAGATCGGAGTACACATGGTTACTCACCAATGATGATGGTCCTATCAATCAATCAATCAATCAATCAATCAGACAACTAATGATAGTTCGGTCTCGGAAGCTTCTAATACTTTATTGCACATCCCATTTGTATGTGTTCGTGTTCTTATTAACAAACCCGCTCTACAACATATATATTTATTTTATGTCTACATTTCGTCTTTCTTGTAGTTAGTCTAATAAAACTGTCACCATTCTTCTATCCCTTGCAAATTTAAATAAAGTACAAATTTGTTTCTCTCATGACATTGTTCAGCAATGTCCGACCTGCACGTCGGCAAAGTAATGCTACAGACACATCACAATTGAAATCATTCATTTTAGTTGCCATACAAGTCTCGACAATACACTGTTTTGTTAATGAAGATAGTGCTCTCAGATGATGCCAGTGAATTCTGCATTTTCAATTGAAACTTTTGGGTAAACTATGTATTTTATTAAAGCTAACATTTGCATTGCAAGTTTTATTGTGAATATCGTTCGAGTGTTATCGATGTTGTTATAGTTATTGTAACGTAGTGAGTACTGTTGTAAGTAACGATGTGAGTGTAGTAGTATCGATGTAGTTTAAATCGATGTAGTAGTAAGTATCGATGTAGTTTAGTAAGTATCGATGGAGTGTTGTATCGATCTGAGTGTATGTATGAAGTGTTATGTGTAAAACGATGATTAGTGTGAGTACTGTATGATAGATGTGAGTGTATCGTTGAGTGTAGTATCGATGTGAGCGTTGTTATAAGTATCGATGTGAGTGTTGTGTAAGTATCGATGGAGTGTTAGTCGTATAAGTATGATGGTAGCGTTGTATAGTGATGTGATGTTAGTATCGATGTGGAGCAGTATGATTGAGTTAAGTATCGATGTAAGTGTGTTATAAGGTATTGTGAGTACTATATCAGTGTTTTAAGACGATGGGACCGTGTTATAGTGTGTGAGCATCATCTGACCAGTGAGTTATCTGCCATACATTTACTGGACTGAGTAAAGTGATTAGCCATGTAATACATTTCATCTGATGATTATTACATATTCATGTGACTACGTACTATCATTTCAAGACCTTGGACTAGTACACTATTCATGGACTCGTAAACTCATTTCACTTGACCTAACAGTAAACTATTCTGCTCTACCACTACATTTCACTTGACCATACAGTAAAACCACTACATTTCATTGCCCAACGTAACCACTAATCACGACTACATAACCACTACATTTCACTGACCTTGACCTACAGTAAAACTACTTCATTTCACTTGACCATAACAGTAAAACCACTACATTTCACTTGACCATAACAGTAAAACCACTACATTTCACTTGACCATAACAGTAAAACTACTACATTTCACTTGACCATAACAGTAAAACCACTACATTTCACTTGACCATAACAGTAAAACCACTACATTTCACTTGACCATAACAGTAAAACCACTACATTTCACTTGACCATAACAGTAAAACCACTACATTTCACTTGACCATAACAGTAAAACCACTACATTTCACTTGACCATAACAGTAAAACCACTACATTTCACTTGACCATAACAGTAAAACTACTTCATTTCACTTGACCATAACAGTAAAACCACTACATTTCACTTGACCATAACAGTAAAACCACTACATTTCACTTGACCATAACAGTAAAACCACTACATTTCACTTGACCATAACAGTAAAACCACTACATTTCACTTGACCATAACAGTAAAACCACTACATTTCACTGGACCATAACAGTAAAACCACTACATTTCACTTGACCATAACAGTAAAACCACTCATTTCACTTGACCATAACAGTAAAACCACTACATTTCACTTGACCATAACAGTAAAACCACTACATTTCACTTGACCATAACAGTAAAACCACTACATTTCACTTGACCATAACAGTAAAACTACTTCATTTCACTTGACCATAACAGTAAAACCACTACATTTCACTTGACCATAACAGTAAAACCACTACATTTCACTGACCATAACAGTAAAACCACTACATTTCACTGACCATAACAGTAAAAACTACATTTCACTGACCATAACAGTAAAACTACTTCATTTCACTTGACCATAACAGTAAAACCACTACATTTCACTTGACCATAACAGTAAAACCACTACATTTCACTGGACCTAACAGTAAACCACTCATTTCACTGACCATAACAGTAAAACCACTACATTTCACTGGACCTTAACATTAAAACTACTGAGCTTAGTTGGACCGTGGCCCCTGGCAACATAAGGCCGACTAGCTCTGACAGGAAATAGAAAATTTATGTTAAATGGGGGCTGATTTTTGTATGTGTTTGATAGAACACTGTAAGCTTTTCTGCAATTTTACTCAGTTATATGAGTTTATGATTATTTATTGATGAATAATATAATAATACTAATATTCCTTATTGTTCAACTTTATTTGTTATATAATATAACCTTGATTTCAGATGTTGTTTTTAAAAGGAATGAGTATATATACAACAATACTGGAATGAGAGGATCACGAGACGGTTGTGGTTTTATTTCCTATAATTTTTTTTTTTCTGAGCCCGCCGGCCTATTTTATCGGATGCCTCGTTTGGACATTAACAGGAAAACCCTTGAACATACGTGGACCTTATGTAGCAAACATTATTGATATATAATCTTCCAGTTAAATATTGACAACACGCTTGAATAAGGCTCCAACGATATTAAGACATCAGCCCTGTTCTGCGTTCTAAGCCCGGCAAGAGAAGTTAACTAACAAAGGTGACCTCGACCAGTTGAAAAGATTCCAGAACTTGCAGACAAAGACATTATTTCGGTCACAATAACCGCCCACCTGTATGAGAAATTATTTATGAAAGTAGACAATTATCGTCCGTCATCATTGGTACTAAAGTTATCCAATATCTTATAAGTCAGGGGTTTTCAAACTGAGCGATATTGCATCAGTTTGTTGATCATAACATTTGTTTATGCACTTTTTAAAACAGGAAAGAAATAGTGTTACAATGTAAGCATATTAGGGAGGAGGAGGGCAGTATATATTTTGTTTGTGTACAAATGTTGAACAATAGACGCTGGTTCAGAATAGATTTAAATACAATGATCAAATTTGGTAATGTTAAATTTGATTTGTGGAATGATTCATACACAAGTCGGTTTGGTTAAGACTGATTCGATTGTTAAAGACACAGTTCGGTAGATTTCTGAGAGTAAACAGCTCACAGTTACATTTCTTTCATTGTTTTCTTCATATCATACACCATCTAGACCATGGGTTTTCAAATTGGGTGGTATCGCCCTCCAGTGGGCACTGATGCCTTCCAGGGGGGCGATAGTGGGTTCAGAAGCATTTGGTTTTTTTTCGTGATTTTGCGATTGAATAATTATAAAAAATTTGAATTTTGCATTTTAATTCATCTATGCCCATCTTACACGATCCATTTTTTCATCATTTTTCTATTTTATGTATATAATCATTTGAAAATTGCCCATGTATGACAGAAATATATATCAATTTTCTATATCAAAGAGAAAATAGATCATGTATATATATATATTGGGGAGGGGGCGTTGACAAACTGTTATAATGGGCAGGGGGTTACAAAGTTTATGTCGGGCAAAGTGGGCAGTGGGCCGAAAAGTTTGGGAATCTATGATCTAGACCTAATCGATTGACAGTTACATTTCTTTCATTGTTTTCTTCAGATCAGACACCATCTAGACCTACACGATTGTCTGTAATCAATCTCCACTATCGGAGGGGGTCTCATTGGCGAAGTAGTTACGTCGTGTGCCTGTCGTACTGAAGGTTTTGTGTTTGACCGACACATGTCAATATTTTCACGAGATCCTAGATGGTTGCGGAGCTATGAGTTCGTGCTTTGTGAATGCTTCATAGATAGCATGCCATTTCTGTCGACAGACGAGACATATGAAATCGTGCAATGAAACATTTTGCAGTTAGACCTTTATTAAATTCTCACTATATTAGTGACTGGTAGAATACAGTTTGTTATGATTTCGTTATGTTATGTTGTTATGTTATGTTATGTTATGTTATGTTATGTTATGTTGTTATGTTATGTTATGTTATGTTATGTTATGTTATGTTATGTTATGTTATGTTATGTTATGTTATGTTATGTTATGTTATGTTATGTTATGTTATGTTATGTTATGTTATGTTATGTTTTGTTATGTTATGTTATGTTATGTTATGTTATGTTATGTTATGTTATGTTATGTTATGTTATGTTATGTTATGTTATGTTATGTTATGTTATGTTATGTTATGCGATCGATGTCATGACATATTGGGCATTCCCATTCATGCTCTGTCCTCCGCTGCAGCAGCCATCCCAAAGCCCATTTGCTCACCGTACCGATGAGAAATTGATTAGTATATCTCTCTCTACCACGAAGACGACACTGTCTGGCATGTCCAAACTTAACGCCTAAATCTCGAACTCGTTCCAGTGTCTGAGACTTGCCCATGTCACATAATTGAGAGCGTACCGCATTGATGATATCGGCTCTGTCCATACTTCTGTCCGTTTGAGTCGAGGCATTGTTTGCAAGAAAGTCAGCACGCTCGTTACCCTGCACTCCAGCATGTCCAGGTGTGTACAGCCAAGTCATTTTCTTGAGATGTGATCTCCGAATGCTGTCCATCGATTTCGGTGTTTGGTAATTGAGTTTTTTGTGTTTTTTTCAGAAGTCCTAAATACCCGCATACTGTCTATTTGTTTACTATACTCACATCTAGATCACATACTGCTTATCTTGTGTTCAATCAGTTGATTTTGTCTGTTGTAGATTATTGCTTAGACATTGTCGTGATCATGAAGTAACTATCTGGAATGTGTTTGTGTTTATAATGAAAGCAGGAGTATAGTTCTCGATTTCTTATATAAATATATATATATATATATTTTCGTGCTGTGCTGATGGCCTAGGCGATAATGTCTCTCCACATCTGTCTGTCTCTGGTACAATCCAACAACTCCATCACCGAACCTCGGTTTCAAGTCCTCTAGGATTATGTCCCTTTGTCTCTCTCTATCTCTCTTCCTCTGTATTTTGCTTGTTGTAACCAAATGTGCTAACCTGCCTCTTCTAATTATATGCCCACAAAAACTTGACTGTCTTCTTATTCGATTGATTAGATTTCGATATGAATCTGTTTCTGACAAGATCTCTTCGTTGGTCTTTCTATCTTTCCATGAAACTTTCAAAATTCTGGGAAACCACATTTCGGTGGCTATTTGCAATGTTCTTAATTTCCAACGATCTATTTAATATATATTAACTCCAAGATTACGACATGCAACATGGCAAATAGTTTAAACAGTACCAATTTCCCTTCAAGACACCTCACACGCCCAATAATTTATTAAAAACACATATTTAGCGGATCCAATATTTGTGCACAATTCTATGCAGAATACAGCAGCTGTATTTATAAAGTAGAGCTTTCATCTTTACATATATTGATTTATGAAATAGTTCTATGGTGTTCCATTAAAATGTGTATTCTGAATACCAGTAAAACCGTGTTTTATTGTGCGAGATACTCGAGTTAATGCTGTGAAAATAAAATAATCTTTGATCTTGAGCATATGTTTCTACCTTCCTATCATGTTCTCGTTCAGACTCGACCACTTAAGAGGGTTGCTGCTAACCAGGCTGTCTTTAAAGTTTTCTACAGTAGAATATCGAGGCGACAGAAATGACCCGCGAGTGGAGCGACGCTATTCGAATTCAAACCCACGATCTTCAGGACACATGGTAAACGACACGACCACTTCGCCACAAAGACCCTCTATTATTTCTAATGAGAGGATGAAAATTGGACCGTTACTGTCTCCCTCAAATAGCCATCCAAGAACTGATTTTCAAGTGCATTTATAGTGTATTACTCAATGCTTCGAATGTTCGCATAATGCTTAGTTTGATATGAATAGGTGGCGTGTACGTATGTTCACAAACTCCAAGTTCTTAAATGGGTATAATGCTTTGAACATACAGAGGTTCAAATATGTATACTCTCCCAAACTACAGGTTTATAATTGAATCTAGTGTACGGGACATGCAGGTAATTGATGTCATAAAATAAAAGTTATAGACAAGCTTATATCAGAGTCCATATAGTCTGGTTAATAACAACCATTGAAGCAGTTATACAGCGTGTTGGATGATGATATTTAATAGGGATGGAGTTATTTAGCGTTCATGATTATGATAACCACCACTGACGAAGTTCAAATTGTAAATTAGAATCAACAGTTGCTTATGTAAGACCACAGTAAACAAAGAAGTGCCTCGGGAAAAAAACAATTTTCCAAACACATGATCATGTGCCCTATTCGAATGCTGTGTTTGTAAATTGTTTTCTTTCCAGGTGCACATAACACTTGTTTACTGTCTGTTTATTTCATTGTTCATTTGAGAATTATCTTCATCGCACATTGGACTTGTCTATAATTGCTTGGATCTCCTCTTAAGCATGTATTCCAGTGTGCTTGGATTCATAGCTTCTTCCGTTCTGTGTTGGTTGACATCGACATTGACTTGTCTATAATTGCTTGGATCTCCTCTTAAGCATGTATTTCAGTGTGCTTGGATTCATAGCTTCTTCCGTTCTGTGTTGGTTGACATCGCACATTGGACTTTCTATAATTGCTTGGATCTCACGATGTATTTCAGTGTGCTGATTCTAGCTTCTTCCGTTCTGTGTCGTTGACATCGCACATTGGACTTGTCATAATTGCTTGACTCCTCTAGCATGTATTTCAGTGCTTGATTCTAGCTTCTTCCGTTCTGTGTTGGTTGACTGCTTACTTACCACATTCACTGGCTCCGATGAACCACATTCACTTACCACATTCACTGGCTCCGATGAACCACATTCACTTACCACATTCACTGGCTCCGATGAACCACATTCACTTACCACATTCACTGGCTCCGATGAACCACATTCACTTACCACATTCACTGGCTCCGATGAACCACATTCACTTACCACATTCACTGGCTCCGATGAACCACATTCACTTACCACATTCACTGGCTCCGATGAACCACATTCACTTACCACATTCACTGGCTCCGATAAACCACATTCACTTACCACATTCACTGGCTCCGATGAACCACATTCACTTACCACATTCACTGGCTCCGATGAACCACATTCACTTACCACATTCACTGGCTCCGATGAACCACATTCACTTACCACATTCACTGGCTCCGATAAACCACATTCACTTACCACATTCACTGGCTCCGATGAACCACATTCACTTACCACATTCACTGGCTCCGATGAACCACATTCACTTACCACATTCACTGGCTCCGATGAACCACATTCACTTACCACATTCACTGGCTCCGATGAACCACATTCACTTACCACATTCACTGGCTCCGGTGCTTCCACTGAGGTTCTTATTCACTTATGTAAGACTGAGCTTCTGAGTAATCAAATAATTGATGTGTTTAATTAGCGAGCTACAAGAACCATTCGCATGTGTATCTTACTACTTAGAGAGATTGATCAGCTATGGGTCTATCCAGAGCTCAGTCTTCTTCTTCTTCGAACGCTCCATATCGACCACTTGTTAACCACTCTGTGTGACTTCTATGTGATTGGAGCCTAAGAGCGATTGTACGTTGTGCCAGTTAAGCGTCTACAAGTAGGCCAGCACATCCTATCTCTTCAATGCTTTTTATTTACTAGGGTAGCTTCCTAGGTCCTACATCAGTTGCCTCTTACGACATGCCTTGTAGATCGCATTGGTAATATTCTTTACTTTCCGTGCGACCCCCAACGCTACACGGATGCAGAGCGCAGTGACCTGGGCTTAGTAATCAATAAGCTATAATCAAATATTTGAAAAGCTTTAAAAAAATCAGTTTTCAGTGTAGTATGGAACAACATGAAGGTCTACTGTGATAATTTAGATATGTCGTGCAGAATATGATAATAGCTTTCAGAGGGGAAAAAGTGTAATTCTGAAGCGGGATTATCGATCAAATTGCGGATAATAATAATAATAATGATGATGATGACAAGAAAGGGAATAGAAACATTTACAAACAGCAACAAATTTTCGCCTTTGTCGTGTTTTATTTTCTTAATGTTTCGTAATTTGAATACCCCACGATTTGAATTCATTGACTTTTCTTCACAGTTTAGACAAACCTGTTCCGTAACTGTGGCGTGAACAATCTCCGCAGGCAGAAATATTCATTGTCTTCTTTGCGTGAACAGAAATGTATAGTTTCGGTGCCCGCACGGGCAGAACACCTAGTTGCAAGGTGAGATCCTTCTTTGTGAATCTCGTATCGGGATCTTTTTATTCAACAACATCTTTGCACATTATTTCACAGGCAGGTGTTAGAGGCAGTCAATTGATACTAGAATACCACTATTGGTGTACTTGCTGAATTTGGCAAGTACCTCAACAGTTTCACTTTGCACTGCGGGTGATTGAGACAATGTTTTCTTTCAGATTCTACAACCGACAGAGATGTTGTAGACGACTATGTCAAGAATATAAGATGGTTGACATGGTGGTCGTTTGATTCACTGTATTCTTTATAGTATAGGTTCTTATTTTACTTCTCTGGTAGAGCTGCGGAGAAGGTAAGGGGTCATATAAGATCATACAAGATCATAAGTGAAGGAACACGATCAGCTAGTTGAATCCCGGTAGTCTTATAGTAAATTATTCTATTTTATTTTATGGAATAGCTGGTGAAAGGTAAGGGTCTTATATTAGTTCTAGAAGGCCTAATTGAAGGAACAATAATGCATCTCTGATTATATTAGTTCTAGAAGGCCCTAATTGAAGGAACAATAATAGCACCTCTGATTATATTAGTTAGAGCTTGAAGGAAATATGACTCTGATTATAGTTCTAAAAGTAATTGAAGGAACAATAATAGCACCTCTGATTTATATTAGTTCTAGAAGGCCCTAATTGAAGGAACAATAATAGCACCTCTGATTTATATTAGTTCTAGAAGGCCCTAATTGAAGGAACAATAATAGCACCTCTGATTTATATTAGTTCTAGAAGGCTCTAATTGAAGGAACAATAATGCACTCGATTTATATAGTTCTGAAGGCTTTGAAGAACAATAATAGCACTCTGATTATATAGTTCTAGAGGCCCTAATTGAAGGAACAATAATAGCACCTCTGATTTATATTAGTTCAGAGGCCTAATGAAGGAACAATATGCTGATTTATATTAGTTCTAGAGGCCTAATTGAAGGAACAATAATAGCACCTCTGATTTATATTAGTTCTAGAAGGCTCTAATTGAAGGAACAATAATAGCACCTCTGATTTATATTAGTTCTAGAAGGCCCTAATTGAAGGAACAATAATAGCATCTCTGATTTATATTAGTTCTAGAAGGCCCTAATTGAAGGAACAATAATAGCACCTCTGATTTATATTAGTTCTAGAAGGCCCTAATTGAAGGAACAATAATAGCACTCTGATTTATATTAGTTCTAGAAGGCCCTAATTGAAGGAACAATAATAGCATCTCTGATTCTGGCACCGTCAAAGATTTCCTTGTTGTTGTGTCTAATGTTTTAACGAGTTGATTAGTTAGTTAGTCAGTAGCCATTTAGTTTGTTACTTGGTTAATTACGTAGTTAGTTAGTCAGTCAGTCATTTAGTTAGTTAGTTAATTAGTTAGTTAGTTAGTTGGTTGGTTGGTTGGTTGGTTGGTTGGTTGTTGTTGGTTGTGTTGTTGTGTTGATGGTTGGTTGGTTGGTTTGTTTGGTTGTGTTGTTGTGGGATGGTTGGTTGGTGTGGTTGGTTGGTTGGTTGTTGGTTGTGGTTGGTTGGTTGGTGTTGGTGTGGTGGTGTGGTTGGTGGTTGGTGGTGTGGTTTGGTTGGTTGGTTGGGTTGTTGGTGGATGGTTGGTTGTGGTTGGTTGGTTGGGTGGTTGGTTGGTTGGTTGGTTGGTTGGTTGGTTGTTGGTTGGTTGGTTGTTGGTTGTTGGTGTTGGTGTTGGTTGTGTGGTATGGTTGGGTTGGTTGGTTGGTTGGTGGTGGTTGGTTCGTTGGTGTGGTGGTGTGGTTCGTGGATGGTTGGTGTTGGGTTTGATGATGGTTGGTTGGTTGGTTGGTTGTTGGTTGGTTGGTTGGATGTTGGTTGGTTGGTTGGTTGGTGGTGGTTGTGGTTGGTTGTTGGTGGTGCTGGTTGGTTATTGTTAGTTCATTGGTTGATTGACTGTCTGTCTGGTTGGTTGATTGGTTTGCTGGTTGGCTTGCTTGTTGGTCGGTTTGCTAGTAGAACCTGCATCCCTAAAATTCCGGTACATCCTTGTATATGTGTATCTTTCAATACATTGGAAAGTCTATTTATGCTTATAGTTCCTATAGCACGTCTCATTCGTTCTCGCAGCGGTCACGCCCAGCTCATGGTGGGTCTTCTCATATGAAATTCCTCCAGTCTCGAGTTTCTATTCTCGTATAGATACAACTCTTCTAATTGTGTAACTTTGAACATCTTCTAGAACCTTGATGCTGAACACAAGAGACCAAAGCTGGTTGGTGGTCAAAGTCTTGAGTTTGTATTCTCCTATAGATATAACTCTTCTAATTGTGTAACTGTGAACATCTTCTAGAACCTTGATGCTGAACAAACCCACTAAGAGACTAAAGCTGGTTGGTGGTCAAAGAACAGTGGTGTATAGCCAGTAACTGTAGTTTGGTTTTATTCATGTTACCAGTTAACTGCAAACACAGTTTTAACGTAACAACGCTAATTATGAAAATCGTTCAAATAACAGTCTATCGATCGGTACCCGTCGCTTGCTCTAGGAGGAATTTTAGAACAGAGGTTGGATGCTAGGCGTGGCTACCGGATCATACTTGTCAGATTCTCCGCCAATGATAAGTTAGGAATTTCTGCGATGCCAATTCTTTAGACATCTCTCTTTTAAATGAGTTTTCCTTTAATTTCTGGCCCAGTTTAACTCCAAATCAGTTCATAATCAAGATGAGCAGAGAGGAACGAGACGCTCTCAACGCCATCATGGCAGAACATCATCATCATCATCATCACCATCATAACCAGATGTCAGATAATGGTAAGAAAGTCAAATAATTTCAAACTTTTCTTTCGTTTGTTTTGGCCTCCCAAACAAGTAGCGTGTTGCCATTTAGCCGTCGTTATAGTATCTAAGTCACAGCTCAAATCACGTTTTCGAACCTACTCGAATTACCCACCAGATTGTCATCTATTCTCATTTGCAACATCGACGATCTAATTTTCCTTCATTTTCGGGAAATTATTGCGCGCTGGTCCGATAGGACCTCGTCTTTATTTAATTTATTTATCCTAAACTGGAAGGCGACATTATTGACTGCTAGCCTGATTAGGACTTAACTCTTCCTAATATCTTGCAAACTTTCCCCTGCCACTCTTCATTGGTGCCAGGTCTCTCATCTACCTTGTTAAATGTGGGCTCAAATTTGTTCAGTTTTTTTGTTGCAGTCTGACGGTCTGGGTGTACAAAGCAAATCGAAATGTGAGTTCTTCTTCTGTTTTGGTTTATCATATATGGATACAAATTACTGAACTTATTTCTGACGCCAATTATCAACTTTACCATCAAGACTACACTTGTTCTCCATCATACTATTTTGTAACTACTTTATTCCTGTGTCAACTTACATTTTTTCCGTGCTTGTCTACACAAACGATAATAAGCAACAGAGTATTTTTTTTTTAATTTAGCCATTATTAAAACGAGTATGAGAATTTATATATTTTTATATTTTTAAATATCATTCCACAGTATATCTTTGTACATATCTTTGTATATCCAGCCTCACAACCATTCCTGATTGCTAGACTGAAACAGTATATAAAAAATATCAGATGTTAAAAATGAAACAATACATCAAAAACTGCAAGTGTTATAAATGAAACAATAAATATAAAAACATCAAGTGTTATAAATGAAACAAAATACATCAAAAACATAAGATGTTAAAAATAAGACTATGTAAAAAAAAAACATCAAGTGTTATAAATGAAACAATATTTATAAAAACATCAAGTGTTATAAATGAAACAATAAATATAAAAACATTGCGTTTGTTTTATGAGAGCCGTTCATAACTATTGTCCTCATATTCAAGACTGTTGTTAGAATAAAACTGGATCTTCAATCCTAGAATATTGCGCTACCGCTGAGCTATCAGTCAATTTTTTTATTTTTTTTTAATTCAGACATATGAAGATATGAAATAACAGACAATAGTTAAAGACTGAGGTTTAGTTTATGGGGAAGTTGATACCACGCAGTGCTATTGGCCACGTGCCGGAGAAATTCCAAAGTTTGAGGCTAGCTTGAACTAAACATTTTCGGTGCACGCATGGGACACGGTCGAACTTCAGAAAACCCTGATCCTTTACATGGGATCTAGCTTACAAATACTTCTGATGTCAGAGTAAGGTTTGCCTGAATGGCGAGATACATTAGTGATAAGGAAAGCAAGCCTTCACTCAAAATACAGTCAGAGGTGCCACATTAAGCGTCATAAATACGCATGAATTCATAGAGAGTGAATGAAAATAATGAAGACTAAAAGAACTGGGAAACGAATAGCGTCCATCAATCTGCTATTCCAGCTAACTTTCACTGAACTGCGCAGGTCGCCTACGTCGATCCACTACGCCTACTCACTAAACTAATCCACTAGGCAGATTCGCTACGTCGACCTACAACGCCAACTCACTATCCAACTCAATCCATTACAAATATTTATTAATGTTGATCCACTACGCCAACTCACTAAATTAATCCACTACGCTAAATGCTATTATAATACTCAATGACATTCAAGTTGACGAGGACTTTTTTCAGATATGATTTTTATCGTCTTCAAAATCAAATGATAATCTTTGATATCCTTATTTTGGATGTTAGAGTGCTGGAAAATGAGTATTCTTGCTCATGAATCATCATCAAATAGCTTGCCCTGGGCACAACTTTGTCATCCTAACAGTACTTCGGAATGTCTCTCTCTCATAGGCCAGATGTCCTACCACTACAGCGGGCATATTCAAATCATCAGTTACATTCTGAATCCATCCTCTACGTGGTCTTCCTCTTCTCCACTTTGCCGTGTTGCCTTCTTCCATAATGGTTTTCTCCAACCTCTCGTGCCTTTTTATTCGTACAATGCCCTCAACATTTCTACTATATAATAGATTAAATTGTTTCATAGAGGAAATACTGTAAGTATACTTATCTTTAACTTATAACGTCTGTACTTTGTAGTTTCAGATGAAATCATAATGAATTTATTTAGTCTCTCTACAGCTCCTTCTAACAAATTTCTTGTCTTGACCGCTTTCTTGTTTGGTATCCTGATGTTATCTTGTAGTAGTAGTAGTTTAGAAGAGTTTTAAGCATTTTAACGCCGAAGGATTGACTTCATTGCATCGGGTTTTATCCTATATGGCATATGGCTCGGCCCACTTACAGAAATAGCACGGCGCCTGCCGAGAGTACTGCAAAGCACGAACTCGTAGCTCCAGCAACAATCCTATGGGTCTCTGGAAAAAAACTGCACACGTGAACAGAACAGCGAGGTTCGGATACGAACCTATTACCTTCAACTGGCAAAGCAAAGGGTTTAACCAGATAACCGCAGAGACCCCTCATGTAGTCATAGAGGTCTCTGCGTCGAAGTGGTTAGACTTTTTCTTTGCGTTCTGAATGTTGTGCATTTCGAGTCCTGACCTTGTGATTAGGTTCCAACGTTAATTTTTTCAGGAGATCTATATGATTGTTGCTGGAGCTACGGAGATTGTGTTCTGTGCAACACTTTGGGCAGGTGGCGTGAAGATAAGTCATATGGGAAAACCCAATGTAATGAAATAAGTCCTTCGCTTTTAGACTCTTTTAGACGCTTATGTAGTATGTCTTGTCTTATCCATATGTGCCGTGAAGTGTCGTGGGGAGTTTCAGCTTTTCTATCCTGAGCCAGATATGTTACACCTGTAAATGTTAGTCTTTGATGTTGCGGGATATCTGAGATATTATCTATTCATCATGTTCTTGATCTTCCTAGGGCTCTGCGTTATTTACTTTTTTGACTTGGTCTTTCCTTGTTTATTTTCTTAAGAGCAGTGCTATCTGCTAGTTATCCTGTCTGATCCTGCAACAATGAATAGTAATAACTGAAACATTCAATTCCCTGTCATAAGATGTAACCGTGACCCCCGATAACTTAAGGTCGTCGAGCTCAGGTAAGCATTCTAAGGAATAAGACCACAACCGTCGCGTGACCTTGCATTCCAGTTTGTTAGATGAAGACAAATTCATTTTTTTAAACACAACAAACTAAATCAAGGTATATGTATACAAATTCAGTTAACACTCAGAATTAAAAGCAGAATCTTTTAGTCATTCAGTTGAACACTAAGGAATATCAATATTATGACATGCTAAATCAAGGTTATATTATGTTACAAATTCAGTTGAACACTCAGGAATATCATATATGACATGCAAATCAAGGTTATATTATGTTACAAATTCAGTTGAACACTAAGGAATATCAATATTATGACATGCTAAATCAAGGTTATATTATGTTACAAATTCAGTTGAACACTAAGGAATATCAGTATTATTTATATTTTTCATTAATAAATAACCTCCCTACTACAGTTACAAATTAAGTTTAACAATAAGGAATATCAGTATTATTAACATTTTTCATCAATAAATAACCACGGACTCGTATAAATGTGTAAAATTGCAGAAATTCGTAGTGTTTATCAAACACTTATAAAAAATACTCCCCATTAAACAGTAATTGTGGTTTTTCCGTCTGAGCCTGTCGGCCTTATGTTGCCGTGGGCCACGGATGTAACTAAGGATGGTTGGCCAGCAATTCATATTGCAACATTCAATGCCCTGCTGTAAGTTGTGACTACGGATGGTTGACCAGCAATGCATATTGCAACATTCAATGCCCTGCTGTAGGTTGTGACTACGGATGGTTGGCCAGCAATTCATATTGCAACATTCAATGCCCTGCTGTAAGTTGTGACTACGGATGGTTGGGCATGAAAATGCATTTGATTGCAAGCATTCAATGCCATGCTGTAAGTTGTGACAACGGATAGTTGACCAGCAATGCATATTCCAATATTCAATGCCATGCTGTATCACCAGTGCCAGACATAAACAACTTGTATATGAATGATATAGTAACGCGTCTGTACGGTGTGTGCTGCACATTACTGATATAGTAACGCGTCTGTACGGTGTGTGCTGCACATTACTGATATAGTAACGCTTGTCTCGTACGGTGTGTGCTGCACATTACTCTGCATCCAACACTTGTAGAAGACTAGTTTCTCTATGAGGGATAAAAGCAAAATTAGTAGCCTGCTGATGACACACAGTACACACAAGCCAACCCCTTATCCCAGTGGTGTAAACCGGGAAACTCTGATCGCGAGGTCAAAGACAACAAGGGCTCTGACTAGTGGAATCGACACCAGTAGGTCATTTTTTTTCTTTCTTAAACCGATGACAGGCCTAGCCAGTTGGATAGGGATCTTCTGTCGTCAACCGGTGATTAACCTAGCGAGCCGACGGGGATCTTCTGTCTTCCCCCGGTGACGGACCTAGCTTGCCGGCGGGGATCTTCTGTCTTCAACTGGTGACGGACCTAGCTAGCCGGCAGAGGATCTTCTGTTTTCAACCGGTGATTAACCTAGCGAGCCGGCGGAGGATATTATGTCTTCAACCGGTGATGGACCCAGCAAACCGGCGGGGGATCTTCTGTCTACAACCGGTGACGGACCTAGCTAGCCGGCGGGGGATCTTCTGTCTACAATCGGTGACTGACCTAGCTAGCCGGCGGGGATCTTTTCCAAGAAATTAAATGACATAAACGGATTGGTAGAAACAGAAACCGACCTGGTAATGCTAACTAACAAAGAAACAGAACAACGATTTTAAAATAAGTAAATCATGCATAAACATGTGCTGATTAAACATGAGCTGATTAACATGTGCTGATTAAACATGAGCTGATTAAACATGTGCTGATTAAACATGAGCTGATTAAACAACAAACAAGAAGAGCTGGTAGAAACAATGAAGAGATTAATGATTGCTATAATGTTGCGGCTGACTGATACCACAATAAAAAGAAAGATATACAGAGATACTTTCGAATAAAACAATGCTATATTCTGAGTAGTAGAAATTCTATTGAATTAAACAATGCTATATTCTAGAGTAGATCATCGAATTAAACAATGCTATAT
Source organism: Arion vulgaris (assembly GCA_020796225.1). Lineage (NCBI taxonomy): Eukaryota > Metazoa > Mollusca > Gastropoda > Stylommatophora > Arionidae > Arion > Arion vulgaris. The sequence continues at coordinate 108,789,104 of CM036753.1, read as the reverse complement.
TCTAGAGTAGACATTGAATTAAACAATGCTATATTCATAGATAGTAAAGATCTACATTGAATTAAACAATGCTATATTCTAGAGTAGACCATTGAATTAAACAATGCTATATTCTAGAGTAGCCTAGCACTTAAAATTGAATTAAACAATGCTATATTCTAGAGTAGACCATCTGTAATTAGTAGAAATAAACAATGCTATATTCTAGAGTGAACCGATAAATGAATCTATGAGAATTAAACAATGCTATATTCTAGAGTAGACCAACGAACTACAAGGTACATGGATCATGAAGTAGAGCTATTAATAGAACCAGCATTAGCAATAATAATAATAATAATACCTCCCGTACCGTTATACGTTATGTAGGGCCTGCAAGCAATTTCTCCACATCGCCCTATCCTGGGCAACTCGCTCAATCTTATCCATGGAACTGAGACGGATATTTCTTGCCTCTCTCAGCAAAGTTTGTTTCAGGGTATCCCTAGGACGTGCTCTCTATCTTGAACCCTCAGCATCTCACTGCAATGCCTGCTTTGATACATTTTTTGATCATTTCTTCTCAAGGTGTGTCCAACATATCTCCATCTTCTCCTTCTTATAACCGTTGTTACTAGTGGTTGACCAGATATTTCTCTGTTTTGATCACGTCTCCTGAATATGATTATTATTTTTCTCAGAGATCTATTTTCAAATGTATTCAACTTGTTTCTATATCTTTAGTCATTTTCCAACAACTCTCGATGTCATATATTAGAACTGATACAACATTTGAATTGAAAATTAGCAAGAAGAATACTTAGAATACATTACATGTTAGAAATATTCATGACTGAGAGAATATAAGATAATAAAACTACTACATATGTACATATCTATACATATACGCAATGTAACGAAAATAATCGCCATGAAGTCTACAAATAATTCTTTAAAGAACTACACTATACATTAAATAACAACTGAAATCCAAATGACGACATAATCATGAGAGAAGATTTAAAAACAAGACCACGATAGAACAAAAGAGATATAGAAAACACATAAGAGATTTGGGAGGCCAACACAGCGCAAAGAAAACAGATGGAAGCATGTCTAATGTAAATATGAATGTAAATAGCTGGTAGTAGAGTTATGCATCCAGCATTAGTTCCTTATAACATACACATTCTATAAACACCAAGAATGATATATGTGAGTATATATTATATATACATAATTGTTCGGTGTCTCTGTAGAGACGAGGTTAGGTACTCGTCTCTCGTGTCACATGTAACCGGCTCGCTCCCTCGTGGAGCTATCTGGATATTTTCTAGAGATCCCTGATCTCAGTGTAGGTAAGATTGAATTCCTAGTCCTATCGAAGACGGACGATAAAACATAGGTCCCGTGTTCAATTTGAGCACGTAAAAGAACCCTTGGTAGTTAAAATCAAGAAGAGCAGGCTGGAAGGTCGCTGCCTTGCAAACGTCATTAGAAAATGAATAACAACAAGATTTCTACAAAATATCTTCTACATCTTCAAAATTATATCTGTGACCATAGCCGGCGCTACTGAGTTCGCGCACTGCAGCTGAGATCTTCATGTGTAAGAAAGCGATAGGAGCCCATATGGTTACTCACCGAAGTGCAATGATGATGGTCCTTCAATCAATCAATCATAAAATATTTTAGCAGACAATCAGGCATAAATTGTCACCTCAGAAGACCATTTACTAGACCACATTAGCAATATATGCGAGAATATGTTGCATAATATTACACATCATGCGCAGTAGCGTAGTTGTTAGAGATCTCGCTTTTTAAGAGCGTGGTCTGGTCCAATTCACAGTAAAGTGGAATATTTTTCTTCACAACGGCTCTCAGATCAACCCAGCCTCAATTGGGTACCAGGAATAGCACTGGGAAGTCAAGGCGACCGACGTAATGTTGACCACATCAGCCATCATGTGACGACGGACACAAAATATAGGTTTAACATCATGTTCCCCAATATACCTCGAGTTATATGAGTTTAACACCATGTTCCCCAATATACCTCGAGTTATATGAGTTTAACACCATGTTCCCTAATATACCTCGAGTTATATGAGTTTAACACCATGTTCCCCAATATACCTCGAGTTATATGAGTTTAACATCATGTTCCCCAATATACCTCGAGTTATATGAGTTTAACACCATGTTCCCCAATATACCTCGAGTTATATGAGTTTAACACCATGTTCCCCAATATACCTCGAGTTATATGAGTTTAACACCATGTTCCCCAATATACCTCGAGTTATATGAGTTTAACATCATGTTCCCCAATATACCTCGAGTTATATGAGTTTAGCGCCATGTTCCCCAATATACCTCGAGTTATATGAGTTTAGCGCCATGTTCCCCAATATACCTCGAGGTATATGAGTTTAACGCCATGTTCCCCAATATACCTCGAGTTATATGAGTTTAACACCATGTTCCCCAATATACCTCGAGTTATATGAGTTTAACACCATGTTCCCCAATATACCTCGAGTTATATGAGTTTAGCGCCATGTTCCCCAATATACCTCGAGTTATATGAGTTTAGCGCCATGTTCCCCAATGTACCTCGAGTTATATGAGTTTAACGCCATGTTCCCCAATATACCTCGAGTTATATGAGTTTAGCGCCATGTTCCCCAATATACCTCGAGTTATATGAATTTAGCGCCATGTTCCCTAATATACCTCGAGTTATATGAGTTTAACGCCATGTTCCCCAATATACCTCGAGTTATATGAGTTTAACGCCATGTTCCCCAATATACCTCGAGTTATATGAGTTTAACTAGCAATATTTAATACTAAGGATGCAACAGATGAAATCCAAGCTAAAGAGGAATATAGACTAAAAGACAAGGAAGTGAAAAGAGCAGCTAGAAGAGATAAAAGAGCATATGTCAATCGACTGGCCGAAGAAGGAAAAGGCAGCTAAGACTGGAAACAGTAAAATGCTATACAACACACTAAAACAACTTACTGGAACATTTGTTTCAAAGGGTGGCCCAATCACGAGTAAAGATGGTGAAGTTCTAACATCAAATACCGAGCAGAAGAAAAGATGGGCAGAACATTTTGAAGAAATATTAAATAGACCTGATCCACCAGTACTACTCAAGTTTGACGAAGAGGCAAGAAACAGCTCCCTACCAATTAACGAATAAATGATAAGTGTAGCTGAGGTCGAGGCAATCAATTCCTTGATAAACAATAAGGCAGCGGGTGATGACAACATTACTGCAGAAATGCTCAAAGCGGCTGATGATACAACTATTAGCCAGGTGCAAGAACTATTTAATAAAGTATGGGAAGAAGAAACTGTCCCAGATCAATGGAAGAAGGAATAATTGTTAAGATCCCCAAAAAGGTGATCTCAAAGATTGCAACAACTGGAGAGGGATCACCTTATTATCAGTAATGACCAAGACTTTCTGCAAAATCATTCTTAATAGAATCAAAGGAGCAGTGGACACAACCCTGAGAGAAGAACAAGCTGGTTTTAGACCTGGGAGAAGCTGCTTAGACCAAATAATTACCCTACGACTAATTTTGGAGGAACATATTGAGAAGCAACAACCACTCATACTAAATTTCATCGATTTTTAAAAAAGCCTTTGATAGTCTACACAGAATCTCTCTGTGGAATATTCTGAGATGCTATGGAATACCAGACAAAATAATAAACATTATAAAGAGCCTCTATGATGGTTCACAGTGTGCAGTTCGCACTGATGGTGGACATAGCGACTGGTTTATGGTTGAAACCGGAGTAAAGCAAGGCTGTATTCTATCTCCGCTATTGTTTGGAGTGGCCATTGACTGGGTGATGCGAAAATGTTGCAGGGCGAAACTGGCATTGATTGGGTAGAAAATAGTCAACTAGAAGATTTGGATTTTGCAGATGATATTGCCTTGTTAAGAAGAAACAACCAAGATATGCAAAGAAAAACAGACAACTTGTCATCTATAGCATCAAAAGTTGGACTGCAGATAAGCTATGAAAAAACAAATATAATGAAGACACTTATGGCAAGTAATGCAGATATCACACTGGAATCTAAAATGATAAAAATAACAGAGCAGTTCACCTATTTGGGTAGCAATTTTGATTGCACAGGAAATGTTAAAAAATAAATTATGATACGAATTGGCAAAGCAACATCAGCTTTTAAAAGTCTAAATAAAATATGGAACTGCAAGTTATATAGTATTAAAACTAAATTACGAATTTTCAATTCAAATGTTGTATCAATCCTAACATATGCCAGCGAGAGTTGGAAAATGACTAAAGATATAGAAAGCAAGTTGAATGCATTTGAAAATAGATGTCTGCGAAAAATAATGAATATAAAATGGAACGAATTCAGGAGAAGTGATGAAATCAGAGACATGTCTGGTCAACCACTAGTGACAACTGTTATAAGAAAGAGAAGATGGAGATATGTTGGGCACACCTTGAGGAGAAATGATCAAAGAATATCAAAACAAGCATTGAAGTTGGATGCAAAGGGTTCAAGAAAGAGAGGTCGACCTAAGGAGACCCTGAAGCGAACTTTGCTGAGAGAGGCAAGAAATATCGGTCTCAGTTCCATGGAGGAGATTGAGCGAGTTGCCCAGGATAGAGCGGTATGGAGAAATTACTTGCAGGCCCTATGTAACGTATAACGGTACGAGAGGAATTATTATTATTATTATTATTATTATATGAGTTTAACACCATGCTCCCCAATATACCTCGAGTTATGAAAATTGGTTAATTTGTTATTTTGTATTTTAACTTTTACTAAAAAAAAATAGTTAAAGTGCAAATGGCGAAATTACAAAACAACACAAGTTTGTTTATGTCTAACTAGTCAATCCTACTATTCTTTGACTTGGCTAACATTTGTTGTCTTGGATCTTGGACTAAGATAGCATTCGAAGTCTTGACAAGAGACAACCTGCTATGTTTAGTCTAGGATAATAGTGAATATTTTGGCTAATGCCAATATTATTTTTTAACTAAGCTGATGTATAGCGAGCTTGAAGGGGACAGATGATCAATAGATGATCGGTTGGTGATGATGTATGGCGAGCTTGAAGGAGGCAGATGATCAATAGATGATCGGTTTGTGCTGATGTATGGCGAGCTTGAAGGGGGCAGATGATCAATAGATGATCGGTTGGTGCTGATGTATGGCGAGCTTGAAGGGGGCAAATGATCAATAGATGATCGGTTTGTGGATAGAAAAAAAACGTATTACAAACACTCTTAAATTGTCTCTAAAATGCTTCGATATAAGCACCGCGGTCTGTGAATCCCTTGCGCAAGATCTCCAAATGTGGCGCTATCACAACACAAGACGAACTCGAATAGCTGAGAATCGACGTACTATTGAGTTGCAAAGAAAGCGAGCTGTGATAAAAGACAAAACACACAACCCCCACATGTCTAATCTCAATCTGTCCCACCTGTGGTAGGGGATTGTGTTCGAGGATTGGAAGTTACAATCACCTCGGCCAATAACAGCAGCTAATGAGCCGAAACTCATAACGACAGAGATGAGGTGTCTTAGAAGAGCTGCAGGTGTGACAATAAGAGACAAAATTAGAAATGAAGAAATCAGAAGGAGACTGGATGTGAAACATGCAATTCATAAAAGAACAACAGATTAAATGGTTTGGACACCTGACAAGAATGCCCTGGTATCGCCTACCACTGAGAGCGACACAGAACAAGTATAACGAGTACAGAGCAAGAGGAAGACCACGCAAAAGATGGAGTGGCGGCATCACGAACAGCCTTAAGAAAATGAATACCAGCTTTCAAAGGACAGTAGAACAAGCACACACAAGTTCACTACACCCCCAATACTCCTATAAAGACGTAAATGGTGGAACAGAAGATTCACCTCTGTACACACCAGAGAGGTACAGCAACACACGTCTAAGACTGTTGTCATCATCGCTTGCGATGGATGGCTATAATTAATATTCTTAACCACTAGCACGGTACTACATGACGGACTACATGATGGACTACATGTCGGACAACATGACGGACTACATGACGGACTACATGACGGACTACATGACGGACTACATGACGGACTACATGATGGACTACATGATGGACTACATGACGGACTACATGGCGGACTACATGGCGGACTACATGACGGACTACATGACGGACTACATGACGGACTACATGTCGGACTACATGACGGACTACATGACGGACTACATGATGGACTACATGACGGACTACATGGCGGACTACATGACGGACTACATGATGGACTACATGACGGACTACATGATGGACTACATGATGGACTACATGACGACTACATGACGACTACATGACGGACTACATGACGGACTACATGATATTCGAAAATATCAAATAGACACGTCGGACAGAAATTCTACAAATAGATTGAACCACCAAGGAAGAGAATAATGAGGAGAGAATAACAACGATTACATGGTGATGAACATTAAAATAAGAGAAATTCAAAGAGGCTCTAGCTCCATGCGCAAGTATAAAGGAGAATAGCATAGATTAAACATGAGCTGTATTCACATTGACACATTTTCATGAGATCCTTAGGATTGTTGCTGAAGCTACGGAGTGTGTGCTTTGTGCAACACTCTCGGTATATGACATACCATTTCTGTTGACAGAAATGAAGCCATGTGGAAAATCCGGGGCAATGAAATCAATCCTTCGCCTGTAGACAATTTGTAGACATGAGCGTAGAACTACCATCGCAACAAGTCCAGTAGGTAGAGAACACGTTTTCCTGAAAATCATAACATATCCTTTACATGACGCCGATATCAAACACAGTAAATGAGATTTTCTAGGCATTGTCATTGCTTTCTGAACTGTCATGTCTATTTTTACCGCTCGTAAAAATCCACGGGAACAAATTGTCTTCCAAATTAACCGCCGCGGAGATTGAACCAGGTACACTTGGGTTGTGATCGAGCTAACTACCGCTAAAGCTACAGACGCCCACGGTGTGTGGTTTATTAGGGACTACTTTTTGTATCTATGATGTGTGATATGGTCCCGCCGTTCGACTTTACTTTCCTTTGTTTTTCTAGTATCATCCTGACATAAATACTCAATACTATATTTCAGAAAAGTTCATTCGTTTTTCGTTTTTAGTCATAGATTTTCATTTTATGGCTTTTAGGAATTTATTTTCGGATTCTATATATACTATGCCGTGCAAGAAGTCAATGTTTTTCACTTCTCTTGTTTTCTTAGCTTGATAAAGGCCTTTTGGTCGAAACGCTGCTGCGTATTGTTACTGTTTTTGTATTTTGTAAAACTACAGTACTTTGTTTTTACTGGTTTCGTCCTTGCTACATAGTTTTACTGCAGTCTTCTCTTATATCGACATTGTTACATAGTTTTACTGCAGTCTTCTCTTATATCGACATTTACATAGTTTTACTGCAGTCTTTCCTTATATCGACATTGTTACATAGTTTTACTGCAGTCTTCCTTATATCGACATTGCTACATAGTTTTACTGCAGTCTTCCTTATATCGACATTGCTACATAGTTTTACTGCAGTCTTCCTTATATCGACATTGCTACATAGTTTTACTGCAGTCTTCCCTTATATCGACATTGCTACATAGTTTTACTGCAGTCTTCCCTGACATCGATAATATTTCGGAAGAGCATACCAACAGATACATGAATTGAAAGAACATAGAGCAAATGAATAAATGAAAGTGGAATAGAAGTAATAGACATAACTAAAGCATGGGGTTTTTTTGTTTAAATTAACTGTAGCAGTAGAACATGTTGAAAAAATACGGAGATGGAGAATAGACAGTAGATTTGTGATATTGAATTATATAAATGAAGCATGTCTTTGCTCATTTGGGGAACGTTGGTTGCGTAAATAGAACTCAACACACAATTTTGGTGAATTTGAAATGTGAACATTCTACACTTAATGTTGAATAAAGAACATTCTACACTTAATGTTGAATAAAGAACATTCTACACTTAATGTTGAATAAAGAACATTCTACACTTAATGTTGAATAAAGAACATTCTACACTTAATGTTGAAATGTGAACATTCTACACTTAATTGTTGAATAAAGAACATTCTACACTTAATGTTGAATAAAGAACATTCTACACTTAATGTTGAATAAAGAACATTCTACACTTAATGTTGAAATGTGAACATTCTACACTTAATTGTTGAATAAAGAACATTCTACACTTAATGTTGAATAAAGAACATTCTACACTTAATGTTGAAATGTGAACATTCTACACTTAATGTTGAATAAAGAACATTCTACACTTAATGTTGAATAAAGAACATTCTACACTTAATGTTGAATAAAGAACATTCTACACTTAATGTTGAATAAAGAACATTCTACACTTAATGTTGAATAAAGAACATTCTACACTTAATATTGAATAAAGAACATTCTACACTTAATATTGAATAAAGAACATTCTACACTTAATATTGAATAAAGAACATTCTACACTTAATGTTGAATAAAGAACAGTCTACACTTAATATTGAATAAAGAACATTCTACACTTAATGTTGAAATGTGAACATTCTACACTTAATGTTGAATAAAGAACATTCTACACTTAATGTTGAAATGTGAACATTCTACACTTAATGTTGAATAAAGAACATTCTACACTTAATGTTGAATAAAGAACATTCTACACTTAATATTGAATAAAGAATATTCTACACTTAATGTTGAATAAAGAACATTCTACACTTAATATTGAATAAAGAACATTCTACACTTAATGTTGAATAAAGAACATTCTACACTTAATATTGAATAAAGAACATTCTACACTTAATGTTGAATAAAGAACATTCTACACTTAATATTGAATAAAGAACATTCTACACTTAATGTTGAATAAAGAACATTCTACACTTAATATTGAATAAAGAACATTCTACACATTTGAATTTAATATTGAATAAAGAACATTCTACACTTAATATTGAATAAAGAACATTCTACACTTAATTGTTGAATAAAGAACATTCTACACTTAATGTTGAATAAAGAACATAACCACTACACACATATTAACATATAATAAATTATAAAACACAACAGACCAAGTACTTCTTCTTTACCTTTCAACTCCCAACGGAGCACAGGTCTTCAACAAATTTCTTCCAGCACTTCCTCTCTCCTACCATCCCTTCCCATTCTTTCCATGCTTTATCTATCCGTTTAATATCAACCTCAGCTCTCTTCTCCAGGTCTGTCTAGGCCTTCTCCTACTACTCCTTCTCTGCGGGTTCCAAAACAGTTCCTGTCTTGCAATGCTCCTGGTCGGCCTTCTCAATGTATGTCCTATCCATCGCCAACGTCTCTTCCTGAGCTCTTTCTCCACTGTTATCTGCTTAATTCTTTCTCGTTCTTTCTGAGTTCCTCGTTATCAGTTATCAGTTATATGAGGACTATCATCACAGCACTCCGACATGTCATAGTGTTCCGATCTCACCTCAGCAAATCCAGCAGCGTCCAGCGACCAACACGCCAGTTCGATGTTGATTAATCAATCTCTTTGCATATTTAGTAATGTCTTCTTCAGGCGCACCAATATTGACACTATCTCTTTCAATCAGGTCAGCGAGTGGGACTCCAGCCTGAAACTCCTGTTCGAAAGACTTCTCATGCGTGAAGAATGTCACTGATCCATTGCAGCTCCTCTGATATTGTAGCAGCCAGCCAATCTATCAGCTCGTTCATACTCTAACTCCTGCAGTCCTCAGGACAAAAATGAAGGTAGATTTCTGATCACTGTACCAGTACCTCACCCAGTTGCGTTCACCATACCTGACACTTACGAATCATGCTCATGGAGTCACTGAGTATGACACGAGAGTCATTGTGATGCCAACCAGTTCACCGCCTCCAACGTCCTCGTTGTAATCTTATCATCACTCAGTCCCATCATTAAAGCAACCATTTATGAAGCCGTACTATATGCCATAGACCATCTGTATAGTCCCACATTTCTATGAAGTTGTGTGTCTAAGATTGTATTTTTAACTGTTTCTGACTCATATATTGTATCTTTACTAGTTGCACTCAGTCCCCTATAGTATAATTCAGCTATTAGCTTAGTACGATTCAAATTATTTCAATTTCTAATTTGTAATTTAAAGATATTATTTATCTTTAATTCATATACTTTATAACTTGCATTTGTCTTGACTTCAATAATTGTAGGTATTGGCAATTCATATCTTCATTCAATACATTGTCTATTGATAGTTTATTGAATGTCCTTGTTTATCATACATTTTTACTGCATACTTGATTCGACTGGTATGCACTGATTAGATCATTAGCATTGTTCGATCATTCACGATTCAGATACATTGAATTCAGATACATTAGAACTTGATTCAGATACTTAGCAATGATTGATACATTAGCAATTGATTCAGATACATTAGCAACTTGATTCAGATACATTAGCACGTTCAATCATTAGCACTGTTCAGATACATTGAACTGTTCGATACATTGAACTGATTCAGAACATTGCAACTTGATTCAGATACATTAGAACTGATCAGTATGTTTCAGATACATTGAACATTCAGATACATTAGAACTGATTCAGATACATTAGCAACTTGATTCAGATACATTAGAACTTGATTCAGATCATTAGTAATCTGATTCAGATACATGTAAGTTCAGATCATGACTGTTCAGATACATTAGAACCGCATAGATCAGACATTAGACTGATTCAGATACATTAGAACTTGATTCAGATACATAGTAACTTATCAGATCATTAGTAACTTGATTCAGATACATTAGATCATTCAGATACATTAGCAACTTGATTCAGATACATTAGTAACTTGATTCAGATACATTAGTAACTTGATTCAGATACATTAGTAACTCTGATTCAGATACATTAGTAACTTGATTCAGATACATTAGTAACTTGATTCAGATACATTAGTAACTGATTCAGATACATTAGTAACTTGATTCAGATACATTAGTAATTGATTCAGATACTTAGAACTTGATTCAGATACATTAGTAACTTGATTCAGATACATTTAGCTATGATTCAGATCATTAGAACTTTGATTCAGATACATTAGGAACTTGATTCAGATACATTAGTAACTTGATTCAGATACATTAGTAACTTGATTCAGATACATTAGCAACTTGATTCAGATACATTAGCAACTTGATTCAGATACATTAGAATTGATTCGAACATTAGTAACTTGATTCAGATACATTAGTAACTTGATTCAGATACATTAGAAACTTGATTCAGATACATTAGGAACTTGATTCAGATACATTAGCAACTTGATTCAGATACATTAGCAACTTGATTCAGATACATTAGTAACTTGATTCAGATACATTAGGAACTTGATTCAGATACATTAGCAACTTGATTCAGATACATTAGTAACTTGATTCAGATACATTAGAACTGATTCAGATACATTAGGAACTTGATTCAGATACATTAGTAACTTGATTCAGATACATTAGCAACTTGATTCAGATACATTAGTAACTTGATTCAGATACATTAGGAACTTGATTCAGATACATTAGCAACTTGATTCAGATACATTAGTAACTTGATTCAGATACATTAGTAACTTGATTCAGATACATTAGTAACTTGATTCAGATACATTAGTAACTTGATTCAGATACATTAGTAACTTGATTCAGATACATTAGTAACTTGATTCAGATACATTAGCAACTTGATTCAGATACATTAGTAACTTGATTCAGATACATTAGTAACTTGATTCAGATACATTAGGAACTTGATTCAGATACATTAGTAACTTGATTCAGATACATTAGTAACTTGATTCAGATACATTAGGAACTTGATTCAGATACATTAGTAACTTGATTCAGATACATTAGTAACTTGATTCAGATACATTAGGAACTTGATTCAGATACATTAGTAACTTGATTCAGATACATTAGTAACTTGATTCAGATACATTAGCAACTTGATTCAGATACATTAGTAACTTGATTCAGATACATTAGCAACTTGATTCAGATACATTAGTAACTTGATTCAGATACATTAGTAAATTGATTCAGATACATTAGCAACTTGATTCAGATACATTAGGAACTTGATTCAGATACATTAGCAACTTGATTCAGATACATTAGGAACTTGATTCAGATACATTAGTAACTTGATTCAGATACATTAGTAACTGATTCAGATACATTAGTAACTTGATTCAGATACATTAGTAACTTGATTCAGATACATTAGTAACTTGATTCAGATACATTAGTAACTTGATTAGATACATTAGTAACTTGATTCAGATACATTAGCAACTTGATTCAGATACATTAGCAACTTGATTCAGATACATTAGTAACTTGATTCAGATACATTAGTAACTTGATTCAGATACATTAGGAACTTGATTCAGATACATTAGTAACTTGATTCAGATACATTAGCAACTTGATTCAGATACATTAGCAACTTGATTCAGATACATTAGTAACTTGATTCAGATACATTAGCAACTTGATTCAGATACATTAGCAACTTGATTCAGATACATTAGCAACTTGATTCAGATACATTAGCAACTTGATTCAGATACATTGATGTCAACATTGATTCAGATACATTAGTAACTTGATTCAGATACATTAGTAACTTGATTCAGATACATTAGCAACTTGATTCAGATACATTAGGAACTTGATTCAGATACATTAGCAACTTGATTCAGATACATTAGTAACTTGATTCAGATACATTAGCAACTTGATTCAGATACATTAGTAACTTGATTCAGATACATTAGCAACTTGATTCAGATACATTAGCAACTTGATTCAGATACATTAGTAACTTGATTCAGATACATTAGTAACTTGATTCAGATACATTAGTAACTTGATTCAGATACATTAGCAACTTGATTCAGATACATTAGCAACTTGATTCAGATACATTAGCAACTTGATTCAGATACATTAGCAACTTGATTCAGATACATTAGTAACTTGATTCAGATACATTAGTAACTTGATTCAGATACATTAGCAACTTGATTCAGATACATTAGCAACTTGATTCAGATACATTAGTAACTTGATTCAGATTACATTAGTCAAGCATTGATTCAGATACATTAGCAACTTGATTCAGATACATTAGCAACTTGATTCAGATACATTAGCAACTTGATTCAGATACATTAGTAACTTGATTCAGATACATTAGCAACTTGATTCAGATACATTAGTAACTTGATTCAGATACATTAGTAACTTGATTCAGATACATTAGCAACTTGATTCAGATACATTAGAACTTGATTCAGATACATTAGTAACTTGATTCAAAGATACATTAGCAACTTGATTCAGATACATTAGAACTTGATTCAGATACATTAGCAACTTGTTCAGATACATTAGTAACTTGATTCAGATACTGATCGATAGCAACATTGATTCAGATACATTAGTAACTTGATTCAGATACATTAGTAACTTGATTCAGATACATTAGCTAACTTGATTCAGATACATTAGTAACACTTGAATTCAGATACATTAGGAACTTGATTCAGATACATTAGTAACTTGATTCAGATACATTAGTAACTTGATTCAGATACATTAGCAACTTGATTCAGATACATTAGCAACTTGATTCAGATACATTAGTAACTTGATTCAGATACATTAGTAACTTGATTCAGATACATTAGTAACTTGATTCAGATACATTAGTAACTTGATTCAGATACATTAGAATGTTCAGATACTTGCGATTCAGATACATTAGCAACTTGATTCAGATACATTAGTAACTTGATTCAGATACATTAGCAACTTGATTCAGATACATTAGTAACTTGATTCAGATACATTAGTAACTTGATTCAGATACATTAGTAACTTGATTCAGATACATTAGCAACTTGATTCAGATACATTAGTAACTTGATTCAGATACATTAGTAACTTGATTCAGATACATTAGCAACTTGATTCAGATACATTAGTAACTTGATTCAGATACATTAGCAACTTGATTCAGATACATTAGCAACTTGATTCAGATACATTAGTAACTTGATTCAGATACATTAGTAACTTGATTCAGATACATTAGTAACTTGATTCAGATACATTAGCAACTTGATTCAGACTAGCATTTAATGTAGTCATACATTGATTCAGATACATTAGCAACTTGATTCAGATACATTAGGAACTTGATTCAGATACATTAGTAACTTGATTCAGATACATTAGTAACTTGATTCAGATACATTAGTAACTTGATTCAGATACATTAGTAACTTGATTCAGATACATTAGTAACTTGATTCAGATACATTAGTAACTTGATTCAGATACATTAGCAACTTGATTCAGATACATTAGTAACTTGATTCAGATACATTAGTAACTTGATTCAGATACATTAGGAACTTGATTCAGATACATTAGTAACTTGATTCAGATACATTAGTAACTTGATTCAGATACATTAGCAACTTGATTCAGATACATTAGTAACTTGATTCAGATACATTAGCAACTTGATTCAGATACATTAGTAACTTGATTCAGATACATTAGTAAATTGATTCAGATACATTAGCAACTTGATTCAGATACATTAGCAACTTGATTCAGATACATTAGATAACTTGATTCAGATACATTAGTAACTGATTCAGATACATTAGCAACTTGATTCAGATACATTAGTAACTTGATTCAGATACATTAGTAACTTGATTCAGATACATTAGTAAATTGATTCAGATACATTAGTAACTTGATTCAGATACATTAGTAACTTGATTCAGATACATTAGGAACTTGATTCAGATACATTAGTAACTTGATTCAGATACATTATCAACTTGATTCAGATACATTAGTAACTTGATTCAGATACATTAGCAACTGATTCAGATACATTAGTAACTTGATTCAGATACATTAGTAACTTGATTCAGATACATTAGTAACTTGATTCAGATACATTAGGAACTTGATTCAGATACATTAGTAACTTGATTCAGATACATTAGCAACTTGATTCAGATACATTAGTAACTTGATTCAGATACATTAGCAACTTGATTCAGATACATTAGTAACTTGATTCAGATACATTAGTAACTTGATTCAGATACATTAGTAACTTGATTCAGATACATTAGGAACTTGATTCAGATACATTAGTAACTTGATTCAGATACATTAGTAACTTGATTCAGATACATTAGCAACTTGATTCAGATACATTAGCAACTTGATTCAGATACATTAGCAACTTGATTCAGATACATTAGTAACTTGATTCAGATACATTAGTAACTTGATTCAGATACATTAGTAACTTGATTCAGATACATTAGTAACTTGATTCAGATACATTAGTAACTTGATTCAGATACATTAGGAACTTGATTCAGATACATTAGTAACTTGATTCAGATACATTAGCAACTTGATTCAGATACATTAGTAACTTGATTCAGATACATTAGCAACTTGATTCAGATACATTAGTAACTTGATTCAGATACATTAGTAACTTGATTCAGATACATTAGTAACTGATTCAGATACATTAGTAACTTGATTCAGATACATTAGTAACTTGATTCAGATACATTAGTAACTTGATTCAGATACATTAGCAACTTGATTCAGATACATTAGCAACTTGATTCAGATACATTAGTAACTTGATTCAGATACATTAGTAACTTGATTCAGATACATTAGTAACTTGATTCAGATACATTAGTAACTTGATTCAGATACATTAAGTCAACTTGATTCAGATACATTAGAACTGATTCAGATACATTAGTAACTTGATTCAGATACATTAGCAACTCTGATTCAGATACATTAGTAACTTGATTCAGATACATTAGCAACTTGATTCAGATACATTAGGAACTTGATTCAGATACATTAGCAACTTGATTCAGATACATTAGCAACTTGATTCAGATACATTAGTAACTTGATTCAGATTCAATATGTAACTTGATTCAGATACATTAGCAACTTGATTCAGATACATTAGCAACTTGATTCAGATACATTAGCAACTTGATTCAGATACATTAGCAACTTGATTCAGATACATTAGTAACTTGATTCAGATACATTAGCAACTTGATTCAGATACATTAGCAACTTGATTCAGATACATTAGTAACTCTGATTCAGATACATTAGCAACTTGATTCAGATACATTAGTAACTTGATTCAGATACATTAGTAACTTGATTCAGATACATTAGCAATTGATTCAGATACATTAGTAAATTTGATTCAGATACATTAGTAAATTGATTCAGATACATTAGCAACTTGATTCAGATACATTAGTAACTTGATTCAGATACATTAGCAACTTGATTCAGATACATTAGTAACTTGATTCAGATACATTAGTAACTTGATTCAGATACATTAGGAACTTGATTCAGATACATTAGTAACTTGATTCAGATACATTAGTAACTTGATTCAGATACATTAGTAACTTGATTCAGATACATTAGCAACTTGATTCAGATACATTAGTAACTTGATTCAGATACATTAGTAACTTGATTCAGATACATTAGCAACTTGATTCAGATACATTAGGAACTTGATTCAGATACATTAGTAACTTGATTCAGATACATTAGCAACTTGATTCAGATACATTAGTAACTTGATTCAGATACATTAGCAACTTGATTCAGATACATTAGCAACTTGATTCAGATACATTAGCAACTTGATTCAGATACATTAGTAACTTGATTCAGATACATTAGCAACTTGATTCAGATACATTAGTAACTTGATTCAGATACATTAGGAACTTGATTCAGATACATTAGTAACTTGATTCAGATACATTAGCAACTTGATTCAGATACATTAGTAACTTGATTCAGATACATTAGTAACTCTGATTCAGATACATTAGCAACTTGATTCAGATACATTAGTAACTTGATTCAGATACATTAAACGTTCAGATACATTAGACTGTTCAGATACATTAGTCAACTTGATTCAGTATACATTAGCAACTTGATTCAGATACATTAGTAACTTGATTCAGATACATTAGTAACTTGATTCAGATACATTAGGAACTTGATTCAGATACATTAGCAACTTGATTCAGATACATTAGCAACTTGATTCAGATACATTAGTAACTTGATTCAGATACATTAGTAACTTGATTCAGATACATTAGCAACTTGATTCAGATACATTAGTCAACTTGAAGTTCAGATACATTAGTAACTTGATTCAGATACATTAGCAACTTGATTCAGATACATTAGTAACTTGATTCAGATACATTAGTAACTTGATTCAGATACATTAGTAACTTGATTCAGATACATTAGGTCAACTCTGATTCAGATACATTAGCAACTTGATTCAGATACATTAGTAACTTGATTCAGATACATTAGTAACTTGATTCAGATACATTAGCAACTTGATTCAGATACATTAGTAACTTGATTCAGATACATTAGTAACTTGATTCAGATACATTAGCAACTTGATTCAGATACATTAGTAACTTGATTCAGATACATTAGCAACTTGATTCAGATACATTAGGAACTTGATTCAGATACATTAGTAACTTGATTCAGATACATTAGTAACTTGATTCAGATACATTATCAACTTGATTCAGATACATTAGTAACTTGATTCAGATACATTAGTAACTTGATTCAGATACATTAGTAACTTGATTCAGATACATTAGTAACTTGATTCAGATACATTAGCAACTTGATTCAGATACATTAGGAACTTGATTCAGATACATTAGTAACTTGATTCAGATACATTAGCAACTTGATTCAGATACATTAGCAAATTGATTCAGATACATTAGCAACTTGATTCAGATACATTAGTAACTTGATTCAGATACATTAGTAACTTGATTCAGATACATTAGTAACTTGATTCAGATACATTAGCAACTTGATTCAGATACATTAGTAACTTGATTCAGATACATTAGCAACTTGATTCAGATACATTAGCAACTTGATTCAGATACATTAGTAACTTGATTCAGATACATTAGCAACTCTGATTCAGATACATTAAGTCAACTTGAGTTCAGATACATTAGTAACTTGATTCAGATACATTAGCAACTTGATCAGATACATTAGTAACTTGATTCAGATACATTAGTAACTTGATTCAGATACATTAGCAACTTGATTCAGATACATTAGAAATTAACTTGGATTCAGATACATTAGCAACTTGATTCAGATACATTAGTAACTTGATTCAGATACATTAGTAACTTGATTCAGATACATTAGTAACTTGATTCAGATACATTAGTAACTTGATTCAGATACATTAGCAACTTGATTCAGATACATTAGTAACTTGATTCAGATACATTAGTAACTTGATTCAGATACATTAGTAACTTGATTCAGATACATTAGTAACTTGATTCAGATACATTAGCAACTTGATTCAGATACATTAGTAACTTGATTCAGATACATTAGAACTGATTCAGATACATTAGTAACTTGATTCAGATACATTAGTAACTTGATTCAGATACATTAGTAACTTGATTCAGTTACATTAGTAACTTGATTCAGATACATTAGCAACTTGATTCAGATACATTAGCAACTTGATTCAGATACATTAGTAACTTGATTCAGATACATTAGGAACTTGATTCAGATACATTAGTAACTTGATTCAGATACATTAGTAACTTGATTCAGATACATTAGTAACTTGATTCAGATACATTAGTAACTTGATTCAGATACATTAGTAACTTGATTCAGATACATTAGTAACTTGATTCAGATACATTAGCAACTTGATTCAGATACATTAGCAATTGATTCAGATACATTAGTAACTGATTCAGATACATTAGTAACTTGATTCAGATACATTAGTAACTTGATTCAGATACATTAGCAACTTGATTCAGATACATTAGCAACTTGATTCAGATACATTAGCAACTTGATTCAGATACATTAGTAACTTGATTCAGATACATTAGTAACTTGATTCAGATACATTAGTAACTTGATTCAGATACATTAGTAACTTGATTCAGATACATTAGTAACTTGATTCAGATACATTAGTAACTTGATTCAGATACATTAGTAACTTGATTCAGATACATTAGTAACTTGATTCAGATACATTAGTAACTTGATTCAGATACATTAGTAACTTGATTCAGATACATTAGTAACTTGATTCAGATACATTAGTAACTTGATTCAGATACATTAGTAACTTGATTCAGATACATTAGTAACTTGATTCAGATACATTAGTAACTCTGATTCAGATACATTAGTAACTTGATTCAGATACATTAGTAACTTGATTCAGATACATTAGTAACTTGATTCAGATACATTAGTAACTTGATTCAGATACATTAGCAACTTGATTCAGATACATTAGTAACTTGATTCAGATACATTAGTAACTTGATTCAGATACATTAGTAACTTGATTCAGAGACATTAGTAACTTGATTCAGATACATTAGTAACTTGATTCAGATACATTAGTAACTTGAGCTTGCTCCGAATGGATATACCAGGGATATTACAATTTTTCATAAAATCCCTAAGGTTCTTATTGACGTTACGGAGTTCGTGCTTTGTTCACCATTCAAGCGTACTATTTCTGTCAACAGAGACGTAGCCATATAGGAAAATGCGGATGTAAAAAACGGCCCTGTAATAAGGTTTTTAGGGCGGTGTTGGGGAAGGGGGGTACATGGGCCTTTGGAATTTAATGGTCGCATTACTGGTTCAATCGATGTAGAATTGTTCAGGATATAATTTTTATTTATGCCTCAATAGAAAAAAACTCTTGGCCTTACATGGGTTTGAACCATGGTCTACCACATGGAAGCCTGCGCGCTAATCTATTCGACCAGACGCTCCATCAGGAAACCGTCAAATTGAAGATAATTCATGGTCTTTAGATACTTGAAATTAAACAGACCTATGTATTAACCTATGAAATTAAACGCCCGAGTGGTTACCGGGGCCCAAATTAGGGGTGTAAAGAATAGAACCACTGTTAGCTGCCACGCATGTCGTAAGAGGCGACTAAGGAGGTTTGGCTGAAATCGGATGCATGTGTCCTAAGCGTGTAGAAGTCTATGCGTTTAGGGGCCTATCAAACCAATATGCAACGTATATACGTTCTTGGCAAAGATCAAACATATCACAAAGAGTGATTAAAATTGGTCGTAAAGAACGAACGCAAAGAAGAAGAAGACCTATGTATTCTTGTCATGAATGAATACTTGTCATTCAAACATAAAGATGGCAATATCACAGAAGTACCTCTAACAAAATATGCATTTCAAATGTTAACAAAGATTCACTTCAGCTTATTCAGGGTGAATCTGTGAATGTCCAGAATATGTTGGAATGTTTTTTCTGCTGAAAGTACCGAAGACGTTCATTTTATGTACGAACAATGAAAGTACGTTCATTTTAGTGGCATCTGTGGGACTGGTTACACATGTAACTAAAGACGGGAATAAGCTGTTTGTTAGACGCTTCATGGTGTACAATAATGTAATAAATTAGACTATATAAGAGAATACATGCAACTATTTGGTATAGAACTTTCTTCGTTTATTGTCATTGTAGTGACTACTGGTTATTAGTTACTCAATTCCGGACAGACCCATAAGTGCTCAACATCACCCAACAGATATCGAAGGGTGTGCATGCTGATGGTTCCTGTGGCTCGCTGGTGAAACACACTCCGCTCTATGCCCCTCAAGCATCCAGCACTACTTGTACAATGTGTAATTCCAAATTCCTTAAATTGTTGGATTAATTCAACGTCAATATTAGTGTTCTCATCCAACAGTAGGTCGCCAAAAGACTGAAGAAATCCAAATTCATCCTAAAATTCACTACAATCGATGCTTTCAATGATAGTCTATCTGCTCTCTCTCTCTCTCTCTCGTTGTCGCGAACATCTGCATACCCAGGACAGTAGATCCTAGTTGCAAACCTCTATAGACGACATCCACTCATACCGCAACCTGCCATCCTGGGTCTTCTCAAGTGATGTCTAACAACTGTTAACGAAGAAGTAAAACATGGTAGATTCGATTGAGTAATATTACCTTACACTGTAATGTTATAAGATTGGATAATATTACCTTACATTGTATAGTTATAATATTGAGTAATATTACCTTACATTGTAATGTTATAATATAAAGTAATATTACCTTACATTGTAATGTTATAATATAAAGTAATATTACCTTACACTGTCTTTCTTTCTTTCTGTCTCGAATCCTGTTTGCCTCACAGCGTCAGGTCAAGAAGAGATTTCTAAAACGGGCCCTTGTATGCGCTTCGTAGATAGTCTCTTTCGTCGCCTCTGTTATCTCTGAGGTCCATCTTTTGCATGGCCGGCCTTTTGCTTTGTACCCATTGTATCGGAGCAGCATTGCTCTTTGAGGTGCACTGTCTGTTGGTAACCTGCTTACGTGACCGAACCATTTAATTTGTTGTTTCTTGATGAAGTTCAGTACTGATGTTGTACCCACATTTTTCCTGATGTCTTCATTTCTCAACCGGTCTCTTCTTGTTACACCCAGCATTCTGCGTAGACACTTTATCTCTGTCGTGACTAGTTTTCTTCTATCATTTATTGTCAGTGTCCAGGTTTGGCACTGGTAACACAATGTGGGAGAAAGATTGTATTGAACATTGCTCTTTTTGTGTTCATGGTGACATGTTTGCATCTTAAAATTGGCGCCATTTGCTCTATCATTTGATTTGCTTTGTTCCATCTCGTGTGTCTGCTAGTCCTAATATTGCTATTTTACTTTTTTTCATTTGTTCTACGATGTCTTGAAATTCTCCTCGTGCTCCACAGATGTTAATAGTACATATCCAGATGTTATTTCTTGGTTGGTCCCCCCTTGCCATGTGTCCCTGCTCACCGGTTTTTAAATCTCTTCATAATTTTACCAGCACAGATTAGATTATACCACTGTCGGCTTGCTAGACCCTTCACTGTCAGCTTGCTAGGCCTGTCACTGTCAGCTTGCCAGGCCTGTCACTGTCAGCTTGCTAGGTCTGTCACTGTCAGTTTACTAGGCCTGTCACTGTCGGCTTGCTTGGCCTGTCACTGTCGGCTTGCTAGGCCTGTCACTGTCAACTTGCTAGGCCTGTCGCTGCCGGCTTGCTAGGCCTGTCACTGTCGGCTTGCTAGGTCTGTCACTGTCGGCTTGCTAGGCCTGTCACTGTCGGCTTGCTAGGCCTGTCACTGTCAACTTGCTAGGCCTGTCACTGTCAACTTGCTAGGCCTGTTACTGTCGGCTTGCTAGGCCTGTCACTGTCGGCTTGCTTGGCCTGTCACTGTCGGCTTGCTAGGCCTGTCACTGTCGGCTTGCTAGGCCTGTCACTGTCGGCTTGCTAGGCCTGTCAATGTCAGCCAGGCCTGTCACTGTCGGCTTGCTAGGTCTGTCACTGTCGGCTTGCTAGGCCTGCCACTGTCGGCTTGCTAGGCCTGTCACTGTCGGATTGCTAGGTCTGTCACTGTCGGCTTGCTAGGCCTGTCATTGTCGGCTTGCTAGGTCTGTCACTGTCGGCTTGCTAGGCCTGTCCCAGTGGCTTCAGAATCCCCTAGATGGGTCACACAGTGCACTAGTCTATCACATTCAGGCTAGAATACACAAATTCCATCCAAAGACAACTAAAAATCGACTTCGGTTAGAGGCCGGCAGAAATTCACAACCAGCTTGCCGCGCCATCTTGACCGAAAGTCTATAATATAGAGTAATATTAACTTACATTGTAATGTTATAAGATTGAGTAATATTACTTTACATTGTAATGTTATAAGATTGGATAATATTACCTTCCAGTGTAACGCAACATTAGTAACTTTTAAAACATTTTCATATTATCGATATACAATGTAAACTATATTATATTCATTTCATTTTTCTAACATTGAGAAGTTCGGACTAAATTGTTCTTTTTAACGGTTTTTTTTTCTGTGTTGTTGATAGGTTTAAAGAAGACATCTGATGACCTGACTAATCTGGTATCAGGAAGCATACCTTCTCAGAGTCCAGTGACTTCGGCTGATGCCGACAAGCTGATCAAGCAGAAACGGCACAGGACCCGTTTCACACCAGGACAACTCAATGAGCTAGAGAGAAGTTTTACAAAGACTCATTACCCAGACATCTTCATGCGGGAAGAACTTGCTCTGAGGATTGGTCTGACAGAATCACGTGTCCAGGTAAAGAGATAGTTATGTCATTTGCTCTATATATTTTAAAATAATGAAAATATAATTGCATAACAAACTTCCAGATACCAAAGTTCTCTTAAGACCGAAGATTCCAAGCACCAACACCCTGTTGTAGAAGGCCCAAATGAGATGGCTGGTCACGTTGCTCGGATGCCTGATAAACATATTCCAAAACAGTTCACGTATGCGAGCTCGAGTGGATCAGACGATCTGTTGGTGACAGAAAAAACGCTTTCAAGACATTCTTAAGGTGTCTTCTCAATGTGTGTCCCATCCATCAGCAAATTCTTAATCTGAGTTCATCGTACGTTATCTTATCATATCATCTGAGTCCCTCTATTCTACGTAAACATCCATGTGGATGTCGTCTAAGTATAGTCCCTCTATTCTACGTAAACATCCATGTGGATGTCGTCTAAGTACGCAACTTGAGTTCAGAACAGAAACAGTATATTCTTTCAGTTTTAGTTTCAGTTTGGAATATCTTGATTGCACTCACCACGTGTACACAGGTGCTCAGATCTCCTCCACAATATCCCCAACAGCGTCCAGCGACTGACCGTACCAGTTTGATTTTGATTGATGACCCAACCAATATACATGTTGTGCTGTATTTTCTTCTGACCACTCCAATCTTCAATCCCAGCTCTTGCAATCTAATAGTTGATGTATATTGGTTTCAATGAAAATCTTCTTTGCTTCCACACTCTACGAGAGCGTTCAAAATGTCCGCTTTATGTCCCCAAGGAGGCGTAGGTCCGCAACCAAGGCCTTCCAAGCCCGTCTATCCAAGGCCATCTTTTTCCAGATCTCCTCCTTGCAGGGTCCTTCTTCTTCCTCGGGTGGCGAGCTATGAATCTTCCTGGTTGTGGTTTCTGTAGCTATCTAGTGTTTTTACGGGGTGGAGTAATTAGCCCCATGTCCTATCTACTAGTCACCTCTTACGACATGCGATGCAGGTAACAGTGGTACTATTATTTACACCTCAAATGTGGGCCCCGGTAACCACTCGGGCGAGACATAATATATACAATCAAACAAATAAATCATATATTGTCTGACTGTATATGATGTGTCTGTCGTATAGGAAGTATGAATGTCTTCTCTTCTACTTTATTCTTTGTTTGATAAAGGTATTGTGGTCGAAACGTCGTTGCAGCAATGTCCTTGTACTTTGTAAAACTACAGTATATGTACTTCGTGTTTACGTGTTTCACCATTCCTACATAATTTTACTGCAGTCTTTCGTTATAGTGATAATATCTTCTTTATTAACAATCTTATGTATTCTTCTAAATGGATATTATAATTGAATATGTACTAACTAATAAAAGTTAACAAACAATTATTCATGTGTATTATCTGTCATTTAAAAACATCGCTAAACGCCAATGGTACTACACATTGTATTTTGAATGGGTGAATCACTATTGTTCTATTGAATACAGAGACAAATCTGTGTGTTTATTGCACAATGGTGGTGTATCTATCATTAGTAACAAAAATTAATGTAGAATGACATTTTTTCGCTAACCATTTAAAACTTTAAAAGTGAATAGCATGTGAATACTACATCTTCACTGAGCAATTAAATGTATTCAAATTTCAGCGAATATGTTGACTCAAATTTCACATACATGTTGTTCATATAAACGTTTGGTCAGTGGTAGGTTTTCCGATATTATTTTTAATTAATGACTCCTCTATTAATAATTTTACTTTACTATTATTAGTGTTAATATTTTCAACATCACTTAATTGACATCGGGAACCCACGCCGGTAATACGAAGGTCGTGCACTGTCGCTGAGATCTTCCTATGCAAGAAAGAGATCGGAGCACACATGGTTACTCACCAAAGTGCAATGATGATGTTCCTATCTTCCTATGTAGAAAGAGATCGGAGCACACATGGTTACTCACCAAAGTGCAATGATGATGTTCCTATCTTCCTATGTAAGAAAGAGATCGGAGCACACATGGTTACTCACCAAAGTGCAATGATGATGTTCCTATCTTCCTATGTAAGAAAGAGATCGGAGCACACATGGTTACTCACCAAAGTGCAATGATGATGGTCCTATCTTCCTATGTAAGAAAGAGATCGGAGCACACATGGTTACTCACCAAAGTGCAATGATGATGTTCCTATCTTCCTATGCAAGAAAGAGATCGGAGCACACATGGTTACTCACCAAAGTGCAATGATGATGGTCCTATCTTCCTATGTAAGAAAGAGATCGAGCACACATGGTTACTCACCAAAGTGCAATGATGATGTTCCTATCATTGAATCAAAACACTGTTGTTGTTGTTGTTGCTATTATTATATTATTATTATACTATTGTTGTTGTCACTATTATTACTATTTTAATCACCTCACTGCGCCCGCGTCTCCACAGCCATCAGTCAGGTGCGACCCAATGTGTGTATATATATACTCGGTCAATCGGTCGGCAGAGTGGGTGGGGTGGGTGGTTGGTTGGTTGGCTGGTTAGTTGGCTGGTTGGTTGGTTGGTTGGCTGCTTGATTGGTCATCAGATAATTCTCATTGCACACGGAACAGGTCCATAAATGCTACAACCTCATATTCAGTATAACAGAAAGCATGCAGCATCTGACAGTTACAGTTCAATACTGGTCAATTAAACGTCTTCGACTTTCCAGAAAGTTGCTCATATACATCAACACTAACGTTCCCCTTTTATTTCGACTTTATACTCAGGAACCCTCACCAGTTACTATAATGTCGATTCTCTGCCGAGCAACGCTTTCGTTATTCTAACCTGTCACACACAATACATGCTAACTGATCTATTCAAATATGAATTTTCTAATCAATAGCAATTGGTGGGTCTTATTGTTTTTTAAACAATTTGATTAACACATCGTGTTTACTCATCCAATTCAAATTATTCAAGAGTTGAATAAAACTAGCGTAAGCAACAAACTGCTACACCATATTCCTGTTTATCAGTTATATTGACCTTTTGTCTTGCTTTCTAAAACAAGCTGTCATTACCACCAACACCCGCACGTCCATGTCAGTAATTTTATGTAAACCCTGGGGTCCGTAACTACCATAAACGGCATCCACGCATGTAGTAGCCGATCTTCTAGAATCTTCCAGAACAAGGAGTGAGATTGGGAAACAATAATTGCCCTAGTCAGAGTTGTCTTAAAGAGCAATTTGTGGGCATACTTAATCTTGCTTTGATTTCAAGTTACCCATTCGCTTTCCCCTATGTCACCTTCTCGTTCTTGTTGTTTGGAAATATTTCATGACCTCAATACATATATAATTCCCATATTCTTTTAACATATATGCAAAATATAAGCTGATCTTTCTGTACTTAAAATTGTAAACACTAACCTCCTCAAACATATCCTAGTTTTCTGTTCAACTGTTCTTCTTCTTCTTTGCGATCGGTTTCGTATGCTCGTCTAAACTATGAGATAGGATGCCTCTATGAATCTGTATGTCAGTTGAAGCTCCTAGTGAGTTCCGCATAGCTTGCTCTGTAAGCTTTGTTCGTGTTTCATTATGTTGATGTATGTATGATGGACAGTACTGCATGACAGTTGTAGTTCCTCGTGAGTTCCCCATAGTTTGCTCTGTAAGCTGCGTTCATGTGGTCATGTTTCATAATGTTGATGTATGTATGATGGACAGTACTGCATGACAATTGCATATATGATAAAATGAGATTATAGACTGAGATTATAGACTGAGATTATAGTCTGAGATTATAGACTGAGATTATAGACTGAGATTATAGTCTCATATTACAGAGCCGAGAAGTAGTCTTATTCTCACGATCCCATGAAAGAATACTGTGAAGAGGTAGAAAAGACAAAATAAAACAAGATTCCCACAATGTCAATTAGACAAAATAAAACAAGATTTCCACAATGTCAATTAGATAAAATAAAACAAGATTCCCACAATGTCAATTAGACAAAATAAAACAAGATTCCCACAATGTCAATTAGACAAAAAACAAGATTCCCACAATGTCAATTAGATAAAATAAAACAAGATTCCCACAATGTCAATTAGACAAAATAAAACAAGATTCCCACAATGTCAATTAGATAAAATAAAACAAGATTCCCACAATGTCAATTAGACAAAATAAAACAAGATTCCCACAATGTCAATTAGACAAAAAACAAGATTCCCACAATGTCAATTAGACAAAATAAAACAAGATTTCCACAATGTCAATTAGATAAAATAAAACAAGATTCCCACAATGTCAATTAGATAAAATAAAACAAGATTCCCACAATGTCAATTAGACAAAAAACAAGATTCCCACAATGTCAATTAGATTTTAAAAACAAGATTCCACAATGTCAATTAGACAAAATAAAACAAGATTCCCACAATGTCAATTAGACAAAAAACGAGATTCCCACAATGTCAATTAGATTTTTAAAAAACAAGATTCACGCAATGTCATAAAGACACACACAAAAACTCAGATTCACAAAGTGTAAAGTACACTTCTAATTGGCAGACATCATGTCTACAGTTGTATTTCTCAGAAATGAAATAGTATTATTTGGCAACAAAATACCGGCCCCCCGCCCCTTTCCTTCATATAACTATCGAACATGTTTTGTGGCTACTTTAAGAATCGATTATACCAATCATGGCACGACGCCAGAAAGTGTGGTTTTTTTCCCTATCAACATCCCAATTTCAGAATTAATAAATGCTAATTTTCCATTTTACAGCAAATTTTGCAGCTTGAAAAGCGGGTGATAAGAAGAGCCGTGGTGCCCCTAAACCTTATGAGCCACTTCCACAGCGGTGACTCCTGCGCCAACGGGCTCGTACCGCACGCAATGAAACAGGAATAGAATGACATCTAGAATCAACCAAACCATCTCAATAGAATTCATAGCAGAATTTCCGGTTAGGAGAAGTTAATATCTTCATTAACAAAAGGTGTCACCGGTCCCCTCAGAGACGTCCCTATAGCGAGACAGACTTGATACGCCTTGCAAACAGTCGCGTGACTTCAACGAGAACTAATCCCCTAATGAGGAAAGGATACACTTTGTAGGAAGACTTCCTTCTCATTCTAGTTCCCATTCTATTCAGCTTTTTTGTTTTGTTCTCAGTGCATCGTTTCCGTGTTGTTAAATTATTTTGCTACGGAGCTGTTGCAAGTAGTCAAATTGTTATGTTCACGTGGCTACCAGAAAAACAAAACATAAATATGGACACATACCAGTAATTTGTAGTCTTTCTTTTGTTCTTTCCTATAATCTTATTTTGCCTCACAGCATCAGGATAAGAAGAGATTTCTAGGACGTACTTTTGTGTGCGTTTCATACACCGTGAATTTCGCCGCCCCTGTTATCTCTATTGTCCACCTTTTGCATGGACGGCATTTTGCTTTGTATCACTGTACTCACATGTTTTTAAACCAGTCGTGTAATTATCTTTAGTCCCGTCTTTAGTCCCGTCTTTAGCCTCTTCTTTAGCCTCGTCTTTGGCCTCTTAATTTTATTCGTCTTTACCGACCCTAGAATATGCATCATCGACATGGATATCAGCAGCCCATTCAAACAAATCGATACTGGAAAAACACAAAACAGGTGTCTGCGTACTATTTTGGGAGCCATGAAATCTACACCAATTGTAGAAATGGAAAAGGCAGCCAACATCCAGCCCTTGGAAGACAGAAGAAGGAGAAAAGTGATTCTACAGACTGAAAGGATCAAAGAATGCCTCACCATCCACTGCATGAAAAAATGGCGGCTAGAACAAAGAACAGAATAAAGCGCACAAGTCTAAACCACAAAGCAAAAGAAATAGGAAAGTCATACTTGGAACTACTAAATCATAATTCCATACCTGAAGAATTGCTTTTTGATCACTGGGAACCAGACTCAGTAGCACTAAACTTCTCAACCTCCATCCCGAAATTGTTACGCAAAGATGCCGAGCCTAATCTAGTGAAAAAGCAATTACAATGGAACATCTCCATTACATGTTTCCAGAAGACAGCTGGAAAGAATTTACACAGATGGATCGGCAATGGAGGCAACCATGAATGGTGGAGCAGGAGTGTACATTAGGCACCCAGATGCTACCACTGTGTCTCTAGCGGCTCCTACTGGAAGAATATGTTCCAACTACAAAGCAGAACTCTTAGCCCTTCTGATGGCAGCACAGCACATGAATAAGCTGCAAGCAGCTGCAGGCAAGATGGTATTTCTTACAGACTCATTGTCAGCTATACAAGCCATGGAGGCTAAATCCACTGACAGCACAGTACAAAAACTACAAAGAGAACTTGCTCAGCTTTCAGAAAAGGCAGAAATTCACTTGCAGTGGATTCCATCTCACTGTGGCATTGCAGGCAATGAGAGTGCTGATGTCTTAGCTAAGGAGGGCAGTGCCAAAGAGCAAATTTACCAACCCTTGTCTTTTCAAGAGATCAAAACCCTCATACAGAGAAAATCTGCAGTAGACTGGAAGACAAACACTGGATATGATTATGGAAAAGACTCCTCAAAGACCTAAGCAGAACAGACCAGGTCATTATATTTCGACTACGCACCGGACACTGCAGACTCAACAAACACTTATACAGACTAAGAATAAGTCAAACAGCTCTCTGCCAGTGTCAGCAGGTAGAACAGACACCAGAGCATATCCTGCAAGACTGTCCTCTTCTGGGTGAGCTGAGAAGCAACATGTGGCCACACCCAGTCGACCTGAAAACTAAGCTTTGGGAAACCTGACAGACCTGAAGCTGCCTGCCCAGTTTGTGGTCCACAGTAAATTAAGCGCATGACCAGAGATCGCTGAAGAAGAAGAATGAAGAAGAATTCGTCTTTAGACCAGTTTTTAAAACAGTCGTGTGCCCGTCTGCCCAGCGTGTTCGTAGCGCGCTGAACGACGGGTGATAAGCTCCCTGTGAGTGCGGGTGCAATTCCGCGGCTGGCAGAAAAGCCACAGGTTATCCAGATTTACGATATTCGTAGCACCGAACCGAAGAGTTACGATGTCCATGGCACCGAGCCGAAGAGCTGGAATCTCAAGTGTTTCTGGATCGAAAAACACACAAAAACAGTCGTGTAACTGTGTTTGGGCTAGTCTTTAGTCCCGTCTTTAGCCTCGTCTTTAGCCGCGTCTTTAGCCTCTTAATTTTTTTCATCTTTAGACCAATTTTTAAACCAATCTTTTTAACTGTCTTTAGGTTAGTCTTTAGATTAGTTTTTAGATCCATCATTATACCAGTTGTTAGACCCATCATTATATCAGTTTTAGATCCATCTTTTTTCCGTCTTTAGACCTGTCTGTAGAACCGTCTTGAGATCAGTCTTTGACTAGTCGTTAGACTCGTCTTTAGACCCGCCTGATAGTCTTTGACCAGTTTGTGACCAGTCTTTAGACAAGGCTTTGGCTAGTTTTTGACCAGTCTTTAGACAAGGCTTTGGCTAGTTTTTGACCAGTCTTTGGCTAGTCTTTGATCAGTCTTTGACCAATCTTTAGACCAGACCTTTACCAATCTTTAGACCAGACCTTGATCAATTTTAGACCAGACCTTGACCAGTTTTAGACCAGACCTTGACCAGTTTTAGACCAGACCTTTACCAGTCTTTAGGCCAGTCCTTAACCTGTCTTTAGACTCTACTTTAGACCAGTCTTTGACCAGTTTTTGTCAAGTCTTTGTTCAGTCCTTGACCCGTCTGTGATCAGTCTTTGACCAATCTTTAGACTCGTCTTTAACCAGTCTTAGACCAGTCTTTAATCAGTCTTTCGCTTAGTCTTTAAACCAATCTCTAGACTTATCACAGTGCCCCTCGCTATTAAGACGAGTTTTACTTAGACTTTAAACCAATCTCTAGACTTATCACAGTGCCCCTCGCTATTAAGACGAGTTTTACTTAGACTTTAAACCAATCTCTAGACTTATCACAGTGCCCCTCGCTATTAAGACGAGTTTTACTTAGACTTTAAACCAAACTCTAGACTTATCACAGTGCCCCTCGCTATAAAGACGAGTTTTACTTAGACTTTAAATCAATCTCTAGACTTATCACAGTGCCCCTCGCTATTAAGACGAGTTTTACTTAGACTTTAAACCAAACTCTAGACTTGTCACAGTGCCCCTCGCTATTAAGACGAGTTTTATTTAAACTTCTGTGGTACTTGTAATTTAGATTCCCAAGTAAAAGATTTCGGTTATTATAATTTACTTGTTTTTTTTCCATTCTCGCTTCTCATATTTTTCTTGTTACCTGTAGCAAACTTCTATTTTCTTGTTACATGTAGCAAACTTCTATTTTTCTTGCTACATGTTGCAAACTTCTATTTTTTTTGTTACATGTAGCAAACTTCTATTTTTCTTGTTACATGTAGCAAACTTCTATTTTTCTTGTTACATGTAGCAAACGTCTATTTTTTTCTTGTTACGTGTAGCAAACTTCTATTTTTCTTGTTACCTGTAGCAAACTTCTATTTTTCTTGTTACCTGTAGCAAACTTCTATTTTCTTGTTACTGTGCAAACTTCTATTTTCTTGTTACATGTAGCAAACGTCTATTTTTTTCTTGTTACGTGTAGCAAACTTCTATTTTTCTTGTTACCTGTAGCAAACTTCTATTTTTCTTGTTACCTGTAGCAAACTTCTATTTTTCTTGTTACATGTAGCAAACTTCTATTTTCTTGTTACATGTAGCAAACTTCTATTTTTCTTGCTACATGTAGCAAACTTCTATTTTTCTTGTTACATGTAGCAAACTTCTATTTTTTTCTTGTTACGTGTAGCAAGCTTCTTCATATTTTTCAACACTCGATTTTTTGTCTTTCTTCATTATCATTCTTTTTCTATCCCTCTTCGCTCTTTTTTACTACCTTCCTATTTTCTTATCTCAAAGTTGTCTTGAGGCAGTAACTCTTGTTGCCTTCAATACATGAGGGACGGATCAGATCTCCCATAGCAGTCTCAAACTACGTTCTCGACACGAACCAGCGCACTTTATATTGATCAGCGGCAGGCCACGCCCATACCTTTCATCCTGCACGCGATAGGCGTATCTGAGACAATATCGATTATCTGTCACCGCGACGTTCTGTAGTTTCTGATGATAACAATGTGTACAAATGAAGCAGAAATTGGGGAAACTAAATTTAGTATTATAAATAAGTGAAGAAACAGTTTTGTTTAATAAGTACCGGAGTCAATGAATCGGTTAAATAAATAATGAATACTTACTCAATGTCTATTTATTTACTGTGTTAGAAATATTTGATACTGAAGAAAGGTAATGTTATCTTCATGTAGCATATCCTTTGCAAAACGTCACAGTCATCACATTCCACATAAGAGACTTTATCTCTAACCTGTTCTCTCTACACTTCCATCGTTCTGTTTAGGTTTTGCACAGTATTATGTTGTCACTGTATCGTTGGTCACCCCGTATCTCGAATCCCAAAAACCATGTTCTCCATCTGTGTTGTCTCTAAAAAAAACTGTGACTTTTAATACAACATAATATTTCAGTTTTCGAGCCCAGACTTTGTTTATGAACCAATATTTTTCGGTGTTCAGATCTTGAAACATGCCTATATTTTTCTTGTCTTCTTTATCTAGAAGGTTCCAACAGTTTTTCGGAAGTTTTTTCTATCAAATGAATCGATGTCTTTATTCAATGTTTGTGTTATAAATTATGGTCTATGACTCCCATCTCTAATTGCTACAGATAAAATGTCTGTTTTCAGAAGTTTTACTTATGTTTCCTTGTCCTTCTCAAGAAATAGATTCTTCCTACTAATTAACCACCAACTTGTCTTAGACAGTGTTCTTCTTTATTAATTTTTTTTTTAATTTGTATTTACAGTTTGCACATTTTGTTTATTAGGTGGCGTCTGTGGCTAAGGGGATAGTGATTACGTCTATTAACCCCGACGTTCTGAGTTCGAATCACGGGTTTGGTTGCAAATTGTTGCGCGTGGATTTTTACAAATGGCACCACCCGTTCAGAAAACATTAGCAAACTACTGAATTTAATAATGCCTAGAAAAATCTCAAACAGTGTTAAAAAGCTGGGGTTGATTCTCAAAGGATATGCAATTAACTAACATTCTGTATAGTCTTCACTTTTGCTATATTAAAGTTAATTGCATATCCTTTACAGGACTTTGCAAATCAAACCCAGCTTTTAACGCTGTTTGTGATTTTTCTAGGCATTATTACGTTCAGTAGTTTGCTATTGTTTTGCGAACGGGTGGTGCCATCGTCCTTTTTGTAGAAATCCACGCGAAACAATTTGCAACCAAATTGTCCGCAGCGTGATTCGAACTCAGAACGTCAGGGTTAATAGACCGAGTTACTACACAGACGCCACCTTTACTATATTGGGAGAAAATATATTTGAAATGCGTGTCATTGTCAGTAAAAGAAATCTGTAATCATATTTATAGTATATTTAAATTCAGCGTTAAAGCAGTTCTGCTGTATGGGCTAGAAACCTGGAGAACAACTACTTCTTCTTTGAACGCTCTATATTGACCACTTGTTAACCCCTCTTTGTGATTTGTATGTGATCTGAGCTTTAGAGCGACTGAACGTTGTCAAGTAGGCCAGCACATCCGATTTCTGCGACGCTTTTATTTACTAGGGTAGCTTCCCTAGTCCACTACCTCAATCGCCTCTTATGACATGTCATGTAGGTCGCAGTGTAACTATTTATTGCATCCTTGTTTACTAGGTAGCTTCCTAGGCCACTACCTCAATCGCC
Organism: Arion vulgaris; assembly: GCA_020796225.1. Taxonomy (NCBI): domain Eukaryota; kingdom Metazoa; phylum Mollusca; class Gastropoda; order Stylommatophora; family Arionidae; genus Arion; species Arion vulgaris. The sequence goes on along the minus strand of CM036753.1, from coordinate 108,754,849 downwards.
TCTTATGACATGTCATGTAGGTCGCAGTGTAACTATTTATTGCATCCTTGTGGCCCTGATTATCAAATTAATATATAACACTTAATTAATATTTAACACTTAATATATAACACTTAATATATAACACTTAATATATAACACAATATATAACACTTAATATGTAACACTTAATATATAACACTTAATATATAATACTTAAAATATAACACAATATATAACACTTAATATATAATACTTAATATATAACACTTAATATATAACACTTAATATATAACACTTAATATATAATACTTAATATATAACACTTAATGTATAACACTTAATTTATAACACTTAATATATAACACTTAATAGATAACACAATATATAACAATTAATATATAATACTTAATATATAACACTTAATATATAACACTTAATATATAACACTTAATATATAATACTTAATATATAACACAATATATAACACTTAATATATAATACTTAATATATAACACTTAATATATAACACTTAATATATAACACTTAATATATAATACTTAATATATAACACTTAATATATAACACTTAATATGTAACACTTAATACGTAACACTTAGTCGCACAGGGCAAAGCTTATCTGAGAGTTTCTGCGGACATAAATCATCCTCTGCACAAATCCATAAATGAAAACAAGGGCAGGCGATTGAAGAGAGGCCGATCCTGGATGGCCGAGGATGTTATTAAACAGGTCTGTACTCTAGATGAGCTGAAACATGGTGAAGAATGGATGCCTATATCAGAGGATATGACTGCTTACGCCAGGGTTGTCAGTACACTTGGACGCTGCTGTAGAGACTGGGCCCCGGTCGTCGTTAATGTAGAGATTCTTGCACTCGTGAATCAGCACTCCCATCCAGGTGGCATCATTATCTACACCGATGGCTGTCAGACGCGGAACCAGATCATTGTGGGCTTATTCAGCACAACGAAACGGTCGCACACTTCATGAGGACTGCGGCGCATTCGAGACGACATCGAGCATGACTATGGAGATCATCGGTACCTCAGAGCTCTGTCATGGAGGGCTGAGCATCAGGTAACCCATACGATTATTATATCAAACTCAATGAATATGCTTCAAATGATTGAATCTGGAAGTATGCGAGTGGAATGGATGAACATCATTTGGAGATCACATCTCAAGAAAATGACTTGGCTGTACACCCTGGACATGCTGGAGTGCATGGTAACGAGCGTGCAGACTTTCTTGCAAACATTGCCCGGCTCAAGCGGGCAGAAGTATGGACAGAGCGATATCATCAATGCGGTACGCTCTCAATTATGTGACATGGGTAAGTCTCAGACACTGGAACGAGTTCGAGAATTAGGCGTACACAGACAGTGTCGTTTTCGTGGTAAGAGAGAAGATATAGTAATGAACTTCCATGGGTATGGTGAGCAAATGGACATGGAGGGGGCTGCTGCAGCGTAGGACAGAGCACGAATGGAAATGCCCAATGTGCCATGACGTCGATCATAACATTTAACACTTAATTCATACATAACACTTCATATGTAACACTTCATATGTAACATTTAACCATTAAATTTGTTATTGTTTTGATTGAATATGCTTGAAGTCAAGATCGTTCCTTTGTTATGAAAAGTTATTTTGTCATTCTATTCTCGTTTTTCACTTTTTGTTTCACATTATCCATATTAAACTCAATCCCCTTTGGGAAAAAATGAAACGAAAATAATCAAGGGCACGTGAAGAAGAGTCGAAATCCTGAGCTTTTAGTGAGAGGATACCTGTCTACCAGATCTGGTAGTCCTGACGACACCAGGCTCACGTAACCACAAACAGGAAACTGGCTTATTAATCTGATTTTGTTCATTGTGAGGCAGTCATTTACACAACTGTTTAGTCTCGTTTACCCGATGATGTATTAGGGCTGGGCACGAGAACAGTACGCCAAACCGGAAAAGCGTTCTAGCTGTGTTGAAAGCTTGAAACTATCACGTGTGTGTGAAGGAGCAGCAGACTAATACAAGGATCATGACTGGATAATTAATGAGAAACAGTCAGTCGACACGTGACACTTGTTGGGGATACTTTACAATCCTTTATTTCAAGGGTTAATTTCTGTTTGATTTGTTCATGATTATAGACAGTGGGCTCTACTTCTTCTTCTACGAACACTCCATATCGACCACTCTATTTGATTTCTATGTGATCTTAGAGCGATTGTATGTAGTGTCTGAGCTTTAGAGCGATTGTATGTAGTGTCTGAGCTTTAGAGCGACTGAACGTTGTGTCAGTTATGCGCCTACAAGTAGGCCAACACATCCGATGATTTCTGCGACGCTTTTTATTTACTAGGGAAGCTTGCCTAGGTCCTTACCTCAGTCGTCTCTTACGATATGTCTTGTAGGTCGCAGTGTTACTATTCTTTGCTCCCATCACGAGCTCCGGCAACACACGTGCGAACAGTGAATTATTCACGATTATAGGCTGGGAGTTCTATACATATATGGCATTTTTGGTCTTTACAGACGGTCAATCGACAAGTGTTTTAATATGATAGTTTCTATATCGCCATCTTTCTTAGGTCGATTTTATCATTCTAATGTGATATATAAATAGCCAAACATCAAGAACGGATGTACGTGCACAACCTTCAGTACCTATTGGAGCCCAGGTGCTTATCCTTCGGTGGTGTGTTCGATTTCAACCAGCGTTTACTGGGTTCGCTCTCCGTTAGCCCTTTGCTGTCCCCAGCCAAACCTGCAAGGCAGCAGGTTGCTATTTTCTTTTAGGGCAACGACCTTTAGACGGCCTGCCTTCCCGGGCTTATGAGCGCCATCTGCCCAGCGAACCGGTCGTTTTGTGGACACCTTGGTTTGCCGCCCGTCCAGTTTTGTGTACGGTTTGCTCCGCTAGACTTTGATTGTCCCCAATCAAACTACAAAGCAGCAGTAGTTCCGTGCGATAGAAAACGCACACTGGCTTCACCCTCTGCTGGGTTTTCCAGTTTTCTCTGCACATTCGGGTGGTCCGCACACCCTCTTGCCTGCCGTACCTGATGTGCCCGCCGCGCCTGCCGTGCCCGGCGTGCCTGCCGTGCTGCTCGCCTGTGGCCCACCCGTGCATCGCCCGCATGCGTGCACGCTCTGCCCTGGTGCCTACCTCACCATTTCCGTCAATTCCCACCGTGTTCACATTTGCCTGGGCTGTCCCGATCTGGGGCTTAACCCGGGCTCCCACCCCTGTGATGGGGTCCAGGTTTCGCCCCATGTAGCCCCACCCGTGCATCATCCGCATGCGTGCCCGCTCTGCCCCGGTGCATGCCTTTATCGTCAGTTTTTGCAGTGCTCACATTTGCCTAGGTTGTCAGATTCTGGGGCCCAAAATCGTGCCCCCATCCCTGTGATGGAGGCCCGAGTTTCGCCCCATATGGACCCACGTGCAGCTCAGCTCGACTTCCAGCATATTCGGGCTCAAGAGAAAGGGCTCAAGAGAGAGCATTCGCGGTCTCCGAGTTTCGCTCCACGCGGGTCCACGTCTCTTCGATGGATGCACCTCTCATCCTGTATGTTTATCCTTCCAGCTTTTCCCATCGACCGGGAGAGACGAACATTAATAGTCACTCTTGACATTTGCTCGTCTGTGTTGCGAGCTGATCCCATCTAGCGTGACTACCTTTGCATCTCTACGTGCACCAAAGTAGATCTCCCACGACACCTGCCCTCTTAGCCAGACCGGAACCACCGTCTGTTTCCAGGGTCATCACGAGGTGGTGAGGGCAGGGTCTAGATTAGTGCCAGGTCACTAATCCTGACGCGGCGTTGTCCCCATGCGCCTTTGACCTCTGACAGCTTCTGAGTTTGCGCTTGTCTTTCTTGCATCCAATGTTGGAAGAGTTATAACATGTGACTGTTGCTGTACGTGTTGGGTCGTGGACGAAAGCAATGATGAAGTGCCCTCTACATTTATGCTTAGCATGGGCTGCTGATATGGGGAGTGCCTTGCCCATTTTGCACAAACTCCTTCTTAACCAAACTGTTTCATTCAAAGGAAAAACAAAGTCAATACGTTTTGAATCAAGAAGGGTTTGCATGGGATGCCAGAAGGTGGAATAGAATAAGCACATAACCATTAAATGCCTTATTGTCCCTCCCTCCGAATTTATGGTCAAGGTTTACTTCTCTAGCCTTCTGCATATCCGTGCTGACTCTAAAGACAGATTCAACCAATCAGAAACAGACTATTGTCTATTGTCTTTCCCCAGGTGAATGAAAGAAATGGTTATCCACTCTCGCCATTAAGCGTAGGGGTGGGAGCTTTAATTATTAAAATATTAGTTTCATTTGTTGAGAAAGTTTGAAAAACTAATATCAGTTGAGAAACTAATATCAGTTGAGAAACTAATATCAGTTGAGAAACTAATATCAGTTGAGAAACTAATATCAGTTGAGAAACTAATATCAGTTGAGAAACTAATATCAGTTGAGAAACTAATATCAGTTGAGAAACTAATTATTGGTTATCAAGGCGTAGAGGTAGAGGTCTCTTGACGAAGTGGTTAAGACATCTGGTTATCAAGGCGTAGAGGTAGAGGGTCTCTATGACGAAGTGGTTAAGACATCTGGTTATCAAGGCGTAGAGGTAGAGGATCTCTATGACGAAGTGGTTAAGACATCTGGTTATCAAGGCGTAGAGGTAGAGGTTCTCTATGACGAAGTGGTTAAGACATCTGCTTATCAAGGCGTAGAGGTAGAGGGTCTCTATGACGAAGTGTTTAAGACATCTGGTTATCAAGGCGTAGAGGTAGAGGGTCTCTATGACGAAATGGTTAAGACATCTGGTTATCAAGGCGTAGAGGTAGATGGTCTCTATGACGAAGTGGTTAAGACATCTGCTTATCAAGGCGTAGAGGTAGAGGTTCTCTATGACGAAGTGGTTAAGACATCTGCTTATCAAGGCGTAGAGGTAGAGGGTCTCTATGACGAAGTGGTTAAGACATCTGGTTATCAAGGCGTAGAGGTAGATGGTCTCTATGACGAAGTGGTTAAGACATCTGGTTATCAAGGCGTAGAGGTAGAGGGTCTCTATGACGAAGTGGTTAAGACATCTGCTTATCAAGGCGTAGAGGTAGAGGTTCTCTATGACGAAGTGGTTAAGACATTTGGTTATCAAGGCGTAGAGGTAGAGGGTCTCTATGACGAAGTGGTTAAGACATCTGGTTATCAAGGCGTAGAGGTAGATGGTCTCTATGACGAAGTGGTTAAGACATCTGGTTATCAAGGCGTAGAGGTAGATGGTCTCTATGACGAAGTGGTTAAGACATCTGCTTATCAAGGCGTAGAGGTAGAGGGTCTCTATGACGAAGTGGTTAAGACATCTGCTTATCAAGGCGTAGAGGTAGAGGGTCTCTATGACGAAGTGTTTAAGACATCTGGTTATCAAGGCGTAGAGGTAGAGGGTCTCTATGACGAAGTGGTTAAGACATCTGGTTATCAAGGCGTAGAGGTAGAGGGTCTCTATGACGAAGTGGTTAAGACATCTGCTTATCAAGGCGTAGAGGTAGAGGGTCTCTATGACGAAGTGGTTAAGACATCTGGTTATCAAGGCGTAGAGGTAGAGGGTCTCTATGACTAAGTGGTTAAGACATCTGGTTATCAAGGCGTAGAGGTAGAGGGTCTCTATGACGAAGTGGTTAAGACATCTGGTTATCAAGGCGTAGAGGTAGATGGTCTCTATGACGAAGTGGTTAAGACATCTGGTTATCAAGGCGTAGAGGTAGAGGGTCTCTATGACGAAGTGGTTAAGACATCTGGTTATCAAGGCGTAGAGGTAGAGGGTCTCTATGACGAAGTGGTTAAGACATCTGCTTATCAAGGCGTAGAGGTAGAGGGTCTCTATGACGAAGTGGTTAAGACATCTGCTTATCAAGGCGTAGAGGTAGAGGTCTCTATGACGAAGTGGTTAAGACATCTGTTATCAAGGCGTAGAGGTAGAGGGTCTCTATGACGAAGTGGTTAAGACATCTGGTTATCAAGGCGTAGAGGTAGAGGGTCTCTATGACGAAGTGGTTAAGACATCTGGTTATCAAGGCGTAGAGGTAGAGGGTCTCTATGACGAAGTGGTTAAGACATCTGGTTATCAAGGCGTAGAGGTAGAGGGTCTCTATGACGAAGTGGTTAAGACATCTGGTTATCAAGGCGTAGAGGTAGATGGTCTCTATGACGAAGTGGTTAAGACATCTGGTTATCAAGGCGTAGAGGTAGATGGTCTCTATGACGAAGTGGTTAAGACATCTGGTTATCAAGGCGTAGAGGTAGATGGTCTCTATGACGAAGTGGTTAAGACATCTGGTTATCAAGGCGTAGAGGTAGAGGGTCTCTATGACGAAGTGGTTAAGACATCTGGTTATCAAGGCGTAGAGTAGAGGTCTCTATGACGAAGTGGTTAAGACATCTGGTTATCAAGGCGTAGAGGTAGAGGATCTCTATGACGAAGTGGTTAAGACATCTGTTATCAAGGCGTAGAGGTAGAGGGTCTCTATGACGAAGTGGTTAAGACATCTGGTTATCAAGGCGTAGAGGTAGAGGGTCTCTATGACGAAGTGGTTAAGACATCTGGTTATCAAGGCGTAGAGGTAGAGGGTCTCTATGACGAAGTGGTTAAGACATCTGGTTATCAAGGCGTAGAGGTAGAGGGTCTCTATGACGAAGTGGTTAAGACATCTGGTTATCAAGGCGTAGAGGTAGAGGGTCTCTATGACGAAGTGGTTAAGACATCTGGTTATCAAGGCGTAGAGGTAGAGGGTCTCTATGACGAAGTGGTTAAGACATCTGGTTATCAAGGCGTAGAGGTAGATGGTCTCTATGACGAAGTGGTTAAGACATCTGCTTATCAAGGCGTAGAGGTAGAGGGTCTCTATGACGAAGTGGTTAAGACATCTGGTTATCAAGGCGTAGAGGTAGAGGTCTCTATGACGAAGTGGTTAAGACATCTGTTATCAAGGCGTAGAGGTAGAGGGTCTCTATGACGAAGTGGTTAAGACATCTGGTTATCAAGGCGTAGAGGTAGATGGTCTCTATGACGAAGTGGTTAAGACATCTGGTTATCAAGGCGTAGAGGTAGATGGTCTCTATGACGAAGTGGTTAAGACATCTGGTTATCAAGGCGTAGAGGTAGAGGGTCTCTATGACGAAGTGGTTAAGACATCTGGTTATCAAGGCGTAGAGGTAGAGGGTCTCTATGACGAAGTGGTTAAGACATCTGGTTATCAAGGCGTAGAGGTAGAGGGTCTCTATGACGAAGTGGTTAAGACATCTGGTTATCAAGGCGTAGAGGTAGATGGTCTCTATGACGAAGTGGTTAAGACATCTGGTTATCAAGGCGTAGAGGTAGAGGGTCTCTATGACGAAGTGGTTAAGACATCTGCTTATCAAGGCGTAGAGGTAGATGGTCTCTATGACGAAGTGGTTAAGACATCTGGTTATCAAGGCGTAGAGGTAGAGGGTCTCTATGACGAAGTGGTTAAGACATCTGGTTATCAAGGCGTAGAGGTAGAGGGTCTCTATGACGAAGTGGTTAAGACATCTGTTATCAAGGCGTAGAGGTAGAGGGTCTCTATGACGAAGTGGTTAAGACATCTGGTTATCAAGGCGTAGAGGTAGAGGGTCTCTATGACGAAGTGGTTAAGACATCTGGTTATCAAGGCGTAGAGGTAGAGGGTCTCTATGACGAAGTGGTTAAGACATCTGGTTATCAAGGCGTAGAGGTAGATGGTCTCTATGACGAAGTGGTTAAGACATCTGGTTATCAAGGCGTAGAGGTAGATGGTCTCTATGACGAAGTGGTTAAGACATCTGCTTATCAAGGCGTAGAGGTAGAGGGTCTCTATGACGAAGTGGTTAAGACATCTGCTTATCAAGGCGTAGAGGTAGAGGGTCTCTATGACGAAGTGGTTAAGACATCTGTTATCAAGGCGTAGAGGTAGAGGGTCTCTATGACGAAGTGGTTAAGACATCTGGTTATCAAGGCGTAGAGGTAGAGGGTCTCTATGACGAAGTGGTTAAGACATCTGGTTATCAAGGCGTAGAGTAGAGGTCTCTATGACGAAGTGGTTAAGACATCTGGTTATCAAGGCGTAGAGGTAGAGGGTCTCTATGACGAAGTGGTTAAGACATCTGGTTATCAAGGCGTAGAGGTAGATGGTCTCTATGACGAAGTGGTTAAGACATCTGGTTATCAAGGCGTAGAGGTAGATGGTCTCTATGACGAAGTGGTTAAGACATCTGGTTATCAAGGCGTAGAGGTAGAGGGTCTCTATGACGAAGTGTTAAGACATCTGGTTATCAAGGCGTAGAGGTAGAGGGTCTCTATGACGAAATGGTTAAGACATCTGGTTATCAAGGCGTAGAGGTAGATGGTCTCTATGACGAAGTGGTTAAGACATCTGGTTATCAAGGCGTAGAGGTAGAGGGTCTCTATGACGAAGTGGTTAAGACATCTGGTTATCAAGGCGTAGAGGTAGATGGTCTCTATGACGAAGTGGTTAAGACATCTGGTTATCAAGGCGTAGAGGTAGAGGTCTCTATGACGAAGTGGTTAAGACATCTGTTATCAAGGCGTAGAGGTAGAGGGTCTCTATGACGAAGTGGTTAAGACATCTGGTTATCAAGGCGTAGAGGTAGAGGGTCTCTATGACGAAGTGGTTAAGACATCTGTTATCAAGGCGTAGAGGTAGAGGGTCTCTATGACGAAGTGGTTAAGACATCTGGTTATCAAGGCGTAGAGGTAGAGGGTCTCTATGACGAAGTGGTTAAGACATCTGGTTATCAAGGCGTAGAGGTAGAGGGTCTCTATGACGAAGTGGTTAAGACATCTGGTTATCAAGGCGTAGAGGTAGAGGGTCTCTATGACGAAGTGGTTAAGACATCTGGTTATCAAGGTGTAGAGGTAGAGGGTCTCTATGACGAAGTGGTTAAGACATCTGGTTATCAAGGCGTAGAGGTAGAGGGTCTCTATGACGAAGTGGTTAAGACATCTGCTTATCAAGGCGTAGAGGTAGATGGTCTCTATGACGAAGTGGTTAAGACATCTGGTTATCAAGGCGTAGAGGTAGAGGGTCTCTATGACGAAGTGGTTAAGACATCTGCTTATCAAGGCGTAGAGGTAGAGGGTCTCTATGACGAAGTGGTTAAGACATCTGCTTATCAAGGCGTAGAGGTAGATGGTCTCTATGACGAAGTGGTTAAGACATCTGCTTATCAAGGCGTAGAGGTAGAGGGTCTCTATGACGAAGTGGTTAAGACATCTGGTTATCGTTCTGAAGGTTGTAGGTTCGAATCCTTACCGAGTCATATGTGTATATTTTTTCCTGAGAACCTTAAGATTGTTGCTGGAGCTACGGAGTTCTTGCTTTGTGCAACACTCTCAGTAGATGGTGTACTATTTATGCTGATATAGGTGTGGCAATATGGGGTAAACCCTGTAAAATTAAATCAATATTTCGCCTTTACACTATTTATGTAGATGTTTATGTACATAAAATAGTCAACTAGAAGATTTGGATTTTGCAGATGATATTGTCTTGTTAAGTAGAAACAACCAAGATATGCAAAGAAAAACAGACAACTTGTCATCTATAGCATCAAAAGTTGGACTGCAGATAAGCTATGAAAAACAAATATAATGAAGACACCTATGACAAATAATGCAGATATCACACTGGAATCTAAAATGATAAAAATAACAGAGCAGTTCACCTATTTAGGTAGCAATTTTGATTGCACAGGAAATGTTAAAAAGAAATTATGATACGAATTGGCAAAGCAACATCAGCTTTTAAAAGTCTAAATAAAATATGGAACTGCAAGTTATATAGTATTCAAACTAAATTACGAATTTTCAATTCAATTGTTGTATCAATCCTAACATATGCCAGCGAGAGTTGGAAAATGACTAAAGATATAGAAAGCAAGTTGAATGCATTTGAAAATAAATGTCTGCGAAAATAATGAATATAAAATGGAACGAATTCAGAAGAAGTGATGAAATCAGAGACATGTCTGGTCAACCACTAGTGACAACTGTTATAAGAAAGAGAAGATGGAGATATGTTGGGCACACCTTGAGGAGAAATGATCAACGAATATCAAAGCAGGCATTGAAGTGGGATGCAAAGGGTTCAAGAAAGAGAGGTCGACCTAAAGAGACCCTGAAACGAACTTTGCTGAGAGAGGCAGGAAATATCGGTCTCAGTTCCATGGAGGAGATTGAGCGAGTTGCCCAGGATAGAGCGGTATGGAGAAATTACTTGCAGGCCCTATGTAACGTATAACGGTATGAGAGGAATTTTTATTTTTTTAAATTTATGTACATAAATTTATCATTTATTATTGGAACTCCTCGATCTTGGGTCAACTGAATCATTTGTAGTTTTGTACCATAAAGTTCATTAGAAATTCTTCAATGGAAAATTCATGTGATGTCCCCCACTCCACCCTTCTCCCTTCTATTGATGCCGTAGAACACGTGTCTATTTTACTTAATGATTTACTTAACTTCTCATTGGTACTGTGAGCAAATGAACTTTGGGATGGCTGCTGCAACGGAAGACAGAGCACGAATAGGAATGCCCAATGTGCCATGACGTCGATCGCATAACATAACATAACTTAATGATGAACTCGGTCTGAGGACAACTATTTATCTTAACTTCCCAATAGGAGTACATTTAGCGATGCAAAGATAGAACGAATTATTTCATTCTGAATACGTTTAACTCTCCCATTTCAATTCAGTTTCAGTTTGCAATATCTTCATTGCAGTCCGGACATGTCTATAGATGCTCCGATCTGCTTGGTAATATACTCAACAGTGTCCAGCGACTGACCGTACCAGTTCTATGTTGATTGATGAGCCTACTCATATGTTTGCTGTGCTGCTCTTTTCTGGCCACTCTAATCTTCCATCCACGTTCCTAGAATCTAGCTGTTGGCGTAGATTGATTTAGATGAAAGTCTTTTTTGCGGCTACACTCCATGAGGCTACACTCCATGAGGCTACACTCCATGAGGCTACACTCCATGAGGGCTATCAGAATGTCAGATCTATAAATTGTAAACACAACATCCATTGGATATTGTTGTTGTTGTTTGTGTTCGTTCTTATCAACCAAGTTCTTATCAAACAACACAGATCACTCTTTGTGATCTGTGTTGTTTGTGCCAAGATCGTGAGTACGTTGCGCCCCCCGTTAGGACGCTACGGCATGTAAGACAGACACATTCGAATTTCATCCACAGTTTACGCATATTATCCAACTGGACACAAACTTGTACAAATGGTTAATTGTAAGATTTCTTTTGTAACCCTCTTTAAAGTACCACATCTGACGTCATATTGTAGCATGGTATCAGATCTAATTGGACGTGGGGAGGAGGCTGTCAGAGATGTCATGTCACAATCGTTTGAAACCCAGTCCTTAAATCAATCACGGATATAATTAATTGATCAAACAGGATAGCACTTATTCGCTGCTACAGATGCGCTGCTACCATCGATCTAAGTCATTCGAGACCACACTTGTAGCACTGCATCGTTTTGTCAACATAATGTTTTTTGCAAGATAAGTTGCGATCAAAGGTTGTTCCAGCACATTATAGTACAGCCTGCAACGATGATCCATGTCGTGCTCACCAAATATAACTGGGAAGGTGTCATGTTTCAAAAACTTCTCAAATACGACGCACGACATTCAACGCGCAAATTGCATCCTACTATTCAACATCACTGCGAATCGGTGCGAATCGGTGCGCTATTGCACGTCATGCGAATACCACATCAAAGTTCGCGATGTTATTTCCGTTCCAAAAATTATGAATTAAATATATTTCAGATAATGTTCAACATAATCATTTTTATTGGCCAAGTCACAGCTACATTTATTTATTTCTAAATATATTCAGGGCATAAGTGCGTACAGCATTAATATTGAACTTCATAAAAAAAAAAATTAAATAATTGGGTGACATAAGCAGATTATCAACACACAGTGTGCCTCAAAGAGCAATGTTACTCCGATACAGTGAATACAAAGCAAGAGGTATTCCACTCAAAAGGTGGGTCTCATAAACAACAGAAACAGTGAAAACACTATTTATGAAGCGCACACAAAAGCCCGTTTCAGATACGACACGGCTACGATATAAGAGGGAGCTGGAAGGACCGAAATGAGATTCTTAACGCATTGAGAGAGTCTTTTCGAACAGAAGAGTTTCTGGGTTGTGAATCCAAGTCGCTGACCAGATTAAGAGAGATGGGTGTCGATATTTGTACAGCATGAAAAGAACGACATACCAAATGTGCAAAAAGATTGATTACTCAACATCAAACTGGCGTGTTGGGTGGCTCAGCAACTTCTTGTGTTGGTTGTTCTGAGTTGCTTTTGTCACAGGAGATTAGTGACAATACTTCTCTTCAAAATTAATAGTGGTCAATATTTCTATTCTCTAGCATCGGGCTACAATGAAACTATTTCTATTCTCTAACATCGGGCTACAATGAAAGTATTTATATTCTCTAACATCGGGCTACAGTGAAAGTACGAGGCGTGTTCAAATGAAAACGGACTTGTGGATTTATTTAAAAAGTATCATTCGCAAATTAATAGTTTCAACGGAATTAAACAAAGCAACCACTTGTGAATAAGAATGCACCTGGGTTCATCAGAAAAAATCTCCGTATGCATTTAGGCAAGCATCCCACTGTTTAGGTAGACGTCGAATGCCGTCCGAGAAAAAGGTGCGTGGCTGCTCACTGAACCACGTGGTCACCGCTATCTTCACGTCTGTGTCGCTGTTGAATCGCTGTCCCTTTAGTGCTTTCTTCAACGGTCCGAACAAATGGAAATCACACCGGGACAAATCAGGACTATAGGCTGGGTGATGAAGAACTTCCCAATTCTTCTTTGCCAATGTTTCCTGCACAATGTTTGCGACGTGCGGACGAGCGTTGTCGTGGAGAAGAATCACACCTTGAGAAAGCTTGCCTGGTCGCTTAGCCTTGATGGCCTTATGCAGCTTGTCTAAAGTGTCTTTATAATGTTGATGTTGACACCAGGTTCCTTAAAATCGGCCAACAAAAGCCCTTCATGGTCAAAAATTCGTTCACCATAACCTTCCCAGCAGAAACCTGTGTCTTGAAATTTTTGGGTTTTGGTGAACCTGGATGTTTCCATTGCATGCTGTCAATTTTGCTGCTCGGTTCATAGTGGTGGCACCACGATTCATCACCTGCCACAATGCTCAACAGAAACGCATCACCCTCTGTCCTGTAACGCATCAAGTGGTTCAAACTCCACCCCATCCGTTCTTCCTTATGGTGGTCAGTCAACATCCGTGGGACCCACTGTGAACACACCTTCCGATAGTTCAATTTCTTCCGAACAACCATGTGGGCTGTCCCAATTGACATATGGAATTCTTCTGTAAGTGAACGAATGCTCCGACAACGGTCAGTCATTACTGCTTTATCAAGCAAGGCTATGGCTTCTTCTGTTGCAACAATATGCGACTGACCTGGCCGTGCAAGATCTGCTGACAACGCTCGTCCGCACGTCGCAAAAATTGTGCAGGAAGCATTGGCAAAAAAGAATTGGGAAGTTCTTCATCATCCAGCCTATAGTCCTTATTTGTCCCCGTGTGATTTCCATTTGTTCGGACCGTTGAAGAAAGCACTAAAGGGACAGCGATTCAACAGCGACGCAGACATGAAGAGAGCGGTGACCACATGGTTCAGTGAGCAGCCACGCATCTTTTTCTCGGACGGCATTCGACGTCTACCTAAACCGTGGGATGCTTGCCTAAATGCATACGGAGATTTTTCTGATGAACCCAGGTGCATTCTTATTCACAAGTGGTTGCTTTGTTTAATTCCGTTGAAACTATTAATTTGCGTATGATACTTTTAAATAAATCCACAAGTCCCGTTTTCATTTGAACACGCCTCGTATTTATATTCTCTAACATCGGGCTACAGTGAAAGTATTTCTATTCTCTAACATCGGGCTACAGTGAAAGTATTTCTATTCTCTAACATCGGGCTACAGTGAAAGTATTATATTCTCTAACATCGGGCTACAATGAAAGTATTTCTATTCTCTAACATCGGGCTACAGTGAAAGTATTTTGATTCTCTAACATCGGGCTACAGTGAAAGTATTTTGATTCTCTAACATCGGGCTACAATGAAAGTATTTCTATTCTCTAACATCGGGCTACAGTGAAAGTATTTCTATTCTCTAACATCGGGCTACAATAAAAGTATTTCTATTCTCTAACATCGGGCTACAATGAAAGTATTTATATTTTCTAACATCGGGCTACAGTGAAAGTATTTTAATTCTCTAACATCGGGCTGCAATGAAAGTATTTTAATTCTCTAACATCGGGCTACAGTGAAAGTATTTTAATTCTCTAACATCGGGCTACAATGAAAGTATTTTAATTCTCTAACATCGGGCTACAGTGAAAGTATTTCTATTCTCTAACATCGGCTCAATGAAAGTATTTCTATTCTCTAACATCGGGCTACAATGAAAGTATTTTAATTCTCTAACATCGGGCTACAATGCAAGTATTTCTATTCTCTAACATCGGGCTACAGTGAAAGTATTTCTATTCTCTAACATCGGGCTACAATGAAAGTATTTCTATTCTCTAACATCGGGCTACAATGAAAGTATTTTAATTCTCTAACATCGGGCTACAATGAAAGTATTTTAATTCTCTAACATCGGTCTGCAATGAAAGTATTTTAATTCTCTAACATCGGGCTACAGTGAAAGTATTTTAATTCTCTAACATCGGGCTACAATGAAAGTATTTCTATTCTCTAACATCGGGCTACAATGAAAGTATTTCTATTCTCTAACATCGGGCTACAGTGAAAGTATTTTAATTCTCTAACATCGGGCTACAGTGAAAGTATTTTGATTCTCTAACATCGAGCTACAATGAAAGTATTTTAATTCTCTAACATCGGGCTACAATGAAAGTATTTTGAATCTCTAACATCGGGCTACAATGAAAGTATTTTAGAATTTCTTCCATTTTCTAATCATTGAAGAGAATGTAACGTTTTCTGGAAAATAAAAATTATTTAATTTATATCTATATTTTTCATTGTATATATCGGTAGTGTTATCAATCACAATAAAGTCATAAGGTTTTTCCAACACTTACTACCGACTTTTTTTTAAATTTCGCATTTGACATATCCCTGCTAACATGAGCGAAATATAAATTATTTAGATTTCTTTCATCTTGTTGAAATAAACAGATACAAATAGCATTTTCTCTTATTGTTTGTTCTAGTACTTTGAAATAGTTTTGTGCTAAATAAAAACAATCGTTATGTCTTCCTTAAACATAATAGTTCTCATATTTGTCTTTTTTTTTTCAGCATAAGATGATCAAAAAATGTTAGATTTTCTATCTATGGTGTTAAGTTCTTCTGAACCGGGAACATCTTTTGCATTTTCGTAAAAATGACATTCAGTAGTTTCATTCTTTGAAATATTGCTTTTCTATAACTTAGAAATATTGTGCAACTTCCTCTATTAACTTTAGAACATATTGTGCAACTTCCTCTATTAATTTACACTATATCTCTATTAATTTATATGGAGATATATTTTTATTCTGTATTTCTTGTACGTTTCTGATAATATTTAATATTGCTGCTTTAGTAAGCTTTTCTTCAATTCCCTAATTTATTATCTTATATATCGGTTGATAAATCGCTTTTCTTCAATTACCTTCTTTATTATATCGGTTGATAAAGCAATTTTCTAAATATTTATAACTGATTAAAATCTAACCACACTTTTAACAGCATGTTGAAAAGTAATCTAGTGTTACCACACCCAGAATCATCAATAGTTAGACCTCTTATGTTTCTTGGTAACAAAGGATCATTATTTCTTTGTGTAAAGTTTTCATTAACGTCAAGATCTTCCAGTTCCCTTTCCATTGTGAAAGGAAAAATGTAACACAAAAAGCACAATCACCAGTTAACATTAGAAAACTAGCACTTCTTAAAGATGGCTTCTTAGATACACATAGCAACCGGTAAACATATCAAGAAAAGTAATTTCCAATCGCATTCCTTTAATGGATTTAACTCAAATGTTTTCTCAATAGCTGGAGTGAAAGTATGTTAATTCTCTAACGCAGTACTATCTAAGTGGCTACAACATCAGTACTAGACTTCATCAAGAAACAACAAATTAAATGGTTCGGCCACATAAGCAGATTACCAACAGACATTGCACCTCAAAGAGCAATGCTGATCCGATACAATGGGTACAAAGCAAAAGGGCGGTCACGCAAAAGATGGACCTCAGAGATAACATAGACGACGAAAGACACTATCTACGAAGAGCAAAAGGCGTTTTAGAAATTCTTGACTGACGCTGGAGACAAACAGTTTTAGAAATCTCTTCTTGACCTGACGCTGAGGCAAACAGTTAGAAATCTCTTCTGACCTGAGCGAGACAAACAGTTTTAGAAATCTCTTCTTGACCTGACGCTGTGAGACAAACAGTTTTAGAAATCTCTTCTTGACCTGACGCTGTGAGGCAAACAGTTTTAGAAATCTCTTCTTGACCTGACGCTGTGAGACAAACAGTTTTAGAAATCTCTTCTTGACCTGACGGTGTGAGGCAAACAGGATTCAAGAAAAGAAGAAATAAGAAGAAATACTATCTAACGGATTTTTCCAATATATATTGGGACGTTTCTGACTAATGTGTCTGTGGAGGCGCCGGCTCTATGTAACAATGTCAATAATAATAGTATTAAAGTAATGGTAATAGCAAAATGAATACAAATAAGAACAGATGAAAACTAAAACCCGACTAACAAGTTTAAGTTGTGTGCATATTGTGATTCAGAAACAAAAGTAAACATACTGTTATTTCGAAACACGTTTTTTGTCCTTGAAATTCTAATTAACGTTAAAGTCGGATGAATAAAATAGGGCGCTAGGGATGTATCACACGGGCGCCGTCCAACGCTACACTAACGTCTTGTTATAGTGAAACAATTTCATTTCTCTAAGGTCTGGTTATAAAAGAATGATTATAATTCTGTTAGCCAATTAACCCGGCTTCGCTCGGATATAAGTTGCAGCTTGTTGTCTCGTTTTTGCAAGATTACATCCCGCTTTCCAAAATCATTTCCTGCTATGATAATGGCAACTTCATTTACTACAGGTGCGTTATAAGTTCGCTCGTGTTGACCGGCCGGTACTATGTCGTCCGTGGGCAACTGATCTAATACCGTCTTAAAACTTCTGACATAGCAAGCAATTGCGAGTATGTAGCATACGTTGAATAGCAATATCGTATTTTGATTAAGAGACGTCGCATGCTTATGTGGTGGTGGCCACCTGGTCAATATAGTTATTGTCTCCTTTGATTTATGTACATGTGGTAACCGTACTTCCACGTGGTGGCCACTAGTTAGTTAGTTGTTTGTTCCTTTGGCCAAAGGCGGCACATAGGGCAGATGATTTAGATCTCCATGTGATTCGGTTCGTTGCTAGCAGTTGGAGATCTTGTATGGTTTTACATCCCAATAGTTTACTTCTTGTTGGATGGTTCTTCGAAGAGTGGTCTTTGGTCTTCCACGTTTTCTTTTCCCAACTGGTGACCACATAAGAACTTGTCGATTTAGTCTCTTTTCGTCTGATCTAAGAACATGACCTAAATATTTCCACCTTCGTTTCCTTATAATATTTGATACGGGTTGTTGGTGTGTTCTATCTCTCACTGTGTTGTTAGAAACGAAATCACTTCATTTGACTTTTAATAATTTTCGGAGACATTTATTCTCAAAGCTGTCCAGTTTCTTATCAATTTTCTTTGTTGATTTCCAACTTTCACAACCGTAGGTCAGTACAGAATCACACATGACCTAAATAATTTAACTTTTGTGCATATACTAAGGTTTTGAGATTTCCAGATATTCGTTAATTTAGTGAAGGCACTAGCTGCTATAGCAATACGAGAGTTTATTTCTTTCATCGTATCTCAGTTGTTTGACACTTTACTACTCAAATATGTAAAATGTTCAACTTTCTCCAGTGTTTGGCCATTTATTACGATATTGTCTGTCGAGTTTGTGAGGTCCATAATTTTGATCTTGGCAGAATTAATCTGAAGACCAACCTGTTCTGCAAGTGTGCAAAGATTGCTCGTTAGTTTGTGGGCTGCATGTGTGGTTGAATTCAATATGGCCACGTCATCGGCAAAGTCAAGATCAAATAGTCTGCTGTTATTAAGCCATTTGATGCCTAGTTGATCATCTTGGGTGCATTTGCGCATGATCCAGTCTATAGCTATCCCAAAAACAAGGTGACATAACACAGCCCTGCTTCACACCCGAATTGACCGTAAACCAGTCTGAGTTTCCTGCATCTGTTCTTACACAGCAGGATGCTTCAGAAAAGAAGGCTTTTATAATGTTGATGTATTTTTCCTGGAAGCCGTAGGTCTTACGAATCTCCGAGAGAGTAGAACGATATCAAACGCTTTCTGAAAGTCTATAAAATTTATCACTAGTGGTGACTGGAATTCAATTGATTCTTCTATAATGAATCTCAGCGTGAAGATATGATCGGTACAAAAAAGGGCGGTTAAGACATCACAAATTCGATTTTTTTTTTTTTTAAACGAATATTGATCCGATTTCGAAACTGTTTCTTTAGTTGATATAAATTTTGCTTCTGAAATTAATTTTTTACAAAGTTTGGTGAATTTTTGATGTAAATTCTATAGGCACACGCAGATTATAGGAAATATAGTATAGATAATATATGGTTTTAATATAATTATTTTCTTCTCCTAGGTCTGGTTCCAGAACCGACGCGCAAAGTGGAAGAAGCGCAAGAAGGCAACCAATGTATTTCGCAGCCCCGGAGCTCTTCTTCCATCTACTGGTCTCAACCCGTTTGGTAGTGTCGGCGACGCTTTCTGTGGGTTTCCATCGGCTGACGGTCGTTGGCCAAGTATGGCACAGATGAACTCAAACATGAACACATTAGCACTGTCAGCAGCGGCGACTCTTGGGCCCCGACAAAGCATCCAGTCCTCGCTTGGATCATCAATGTCGATGAACTCTTTGGGCAACCATTCCAACCCAATGGGCTACGGTAATAGTTTGGGAATGGGCAATGGAAGTCCGCCATCGGCGTACAACACCGGCTATTCCATGGTACCCCCATCATCATGTGTAACCAGTAACGGGGGAGGAGGCGGTCTGTCAGGTAACTCGCCATCACCAACATTGTCATCGGCAGCTCTTCAATGCGGGCTCTCAGATGTTGAAGAGTCATGGCGAGGCTCCAGCATCGCCGCGCTAAGGAGAAAAGCTATCGAGCATAGTGTTAACATCAGCGGCTACCGGTGAACTCTGCAAGGACATCTTCCAGATGTGACGACAACTGTAACTCAAAATATATCAAGCGATGTAACTCACGATGAAACATTAAATTCATATGGATCTAATTTCTTTTTTTATTTAAATTAATTTGTGCTATTTGTACTGATATAAGCATTGTAATAAACACTTTCGCGTGTCTTCTAGTGGCGTTGCTTGATAGCAATTGAAACTGTGCTCATATTTGCACACTAAATCTGTCTATATATATATATATATAGTATGTCTATACATAAGATTGATTGATAGAACCATTACCATTGCGCTTCGGTGAGTAACAATGTGTGCTCCGATCTCTTTTTTTTTACACAGGAATATCTCAGCTGCAGTGCACGAACTCCGTAGCACCGGGGCAAGGGTACCCGATGTCATTTTGAAGATGGTAAAGATATTTTTGTAGGAATTTTATATTTATCTTTTTTCTAATTGAGTTTGCCAGGACAGCGGTTTTCCAGCCTGCTCTTCGATTTGTTCATGCTTTCGATTGCTTTAGCTGCCTTCGATTTTGAGCTGCATTCTTTTACGTGCTCAAATTGAACACGGGACTTACGTTTTATCGTCCGTCTTCGATAGGACTAGGAACTCGATATCATCTACACTGAGATCAGAGATCGTTGGGAAATATCCGATGGCTCCACGAGGAGCGAACCTGGTACCTTTGGCACGAGAGACGAGCACCTCAGCGTCTATATAATAATATACAATAATATATAATAATAATAATAATAATAATATATAATAATATATAATATAAATGTGACAAAAGGCTAAAGACGCAAGTAATATTACAGAACAACTCATCTATATAATATATATAATTATATGTGACAACAAGGCTAAAGACGCAAGTAATATTAGCAGAACAACCTCAGCGTCTATATAATAATATATAATAATATATATGTGACAACAAGGCTAAAGACGCAAGTAATATTAGCAGAACAACCTCAGCGTCTATATAATAATATATAATAATATATATGTGACAACAAGGCTAAAGACACAAGTAATATTAGCAGAACAACCTCAGCGTCTATATAATAATATATAATAATATATATGTGACAACAAGGCTAAAGACGCAAGTAATATTAGCAGAACAACCTCAGCGTCTATATAATAATATATAATAATATATATGTGACAACAAGGCTAAAGACGCAAGTAATATTAGCAGAACAACCTCAGCGTCTATATAATAATATATAATAATATATATGTGACAACAAGGCTAAAGACGCAATAATATTAGAGAACAACCTCAGCGTCTATATAATAATATATAATAATATATATGTGACAACAAGGCTAAAGACCAATAATATTAGAGAACAACCTCAGCGTCTATATAATAATATATAATAATATATATGTGACAACAAGGCAAAGGCAAATATTAGCAGAACAACCTCAGCGTCTATATAATAATATATAATAATATATATGTGACAACAAGGCTAAAGACACAAGTAATATTAGCAGAACAACCTCAGCGTCTATATAATAATATATAATAATATATATGTGACAACAAGGCTAAAGACACAAGTAATATTAGCAGAACAACCTCAGCGTCTATATAATAATATATAATAATATATATGTGACAACAAGGCTAAAGACACAAGTAATATTAGCAGAACAACCTCAGCGTCTATATAATAATATATAATAATATATATGTGACAACAAGGCTAAAGACGCAAGTAATATTAGCAGAACAACCTCAGCGTCTATATAATAATATAATAATATATGTGACAACAAGGCTAAAGACGCAAGTAATATTAGCAGAAAAGTACACACCAAAAGGGGTTCACCAATTTTTTTTACTTTCCATTCTCGTCAGTTGAGTAAATTACTATATCCAGTATTACTTTACTGCCTATTTGTATCTTGATGAAGGCCCTTTGGTGGACACGTTTGTCTACTTATATTTTGTTATTGCTTTAGTAAACTTATCAATATATCTATTTTCGTATCTATCGCGATTATTCTGTTATATTGAAGTCCACCTAGTTTAAGAAATAAGAATATTACTTCAAACTGTCATGACAAATTAACCAGACTTGTTGCTCATAGCTGGGATAACTTTTTAACTTCATAGAACGTTATTATTCAGTCAGTAGTCATTTGAACTCGCCTGGGTCCCAGATGTTGTGACCTGTGACTACAGTTTCCTCACTGTAACCTTAACAAATGTAAACAAACTCAGTGCCAGTGTTATGATAGAAAAAAGAAATCATTGTTAATTCCGTTGGTGTAAATACTGCTTGACATGTTGTTGTGTTGTCTAGCAAATATATAGAATACGTATATGTAACTAACAAAAGTATTTTTATTTTGTTCTTCACGGAGCATATTGTAGTTGACATCTTTTCTAAGAAAATCTATGACGTAACATTACAAATGTTGATAAGGTTTTCTGAACAAAAATTATGACATAGAACAATAAATGGTGATGTGGTTTTCTAAGTCAGATTATGAAGTAACTACAAATGTTGACGCTATTATGATTCTCTAAGAAAATTTATGACATAGCATTACATACGGTTATATGATTATGATTTCTTCAACAATTTATTTGATGTGATGAGGCTGCTGGTCGTCATGTACAGTTCTCGTTAGTCAAGTTTTACTATATAAACAATAGTTATACCATTTTATGTACTAAAATATCACGTCAGATATAATCAAATCATGTTCTTATATTTCTGATCTAACCAAGTTCTGATATTCCTTCAGTTTGATTCTTCTGATCGACACCCTTACACACTGGACTAGTCAAATACGTGCCCTGTCCTCCAACGCAACAGCCATCTCAACATTCCAACACTCACTGTACTCAAGTGATGCTAGTTGCATATCTTCTTTTCTCTCTCCTCTTTCTCTCGTTGTCCAACATACATCATCATTGACGTGCTTCAATCCCTCTGATTTCTGTCGCCACGTTTTAATATTCATTACACTTGTTTATCAATTCATTATTTTGTTGTCTTTATTTTGGTACAGATCAATTGCTACATTGAAACTGTCGTTCTCTCTTCTTATCCCATGAACAAGATTGCGTGATTAAGCAGTCCTTATTGTTACTATTTGAGCACTACAAACAGTTATATCTTTGTAACGACATAACATACAACCCTTGCTAGCATTCCTACTATTCATATTATGTTATTTTCTTTGTTCATGCTATTTTGGTAAGATTACATGTACATACATACATATATATACTTGTAGTTCTAACAGGAAATAAAAGATCACAAAATAATTTGAATAGTTTCCATTTTGCTATGATGCATTTTAAAAACATGCGGTACAATTTAGTTTCTGTCGTTACTGTCTGTAATATCGCTTTTTGGGCGGTGTAGAACAGGAAGGACGTGAGCCTGTAGAATTTAATGGCTGCATGACTACTACAGTCGCTGCTAAACTGTTCAGGTAAAGATTTTTTTCTTTATGCCATCGCAGAAAAAACTCCTAGGCCTTACCATTGATTGATCCCGAGTCTCCTACATGGGAGCCGAGCTCTACTCCGACAGTAGTAGTAGACTCTAGTCAGACGCTCCACTACAATTTAGTACAAGTTGAAAAGTATGTTAGTAAGTATATCGGGACAAATTTTCCTCTCCACCATTGAATATGCAATGGCCATCCTCACTGTCAGCAAAACGCAAATTGAAAGACTTGAGAGAATACAGAACGAAGCTATGTGCATCATCCTCAGTTGCACAAGGGATACACCCTGTGTGGTCATGAGGTTTCTCCTGGATTTTCCGACCATGGAGTATAGAGTCAAGATAGCTAGAGCACGTGCCTATCTCAAAATAAGTGCCAAAAGGATCACCCATTGCATGAACAGCTCAGCGCCAGTGGTGGACATCGGTTAAAGGGGGCAAGTCATGGGTTGGCCGTGCCGTAGATACTGTTCAGCTGGTATGCGGGCTCAATAATATTGACTATGGAGAAGAATGGATACCGATGCCTCCAATATACTGGAACACTTTTTCAACCATCATTAAATTTGACAAAGGTTGCAGAGAGGTAAATCACGCGGCGTTGAATGCAGACGTCAAAGCCATCATCGATGAAAATTGCAATGCAGACGACTTTGTGATCTACACGGATGGATCGGTAGTTCGTCACGAAAAGTCTGCATGGGCCTTCTCTGCAAGCTCATGTGGCAGAATGGTCAAGGAAGCCAGTGGTGCATTCAGTATGACAACAAGCAGCATGACAATGGAGGTACTGGCGGTGACCAATGCACTACTCTGGCTAGAGTCACAAACTACACTCATGCGTGCATTTTGAGTGACTCATTGAGTATGATCCGAAAGGTGGAGGCCGGTTTGGTGCGCAGGCAATGGACTGAATCACTGCAGGCGTCAACAATTTGCAGAATTACACTTGTCTTTGTTCCGGGGCACATGGGTGTCGTTGGCAATGAGAGAGCAGACAGGCTGGCTGGCACTGCCGCTATATCAGACGGCCAGCCAATGGACAGAGCTGACATCGTGAACGCCCTCATATAGCGTGGCCGCAGAAAAGACCTTCATCTAAACCAATCCACGTCAACTACTAGATTGCGAGAACTAGGTTTGAAGATTGGTGTGGCAAGAAAATAACGGTACAACAGGTATACGAGTAGGCTCATCAATTAAAATAGAACTGGTACGGTCAGTCGCTGGACGCTGATGGAGATATTGCGAAGGAGATCGGAGCACCTATGGACATGTCCGGAGTGCAATGAAGATATTCCAAACTCAAACTGAAACTGAAATTTACCCCTCTTTAGAAATTACTGGTATAAAAAAATTAGGTGATAATGTAGGGCTAGGGTCAGTGAATTTACACTGATCAAGACCCTGCTTCATCACATGGTGGTGGTACTTAAAACATATTGCAATACCGCAGTCTGGCAAAACAAACAATCTCGAAAGAGAAGTTAATAAACGAAAACTGAAAGTAATGTGAGTAGGGATTGAAGGGGAAGCTACCAACTAAAGGTGGAAGTAATGTACGTAGGGATCGAAGGAAAAGTTATCAATGAAAGGTGAAAGTAATACGTAGGGATCGAAGGGAAAGCTATCAACGAAAAGTGAAAGTAATGTAAGTGTATGTGCTCATGATATGAGATTGGATCGAACAGCAGACGAGCAATATCTGAAGAGTAGCTGCGCCTACACGATACACCTAGCCTATGTGTAGAAACATATAACCGGCACAACTACTATACAAAATTGTTCAAGACAGTGTTGCTGATTTGTGAGTCAAAGGAGGCTACAGAAAAGCCAGTACGTCTTGACTTTCTAAGTGGTTGGTCATGCCAGAACTCCCTGGTCTGGGCAAATATGTCAATGGCTACTGTTAGCATATTCCAACCTTTAAAACAAAATAGAGAGAATGCGACCAATTCAGGGGATTTAGCAAACAACTCGTTCCTTTCGTTTCCATCTGAACTCATGAGTTATGTGACGTACAACTGACTGATTTCTGTCAGAACTGCTGAAGGAAATGTGTGTTCTATGTTCATCGTTTGCGATATTTTCAAGAAAATAATATGGAGTAAACTTTAAACTTTTTGGGATAATGCAAACGATATGTATCCCAACGCAGTGGAGAATGTTTATTATTCTGAACGGTTTCACTGAGTCAAGACAGTGGTACCATGTGCACATGGTCTTCGGCTCAGATTATATAACAATTACAAGAAGTGGTTGAAACATGGTCATGTTAGATTGAACGTAAATTGGAACCCGACTGAACAAGTGGTGTCCAGTAGACTGTCACTGGAAAGCGAACCCAAATACACCGCACCGCCGAAATTCGGATATGTCTTGCCTACAGACTGTAGACGCCTAAATTGGGGCACAAGGTACTCACACTCTCCGGCTCAAATAACACAAAGATCACACAGTGTAGTTCATAGAGCGAACAAAGAACAAACACTCTTTAGATATGCAATAGTGAAACAAATTTTAGACAGGTGTGTGAAGACCTCAGGAAACAAATACGAAACAAATACAAAACAAAGAATGTATATCAGAAAAACATACAGGGATCGATCCATACCGTCCGAATGGAACATCTCGACAAATAACAGAACTTTGAGGGTGATTAGTTGATCCATTCTGCTAACCCATAATTGTTCTCGTAATTGATTTATTGATAGGACCATCATGATTGCACTTCGGTGAGTAACCATGTTTGCTCAGATCTCTTTCTTACACAGAAAGATCTCAGCTTCAGTGCACAAACTTCAGTGCTCGAACTCCGTAGCACCGGCGAGGGCAACCGATGTAATTTTTAAGATGGTGTAGATATTTTTTTAGGAATTTTATTTTAAATCTTTTCTAATGAATTTGGACCGGGCGGCGGCTTTCCAGCCTGCGGTTCTCGATTTTGAAATGTCAAGTGTTTTGTTACGTGCTCAAATTGAACACGGGATTTACGTTTTATCGCCCGTGTGAGATAGGACTAGGAACTCGATCTCACCTACACTGAGATCAAGGATCTTTGGTGAAATATCCAGATGGATCTAGATTTCTCGAAATACGAGAACGTAATTTTACGGACATGTTTATTCCAGGTCAATTTATCTCACTTTTAAACGTCAAAAATACCAACTTCTCTCAATATATGAGAATACTGAAAATCGTGGCATCTCCTTCCCAGAACGTCGCCAGCAACCACAGTAAAGGAGTCGCTGATTTTCTAGGCACCACTTCTATGTTCAGTAGTTTGTCATTGCTTTACGAACGATGAGGCCTATTTTACCTTTCGTAAAAATCCACGTGAACTAATTTGCTTCCAAAATGTGATGTTTGAACCAGGTACTCTAGGATTGTGCTCGAGTCTGTGCTAAGTCACAGACGTCCACACAATATATAGCATAAAAACATATCAATTTCTCACAATGTAGAACGTGAAAAAAAGGTTAACATATCAACAAAGATCATGAGAAAAAAAAAGATCAATTTGGCTCTCAATATAAACAAATAATTTTAAAAACTATAAACTTCTCTCAATATTGGAGTATAGGCCAACGTTTCGTGTGACACATATCTCTAAAACAGAAGTTCAAGGTATCTACAGTGCCGGATTAGGCTAGCGCGGGGCCCGTAGCAAATTTTAGCGCGGATCCTAGGTTTTGTATGATAATAAAATAAAACACAACTTTTACAAACAAACTTGTCTCGATTTAATGTGAGCAAATCTAGAGATAGCACTAGACAAATCAATTTCTCTAAGTAAATTACATTCAATGTTCATTAAGGTGAGGTTATTTAGACGATCTTGTCCCATCATGTTTCTTAACTCACTTTTTATACACTTTAATGTCGAAAAATAACGTTCTTCGCTGCGAGTAATCATTAAAGACAAATAAATTCGTAAGACTATTTCTACATTTGGGAAACACGACTCTAATGAATTTTCCATTATAAGTTTATAAAATTGCAGTTCAAGAGCCTCATGCTTTTCGTTGCTAATAGCAGCAACTACATTAATTTTAAGAAGTTCAGTGAACTGCATAAGTTCGTCGCCTAGGCTTTCTTCCAAATCCTCTTGGTAAGAGCTGACAATATTTGGAGTTCTTTTCAAGATCTCTTCTGCTGTAATAGATTTTAACTGCCGGAGTATTCCAAATACACCAGTCACTCTATGGTACAGCCTAAATCAATAACTTTGCAAACAAAACAGAACAGTTGTCCTTTAGTTTATGTATAACACAACCAATCTCTCACGTGAGTTTTGTTTGTTGGTGTATGCGTGTATGTGAAAAACGACTTTCGACAAAATCGTGGATTGTTTTCTTTATCGTATGTTTTTGGGTTTTTTTTTAAGACATGAAATCACTGTTCATATGTTGCACTTCGCTACTTCCTTTCGCAATCCAATAATCTCGATTGAAGTTGTTTGGCCATTCACAAATATCGTTGGAGTACATTTTACTTTCGTTGTGTTTTTGGCTTATAGATGATGTTGCTACATTAGAAGCATGTGCTGTGCTTTCTGCCTCTCTTTGGCTTGAAGATGATATGGCTAAATTGGGAGGACTTGCTGTATATTCGATTTCAGTTTGTCTTCTGAAAAATGGGGCTAAATCGTGAAGAGTTGCTGATATTAATGGTAGTATTGGTAATGATGATTCTTCTATAGCACTGCCTTCATCTACTACACAGTGGGACACGTCTTCTGTATTTTCTGCTTCGATTTCGTTGGATTCAGCACCATCACACACCACATTTAAAAATTCAGACAGCTTGCGTGTTTTTGAAATAACATCTGGTTATTTTTTCCATTTTCATCTGTCACATAGGCGCGGGGCCCCCTAGAAGCGCGGGGCCCGTAGCATTTGCTACTTCTGCTACTAGGCTAATCCGGCGCTGGGTATCTATATTTAGTTATTATTGTATGTGTTCACATTGTATGTTTCATGACGTCGACAATATTTTGTTTTGTATGTAGTTTGCAGGTGTCGAACATAACATATGTTAAATAAAGAGCCACATGAAACAAAACTTAATCTGATATTTTCAATTTCTCTGTTCAACTTTTTCTGACTCTCTCTCTCTCAGTTTTTTGTAGAATCAGTTCTGTTACATCCACAGTTTAATGTCAATATTATGCTAAACTAGTGGTGGGTGACCTGCAGACCAGAACCCTCACCCCAACAATTTTGACCTACCTCGACGTGTATCGGACATTATTGCACACTCTGACCTCTTAGCTAAACGAAATCAATCTAGAAAAGTGCACCTGCGTGCACACAGACAAACACACAGACATATGCACTCAAAAAGTGATGTACGTTTTTAGCAAATGTATATAGTCATTGTGAAGAAACATTACCAACAATTTGAAAATCAACCTCATGATTATCAATTAAAATTCATATTCTTTCTACTGTGCCCTCAGCAGTAGATAACCAAGTACAATTTGGAATTTGAAGAAAGTTGCACTGAGTAGAACAAAATCTCCATGACATAAGTCATGTTAGATTATGAAGAAAGTTGCATTGAGCAGGAAAAATACTCCATGACATAAGTCAAGTGTTGAGATTATCAAGAAGAAAGTTGCATTGAGCAGAGACAAAAATACTCCCATGACATAAGTCAAGTGTTAAGATTATGAAGAAGAAAGTTGCATTGAGCAGAGACAAAAATACTCCCATGACATGTCAGAAGATTATGAAGAAAAAGTTGCATTGAGCAGAACAAAAATACTCCCATGACTGTCAATGATGTAGAATATGAAGAAGAAAGTTGTTTGAGCAAAATGCAAAATATCCCATGACATAA
The DNA here is from genome assembly GCA_020796225.1 of Arion vulgaris. Classification (NCBI taxonomy): domain Eukaryota; kingdom Metazoa; phylum Mollusca; class Gastropoda; order Stylommatophora; family Arionidae; genus Arion; species Arion vulgaris. The sequence goes on along the minus strand of CM036753.1, from coordinate 108,726,041 downwards.
GTCAAGTGTTAAGATTATGAAGAAGAAAGTTGCATTGAGCAGAGACAAAAATACTCCCATGACATAAGTCAAGTGTTAAGATTATGAAGAAGAAAGTTGCATTGAGCAGAGACAAAAATACTCCCATGACATAAGTCAAGTGTTAAGATTATGAAGAAGAAAGTTGCATTGAGCAGAGACAAAAATACTCCCATGACATTAGAGTAAGAAACCACGTTCTATATGTCAGCAATTCAAAATAATTATTTGTTATCTTCGTTCGCCTGCTGTGAATTCATGCGTAGCAATCATCAACATCATCAAATAGCTTGTTCTGAGCAGAACTTTGCCACCCCAACAGTCCTCCAGAATTTCTCCCTCTCATATGCCAGATGTCCTGTCTCTGCGGCTGTCATGTTCAAACCATCAGTTACATGAATCTACCTTATCCGTGGTCTTCTTTCTTCTTTGGTATGCTTTCCAGTGTCTTCCAGCCCTTCGTGTCTTTTTATATGTCCAAAATATCTCAATTTTCTCTTTCCTATTTGTAGCATCAGTCAGTTTTCTTTGATTTTGAGTTCTTTCTGGATAGATCTATTTGTTCTCTTCTCTGTCCAAGATATACGGAAGACTCTTCTGTAACACTTATTCGAAAGCACATATGTTTTTCCACTGCCTTATTATATATCCATGTTTCATACCCATTGAGTAGCAATGGTATACCTAAAATAGCACCTCTGATTTTTGCGTGAAGGCTCTCTTATCACCTGTGTCCCTCGCCATTCACGAAAGCCTCCCATCTCAGTGCAACACCTCTGACAATTCTGATTATGATAAATTGACAAAGGAGCGGGGCAACTCCCACCAGCTTAATATAGATATAACACATTATTAGATGAAGAGGTTACTCCAGAAGATACATGCTCAAGTGATACACAGAGTATACAGAAAGATGATGCATATAGAGAAGAATCATGAGAAATGAACAAATCAAGATCTTCAGACTTCACACATGTCACAACAGATGCTAGTGTCATCTGTTCAAATAAACTAAAGATATGAACTTCTGAAGTGTATGATAGTGGCATAAACCAAACTGCTGATGAACCTCTCAGATATGAGGAAAAGCTTCACTAACTCATGTGTTTTATACACAACATTCAAGCTGTTTATAAAAGACATGACTTTTTAATTAAATTTTGTTTTTGGAGAGCTAGCTGCTTGTGTTCTTAACAATGCTAGTCTGTAGCGCTAGGCAATGCTAGTCTGTAGCGCTAGGCAATGCTAGTCTGTAGCGCTAGGCAATGCTAGTCTGTAGCGCTAGGCAATGAGTGCCATAAGAAATAATGGTTTGTGGTTTCAATCCTGTGTTTAGTATTTATTTATTTTTCAGAAGCCCTTTAATATCTACGGTCTTAAAAATTGATGATGATATTCATTGGTACCGGGGTTTCCCCTGGGGATCTCTAATACTCATTATTCTCAGATATGAGAGAAATCAAATACTGACAGTCATCACTGATATCATTACTGTGCTGTAGTACCACTTTTTACTGTGCTGTAGGACGGGAGGGGGAAGAAACATAAGCTTGTGCAATTTAATGGCCGCATGGCTAGTGTCATTGTTCGGTGAATCGCAGTGAAATTGTTCAGGTTATAATTTTTTTCATTATGTCCCCAGCAGAAAAAGAAATTCCTTGGCCTGACCAGGAATTGAACCAGTGTCTCCCGATTAGGAGACTGTGCTCTAAACCATTCGGCTAGATGCTCCAGCTATCACTATGGGCAAACTTTTGGAGAAGCTAACATCCTAAGGATGTCCACTTTGTTTGTACATATTCAAGTCATGTCTGAGACCACAGACTGTGTGACGTATTTAATGCAAGTATCACCATGGTAACAACTACAACACACAAATGCCCATATAGACACACACAGTTCAGACAATAAATATATTTTTTTCTTTTCTTACAGAGAACAAACAAACATACATAAATATAAGGCAAATAGCAATTATAAATATCTACTGTACATATTACTTAACACTGGCATCATGAAATCAAACTATTTTTTTGTTGTTCTTACACTGTTTGTTGCCATGACAGAGATGAAGTGTTTACACAGAATGCTGGAAGTATCAAGAAGAGATTGGTTTACAAATGAAGACATCAGGAAAAAAAGTGGGTACAACATGAGTACTGAACATAAAGAAACAACTAAATTAAATGGTTCTGTCACATAAGCAGATTACCAAAAGATATGCACCTCAAAGAGCAAAGCTACTCCAATACAGTGGATACAAAGCAAGCAGTAATTCATACAAAAGTGGACCACAGAAATAAGAGAGGCAGTGAAAAACACTATTTATAGAGTGCACACAGAAATCTGTTCTAGAAATCTCTTCTTATCCTGATAATGATGAGACAAAACATGATTATAAAGAAGAAGATAGTTTGTTGTTTACCTTCAATGTGTAGAGGCACATAGCATTCAACAATATACTGTATCCTTCAGTTACATTCAGAAACAAATATATTGTTGTGTTTTGTTTTCCTCATCTATAGATACACAATGTAAATGCTGTCACTATCTAATTGTTTGTATATTCAATTCTACATAGACTCCTACACAGACCTGTGGACAGGAACAGGACAGGAACCCATGATGACCCAGGTTAAGAGGAGAAAATGGCGATGTGTTGAGCATACCCTACAGAAGACACGGTCGAGTGTCAGTCAACAAGCTCTTGAGTGGAACCTGCATGGAAAATTAAAAAGAGGATGTTCTAAACAGACCTGGCGATGAAGTCTTCTTGAGAAACTGAAGGGTGCTCGATTATCCTGGGAGATCATAAAGAAAATAGCCTGAGACCGGGAAAAGTGGCTAACAACTGGCACTAAAGCCAACACTGTTTGGATCAGCAAGCTTTCTCTCCAGAGGGTGAAAAGTGAATGTTTGTAACTTGCTGATGCCCAATGTTCATACAAATCAAACACGCCCCTCACTGTAAGCTCAGACTGGAAAAGGTGTATGTAATTATGCTAACAGTGCAATGATTGCCTCAAAATAAATTGGTTACTGCAAGGTGAAACTGCCCAAGAAATATAAATGATACTGTGCACATCAGGATAGGTAAAAAAAACTTGAAACTCATATCCCTCCAGCTTTGTGCTGCAGTGTCAACACAACTTGGTAAATAACAGCCACCATTTATAAGCCATCTGCTTATACTGGCATAGAGCTGGAGCCAGGGGTTGTTTCTGACGGTAGAAGGAATCCTTTTATTCTACTGGATAGTTATCCACTGACCTCATGCTGGACAGTTCATCTGCCTCACCGGGCGCTTGGTTCTTAGGGGGAAAAAACCGAGAGCACCAGGTAACAAGAATAATAAAGAAACCAGCACTTAGATTATGATATTCTCACTGAAACAGATATCAGAAACCAGAACTTAGATTATGATATTCTCACTGAAACAGATATCAGAAACCAGCACTTAGATTATGATATTCTCACTGAAACAGATATCAAAAAAATTATGGAAAACACATGCCACTCTTTATTACCATCACTGATCTCACCAAAGCATTACACATCATCACATCAGAGACTATTCAGTATAGTGGAGAGGGTTGGCTGTCCACCAAAGCTGTTGAGCTTGATCCAGTCCTTCCATCAGGATATGAAAGGCACTGTGTGTCCTTATCTTGCCATAGACAGTCGATGAACAATTGAATATGTCCTCTTATCTGCCATGACAGTTAATGAACAATTGTAACATGTCCTTATCTTGCCATGCAGTTAAAACATAGTCTTATCTGCCATCAGTTAATGAACAATTGTAACATGTCCTTATCTTGCCATAGACAGTTAATGAACAATTGTAACATGTCCTTATCTTGCCATAGACAGTTAATGAACAATTGTAACATGTCCTTATCTTGTTATAGACAGTCGATGAACAATTGTAATATGTCCTTCTTATCTTGTCATAGACAGTCGATGAACAATTGTAATATGTCCTTCTTATCTTGTCATAGACAGTTGATGAACAATGTATCCCATATACACATCCAGTAACAAATATGTTCAAACCACTTGTTCTGTGCATCTCTCTACATATAATTCATGCAAGGTATCAAAATAAAGCAGGATATTAAATCACACTTTTAAAAAATCTAGAATATCAAATCAGAAGATGAGAATAGACAAGATGTACCATTCTCTACAGAAGAAGAGAGTCACTAAAGTAAAACATCCAATCTTGTTCACACAAAAAAAGACAACACAATTGTACAATTTTCTAACAATGAACAATTCATGTTGGTAGGTCTATACATACAAATTCAATAGAAATATGACCAGAAGAAAGTATATACATATGTAACACAAGAATAATTCTTTGATATTCCTGAATGTTTACTGATGTCTTTCCTTGCTGAGTTTGCTTCAGGAGCCTACAAGGATTACTTGCTCATGATTGATATATAAAAGAATCATCAGTAATTGCATGTCAAATCTGAGTAATGTCATAAGCTACTGCAGTCTCAGTTTTTGGAAGGCACGATTTGTGGCACAATGAATGAGAACATTTCTATGAAATGTTGGTTAACTGTCTGATGATACTAAAGATGACGGTATACGTGACGGAAGTCATATTCAGCTTCTGATCAGGAGCGTACTGCAACTAGGCTACATTACAAGTAAAAATATTTATATATGTCCGTCTGCCCAGCATGTTCGAGAGCGTTGACGACGGGTGACAAGCCCCCTGTGTGGACGATTCAATTCCACGGGCTGGCAGAAAAGCCACAGGTTCTCCAGATTGACGGTGTTGGTGGCACTGAACCGAAGGGTTACGATGTCCATGGCACCGAGCTGAAGAGCTGAAAGCTCAAGTGCTTCTGGATTGAAAATATATATATATGAGACATGTTCAGAAATAAGTACCATTTACGTATACCTCTTGTGCATAGTAGGAAATGAAATGACCCATTATGAATGAAATTTATTCCTCAACAAATTGGCCAGTCACTGATACTATTTCACACGGTCGCTAAAATTATATGTGTGTTAAAATGTTTATGACAATTTAAATGTCCGTTGATTTGTGAAATACGGTGTATGATTGCATTTTGAACACTAGGAACGAGTGACCAAGTGAAATTCATAGCCAAATAATTGAGGTTTAGATGAAAATGAGATTACTGTCTGTATGGTAAGGAAATGTGTTTGAATTTTGAATGAAGGATCTCAGAATATGCATGTTGGAACAGGAACTGAGCAGCCAGCTTTAGTGAATGATGACTTGATGTGCATGGTCAAAAACAAATATAAGTACAGATGGTAGTGAATGCCCCCCTTCCCCCTTGAATACCATACAGTTTACAGTTCTTTCTTTGTGCCAAATGACTTTCACCTATTCCTACACCTGAAGAAGTTCCTGAGCGACCAGTATTTTGAAGAGGATAACCTGAAAGAAGAAATTTAACCGTGGCTAACATCTCAGACAGTCACATTCTATGATGATAGCGAACAAAAACTTGTCCCTGCTACAACAAGTATCTCAATAATGGCTACAACAATATGGAAGAAAACTGGTATCCATGTTTTTATCATAATAACATTTCAGATTTTTCCTTCAGTAATTCTAAACAGTAGTTAATTTCTGAACATATCTCATACCAACAGTGAAATATTCAAACATTAAGTTATGTAGTTTTATCATATTACAACAAACAACTAATTTGATGTTTTTACAGCAAAAGCATTCTAAAACATTAGGCAGTTTCACATTATGCAATTATATATATAACTTAATATTATTCTTACATGCTGTGTTTGCATTGATTTCATCTGTTGTTAGCAACCTTACATTGCGTTTGAATCTATCGACTCAAAGCACAAATTAATTAAAATCTAACTAAAAGTTTGCATTACAGAACACGTTTTTACATCTCATATACAACTCAGCACTTTAAGCGAATAAACAATTTAAATAATTACATTTATTAACATACATAACTATGCATTATTTGAACTAAATCATTGGTTATTGAACTGATGTCACAACACTTCAGGCAGACTTACAGATGCTCAGTCTTCCCCGACAGATTTCAAAGAGTATGTATACTGATGGTTCCTGTGGCTCGTCGGTTAAACACACTCTTCTCTCTGCCCCTCGAGCATCCAGCTCTACTAGTACATGTAAATTGAAACTCCTTAATTTGCTGGATTGATTTAACGTAAATGTTTGTGTCCTCATGCAACAGTAGGTTGTCCATGCTACGGAAGAACATCCCCTTCGCTAACTATCCAATGAGTGCATTTGGCTGGGGACACTGATAATAAGGAAAGCACGACTTCGCGCAAATATCAATCAGAAGCACCCTGACTACACCTGAATTCATAGCGGGCGAATGCAAGAAGAAGTAGTGCCTCATTATCATCATGTGCCATGTAGGCTAGCATATGCAATCATAGATCTCCCTAAACATCTGTTCTCAATACAGACTCTCGGTTCAGATGTTGTCATTTTTCCCTGCCCTGAACCTTGGCTGCCCAGAATATTTTGTCTCTCCATCGCCCTTTCTGGCTCTTCCATTGATTTTTCAGGTTGTTACCCTGTATTCTTTAACCTTCTTTTCTGATAACATACCAAGAAAATGATGACTGTCTCTTTCTTATGTTGATGATACGCTTACTCTGTGCTTTGACCTCTTTCATCACATCAACATTACTAATGTTATCAATACAATGACTGTCTCTCAAATTAACCAAAAAAAAAGATACAGCCAGGTTTATCATTTGACAGATAACATCAATTTTTTTTTAGATCCAGAAGCACTTGAGCTTTCAGCTCTTCGGTTCGGTGCCATGGACATCGTAACTCTTCGGTTCGGTGCCACGAACACTGCGAATCTGGGGAACCTGTGGTTTTTCTGCCAGCCCACAGAATTGAACCCGCACTCACAGAGGGCTAGTCACCCGCAGTCCAACGTGCTACGAAGTCACCCGCAGTCCAACGTGCTACGAACATGCTGGACAGGCGGCCAGATAACACCAATAAGACATGCTATGTTTAAGTTACACTTCAAACAATGTTTCATTAATTCATTCACTGATTGATAGTACTATCGTGATTATACTTCGGTTTGTGCTTCGTTCTCTTTATTATATCAGAAGATCTCAGCGATAATGAACAAACTATGAAGCACTGTAGATTGCCTCAGATGTCATATGAGATAATGTTAATTTTCGTAGCAATTTTGAATAAATATAATACTTATTTTTGCTCAAACATTGGCTTTTCAGTTTACTCTTAGTCATTTTTAATTGCCAAATAGATATTTTATGTGTACAATTTGCTTATAAGGTGTCTGATTGCATCCCCTTTAGAACTAGGTACTTAACTGCCCCTACCTATGCTCATGGTTCCCATGAAAAAGAACACACAGAACTAGCTAATAGCAATATAAATTCACTAATTCACATAAAACTAGTTAACAAATTATGTGTGTATTGACCATACTGTGCCAGAAACAACTCAATATATATAATGACAGCCTATGTTTCGCTTGGACTACTTTACAAACTTAAAAATATAATACAAAATAATTTCTGACAAAAACATTGTGGGTAGCATTATCATGACTAGTGTTTATATTTCTTAATGACTGACTGGTCTAAACAAAACCAGTGTCTTTGAGAAAACAATCAGATAAGAAATAATAGTGAACATGGCAGTAAGTTTTGTAGAAACATTACAATATATATCAATACATTGATGTTATAGTCAAATAAAATAATGAGAATAGTAAAGGAGATATTAATGATGAAACTGATAAAGCTATGATACACAACTTTTATACTGACATCCCTATGATAATTTTATAGCCATGATAGTGATACGTCTATGATAATGATATGACAGTGATACAATCATGACAGTAATATGACTATGATACTGAAAAGACCATGAGTGATATGATTATGATAGTGATATGACCACGATACTGACAGACTATGATACTAATACATAGCAGTTAGTGATAACCGAAGCATGTTGCAAGACTGTAGAAGTTACCAGCAGATATTTTGGATGCTTAAGTGTTCAGTCGATTTGTTCAAAGGAAAATGTCATATAGCATGCCATTTAAACTTGGTCAAATTTGTGCCTCTGAAGGAAAGCAAAACTATGTACAAATATGTTTGATATATATCTATATATCTGTGTGTGTATGTCTCTCTCTCTCTCTCTATCTCTCACTCTCTGAATGCTGCTGGGTGAAGAAGTGGTGATGGAATTGTACATTTGCTATTGATCTCTTCTAGCAATATTGAATTTGGTGCCAATTTTCTTCTTCTTCTTTCAGCATTTTCAGGCATCAACTTGTATAGTTCTCTCTCTCTCTCTCTCTCTCTCTCACGATCCCGGCCTAGACTGATGAACCAACTTTTATCATGTATATAGAGTTCTGAAGTAACTAATGGTCAAAGGGAGTCTGTGTATATCTCCATATATCTAGTCTTAGACTGATATGAGGGTTTTTATATATGTTTCTGTGTTTTGTCTGGACTGGATGTATGTTTCTGTGTTTTTGTGTTGGACACTCTTGAGGATGTATGTTTTCTGGTGTTTTTGTCTGTTGGACACTCTTGAGGATGTATGTTTTCTTGTTTTTGTCTGTTGGACACTCTTGCAGGATGTATGTTTTCTCTGTTTATTGTATGTTGGACATTCTTGCAGGATGTATGTTTTCTCTGTTTATTGTATGTTGGACTCTTGCAGGATGTATGTTTTCTCTGTTTATTGTATGTTGGACACTCTTGCAGGATGTATGTTTTCTCTGTTTATTGTATGTTGGACATTCTTGCAAGATGTATGTTTTCTCTGTTTATTGTATGTTGGACTCTTGCAGGATGTATGTTTTCTCTGTTTATTGTATGTTGGATATTCTTTGCAGAGATGTATGTTTTCTCTGTTTATTGTATGTTGGACACTTGCAGGATGTATGTTTTCTCTGTTTATTGTATGTTGGACATTCTTGCAGGATGTATGTTTTCTCTGTTTATTGTATGTTGGACACTCTTGCAGGATGTATGTTTTCTCTGTTTATTGTATGTTGGACTCTTGCAGGATGTATGTTTTCTCTGTTTATTGTATGTTGGACATTCTTGCAGGATGTATGTTTTCTGTTTGTTGTATGTTGGACTCTTGCAAGATGTATGTTTTCTCTGTTTATTGTATGTTGGACACTTGCAAGATGTATGTTTTCTGTTTTTTGGGTATGTTGGATCTTGAAGATGTATGATTCTGATTTATTTGTAGGACATTCCAGATGATATGTTTCTGTTGTTGTATGTTGCAGACTCTTGCAAATATGTTTTCTGTTTCTTGCTATGTTGGACACTTGCAAGATGTAGTTTTCTGTTTGTTGCATGTTGACTCTTGCAAGATGTATGTTTCCTGTTTATTGTATGTTGGACACTTGAAAGATGTGTTTCTTGTTAATTGTATGTTGGATATTCTGCAGGATGTATGTTTTCTTGTTGTGTGTAGGAATCTTGACAAGATGTATGTGTACTCTGTTTTTGTATGTTGGACACTCTTGCAAGATGTATGTTTTCTCTGTTTGTTGTATGTTGGACACTTTGCATGATGTATGTTCTCTGTTTATTGTATGTGGACACTTGACAGGATGTGTTTGTCATTATTGTATGTTGGATATTCTTGCAGATTGTATGTTTTTCTGTTTATTTTATGTTGGAACTTGCAGGATGTACGTTTCTCTGTTTATTGTATGTTGACACTCTTAAGATGTATGTTTTCTCTGTTTATTGTATGTTGAAATTCTTAGGATGTATGTTTTCTGTTTTTGTATGTTGGACATTCTTGCAGGATGTATGTTTTCTCTGTTTGTTGTGTTGGACATTCTTGCAGGATGTATGTTTTCTCAGTTTATTGTATGTTGAACATTCTTGCAGGATGTATGTTTTCTCTGTTTATTGTATGTTGGATATTCTTGCAAGATGCATGTTTCTGTCTACATGCTGGTACATAAGTTGTCTCTGGATGAGAACATTGGATGTCTACGAGCAGTTTTTTAAGGCAAATTGTGAATTTATTCTGTGAAGGTAAACATTCCAGAAAGATCACTGAACTCTGTAGGTGGCCCAGCATCAAACATGTCGCTGAATTCTTCTTGCTGCTGGGGATGTTGCTGCTGCTGCTGGGATGAAGCATCTGTTGTCTGCCACTGCTGTGACCACATGGTGCCTATGGAAAATAAGTGTAGTATATGTAGGAGAGAACTTGGCAATTGTATGTGGTAACTTGGTATGTGTAGGAGAGAACTTGACAATTGTATGTGGTAACTTGGTATGTGTAGGAGAGAACTTGACAATTGTATGTGGTAACTTGGTATGTGTAGGAGAGAACTTGACAATTGTATGTGGTAACTTGGTATGTGTAGGAGAGAACTTGACAATTGTATGTGGTAACTTGGTATGTGTAGGAGAGAACTTGACAATTGTATGTGGTAACTTGGTATGTGTAGGAGAGAACTTGACAATTGTATGTGGTAACTTGGTATGTGTAGGAGAGAACTGACATGGATAACATCTGTTGTCTGAGGAACTTGACAATGGTGTATGGAATAATGTAGTATTGTAGGAGAGAACTTGACAATTGTATGTGGTAACTTGGTATGTGTAGGAGAGAACTTGACAATTGTATGTGGTAACTTGGTATGTGTAGGAGAGAACTTGACAATTGTATGTGGTAACTTGGTATGTGTAGGAGAGAACTTGACAATTGTATGTGGTAACTTGGTATGTGTAGGAGAGAACTTGACATTTGTATGTGGTAACTTGGTATGTGTAGGAGAGAACTTGACAATTGTATGTGGTAACTTGGTATGTGTAGGAGAGAACTTGACATTTGTATGTGGTAACTTTGTATGTGTAGGAGAGAACTTGACAATTGTATGTGGTAACTTGGTATGTGTATGAGAGAACTTGACATTTGTATGTGGTAACTTGGTATGTGTAGGAGAGAACTTGACAATTGTATGTGGTAACTTGGTATGTGTAGGAGAGAACGTGACATTTGTATGTGGTAACTTTGTATGTGTAGGAGAGAACTTGACAATTGTATTAGAGAATTTGTAATGATTTATGGATTTAAAAAGAAAGTAATAAGTCAGTGTTAGTTGAAATTTAACCTAGTAATTCTCATTTTCAATGGAATATAGAACTACAACTCACCTTTCACCTAACATAGAACAGCACCTCACCTTTCACCTAACAGAAATACAACTCACCTTTAACCTAACTATAGTACAGTTCACAACTCACCTTTCACCTAACATAGAACAGCAACTCACCTTTCACCTAACATAGAACAGCAACTCACCTTTCACCTAACATAGAACAACAACTCACCTTTCACCTAACATAGAACAGCAACTCACTTTTCACCTTTCACCTAACATAGAACAGCAACTCTGTTACTTCTATATTGAGAAAGCTTTTATTAGTTGCCCCCATCAAATTCCTGTTTATCATATCACCTTTTCTGCTGTAATTTGACCTCTCTGCTACAATTCCCATGTGGGTTCCAGTTCAGTGCATGCGTGGTAAAATGGCAGCCTTTTTTCTGTAGATTGCTCTGTTAGCTATGTCACATTTCTTTCTTGATTTTTCTAACCAATTATTGTCTTGCTCTTATACATACTCGGTGTCTGCTAGTATTTCAATATCTGATATGAAGTATGTGACACGATAACAGAATACTTACAACAATTTTGTGTAAACATATATATTTATCAACAAATACCGTTCTACAATTTTTTAATTCAAATAACTAACTCACTAATGAATTTTATAAGGCTTCCCAATTAATTGTATTTGCATTATAATGTAAGTCTAATAATTAATTTCAAATATATAAAACGTATTTATTTTGTGTTTCACTGAAGTGAATGCAGAATGCTGGGGGTAACAAGAAGACTCCGGTTTAGAAAGAAAGACATCAGGAAAAAGTGTGTACAGCATCAGTACTTCTTCTTCTTTGCGTTCGTTTTTACAACCAATTTTAATCACTCTTTGTGATATGTTTGATCTTTGCCAAGAACTTGTATACTTTGCACATTGGTTTGGTAGACCCCTAAACGCATTAACTTCCTTCTATACATTTAGGACATGTGCATCCAATTTCAGCCAAACCTCCTTTGTCGCCTCTTACAACATGCATGGTAGGTAATAGTGGTTCTATTCTTTACATCCCAAATTTGGTCCCTGGTAACCACTCGAGCGAGCATCAGTACTGAACTTCATCAAGAAACAACAAATTAAATGATTCGGCCACATAAGTAGATTACCAACAGACAGAGCGTCTCAAAGAGCAATGTTACTCCGATATAGAGGATACAAAGCAAAAGGCTGTCCACACAAAAGGTGGACTTCAGAGATAACAGATGTGGTTAAAAACACTATTTATGAAGTACACACAAAAAAGTCAGTTCTAGAAATCCCTTCTTATCCTGACTCTCTGAGACAAAACAGGATTTTTGTTAAAAAGAAAGCAGAACTAAAGTGAATTAATGATGATGTTCTTTATTCAGTCTTGAGAGACAATGGATGCGGCATCTATGGGTAAATGAGTTGCAGTTTGGTAGTAACTATGACAGAAAGCAGTTTTTTTTTTTATAAATAGCTCTTCATGATCATTTCCATTGATATTAGATGACATACAAACAGACATATTACCTGATGTGCCATTAGTTGGACTGATGGTATTATAGTGGGCAGGTGTTACATAATCAGCAGCATTCTGTAGATTGACAGAAGATATCATTTAGATACAGAGCATAGGATTGACATTTTATGAATGATTCAATTTTTAAATCATAATCAGATCAATTACCTCGCCTGTGTGTTGTCAGGGGACTTCAAGGGGAGCAAAGACTAGTAATACTGCGACCTGCAAGACATCGTAAGAGGTGACTGAGGTAGAGGCATACGGAAGCTACCTTAGTAAATAAAAGTGTAGCAGAAATCGGATGTGCTTTCCTACTTGTAGGCGCATAACTGGCACAATGTACAATCGCTCTTAGGCTCAGATCACAAACAAATCAGAAAGAGTGGTTTAACAAGTGATCGATATGGAGCGTTCGAAGAAGAAGAAGATCAATTACAATCTTTACATTGAAGGTCTGCTGTATGAGTCTCTAATATTTCCTATCTCTTGTTATAGTGAAACTTTTGGATAAAACTGTTGTTTCTTTCTTCTTCTGTTGTCATCACACTGTTACCAGGTTCCTGTCCAGTGTCATGGTTTTTATGTTTTGGTCATGGGTTGCTCTGGTGGCTTGGGTGATAGTTTTTTTTTTGCTTTTTGACAGGATTCTGCAATGCTAACTATCTACCTTGTTCGTGGTCTTCCTCTCGTCTTCTTTCCTGATTTTCTGTTGTAAAAGACTGTACACAGTGGAGTTTGGTTGCATTCTTATTAAGTGGTTGAACCACTTCATTCTTTGTTTCTCAATGTAATTCAAGCAAGGTTCTATCCCAGTTTCTTTCTTACGCTGATGTTGGTGACTGTCTTTTCTGATGTTGTTGGTAACTTTTCATAGGTATATCAGAAATTTCATATGCTTTCAGTGGTTAATTTTGCTATTATTAGAGAACTTGGTAATAGCTTTCTACTTTTTCTGTAAGTATCAGATGTGTAAGTAGTAGATGCTTTGTTGCCTTCTATCTGTATGTTATTGGTTACTCAACTGATATCACAGCACTCCTGGCAGACCCATAGGTGCTCAGTTTCCCCCAAACAGATGTATCTTTAAGTGTACCTGCATAACTTTATGTCATGAGTTTTTGTTGACTATTATTTGTATTGTCAATCAAATTTACACATTTCTACTTTTCTGCTTATTTGTTGTATAACAAATGATCTTGTAACATGAGATTTACAGACACAAGGTAAACACTAACTTAAAAAACAACATCAACCACTTTACAAGGAGAGATCAGAGCACCATATTTAGACTTCAAACCCAACACATAACATTTAATAATCACTTGAATAGAATTAAACCACAACACACTTTAGAGTGCCAGCTGTGTGCACATCATCATGAAACCGTTCCCAACACCTCCTCAGGTGCCCAGCACTAGATGATGTCAGGAAGATCATTCTTCCTCCAAGGCCAGATAAACGGAACACATTATATGGAACAAAAGAACATCTTACAAACACATGCAGATGTCACTACATAACATTGTTCAGAAGGACAAGAGCTCAAGTGCCACTGGATCATTGACCACTGGATCATTGACCACTGGATCATTGAAGAAGAATAAGAAGAAGATAAGTATGTAACATTAGGTAACAATGTCAAAAAAACATATACAATGCTGTCATGACTCACATCTGTTCTTGGAAAAGCTCCCTGATGTGTCCAGCTACTACTTGCATTCTGTGCTGGACTTTGCCTCATTCCCATTCCAACCATGGCCTGTGAGGGTGCAGCTGTTGGATGAATTGGATACTTCAAACTTCCATCCGTCTGGTACCCTGGATATATATCCTGTTGCATGGGTGGCCGTTGATTCATGTGGTACATGTCTGATGAATACTCCAAGGATTTGTTTGCACCTCCGGCTCCTCCTTTAAAATTTGACAAAGACAAAAAAATGATGTCATCACAATAGCTTTACAAAATTATCACTACTGTACAACAATCAATATTTGTTACAATTATAACACCATACTTCTTGATTTTACTCAAACATCAACCTAGTCTGTTATAAGTTATATGAGGACTATCATCATAGCACTCCACACATGCCCATAAGTGCACTGATCTCCGCCTCAACAAATACAGCAGCGTCCAGTGGCACAACACCCAGTACTACCACTAAAAGAAGCCTGCACCAAAGCATTGATACTCTTACAAAAAGTTAATTCCGTAATACTCCATATGAAGAGGTTGCTACTCACAAATTCAACCTTCAGTTGTTTACAGCATGTCTGGAATGAGGTAATAGTCCTATCTTTACCATGCCAAAGAGGCCCAGGATTAACACTGAGAATTTACAGGAGTACATCAAGTTTCCTAATGGTGCAGTACAAGGCTGTTTGGTATTATGTGGCAAGATAAAATCACACCAACAACAAAAGTTGGGAAAAACAAGAATTACAACAATATTTTTAATGCACAGTCTTACGTAAACTGATATAGTTGGGTTGGGGTACATTTGGAGAATTGTAGAATGCCAAATGATTTTAACTATGGAAAATTACAGATGGGTATGAAATCTATTATCTTCTTCAACATAAAGTTTTGTGCAAGGGGAATATGTTTGACACAGATGTTGATTTTTGAGAATAAGAGGCTATGTATTGCAGTGCATAGAGGGAGAGATCAAGAGGGGAATTCTGAGAAGAGATAACAAATATTGTAGAGAGGCTAAGAGCTGAATGCCTGAAGAGACACATCAGAACATAAGGTGGCAACAATCTCATACTAGTCACATGTGTTATTTCCAAGTATTGCAGTTTTGATATCTATAGAGAACTATTTATACATTATTGTCTACAAAGACAGAAATGTGCCAATAATGTACACTCTGATACTGATCTTTCACAAAACCATGAGCTGTTTGTCTATTGTATGGTATACCATCTTTCACAAAAACATAAACAGTTTGTCTATTGTATGGCATACCATCTTTCCCAAAAACATAAACAGTTTGTCTATTGTATGGCATACCATCTTTCCCAAAAACATAAACAGTTTGTCTATTGTATGGCATACCATCTTTCCCAAAAACATGAGCTGTTTGTCTATTGTATGGCATACCATCTTTCCCAAAAACATGAGCTGTTTGTCTATTGTATGGCATACCATCTTTCCCAAAAACATGAGCTGTTTGTCTATTGTATGGCATACAATCTTTCCCAAAAGCAGCGCTATTTGTCTATTGTATGGCATACCATCTTTCCCAAAAACATAAACAGTTTGTCTATTGTATGGCATACCATCTTTCCCAAAAACATAAACAGTTTGTCTATTGTATGGCATACCATCTTTCCCAAAAATATGAGCTGTTTGTCTATTGTATGGCATACCATCTTTCCCAAAAACATGAGCTGTTTGTCTATTGTATGGCATACCATCTTTCCCAAAAACATGAGCAGTTTGTCTATTGTATGGCATACCATCTTTCCCAAAAACATGAGCTGTTTGTCTATTGTATGGCATACCATCTTTCACAAAAACATGAGCTGTTTGTCAATTTAAAGAGCTATGAAATGTATGCCAAAAACATTTATAGTGCACAACTATCTTGTTCAAATTTTCTGATATCAGAATGTCAGTTACATGGTCCAAGACAACAAAAATAAGCAAATATTTATGAAACAAAGAGACATGAGATTGCTCAGAATAGTACTAAAAATAGACACGCATTAAGAGATGGACAAATTAAAGTCTATTTAAATATACCACCACTAGACAGAAAATATTGCAAAACACAATATACCACCACTAGACAGAAACATTGCAGTACAAATATACCACCACTAGACAAGAAACATTGCAGTACACAATATACCACCACTAGACAGGAAACATTGCAGTACACAATATATCACCACTAGACAGGAAACATTGGAGTACACAATATACCACCACTAGACAGGAAACAATGCAGTACACAATATACCACCACTAGACAGGAAACATTGCAGTACACAATATACCACCACTAGACAGAAACATTGCAGTACACAATATACCACCACTGACAGGAAACATTGCAGTCACAATGATACCACCACTAGACAGAACATTGCAGAACACAATATACCACCCCTAGACAGAAACTTGCGTACACAATATACCACCTAGACAGAACATTGCAGTACCAATATATCACCACTAGGCAGGAAACATTGCAGTACCAATATACCACCACTAGACAGAAACATTGCAGTACACAATATACCACCATGACAGAAACATTGCAAACACATATTCCACTGACAGGAACATTGGAGAACACAATATCCACCACTGACAGAAACATTGCAGTACACAATATACCACCACTAGACAGGAAACATTGGAGAACACAATATGCCACCACTAGACAGGAAACATTAGGGTACACAATATACCACCACTAGACAAGAAACATTGCAGTACACAATATACCACCACTATACAGGAAACATTGCAGTACACAATATACCACCACTAGACAGTAAATATTGCAGAACACAATATACCACCACTAGACAGGAAACATTGCAGTACACAATATACCACCACTAGACAGGAAACATTGCAGTACACAATATACCACCACTAGACAGTAAATATTGCAGAACACAATATACCCAATATACAGGAAACATTGAGACCAATATACCACCACTAGACAGGAAACATTGCAGTACACAATATACCACCACTAGACAGTAAATATTGCAGAACACAATATACCACCAATATACAGAAACATTGCAGTACACAATATACCACCACTAGACAAGAAACATTGCAGTACACAATATACCACCACTAGACAGGAAACATTGCAGTACACAATATACCACCACTAGACAGGAAACATTGCAGTACACAATATACCACCACTAGACAGGAAACATTGCAGTACACAATATACCACCACTAGACGAAACATTGCGTACAACATACCACCACTAGACAGTAAATTTGCAGAACACAATATACCACCACTAGACAAGAAACATTGCAGTACACAATATACCACCACTAGACAGGAAACATTGGAGTACACAATATACCACCACTAGACAGGAAACATTGCAGTACACAATATACCACCACTAGACATGAAACATTGCAGTACACAATATACCACCACTAGACAGGAAACATTGGAGAACACAATATACCACCACTAGACAGGAAACATTGGAGTACACAATATACCACCACTAGACAGGAAACATTGCAGTACACAATATACCACCACTAGACAGGAAACATTGCAGTACACAATATACCACCACTAGACAGGAAACATTGCAGTACACAATATACCACCACTAGACAGGAAACAATGCAGAACACAATATACCACCACTAGACATGAAACATTGCAGAACACAATATACCACCACTAGACAGGAAACATTGCAGTACACAATATACCACCACTAGACAGGAAACATTGCACAATATACCACCACTAGACAGGAAACAATGCAGAACACAATATACCACCACTAGACATGAAACATTGCAGAACACAATATACCACCACTAGACAGGAAACAATGCAGAACCACTACAGACAATTTTCAATGTAGATATCAAACTTTTTTGTCCCTGTTTCCCTCGCTATGAATTCAGATGTAGTCATGGCACCTTATATGGAACATCTGACTGATTATTGCTTGAAGACTTTCTTTCCTTATCACCAGTAGCCCTCACTATTCCGGTGAGTCTTACTCCGACATCAGAGATATCTAGTCTTATAATAACATTGTTATTGATAACACTGTGTTAATAATATAAGCAGAAGTACTGCAGCAGACATGACAATTTGTCTTTAGCACTTATCAGATTAGTGGTGTTTAAATATCATTGACATAGTTGACAAAATTATGTCCCCGTCTGAATGTTCAAATATAGTGGGTGGCTTGAACAAAAACAGATCAAGCATCAACAATGTATATTTTGAGAAAGCTTAGAAATGTTGTTTACATAGTAAAATCTGTGTACAGTTAACAAAATGTTAACATTGCATCCTACATGATAATTTATCAATTGTGAAGAAACAAGTCTGAAGGGAAGATCAAATGTCTACATGCACTTGTAAGAATATATTTGTTAACGGTGGTAAGTATATTGTGACACACATTTCCAATATGTTTTCTTTTCTCTGTTATAACATATCCTACATTAGTGGCACTAATGAAATAAAACTGTCAGGGAGAATTTTATTAGAGTTTGTTTTGTTTGGGACAATTTTAGAAAAAAATCATTGAAGTCAGCAATAATTTTTTGTGTAAGTACATAATAATATTTCATGATTTTTAATGTTTGATGTGAAAGAGTTCTACCCAAAATATTTTAGTTTTTGTATTGAAATGTGTTTCTCTTATTGTTATGCATTACTATATTTGGATGAAGACAGGCAGATATACAGCTAAATAAACAATGATTAAATAAAAATCATAACATATCCTTTACAGGACATCGCCATAAACCACCGAAAATTAGTTGTTGATGTTATAGATACCACTTATACATTCAGTAGTTTGCCATTGCTTTCTGAACGATAAGGTATATTTTTACCGTTCGTAAAAATCCATAACAAATTTGCTTCCAAACTACCCGCCGAAGAGTTTGAACCAGGCACTCTTGTATTGTGATCAAGATCACTACTGCTAAGCCGTAGACATCCACTACATTACATTATATTTTTATTTATACTGACCTAATCCCGTGTCTGGGTGCATGGTTCTTGTTGCTGCTGAGTAGGAAGGAATGTTTGATATGGACACATCTGATGCTGGATCTGTAGGATTGTGGATGGGAGTGATCTGATTTTGCTGAGAACTTCTGAAAATTGACAGGAAAACTTTAAAATTGCCAGTCATAAAATCTAATTGATGATACATTAAGGAAAAGAAAGCAATAATACTAGATGAAAACACACACAGAACGGGTTCATTAGCCTGTAAATGGATATTGTTCAAAATAAGAAACTATAAACAGTTTCAGGGAATGGGTGAGCTTTGATGGCACGATCAGGTCCTGATACTATTCTACAGTATAACTCAGCAGATGTGATAATATAAAGTGGGATTTTATGTTCATAGAATCGCATCAGTAATCAAGCTGTGCACATGTGCATTTTATTAGATATTCCCACAGGATCTGGAGGGAGAAAAGGAGAAGAGAGAGATAGATAGAGAAAAGAATTACCCATATCTATACAAATAGCTTTAGTCACTAAAACTGAAATGAAAAACTGACATAGTGTTAGGAACAACTACAAGGGGTGTTCAGAAAGTAATGCACCACATAGGTTTTCTCACAAAGTGTTTAATCAGAATGAAATTTTAAAACATTTCATTAAAAAACAGAATGAAATTTAAACGCATTACACATGGGCATGTCATTTAAACATCTGTATTATTCAACATAATCTCCATCAATTTGTACGACTTTATGTTCCATTGAGGATGGAAAGGAATAAAAGAGAGGAAGAGAGAGATATATATTTCAAGTCTGACATAACAGTTTGCATAGACAGCTGATAAATCAATGAGTCTATTGCATACATATAATAACATATAGTAAATAACATATAAATAAAAGTTCAACAATGTAATGATAGAATAGGATGACAATGTGTAAGTCTTGTGTTAATGCTGAGCATGTAAAAGAATGCTTCACAGCTGGGAAAATCACTCAGTTTGGATGAAAAATTGTTTATTTGCTACAAATTTTCTCAAAGAGAATGGAACACACATGACTTCTTCTTCTTCTGCATCAACTACTGCTATGCGACTACTCCGATATGTGTCATAAACAGGGCGGTGCACTTGAGATCTTCACCTGTCCGCCATAGTTTGTCTTGTAGGGTTGTTTCTGTTGGCCAGATCTCCATTCTCACACTACTCAGACTGGGGCAGTCTTACAGGATGTGCTCTGGGGACTGCTTAGGTGCTCCACAGGTGCAGGCAGCCGAGTCCCTGAGACCCATTCTGTGGAGGTGTGCTCTGAGACTGCATAGTCCCGTTCTGAGTCTGAAGACTGTGGTCTGTGCTTTTCTAATTAGTGTATTTATACTGTTGTGCTCTGAGTTGTATCCTCCATCTTTTTTTCTTCACATTATTTTCCTGGATTGTTTCAGGAGAGTCTTTGCTTCTGTAAAGCTTTGTGTTAGGTGGTGTTGTGTTAGGTTCCCTCCAGCCTGTGTGAGTTTGTCAGCCTTTTCATTTCCTGGTATGCCACAGCGTGCTGGTATCCACTGTAAGACCAGTTCAGATTTTTTGACAGCAAACTGATTTTTTTGCTGTATGTCCTGAATGAGCTTGTTTCGGACATGCGATGGCCTGGAGAACGCATCTTGAATCGCTAAAGACTGCACTATTTTTTTGCTGACACTTGCTGGTCATTGAGAATCTGTATGACTGTAAGAGGGGTTGTTGCCTCTGCTCTAAAGTTGGTGCATGTTTCACCTGCTGCCAGAGAGTGTGTTTCTGTGTTTCCTTGGGGGTGAGTGATGTAGGTTCCACTGCCTCCCTTCCTGATAGCATCTGTAGCTGAGCCATCTGTGAACACACGTGACCATGTGCTGGTGGGATATTGCCGAGTGACCTGGTTCTTTGCTCTGTTTGTATTTTTTGGAGATTATTTCAGGTACTTCTAGATGTATTTGGGCCATGTTTTGGTAGCATGTCCATGGCTCTGGTGTTATGGGTTCCCACATTTCTGGGTCAGTTTCTAAGATGTTTGAATGTTGCATGACACACATGACTATTCACTGAAGTGCAATGATAATGTGTTATCAATAAATCAATAACAGAATGTAGAAATATGATAAAGAAATGAACTCACTTGACCAAAGTGTTTGTACACACAATATACTCCACTTCATCAGTGTATGGATTCTGGAAGCTAAAACTGCTTGTACGCAGCCACACCCACTCTCGGTTAGATGCATGGAATCTGTACATGATGGACATAACCTGACCCTTCAGTTTAAGCACTATAAAGGAGGAAAATAACAGGTTACAGCTAATCATATGCTTATTTACATGTAGTCAAAAAGATGCAATACCACATAGTGTGATGTTTTGTTTTAATACAAATAAAGAGTGTGTCAAAGCTTAGTTTTCAGACGCATCTTCTAAGAGATAAGCAGTTCAAATACTGATGTTAAAGTCACCTGATAATACCTCTCTATTTTTAGACTTGTTTAGCCACATGCATTGAAGTGTCAGAAGTTTAAATTCTCATTGCTGTGTCAAGTGGGTTGCAATGGTCCATATACTTATGAGTTCATGTTGCTGTATTATTTCTGTGATGTTATCTACAAATCTGACTCATGCTCTTCCTTGTGTCTCTTCACAGTACCATCCTCAGACTCTCTCTCTAGGTCAGCATTATCTAAGATGTCCCAGCATGACTTAGGGTCTCATTTGTCTCCTGCCTTGAAATATTGCCTGTGATTAGTATCTATAGCAGATGTTATGTTTCCTATTGTGACCAAATCAAAACAGTTTCATCATCATCAGTTTATGTCATTTCTACTCAATTTCACTAATCCTTAGATCATGGATCACTGTATAATAGCCAGTTCGTTCTACATGAGATGTGAACCAAGAACTTTTGGAGCATGATGCAAGCACTGTACCACAACATCACACAAGTTCTCCCAGTTAGTTTTATAAAACCCAACAACAGACCAAACCAATGTTTCAATTTAATGTTTTGTTTCATTTACGTATCTTACTTCATGTTATGGTTATTTTGTTTGGTATGTAGTTTTAATGCAGTATTTCAACAACATAGATATGCACATGTGGCACCATCAAGTTGACATAGACACACATCCTGCAAGTGTGTCCAACATAGATATGCACATGTGGCACCATCAAGATGACACAGACACACATCCTGCAAGTGTGTCCAACATAGATATGCACATGTGGCACCATCAAGATGACACAGACACACATCCTGCAAGTGTGTCCAACATAGATATGCACATGTGGTGCCATCAAGTTGACATAGACACACATCCTGCAAGTGTGTCCAACATAGATATGCACATGTGGCACCATCAAGTTGACATAGACACACATCCTGCAAGTGTGTCCAACATAGATATGCACGTGTGTCCAACATAGATATGCACATGTGGCACCATCAAGATGACACAGACACACATCCTGCAAGTGTATCCAACATAGATATGCACATGTGGCACCATCAAGATGACACAGACACACATCCTGCAAGTGTGTCCAACATAGATATGCACATGTGGCGCCATCAAGTTGACATAGACACACATCCTGCAAGTGTGTCCAACATAGATATGCACATGTGGCGCCATCAAGATGACACAAACACACATCCTGCAAGTGTGTCCAACATACAATGAACAGAGGAAACACACATGGTCAACCCCCATGTCAGTACAAGACAAGATATTTGGAAATGCACACAAACTTCAATTAACAACTAATTAGTTTATAAATATACAAATCGATGTCTGAAAACATTGAAAGAAGAAGACTGCAGTCTTTTTCATTATCCATATCTAATAAATACAGACTGACCTTGTTCAAATGTTTCCTTCATGTGAGTCTGATCCTCTGTATGGTAGAAATCAAAGGCAATTTTTCCTAGCAGCTCTTGGGGTTGATATCCTAGCACAGCTGTTACCCTGAGTAAGCAACATTCAAAAATATATGATCAATCACTAAAATAAAGGCAAACTGGCTCTTCTTCTTCACCCTTTGCCCCTAGGGACGCATAAGTCCGCAACCAAGGGCTTCCAAAGTGGCTCTGCAACAGGTAATTAGCTACCATAGAGATTGCTACCAGAGGCACACAAATTGAGACTGCAACACTTGATTTAGTAACTCTTGTTATGTTGTCGATATTTAATTTCACTGCAGAGTTTGCAGATTAAAATTACTTGTGTTAAAATATTATTATTTTTCTAAACAGTATTGCTAAAAGATTTAGCCTGGAGTAACATTGGATGTCATGAATGAATGCAAATTTCTTCACCGACTTCTCTTGACACAGAAATATTTCAATTTGAATGAAATTCTTGTGCATGTTGAGTATTTGAAGCACTTGTATAGTAAAATGAAACTTTTGTTTAGAGACCTACTAGAAATGGATATCTCAGATTGGGCAGTGGATCAATGCTGGGTAAATGCGATTTATATTGATATCACATTGCAAGACTATCTGATTGACCTGCATTGTGATATAACAGCTCAAGCTAGATTCCAAAATGTCAAACAGAATTTTTAGATTAGTAGTGATATTGTGGATACATTTCCACAACTCTGTGAGAGCGAAAACTATTATTGTTGCATGTGCAACATCTAATCTGGTTGAATGTGGCTTTAGTTAAGTTGTTATGTGGTTTCAGATGAGTTTTTATGCGGCTTTAGATGAGTTTTTATATGGCTTTAGTTAAGTTTTTCACCTGATAATAAAGCTGTCAATCATCTTGATATTATCAAAAGATGTGATCTACGGTTATCTTTGCAGTCAGTTATTGAAAAGCTTGTTATTTTGCATCAGCCACATTAGATAAAAGAGCAATAAAATTATGACAGTACTTTTCTTAACAGTATATTACAAATGATGCAAACATAATCTATTTTACAACTGCAGATTTTTGTTAAGTACACAGAACTTTTATTATCTTTTTTATTACAATCAACAACATTTCTTTTCACAATTGTACTAGGAATGTGGCAAGAGAGATAAATTTAACAGGAATCACAAACATCCAGACGGTTAAGAACCACTGCTTAAGACTACCACAAAGTATCCTCCACACCATGAAGATACATGTGTAAATATCAAAACAAATCCTTGTATATTATAACTACAGTCATATGTACAAATTAGCAGCTTCTCAGTCTCGCTTCTTGTACATTCACTTTCCTCATCTTATTTCTTTTCTCTAACACTGTTTTGTCTCACAGCATCAAGATAAAAAGAGATTTCCAGAACAGACTGTTGTGCGCGCTTCGTAAACACTGTTTTTTGCCATCTCTGTTATCTCTAAGGTCCACCTTTGGTGTGGACAGCCTTGTGTACATTCATACAAGTACAAAATTATCAGAATGTTCTGACAATTATTGAAGAAAGATTGACAAGAATACATGTCAGCAATCAGGTAAATTGTTTTTTATCTGTCCTTGTCAAGAGCAGAAAATGTTGTAAAGCTTACCTTTGATCTACAAATGTGAACTTTCCATCAATACTGTGTCGTGATATAAATTCACTAGGTGGATTTGGTCCCATAAGGTCACTGCAGTTAGGAGTATTGGTGATCTGGAGACGGCCGATAGCAACCAAGCAGCAGTGATTTGCACCATGCTCATCGGATTCACTACGATCCATCTGTATGCCAGCTGAGAACAATACAATATTTCATCAATCAGCTGGGATCATGTTGAAAACTAAAGTTCAGTACAATTCTAATCAAAATTATCACACATTGGACACGTCTATACAAGCTCCATCCACTAATGTAGCAGCGATTTCAATGTTCCCTCGTTCACTGTATGCAAATGATGTTAATTAAACATGTTATCTTTCTCTTGTGAGAATCCGTGAGCTTTTCTGAGTGCAACTGCCATTTCAATGATGCAGTTCAGTGCCTCTGATACTGTTTTCACATATAAGGAGTAGATGGTATTTATGATGTCCACGCTGTAGATAACTCTTCTATTTGCAATAGATGCTGTTTATCTGCCATTTTATTTCCCATCACCCCTGCATGTCCAGGCGTGTAAAGTCAAGAGAGTTTCTTGAAGCAGTCCAGCTGAATGCTACCTATTCACTGTGAAGTTTGCCTGCATTGATCCTCCTACTACAAAAATTCACTGTGAAGTTTGCCTGCATTGATCCTCCTAAGCATATTCATTTACTCTTTTACTGTGTCTCCCAGGGACAGCAGTCTCCATAGACATACTTGAAGTGGTTGAATTGAATGCATGGCTTTGCTACTGTACCACCCATACTGTCTTCAATGCTTATAACTCCATCCAGATTGCACTCCTGAAAAGTCAACAAACTACCCTTACAGATGACAAAGTGATCTGAACTGAAGCACCTATCAATTAGGTTAAAGACTAAAGTGTTACATGCAGATCAAACGATTACTTTCTAAAGTGTGTCCTGCGGAGGTTCTGGATTATGTTTTGGTTATTACAACTATTACAGAACCAATAGTTATGGTTATTACAACTATTGCAGAACAGCATACATATCAACATAACAATATACGGTCACAGGACAGAGTTACATATCTTGGCAGTACACTTTTCCCACAATGTCATAATTGATGATGAAATATATGCCAAGATGACCTGGGTGCTACTTTGGTCTGTCCCCTCTTCTCAAGATCCATCATGCTTGGGCTAAACCTGTCATGAACATAAGGCTTCTACCAACATAACTCTGAGAGTAATCGAAGTACACAAACCCTCCCGCCACAATATTTCACTATCACCGTGTGAAGACCACACAGTGTACAGGTTGACATATTCTTACTGTCATCATCAACAATATGTGCCATCACCACATCAAAGGTTGACTGCACTGGATTTTCAGAAAATTATATCCTTTCCCTGATAGTACACTTTGACAGGTTTGCTTCATGTTCAACTCTTGATGTTTCCCTCCCAATTATATATCTATATTTACCTTGCTCTTAACTGTTTCTTTTGTACCCAGACAGAAAAAATATTTGGACATCGGCATTGGAATCCATATCCCCATGACTAATTGATAGGTTGCCCTAACAGCTCTGTCATATACTCAGTACTGAACATTAATCAAAGATGTTATTGGTTATTGGTTACTAAACTGACGTCACTGCACTCCGGGCAGACCCATAGGTGCTCAGTCTCCCCAACAGATATCAAAGAGTATGCATACTGATGGTTCCGTGGCTCGCTGATTAAACACACTTCTCACTCTGCCCCTCAGGCATCCAGTTCTACTTATACAAAGGGTAACTCCAAACTGACTAAATCACTTCATCAAAGATGTAAAATAAAAGATGTGAATATCTTAGTTTTCATATAAATTCAAGCATATACTAAATAAATACAACAAATTTACCAGATGCTGGCCAGTTCTTGATGTATCCTGTGACATGCACAACAGCATAAGGTTTTCCATCAGATGCTGGACCAAGTATGCCTCTCTGGCGCATACGTACTGTATGGTTAGCTGTCATAGGATCTGGATGTGCGTTGCCCATGCGTAGCCTGCATATAAAACCCCGGCGTGATCCCATACACAGTCGTATTGATGCTGTAAATTAATGTAAATTAATGTAAACTATTTGAATTTATATAAAACTAACAGGTCACTAGAAGACTATTCTAAACTGAGGAGTAAAAAAACTGATAGTCTAGGCTAAAATAACTATGACTGAAACTCAATTATATTATTAACAAAAACAAATGCTTCTAATTTATCCAAACATATTTGAATCCAGTTAAAGCTCTTTCATTTATCCCACTGAGATCATTTTCCTGTCATGTGTGTTAATATCGAGTTCAATATTTCAAGACTGCAGTAAAACTGTAACAATGGTGAAACACGTAAAAACAAAGTACTGTAGTTTTACAAAGTACAAAAACAATATTCAGCAATGTTTCAAACAAAAGGCCTTTATCAAGCAACGGATTCACCAGAAGGGAAGAAATTCAGATTTCTTATATGGCAGACATAATATATGCGATCAAGCAATAAATCCCTAACAGCCCTAAAATGAGAATGTACTATAAAAACGAAAAGCGTAATGAGAAATATAAATATACAACAAATGTAATTACTAAGTCTAAATTAAGTGATACGATTTGACATTTAACACACTTACTACCACATAAAAAACAGACTGGTCAAATTAATTTGCATTCACTTTTTTCCCACATGTATTAAACTGTAGTTCACTTTTATTATTTCTTTATGAAATTTGATGACATGTAATTGTGTAAATAAATGAATATAATTTTATCACAAGCTTACAGAATGTGAAATAGTAAATTAAGAACCGCTAACAATTAGAATGTGGTACAGTAAAAAAAAAAGTTTAAAAGCTAATTTTACAATGAAACAAATCATGGTGCAAGTCTGCGTAACATAACCAAACAAAACAGACAAATGGATGCATGCTGCAGCACTTAGTGGTAAATGTGTCTGATATTATGAATATTAAAACAGACATCTAACAATAAATATTAAATACTGAACATACAATGACAATTACAATCAGTCAAACAAACATCAATAAAGTCATTTTTACTTACACTGGTGGCCTTCTTTCTTGACAGTTCCAGCTGAAATTTAAAACATTAAGTGATCAGGTCTGACATAGATAGTAACTTCTGGTCAAGCTGCTGGCCACAGTTCCTTCTTTTTCTTCTTCTTCATCGAACGCTCCATATCGACCATTTGTGAACCACTCTGTGTGATTTGTATGTGATCTGAGCCTAAGAGCAATTATACGTTGTGCCAGTTATGTGCCTACAAGTAAGCCAGCACATCCGATTTCTGCGATTCTTTTTATTTACTAGAATAGTTTCCCTAGGTCCTACATCAATCGCCTCTTACGACATGCCTTGTAGGTTGCAGTGGTACTATTCTTTGCTTTCCGTGTGGGCCCTCAGCACCACACGAGTGCGCCACAGATTCAAACACATACATATCACAAATTTGATTTATAAATCAAATATAATATAGAACATTTAACTATGTGTATTAACAGCATTGTGGAAGCCTCAGAAAAAGCAACGACTATGGGAGTAAACCCACCAAACAGAAAATCCGGAGTGTGAAGCTCTAAGGCAGGTATTATGTGCTGCACTTCCGGCAGCTCCTGTAACCAAACTGATACTAGATTTTGTGCATGTACTCCTCTGGACTCTGTCAGCAAGACAAGAGGGGTAGTTGCGATTGGGCAACTTGGCTACTCCCTACAAATTTCGTAGCCATGCATATGGGAAAGTCAGTGCCGCACAAAGGGAGAGAGAAATTGAGGTGGCAATGAAAACAATATATTATCAAACACAATTAAAATGAACAACAAAACAATACATTATCACACAATATTTAAATGAAAAACAAAACAATAAAATAACACACCCAACTAAAATGAAAAACAAAACAACACCCCACCCAATTCCAATATAAAACACAGCAATACATTAACACATAGTTACAATCTAAAACAATAAATATCTTTACTACAATGAGCCTGCAGAGAGTTATCAATAACTTACTTTTGAGATCAAGGATTCTGCCTGTGTTCTGTGACTCGGTTGTCGACAACTGCTCTCTTACTTTCTCAACATCATCTGGGTGTGTTAGATCATACAAAGTCGTACCAAACAAGTCTCCCTAAATGGAAAAGTCAAATCATAAATTTTCTAATTGTCCACTGCTGGCCTTAATTAAAATGTTATATGTACAATAAAAAACCTAAGAAGATTTTAATCCGATGACAGAAATTAGGATCAGATTCATGAGATCGGAGCACTCCAAGAGTTGGCCCTTGTAAAAGGTTGCTGTTGGGATGATGTGCTGAAAAACAGATCTGTCGAGTCAAAAGGCACAGATATCGCAGCCTTGCTGTAAACTGCGATCCAACATACAAGACACACTTTTCAAAGCAAATAAAGAAGAGAAATAAAATATTTACAATAAACACCATTTGAAGAATGACAGCAGAGTAAACACAGTGGAGAAAGCTTGTTGATTTCATACAAGACTTTCATAGTCCATGTTTAACATTGGTAGCAGAGGATGGTACAACACTGGAAACCAGACCGGTAACAGTGTAATGACAAAAGAAAGAAGCAGGGGATTGGTTTGAATGTATCACTGATGATAAGGAAAGCAAGCTTTCACCCATCAAAAAAGTCATAGTCACTTTATTAGGTGCCATGACTGCACCTAATATGGCGACTCCGATGCAGTGGATGCAAAGCAATAGGTTTTGCCATGACTGCACCTAATATGCGACTCGATGCAGTGATCAGCAATAGGTTTGCCATGACTGCACCTAAATGGCGACTCCGTGCAGTGGATGCAAAGCAATAGGTTTTGTACGCAAAAGGTGGACCATGGAAATAACAGATGCAGTGAAAGATATCATTTATGAAGTGGACACAAAATCCTGTTCTATACATCTCTTCTTATCCTGACGCTGCGGTAAAACAGGATTAGAGAAAAGACGAACACTACGCCCAAATTCAAAGCGGTGGAAAAATGCTATTTATAATCTGTATTTTAACTTACATACTGATGATGGGGTGCTTCAGTAATGGTGTTCGTTGGTATGTTACATTATTGACCTTCTAACAAATGGCTTTGATTTCTCTATGAACTCTGCTATCCTAAGTACACATTCTTTCAAAGTATTTGAACTCTGACCTGCTTAATTTTATAACCTTTTACATCTACGCTAAGTGAGCTTCCTGACTGCTGATCTTCATACTTTCTGTCGTTACGGTGTATTTATCTTCATGTTGCATCTTTCATATCATCAGGTGCTGTTTCTGCATCAAAGGTGGACTGCACTATGCCTCCAACATCCCGTCTCTTGTCTTGGTGAAAAAATTATGCCAGACTGAAATTTGCCCATCTCTTGACGTTTCCCTCCTACTAATGTCTCAGTCTTTCTCTTGCTCGCTGTCCTTCAGTTTTACCCTCCAACAAGGTCTTGATCTATCTGTCATGTCTCTTAATGTGCCAGAAATATATTATTTTATTTTCATTTCCTGTAGTACCTCTGAAGTCAGAAAGCCGGACCACCTGTATGGCGGGGAGGTACTGATAAAAGGAAAGCAGGCCTTCATGCAAAAATCAGTCAGAAGTGCCATACCAGGCGCCCTGACTATGTCTGAATTCATAGCGGGCAAACGCAAGAAGAAGAATTTCCTGTAGTAATTCTTTCAGACAGACACGCTAAATAAATTATTACAATTTTTTTAAAACAACATATACTCAAGATAGGCTATGCCTGTGGTTCGTAAAACATAATTCTATAGTAGACACACTGTTTAAGTTAAGCGCACTTAAACAAAATAACATTTTTGTATAAAATTATCATTTGATCTACAATTACATTTGGCATTATAAACTTCAAATAACAAAATACTGCAAAAACCTGTACAAAAACTGACAACAATCAGTACAAACTAAGGAAAAAAAAACAAGTTGATGGGTAGGATTAGTATACCTCTACAATTGATATGTATCATTTTAGCTTAGAAAAAAACCTGTACCGAAAAATATATGACTAGAAAAATCTGAACAAAATACTATACACATTATCTCAGTGTGAATGAAGTGCCACATTACGTGGCTTTGGGTTGAACTCCTTTTTACCAGGAGCCACACTAAAGGTAGTTTTTTTTATTCTAAAAACAAATGACTTGTAAAAACATGACTTTTGCCCTGTCCACTAATATTATTTATGCGTAATATATATAATGTTCACTGATATTATATATATATATGGCCTTTTGTCTTTACAGACGGTCAATTGGCAAGTGTTTTACTGTGACAGCTTCTGAATTTTCACTTTTCTCTGTCTCAAAGACTGCGCCTTGCGCAATATGGCTTTCAACACAACTCTGTCATCAGCTAGTTTTTCCCATGTGGTGGGACCTATAGAAAAGATTTTCATTGAGGCTTTGCAGACATCTTTATATCTGAGTAGTGGTCTGCCCTGGTGCCTCTTCCTCCGAAAGTTCACAGAACAACATTTGTTTTGGTATGCGACAAGTTTCCATTCTTCTCACATGCCCCAACCATCTTAGTCGTCTACTTCTGAGCATGCCCATGATGGAAGGCAGGTTTGCATGTTGCAGTACTTCAGAGTTGGTTATCTTGTCATACAACCTGATGTTCATAATCTTGCGGAGACATCGAAGGTGAAAGATGTTAATTCTCCTCTCAGTGTCTTGAGTAGGCTGTCCATGTTTCTGAGCCATATAGTAAAGAACTAATTATACAGGCTCGATATATTTGAATCTTCATCTGGAATGTTAGTTTTGTGTTGTCCCACGCTGACTTTGATAGTTTGCCGAATGTAGTAGCCGCACTCCCTATACGATCACTCATATTAGTTGGTAATATATGTTTAAGATATCTTTATAGCCTGCCTGCCCAGCGTGTTCGTAGCGCGTTGGACTGCGGGTGACTAGCCCTCTGTGAGTGCGGGTTCAATTCCGCGGTCTGGCAGAAAAGCTACAGGTTCCCCAGATTCCCAGTGTTCGTGGCACCGAACCGAAGGGTTACGATGTCCATGGCACCGAGCCGAAGAGCTGAAAGCTCAAGTGCTTCTGGATCGGAGGAAAAAAAAGATATCTTTACAAACTGTATATGAAATACAACATGTGTATTTGAAAAATGATTATTTATGATACACATAATAAAGTGATCTATTTATCATCTCACCTGGCTCTGATTCAGAACTGGTGTGATTGAGTCTGACACATAAATTATTCTTCCAGTATCACACTGGACTACAAACAGGAATCCATCTGCAGCCTGAAACCAAATGATTATAATATTACATATTCCTTCCTGTTTTTCAATTGAAATATTGGATATTTTCTACATCTGAAATATAGTCCCTTGTATAAATACAGAGGTCAGTGTAGTTTTACTGCTAGTGTTGTTTCACTGGATCAGTTGTTTTGCCTCGGAATCTCATATTTAAGTAAGATTAATATCTAAACAAGAAAAATTCTGGAAGGTTACCAAGATTTTCAAAGCCAACAAGAAGCTCATGGGTGGTGTGGAGTTTTCAACTAGCTAGGTACCCTGAGAGATTCAAAATTTCTTTTTAAATATAACCAAAAACATCATTGATTTTTGACTTGTGTTGATATTTTCATCAAATTTTGTGGGAGAAATTAATTGTTTTATGTTTATATTGCTGACTGCCAATGTTATTGTGTTTAGGGTACAGTGATGTTATAAAGCTCAAAGTGAGAAACATTTTTTTTCATTTGCTTTTTGAAAATTATAATGAATTCGGTTGGGAAAAATTAGGAAACATAGTGGCGAAGGGGGCTGTGGAAGTCTTACAGCATTTTCAAGAAGGGGAAAAAAGGTGACACCAGCTGAAAAAAAAAGGTTGAGAACCACTGGACTTGGGCATATATTGACTTTTATATAGATTATTATCGATACAAGTTCAAACTGCAGTAAAAATATGTACCAGCTGCAAAACAGTAAAAATGAAGTAAGATAGTTTTACCAAGTTCAAAAACAAGATACACCGATGTTTCAACCGAACGGCATAAGTCAAGCAAAGAATACAGGACAAACAACTTATATCACTGTCGACTCTTCATATATGAAGTTCACGCCCCTATCAATCACCAGTGAACATGCATGATTGGTGACTGGAGTTGAGCACTCCTTTCACCATGAGAGATAACCATGATTGTGTTGTTTACATTGAGGTGATTAATAAAGATTGAAAAAGATACTGATAGAGTAGGGTAGAAAATCTCATCAGCGTGACCAAATTACGCAATGTACAAACTATATCAATGTAATAAATAATTTGTCATAATGGACATACCTCTAATATCAGATGTTTGAGTTCCTGATCTGTGAGAAAAGAAGGTCTGTATGAACCATCGCTACCTGTGTTGCCAGTACCTAGAAAACACAATGTTTGTTATCTGTCATTTGATAGAAAAATATTTCAGTTTTCAAACGCACTCATGATATGACAGTTACACATGGTTGATATCATAATATTTTAACAAAAGTTATGCTTACTACACATGTGTGTGTGTGTGTGTGTATATATCTTCTTCTTCTTCTTCTTTCTCGAATCCTGTATGCCTCACAGCGTCAGGTCAGGAAGAGATTTCTAAAACGGGCCCTAGTATGCGCTCGTAGATAGTCTCTTTGTCGCCTCTGTTATCTCTGAGGTCCATCTTTTGCGTGGCGGCCTTTTGCTTTGTACCCATTGTATCGGAGCAGCATTGCTCTTTGGGTGCACTGTCTGATGGTAATCTGCTTACGTGACCGAACCATTTAATTTGTTGTTTCTTGATGAAGTCTAGTACTGATGTTGTACCCACTTTTTCCTGATGTCTTCATTTCTCAACCGGTCTCTTCTTGTTACACCCAGCATTCTGCGTAGACACTTCATCTCTGTTGTGACTAGTTTTCTTCTATCGTTTGTTGTCAGTGTCCAGGTTTGGCACTGGTAACATAATGTGGGAGAAAGATTGTGTTGAACATTGCTCTTTTTGTGTTCATGGTGACGTGTTTGCATCTTAAAATTGGCGCCATTTGCCCTATCATTTGATTTGCTTTGTTGCATCTGTGTTGAATTTCATTAGTTATTCTTCCATTTGCTGAAAAATGCTCCCCAGGTATGTGAAATCTTTTGCTTGATTTAGTAGATGATTATCGATGGAGATGTTGGTAGTGTTTTCCTCTCTGGCGAATGTCATTACTTCTGTTTTGTCGATGTTAATTCTCATGTTGTATTCGTTACATGCTAACTGGAGTCTGTTGATGTGTTGTTGTAGCTGTTCTTCTGTTGTTGATATGATTGCCTGATCGTCTGAAAAAAGAAATTCATTTAAGAGTTCTCCGAGGTTGTTTCCTTCGCTGGTGTTAGCTATTTTACAAATGTGGTCAATGTACGTGATGAATAGCAGCGGGATAGTACGCAACCTTGTCTTACTCCTGACCCTACGTGAAACTTTTCTGATAATCCTGTGTTTGTTCTAATCGTACATTGGCTGTCAGTATAAATGTTCTTGCAAAGGTTGATTAGGTGTTCATTAACCCCATAGGTTGTTAGTATTTTCCACAACTTGTGCCTATCTACGCGGTCGAACGCTTTTCCTGATCTACAAATGCAACGTGTAAATGTTTGTCGGATTCGATAGTCCTTTCTACTAACTGTCTGAGGGCGAATATTGCGTCTGTACAGCTTTTGTTCTTCCTGAATCCCATTTGGGAGTCATTAAGCTGTGGCTCGATGATGTGGCGGAGCCTTTTCTCAAGTATTTTGCAGAATATTTTCCCAGTGTGGCTCAGTAGCGCTATGCCTCTATACTTTGTACAGTCCTCTTGCTACCTTTCTTCTTCCAGATGGGAACAATTGTAGCATTCCTCCAATCTTCTGGTATATGTTTTATATATATATATATATATATATATATATATATATATATATATATATATATATATATATATATATATATATATAAAGGGTTTTAAAGCCAAAGGATTGACTTCATTGCACCGGGTTTTACCCCATATGGCTCGGTCCCTCTGCAGAAATGGCACGCCACCTGACGAGAGTATTGCACAAAGCACGCACTCCGTAGCTCCGGCAACAATCCTAGGGGTCTCTGGAAAAAACTGCACTCGTGAACAGAAGGCCACGGTCTGGATTCGAACCACGACCTTCGACTCGCAAGGCAAAGGGCTTAACCACTCAGCCACAGAGACCCCATATATATATATATATAAACCGGTCTGGAGAAGAAAGTGTAGTTTGTTAATATTTACCATTGAATATCAATTTTTTAACTACTCTTTGCCATTTGTTTGCTATATCAGCACAGGAGAGTAAGTATGTTGTGCTATGGTTTACAACAGTTTATAACATCTGTATTGCTCTAAATTAAAAATTTGTATCATTATTTTTTTAAATTCCATTTTTACTCATTGAATGTCACAATATAGATTTCTGCTGCTCTGTTTCCTCACATCTTTTGCTGACACACTTGTGTACATGTATGTCCATATATCTATTGGGTATGTTTTATGTGTATGATATTCTGTTGCTGCTTTCAGAACTTGTACTAGGATCTCACCTGTACTTTATAGGGAACTGAAAGGATTATTACCATTGTTATGCATAAACATGGGGAGGGAGGGGGCATATGCTGGCCAGAAGAGAGCCACTGAGAACAGAGTGTAGCAGAGAAACATGATTGGAAAATTGTATTACCACTTGTTAAAATGACTAGCATTAACATATTTGTTCATAATAACTGTTAGATTACTTTCAATAGCTTACCCCGTAATGTTTTCATATGAGATACAGCCATACGCAGTATTGTGAGTTTGTCAGGTTTACGAGCTAAAGTGCTACATGTAGGCACCATATCACAAAGTTCATTTATATATGCTGT
Organism: Arion vulgaris; assembly: GCA_020796225.1. Taxonomy (NCBI): domain Eukaryota; kingdom Metazoa; phylum Mollusca; class Gastropoda; order Stylommatophora; family Arionidae; genus Arion; species Arion vulgaris. Next base: position 108,690,073 of record CM036753.1, on the reverse strand, counting down.
CATCTTATTCCTTCTTCGTCTCTCGATCTCACAGTGACTTTCCCTGCAAAATATTTCAGTTTTGAATGATTTACTTATAGCACCATCATCACTGCACTTTGGTGAATAACTATGAGTGCTACAATTTCTTTCTTAAATAGAATAATTGCATAGGAAATGTACAAACTCTGGTGAGGGTCCTAGATGTCATTCTAAAAAATTTGCAAGAATTTTTTTCAATTGATATTAAATATTTTTGCCCGGCAATGACTTTCTAGTCCCAAGAATTTGTTTACCTGCTTAACTTGAATACAAGACCCACATTTTATTGTTTGTCTCCGATAGGTCTAGGTATTCATTCTCACTTAATCCAAGATTTATATTATTTGTCTCCGATAGGTCTAGGTATTCATTCTCACTTAATCCAAGATTTATATTATTTGTCTGATCACTCTAGACAGGATGTGAACCAAGTACCATTGGAGCATTAGAAGAGCACCATACTCGACAGCACAAAAATCCTAATTCAGTTTGATCACAAGAAAAAATGATGAGAAATAGGCCACGGTCTGACCATTACGATCAGCACTTGTATAGAGGCAGGGCTTAAACTTCAGACAGAGACCCAGATAATTATAATATATCAAGCCGGTCTGGAAAAAAGGGAGTTTAAAACCCTTTATTTTTTTAATGTCTAACTTTATTTTTGACTATTAAATAATATTTCTAGCAACTTTATATTTAATATGCTCTAAAATTAAAAATTTGATTATTTTTAGATTCATTTATCATCGTATGTCACAGATAGATCTGTGCTGACTTCTGAAAGTTGTTCATAATGTCAAATTTTTGGGTATGAGTGTTGATATTCTGTGATGCTTAAATTGTACTAGTCTCATGTTTTATAGAACTAGTTATTACATTTTATGCTTCATGGTGAAACATATGCTCCAGAGATGAGAAGAGGGGCAAACATGATGAATTATTTTTCTAGCATTAGATTTTTCAATCTTTGAAAAACTTCCGAATTTTCAGAGTACAGCCTAGAAACTCAGGTTTAGAAAAGTTAAAAAAAATAATTGCTTCCATTCTGTTACCTGCGACCCAATCAGTTCCCTGCAAATTTTCGGTTTTGAATGATTGATTTTGACCTCAATGCTTTGGTGAAGCAAATATGCTATTTTTCATTAAATAGAAAATTGGAAATGTACAAATTTCTTTCATAGAGTCATTCTAAAATATTGCTTTTTTAATTTATACTAAAAAATACTATTTTAGTCCAAAATTGTTATGTTCATTGAATACAAGACAATTTTATTGTTTCTCATAAGTTAGGTATTCGTTCTATTTGTTTATATTATTGGTTTATATTAGCAAAACCAATATTGACAGGGCTGGTTGACCCACATCCTTCAGTTGATCACAGAAAGTAATTGGGGAAATTATGCAACATACAACCAGTGTTGGATCACTAGGTATAGAGCATAGGTTCCCAAACTATGCAAGCTTGCCACCGTCCACTTTGCAAGACATACATTTTGTAACTTTTGCTGTAAAACATAAAAACGACTGAAATCACATTCTTCTGAGGATTACAAATGAAATTAAAATGTTGTGACAGACTTTTCTTCTGTTAATGTATATAATAGGAATAGATGGGTGATGTTGTTTTGTTTGAAAGTCAAATATAAGCATTGTTTTTGTTTATGGTTAAAATATAGCAAATAAATTTACAGCATCTGTGTTTTATTGCCAGTCTTAAATTTAATCACATAATTTGGATGCTACAGTGAATGTTTTTCCTTGGCCACATATAAATTGTACACATATCAGAAAATTTCAACAAAACTTATATTAAATATTTTGGGATACAAAATGAAAGAAGTTAAACCTGGCAAAGCGCTCCTTATCAGCCCCCTCTGGTCCAGTTCCAAAAGAACCTCCTTGACTGTCATCATCATCATCTGATCTGGGAAATAAATTTATTACACAGAATTATTGACAGAACCAACTTCACTATACTCAGGGCTGACCTATTAATGTTTAATCACTTCCAGTGGATGACAAATGGCAAACATGAATATGATCTGTCTGTGGCATGCCAGTTATACAGATAGTTTGCTAGTTTTATCCATCTTCTTAGGTGGATCTTAGTTACTCTGTCAAATTCTTACAGTCTCAGCAATGCTATTTAATTGTTTGCCATGCCATTAAGCAAGTCTCCTGGAGGGACAGAGGAACAAACAACAAGATATTGAACACACTGGGATTTCCAGCATAGCCACTCTCCTCCGTCAATGAAGCGTGTAGATAGTTTGGCCACTTGTGTCAGATAGATGATTGCCGGATACCTAAATATATCTTGCACAGATAGCTGACTTACAACTTCTTCTTATGCTCCATATCGACCACTTGTTAATCACTCTTTGTGATTTGTATGTGATCCTAGCCTAAGAGTGAATGTACGATGTGCCAATTATGTATCTACAAGTAGGTCAGCACATCTGATTTCTGCAATGCTTTTTATTTACTAGGGTAGCTTCCTAGACCCCTACCTCAGTCACCTCTTACAACATGCCTTGTAGAGGGCAGTGTTGCTATTCTTTGCTCACCTTGCAAGCCCCAGTAACACATGGGCGGACATACAACAAAAGAATTGTGGGGCGACACTTCCTTTACCACAAGGAAGTATGCAAACAAAACTTGAAACAGGGAGCTGACCTTCGACAAAAGAATTATGGGGTAACACTTCCTTTGCTACGATAAAAAGGAAACAAATAACTTGCAAAATGAAATATACAGTATTCTATTTGAGTTCAGAAACAAGGAGAAAGGTATTTCTAAATTACAATATAAATAATACTCCTTACAGAGTTACACAAAAGTGTACTATAGTTCATTCCAAAATTCGTGATCATCGTTACCAACCGATATAAAATCATCCACTTGACATAAATTTTAGATTTTTATATTTTAATATAGGTAACAGTGACGACCTTCCAAAAGTATTTTTGCCCACCCAAACCTTTAGTTCTGTAAGAATTTTATTATATGTTATTACTAAATTTACCGCGATGTTGATCTGGTATACTTGTCGAAATTTTACAGTACGATTGTCAAGTTTCTCTATAACTAAGCATTTCCGTGTTCCACATGCAATTCAGTGCTAGTCAAAATCGGGAATCCCGTGGAATTAAGCAGTTCACAATGTTTCCTACTGACTGTCATTGGCGTATGTACGCAACATTTACTTTCATTTATAGAAGTGGAAGGTATCATTTGTTCACTATGTCACATTTCTTTTTATAATATGTAATAGGGATACGCCTTTGCAAACATTCGCCACCATTTTGTGTATTAATGTAAATTCTAAACTTTGGTTACCATTTTGTTGTGCTTATGTAAAGTTATATAACAAAAAACGTTTTTAGCATCAACAAGCTACCTACCATTTAGTTAAGCATGAATTCTTAAGGTCTTGAGGTATATAAGACTGCATGCAAAAAAATTACTTTTATCCATCAGGTAGATTTCGTACAAATTAAACCTTAGTGTGACCACGAATTTTGGAACGAACTATAGTAATAACAGCACATTTGAATACTCACTCTTGATCATTCTTTCGCTTCCTCTGTTTTCCATCTTAAAATAAATAAAAATGTAATTCCTCGTATGTCATATAATTACAATATTTTGATCTTCTTTCAAAATTACAATGAACAGTATTAGTAAATGGATTATGTTGTTACAATTTCATATTTCATCATCATCATCCAATAGCTTGTCCTGAGCAGAATTTTGTCATCCCTACAGTCCTCCGAATTTCTCTCTCATAGGCCAGATGTCCTGCCTCTGCAGCCATCATGTTCAAAACGTCAGTTACATCCTGAATACATCTTCTCCGTGGTCTTCCTCTTCTTCTCTTTGCCGGTATGCCTCCTTCCATGATAGTCTTCTCCAGCCCTTCATGTCTTTTTAAATGTCCAAAATATCTCAATTTTCTCTTTCGTATTTGTAGCATCAGTCAGTTTTCTTTGATTTTGAGTTCTTTCTGGATAGATCTATTTGTTCTCTTTGCTGTCCAAGATATACAGAAGACTTTTCTATAACACTTATATTCGAAAGCACATATATGTTTTTCCACTGCTTTATTAAACGTCCATGCTTAACACTCATACGTTGCCACTGGGAATATGCATGCTCTTAGTATTCTGAGCTTTGTTTTCTTATCAGTTCCGTTCCATACTGTTTTTAGTTGTTTAATTTTTGTAAAGCCATGTTTGTTCCTCTTTTAATTTCCTTCATTCCATTTCCATCTGTTGTTAGCAGTGAACCAAGATATTCAAAACTGTTCACATTTTCTACTTTCTCTCTGCTGATAAAAATATCTTTTGTCATGTTCGTTTTATCTGTTGTCATTATTTTTCTTTTTGCCGCATTGAGATATAGATTTTATTTTTCGCTTTTATCTTTCACGTCTCCTAATAATTTCTCAATCCCTTTTGTGATGTTGACAGTAACACTGTATCATCGGTGTAGCATAGTTCAGGTATTTCTCTTCCTCCGATTATAAAAGGATCTTCTTGTTCTTTTCCGCTACCTTCTGTAACATTCCTCATGTTTTCTGCATATATGTTAAACAGACAAGACGACAAAATGCAGCCTTGTCTGAATCCCTGCCTTATGTAAAACCAATCTGATGTATCATCACATGTTCTTACAGCCGCCATTTGATCACTATAAAGTTCTCTTATGATCTGTATTAAATGTGATGGAAATCCCATTTCTCCCATAATCTTCCACAATCCCTGATGGTCTACACAATCAAATGACTTTGAGTGGTCAATAAAGCATGAGTATAGATCTACATTATACTCTCTATATATTTTTATGATGGTTCTCATGTTAAATATATGGTCACTATATGTTAAATATAGGGACATGCTACTTGATAATATTAACTACAGGGTGTTCAACTTAAAAGCAGCCCCAGTGATAAATAGAAATTTGCCAGGTACGCATTGCATCTCGTCTATTTAAACCGGTTCTGACTAGCTTGTCCTACGTCACATTTGTTCATCGCCCCTTCCCACACTACAATTACACACCATCACATAACCTTGACCTATACGTCATAACTGAACCTTCCCATTTCCATACATATATGCCAGATTAGCTCCATTCACAGGCTGCTTTTAAGTTGAACACCCTGTATTAGTATTAATAATTAACTATCTACGTCTATAGACTTTAGTACAGTGAGTATCAGATTATTAGTATATCAATAATAATATCAGTATACTATTAGTATCATAGATTCATACACTACTACTAAGACTATTATACTATATATTAACTATATAAGTTAGTTATTAAATTTTAATTATAGTTATTTATGAAGGTCTCCTATAGTTATTAATTAATCAATAACTGAAACTGCTGAACTGAACATACTATCTATCAGTAGCACACTACTACAGTGTCTTAGTCTACAGTCACCCACTAGTGCCCACTACTCCTCTACTACACTACAACTGTCTACAGTACAGTGCTCAGTACAGGTAACAGTGTACAGTAGTACACATTGAGCTGCCCAAGTTGAACTAAAGTACAAACTACAAACGGTCTCTGTGATACATTACTACATAGTCGATTGGTAACAGAATCTGCCCTAACAAACGAGCTATTCTTACCACTACCCGAAGGTTCAGGCGATAATGTCACTGTCGCCATTAGACACAGTCTTGGACTACCCTTGCCATAAATATATAAACATTCGGCAACAATGAGCTGTGCATATGAAAACAAAGATCTCTGGTTAGCAGACCGAGTTTTGACGAGTTTAAGTTCGCGGAAAACGGAAGTGGTTCGTGAAATCCCAGATTGCAGCATTAATAATAATTCCTCTCGTACCGTTATACGTTACATAGGGCCTGCAAGTAATTTCTCCATACCGCTCTATCCTGGGCAACTCGCTCAATCTCCTCCATGGAACTGAGACATATATTTCCTGCCTCTCTCAGCAAAGTTCGTTTCAGAGTCTCCTTAAGTCGACCTCTCTTTCTTGAACCCTTTGCATCCCACATCAATGCCTGCTTTGATATTCGTTGAAGATTGCAGCATTAGTCACAAATATATACAGTATCAATCAATCTAGTGCCATTCCTGTCGGAGTTGGTGACCATGTCTCTCCGCAACTCTCCTTCTATCTCACCCCACCCTCTACCCTGGTGCAGTTCATCAGTTCTAACGTCGATCTCTTGTTTAACCAATACGTTATCTCTGTCTGTATTCCACAATCTCATCTGACTTTATCTTACCTGTATTTTGTTTGTTGTTACCAAATGTTCCAAACTTCCTCTTCGCATTGTGTCCGAAGAACATTGTTTAAAACCTCATAATTTGTTGTTTTTGCTGCCTATGGAAGTTTCCGCACTCTTCTGCAAAACTACACCTCTGTGGCTTTCATCGATCTTACTGATTGACAGTGGTGTCCCTACCAGGAGCAAAGCTGCAGTCTGTATAGCTTTCCACGGAGGTACGCAAGCTTCCCACCACTACAAGGTAGGGACCTCGCAGTGAGATATCTAATCTAATAGCCGTTCATCGCAAGCGATGATGACAACAGTCTCACGCGTGTGCTGCTGTACTTCTCTGGTGTTTGCGAAGGTGACTGTAGAGCTAAATCCTAGAACACAATCCCCTACTACAGGTGGGGCATACATGATCAAGGTTAGACATGTTGGTGTTGTGTATTCTGTCTTTTCGCGCATCTCGTTTTTTCTGTACCTCAACAGTACGATGTTTCTCAGCTATGCAGGTTCCTCTTGTTTTGTTACAGCGCCACATTTGACGATCTTGCGGAAGGGATTCCCAGCACGTGGTGTCTATATCGAATCATTTCAGAGACACTTTAACTCTTTAAATCGATTTTTCTGTCCACCAGCAGAACGTCTGCCCCCATCAAGTTCCCCATACATCGACTGTTTTTGGATGCGTTTATCAGGCATCCGAGCAACATGACCGGCCCATCTCACTTGGGATTTCTGTAACAGAGTGTTGACACTTGGGAGTTTTGCTCTTGTGAGGACTTCGCTATCTGGAATGTTGTCCTGCCAGTTTGTTTTTAGTATTCTGCGTAGACAGCTTGTGTGGAAGTGGTTTGGTTTTCTTGCGTGTCTGCTATACAATGCCCATGTCTCGCTTGCGTGTAGCAGTGTGGTTAGCACTATAGCCTGGTAAACTTTCAGCTTTGTGGCTTATTCTCTTCCTGTCCCACATAGTGACACGTAGTCCGAACGCAGCACTGGCTTTGGATATCCTATTCGAGATATAAGGGTATAATATACCACGCATCTTCTATTTTGCAGTAACGGCTCCAACTTCATACTGGACTTACTCGTAGTTGTCCGGTATGCTTTGCTCTGCAATGACCGTACCATTAACGCTAGCACTGGAAACCCCAGCCTGACTTCTCAACATGATGCACAGATCCATCGTTGTAAACGACAAGATCATCGTCTCTTGCATTATTTGCTATTAGCTGCTTAACTTCGAGTTCGGTCTTCATGTTGACCCAATCTCTACATTTTTTTCCAAAAGTAATAACAAGTTGACCATGCTACCATATATTGGGATCTATTCAGTAGATCCCTTTTCGGTAGAGCCTCAACTGTGGTCACCTGGCTAACTGTTCTGTCAGCTTGGACCATCCACGACATGACACGTTTTATTCTCGTACCCTTATTATCATTGGTATTTCTGTGCAATATATATCTTTGATCAATAGTAACTCGCATATATGCTTTGGTTTGGGTGATTGCAATGACGGGAACATAGTTATAGAATGTCAAGCATATATCTTATCTTTACAATGGGAGTGTCACTCGTGCAGTCAATGACTATACGTATGCCTTCATTTCTAAATACGTTTGGGTAATGATCGTGAAATTGTGATTGAAACGGAGGGATCGGAAGTTCGCCACCAAAAGTCCGAATGGGTCTTCTCAGCAATTCATAAGGCAGACAGATAAAGGAAGCCCGTTGTGCATTTAGTATGACAACAAGTAGCATGGTAATGGAAGTACTGGTGGCGACTTTTGCACTACTCTAGCTGAGTCACAAACTACACTCATACGTGCAACCTGAATTACTCCTTGAGTATGATTCGGAAGCGGGAGTCTAATTCGGTGCGCAGACAATGGACTACAAGCGTCAACAATTCGAAGAATTACAGACTTCTTCATTCTGGAACACATGTGTGTCGATGGCAGTCAGTAGCGAACAGTCAATGGACTAGCATATATATATATATATATATATATGGCCTTTTTCATCTTTCAATCAATCAATCAAGTGCCATGCCTGCCGGCGTAGGCGATCATGTCTCTCCACAACTCTCTTTGCTTGGTGCATGTAATCAGTTCTGACGTCGATATTTTGTCGAACCATGATGTCAGGCCATCCAACATCTTCTCCTCTGTCTTCCACGATCTCCCCTTTCCCCTGAATTTTACCTGTAGTCACCAAATGTTCTAAACCTTCTCTTCGCATTATATGCCCGAAGAACCTTGATTGTCGGATTCTTATTCTTTTGATAAGGTTTCTTTGTGTGCAGGCCTGATTTAAAACCTCCACGTTTGTTTTCTTTGCTGTCCATGGAATTCTCAACATTCTTCTGTAAAACCACATCTCTGTGGCTTCCAATGATCGTATTGATTGTTTGTTCAGTGTCCATGATTCGCTGCCATACATAAGAATTGGTTCAATATAGCATTGGAGTACTCGTTTTCGCAGTGTCATTGGTAGTGAGTTCACGCATAGTGTGTTCTTCATTTTCATAAAAGCTGCTTTCGTTTGAGCTATTCTACTCCTAATCTCTGTTGTACATCTTCCATCTGGTGTTAAGAATGTTCCTAGATACTTGAATCGATGGACTTGTTTCAGTGTTGTGTTATTTATTTTGATATTGCATGTTGGTGTTTCTTGTTTCTTGGAGACAACCATAACCTCTGTTTTCTTTATATTCATGCTTAATCCTTTCTTTTCACTTTCTCTCACTAGTATGTCTATCAAGTCTTGCAGATCGTGTTCATTTGTAGCCATGAGAATTGTGTCATCAGCGTACCTTAGGTTGTTTATATTTTGTCCACCGACTGCTATTCCTGTCTTTTCTTCTATAGATCTCATGATGTGTTCACTATATAAGTTGAATAGGTCTGGTGAGAGTACGCACCCTTGTCGTACTCCTAACTGTATCGCCTGATAGATTCCAATCTTACTCTCTAGTCTAATGGCTGCGGTTTGTTGCCAGTACAAATTCTTGATCAGTCTAAGATCTTTACCATCAATATTTATACTTTCTAACATGCTGATTATTTCTCCATGTTTTACTTTATCGAAAGCTTTCGCGTAGTCTATGAAACATAGGTATAAGTCCAACTTCATTTCTATTGATCTTTCAATTATTGTTCTTATTGTATATATTGCGTTGTTTGTTCCTCTGCGTCTTCATCTTTACTGACGGTCAATTGCAAGTGTTTTACTATGACAACTTCTGAGTTTTCGCTTGTCTTTCTTGTCTTTCAGCTGATCCTAAGTCTCTTTTCAAAGATATATATATTATGTTATATATATATATATATATATATATATATATATATATATATATATATATAGTCTCATAAAGATGCGGTACATAACTAAGATAATGATGAAATAAATTCGAACAAGGTGATTGAAAATATTTTGAGCATATTTGAAAATCTTATAGAGAAAATAAAATCATTAAAAAAATGCAATGAGGGCAAATGTGATATTATCATCATGTGCGGTGCTGGCTCGAATATGCGATAATGTATTTCAACAAGCGTCTGTGCCAAGTACTAACTGTCAATTCCGATGCTGACAGGTGTCCGTGTCATGATGTTAAACTGTTCATAAATGTTTTTTCTTTCTATCTCATCCTCCATTGATTTCTCCACCTGTCACCGTGTATTCTTTAACTCCTTTTTCACGCAGCGCCAAAAATGGCAATGTTTATTTATTTGCTCCCCATGCGAGCCTTGACAACACACGGGCGTATGTAATGTGTGAAAGTCATTCTGAAAACATGGACCTTTTTTAAAAGTAAACTCGAATTGTAGTAATGTTATTATAAGCTAGTGGCTTATTTGAAGTAAACTCAAATTTTAGTAATGTTATTATAAGCTAGTGGCTAATTTGAAGTAAACTCAAATTGTAGTAATGTTATTAAAATAAATAACAATTCCTCTCGTACCGTTATACGTTATATAGGGCCTGCAAGTAATTTCTCCATACCGCTCTATCCTGGGCAACTCGCTCAATCTCCTCCATGGAACTGAGACCGATATTTCCTGCCTCTCTCAGCAAAGTTCGTTTCAGGGTCTCCTTAGGTCGACCTCTCTTTCTTGAACCCTTTGCATCCCACTTCAATGCCTGCTTTGATATTCTTTGATCATTTCTCCTCAAGGTGTGCCCAACATATCTCCATCTTCTCTTTCTTATAACAGTTGTCACTAGTGGTTGACCAGACATGTCTCTGATTTCATCATTTCTCCTGAATTCGTTCCATTTTATATTCATTATTTTTCGCAGACATCTATTTTCAAATGCATTCAACTTGCTTTCTATATCTTTAGTCATTTTCCAACTCTCGCTGGCATATGTTAGGATTGATACAACATTTGAATTGAAAATTCGTAATTTAGTTTTAATACTATATAACTTGCAGTTCCATATTTTATTTAGACTTTTAAAAGCTGATGTTGCTTTGCCAATTCGTATCATAATTTATTTTTTAACATTTCCTGTACAATCAAAATTGCTACCCAATTAGGTGAACTGCTCTGTTATTTTTATCATTTTAGATTCCAGTGTGATATCTGCATTACTTGCCATAGGTGTCTTCATTATATTTGGGTTTTTTTCATAGCTCATCTGCAGTCCAACTTTTGATGCTATAGATGACAAGTTGTCTGTTTTTCTTTGCATATCTTGGTTGTTTCTACTTAACAAGGCAATATCATCTGCAAAATCCAAATCTTATAGTTGACTATTTTTTACCAAATCGATGCCAGTTTCGCCCCTGCAACATTTTCGCATCACCCAGTCAATGGCCACTCCAAACAATAGTGGAGATAGAATACAGCCTTGCTTTACTCCGGTTTCAACCATAAACCAGTCTCTGTGTCTACCATCAGTGCGAACTGCACACTGTGAACCATCATAGAGGCTCTTTATGTTTATTATTTTGTCTGGTATTCCATAGCATCTCAGAATATTCCACAGAGAGATTCTGTGTAGACTATCAAAGGCTTTTTAAAATCGATGAAATTTAGTATGAGTGGTTGTTGCTTCTCAATATGTTCCTCCAAAATTAGTCGTAGGGTAATTATTTGGTCTAAGCAGCTTCTCCCAGGTCTAAAACCAGCTTGTTCTTCTCTCAGGGTTGTGTCCACTGCTCCTTTGATTCTATTAAGAATGATTTTGCAGAAAGTCTTGGTCATTACTGATAATAGGGTGATCCCTCTCCAGTTGTTGCAATCTTTGAGATCACCTTTTTTGGGGATCTTAACAATTATTCCCTTCTTCCATTGATCTGGGACAGTTTCTTCTTCCCATACTTTATTAAATAGTTCTTGCACCTGGCTAATAGTTGTATCATCAGCCGCTTTGAGCATTTCTGCAGTAATGTTGTCATCACCCGCTGCCTTATTGTTTATCAAGGAATTGATTGCCTCCTTGACCTCAGCTACACTTATCATTTCTTCGTTAATTGGTAGGGAGCTGTTTCTTGCCTCTTCGTCAAACTTGAGTAGTACTGGTGGATCAGGTCTATTTAATATTTCTTCAAAATGTTCTGCCCATCTTTTCTTCTGCTCGGTATCTGATGTTAGAACTTTACCATCTTTGCTCTTGATTGGGCCACCCTTTGAAACAAATGTTCCAGTAAGTTGTTTTAGTGTGTTGTATAGCATTTTACCGTTTCCAGTCTTAGCTGCCTTTTCCCTTCTTCGGCCAGTCGATTGACATATGCTCTTTTATCTCTTCTAGCTGCTCTTTTCACTTCCTTGTCTTTTAGTTTATATTCCTCTTTAGCTTGGATTTTATCTGTTGCATCCTTAGTATTAAATATTGCTAGTTTCATCTTTCTTCTTTCTTGAATACACTTCCAGGTGTCATCGCTTATCCAGGGTTTTCTGTCTTTCGTCTTTAATCCTGCGCTACTATTTGCTGCCCCCAATAGTGTGTACTTTATCTTAGTCCATTTGTCTTCAATGTTCTGTTCATTTTCACCATTGAGTAACTCGAACCTATTCTTAAGTTCGAGCTGATATTCCTCTTTTACCTCATTATTTTGTAGTCTTTATGTTATTATAAGCTAGTGGCTAATTTGAAGTAATGATCGCCCGTGTGTTCCCGGGACCTACAATGTGAGCAAAGAATAGTAACACTACGACCTAAAAGACATGTTGTAAGAGGCGACTGAGGTAGAGGCCTAGGAAGCTACCATAGTAAATAAAAAGCGTCGCAGAAATCGGATGTGCTGGCCTACATGTAGGCGCATAACTGGCACAACGTACACTCGTTCTTAGGCTTAAATCGCAACAAATTACAAAGAGTGGTTAACAAGTGGTTGATATGGAGAGTTAGAAGAATAAGAATGAAGTAATTATAGTGATAACGTCATGCATTGCATTGTGTCACTATTACATAGTCGCAGTAACAGTTAGCTGTCAAAGTTTCACTTGTACACGTGGACTTGTATTTGTCTATCTCACTTGGTAAAACCTACAATAACATTGCATCTCAAAACCTTGACATATATTAAATTCTTCTTGTTCAGAATCCATTTAGGACAATAGACATATGATTTGGTTAGTAGGCTTACCAATTAAAATGTTATACATTCAAGTTTTTAATTAGATTAATTATCCTCTAGTACCTTATACGCTCATCATCATCATCATCAGGTGCCGTCTCCACATCGAAGGTTGGCTGCAATGAATCTCCAGCATCCTCTGTCTTTCGCCTTGGTGTTGCACACTGCCAGACTGTAACCTGTCCATTTCTTAAAGTTTCCCTCCACTTATCTCTCGGTCTTCCTCTTGCTCTTCCTCCCTCAACTTTCCCTCTAGTAAATGTTTTATCATGGTGTCATGCCTTTTTATGTGCCCAAAATACTTTACTTGTCTGAATTTTATTTCTCTTAATAATTGTTTCTTCATGCCTAGTTTTCCTAAAACTTGTTTATTTGTCTGTTTTTCTGTCCATGAAACTCTGCTTATTCTTCTATATATCCACATCTCAAATGCATCAATTCTGTCTTCTAACTGCTTGTTCATTGTCCATGTTTCCGAGCCATACATTAATATAGGATATATATAGCATTTGATCATTCTAATTTTTAGCCTGTTTGTGATTTGTTTGGATGTCAGTAACTTTCTCATACTATTGAAATTATCCTTGGCCATTCCTATTCTCTTTTAATTTCAGTTATACATCTGCCATCATCTGTTATCATCTGACCGAGATAGGAGTAGCTTTTACTTGATGTAGTAATTCTCCATGTATTTTTATATTCATTTTAGGTTTTTCCATTTCCTTGTTGATTACCATAGTTTTTGTTTTCTGTATGTTAATGTCTAATCCATATTCCTTGCTAGTTCTGTCCAATTGGTCCACTAATTCTTGTAGATCTTGTTCATTTTCTGCTACCAATACTGTGTCATCTGCATATCTTAAGTTATTTATTATTTTTCCATTGATCTTGAGTCCTGGCATTCCCTCTAGTTGTTTGAAGATTTTCTCTGTGTAGATGTTAAATAGGCTTGGTGACAGTATGCATCCTTGTCTCACTCCTCTTTATGTCTATGTATGGAGAGTAGCTATTTTCATATTTTATTATTGCTGTCTGTTCCCAGTATATGTTACTTATTAGTCTGATATCATCCCCATCTAGGCCTATTTCTTGTAGACATATGATTAGCTTTTCATGTTGGACTCTGTCAAAAGCTTTGCTATAATCGATGAAACACAAGTAGATACTTTTTGCACTTCTATATACTTGTCAGCGAGTAGTCTTATACAAAGTATTGCCTCTCTTGTTCCTCTGTTCTTTCTAAAGCCAAACTGTTCTTCTCCTACTTCTATGTCTATCTTGTTTTAATTCTTTCATGTATGATCTTGAGTAGTATTTTTGTTATGTGGCTCATCAGGCTAATTGTCCTATAGTCTGTGCACTCCTGTGCTTATACGCTACATAAGCGTATATATAGTGCGTCCTGTTTTATTGGGCGTCAATCTCTTAGATGGAATTGAGACCGATATTTCTTGCCTCTCTCAGCAAAGTTCGTTTCAGGGTCTCCTTAGGTCGACCTCTCTTTCTTGAACCCTTTGCCTCCCATTTCAATGCCTGCTTTTATATCCTTTAATCATTTATTCTCAAGGTGTGTCCAACATAGCTCCATCTTCTCTCTCTTGTTACTAGTGGTTGACTAGACATTTCAATGATTTCATCACTTCTGAATTCGTCCCATTTTATGTAATTTTGAAATTCAATTCAAGCTTTACCAACCAAGATATGCAAAGAAAAACAGACAACTTGTCATCTATAGCATCAAAAGTTGGACTGCAGATAAGCTATGAGAAAACAATTATAATGAAGACACCTATGGCAAGTAATGCAGATATCACACTGGAATCTAAAATGATAAAAATAACAGAGCAGTTCACCTATTTGGGTAGCAATTTTGATTGCACAGGAAATGTTAAAAATAAATTATGATACGAATTGGCAAAGCAACATCAGCTTTTAAAAGTCTAAATAAAATATGGAACTGCAAGTTATATAGTATTAAAACTAAATTACGAATTTTCAATTCAAATGTTGTATCAATCCTAACATATGCCAGCGAGAGTTGGAAAATGACTAAAGATATAGAAAGCAAGTTGAATGCATTTGAAAATAGATGTCTGCGAAAAATAATGAATATAAAATGGAACGAATTCAGGAGAAGTGATGAAATCAGAGACATATCTGGTCAACCACTAGTGACAACTGTTATAAAAAGAGAAGATGGAGATATGTTGGACACACCTTGAGGAGAAATGATCAACGAATATCAAAGCAGGCATTGAAGTGGGATGCAAAGGGTTCAAGAAAGAGAGGTCGACCTAAGGAGACCCTGAAACGAACTTTGCTGAGAGAGGCAGGAAATATCGGTCTCAGTTCCATGGAGGAGATTGAGCGAGTTGCCCAGGATAGAGCGGTATGGGAAATTACTTGCAGGCCCTATGTAACGTATAACGGTACGAGAGGAATTATTATTATTATATTTACCAGCCTGAATATTACATCAGCTTTGATCTTCCTGTGTATGAATGATCGTAGCACACATGGTTATTTACCGAAGTGCAGTGATGATTATCCAATCAACAAGCACAAATAAAGAAGCATGCGTAGGAGACATCTACAAACAGTATTACAAAAAATATCGGATGTTTTTAACTAACGGGATAAAATATAAAGGTCAAGATAAGAGCAATAAAGAATGTTTCGAAACTGAAATTTTCTGACTTTAACAAACTTCCACGTTGTTAAATCAACCGGAAGTTTGCTAAACCTTCCTAAACATAGTAACAGCGCGACCACACCCCTTTTAGTTGTAAACAGTACCTGCTCTTGTTTCATTCATGTTATTTTTAACGTGTTCTGTTATTAATTTCAGTATATAGTTGAAAAAGCATTCAAACTCATTTCAGAAATTACTATACTTATTAATTTCTCACATATTTGTTAATAAACAGTTTCACAATGAATAATAATTTGGATGGTTAATACACGTGCAGGGGAAATCCCTTCCACGACCACTTATTTAACGTCTTAGTTTCATTTGTGACGTGTCCCTGATTGACTTGGAATTTTATACGACGTCAATTGTCGTGCAAGCAACACTTATCTGTTGAACATCAAAACGGCAACATGGATTTTGAAACAGTTCCAACAGATGTTCTGGATCTTCTGTTTGATGGCAGTTGCGGTACGATGAAAGATAGTGTACCTGGTAATATTACTACTAATATTATACCACACATCAACAACATAAGTAGACATGACTTTGCTGAGACAAACTACTCAGAACAAGACGGTGTTTTCCACGGCATCAGCTTTGTAAGTAGAAGCTTCTATTTATATGCAGATTATTTATCTATATGTAAGTTTGCTTTATTTATGTAAAAAATAAAAATATTTAAATCAAAGTTTGATATATCTCAAACTATATGTATGTGTTGATAAACAAGTATCATGTATGCCCATAGTAAATTATATTTAATCGTTTACATGGCTGAGAAAATTGGAAATGCTTCTGTGTAAATGCTGACATTTTTTAAGCTTGCAGCTGACATAGATAATGTCTTCATTGTATATTTGAGGATCATCTTCAAAGACATCGGACATGTCCATAATTGCTCCAATCTCCTCCTAAGCTTAGCTTGTATTTCAGTATGTTTAGTTAGACTAACAACTCCCGCTCTGTGTTGGTCGATGTATCCACTGGGGTTTCTCTCATGGCTTTCCCGTATTGCAATACCTATTGGTATGCATAACTTGCGCAACTGAGATAGAGAATACCCTTTATCTTCTCTGTTGAAATCTTCAGAGCGTATGTTTTCTCTTAGAGCATTGATGATGTCGCTTTTGTCCATAAAAGGCTCAATCACAGCATTGCTTATCAGTTAATCCGCTATCTCATTGCCCTTCCGCCTAGAGTGACTTGGAACAAAGATGGAGGTGTCTGGATTGTTGCATTTTGTATTAATTGCATTCACTGCCTTTGTACATAACCGGTCTTGCTCTTCTGTATCATGTTCGTAGAGTCACTGTGCATGCATGGATGAGTGAATGTTTGCATCTTTAGCCACTCTGAGTATTTTTTCACCTCCATGATCATGTTGCTGGTAGTTGTCTCATATGCGCTACTTGCAATTTGATGACCTTTACTTTAGTTCTAGCTGTTAAGGCCCATGCACTCCAACTGTCCCGAATCACGGAACCATCAGTGTAGACAGGAACATCTTCCTTCGATGTGTAGTCAATTATAAATGCTTCAACTTCTGCGTTGAATATTTAAGATAGCGAATCATGACTTAGTTTGTTTACCGTGATGACTACCACAAATGATTGTCTGTGTTCAGTGATTATAGGTATCTACCTTCTACATGATCTATGCCCTGAATAGCACATACCCATTGTATGACTACCTCTGCTCGGACGAGCCACGACTGGCCATATTTAAGTCCTAATATGAAGGGGGTGTGTTGTCTTGTGCGATTTTAAGATAGACAACTGTTCTACGTAGCCCAATTTACTGTTTATGTCTGGAAAGTCCAACTGGTATCTTATTACTCAACATGCTGTGTCTTTGGTGCAGCAAACTATGATGTGCACTGCTTTGTTCTTTGTCTTCTCTAGTCCATTGATTTGTGTCATGCTGAGGGTGAGTATTGCCAATGCGTATTCCACGACAGAGGATCAACCCTTGATAGAGAATGACTAGCAGGTGTTGTCTGTAACATGTGACAATCGTGTCTACTCAATTCAAGCCTTGGTTTTTCTGGGACTTTGCCATTTGTTAATATCCTCTCTGATACCTCCATCTCATCATTCATCATCATTAATCCTCTCCGCTCCTCGTGGAGCATAGGGCCTCAACAGTTGTTCGCCACTCTTCTCGGTCTCTGGCTGTTATCTTTGTTGTCTGCGGCCGAAAAGGGTCGTCAGCACATCAGCTTCCTTGCGGGTTTGGCTGCTGCACGTCATCTGTCTCCTGCATGGAGCCCTAGTCCTTCCGAGACTCGAGTTAGTTTTGAAAATTTGTTTTGGTTTCTGTAACTACTGTTTTTTTTTTTAATGGATGGGTAGTTAGCCCATCACACAACCCCAACCTGGAGGACCAGGAGACCACATTTAGTCTGCCCTCTCTCCTTCGACCTTCCCGGCTTGGGTAACCCTGCCGGCATAGCTCTCCGGGTCCCTGAGGTACACAAGCCCCCCCCCACCACTACAAGGTAATGGCCTCATGGGGGAGATACCTCCATCTAGTGGGACTATATTTTTCTATTTATGTTTGAGTTTGGAATGTCTTCATTGCACTCTGGACATATTCAAAGGCACTTTGATCTCCTTTACAATATCTCCAACAGCATCCAGCTTCTAACAGTGCCAGTTCTATGTTGATTGATGAGACACTCATATGTCTGCTGTGCTGCTCTTTTCTTGCCTCTTCAATCCAAGTTGCTGTGATCTGGCTGTTCATTTTAAGTTGACATAGATTGGTTTAGATGAAAGTCCACTTTGTAGCCACACTTCATGAAGGCGTTCAGAATGTCAGATCTATCCATTGGCTGACCACCCGATATGGTGGCAGAGCCAGCCAGCCTGTTCGCTCTCTTATTGCCATCGACATCCATATGCCCCGGAACAAAGATGAATGTAATTTTGTTAATTGTTAACCACTGTAAGTATTCAATCCATTGTCTAAATACCGAATCAGTCTCCTCCTTCCGTATCATACACAATGAATCACTCAGAATGCACACATGAGTACAGTTTTGTGACTCAAGTCAGAGTAGGGCCTTAGTCACTTCTAGTACTTCTATTGTTATCCTACCAAAAAAATAATGCTCTATGTTTGTATTTGTTGCTGCGACTCTTGGTACTCAAATTTAACTGGTACAGAATAACTTAAACTTATTATCCTATACTTCTGTCTTATTGAGGTTTATGGGGGTTCAGCTTGTTGGCTGCATTTGTGCAATGTGGTAATGAATTTTACTAACCAGTTAATATATCAAAATCTGAGTCTTAATTTTTGTAAATGTTTTTGTTTTTGACTACAAAAACATAAGTAAGCTCATGTTCTACTTTTTGTTGTTTTTAGGGTGACCTGGACCTTTTAAGTGACAATTTATTTGAAAGCCTTATCAACGCAGCCCAGCCAGATTCTCTGTTAGATGGTGAGTCACCAAGTAAGAGGAGAACTGTTCATTCTGATCATGACTACATAGCTCATAAGTCACCAAGTGAGCACAGTGACAGTGAGACATCAGTTATTTCAGATGATTCTAATTCTGTTTTGAGACGGAGTCTAAATTCACAACAAAACATGACCGATGATCAGCTGGAACTATTCTCTTCACCAATGTATTCATCAACATATCCTGACAATATCAAGGGCTCCAATTTTCCTGCATACACAGACAGTGCCCCATACAATATGTTTAAAACAGATGCTGTCTATGTCAGCATGGTAAAGGCAGAACAAACCGGCTATGGCCACATAGCAGATAAAATAGCTGCTGATAATGATGATCTTGATTACACTTCTGGTGGAAATGATGATGACACATCAATAGATTTTGGTAAGTACTTCATCTGTACCATGTGTTCATTTTCCCTCCCATGAAGTTCATAATTTTACAATAGATAGAAAGGTTATTAATTGGATTTATTGTTATCCCTTTCACTCCGTAATTTTTTTTTTACATCCGGACGCATTTATTTTGCAGTGTTTCAGTTAGGAATAACTTTGTTGCACTCCAGACATGCTCCGATCTCCTTTGCAATATCTCCAACAGTGTCCAGTGACTAACTGTACTAGTTTGATGTTGATTGATGAGACTAATCATATACCTGTTGTGTTGTTCTTTTCTTCTTCTTCTTTTGTTATCACACTGCTACCGGGATGTTGCCCAGTGACGTGGTTTTCTGTTTTTGTCTTGCGCTGTTCTGGTGGCTTGGGCGATTGTGATTTTTGCTTTATTTCACAGGATTCTGCTATGCCATCTAACCATCTTTTTCATGGTCTTCCTCTTGCCTTCTTTCCCGATGTTGTGTTGTAGAAGACTCTGTATACTGTGGAGTTTGGATGCATTCTTATTAAGTGGTCAAACCACTTCATCTGTTCTTTTCTGCCCACTTCAATCCATACTCTTGCAATCTAGCAGTTGATGGGGATTGGTTTGAATGAAAATGCCCTCTGCAGTCACAATCCATGAGGGCGCTCAGAATGTCAGCCCTATCCTCTGGCCAACCCCTCAACATGGTGGCAGAGCCAGACAGCCTTTCTACTCTCCCACCACCATCAACATCTATGTGCCCCAAAACTTTTTTTTGTAGTGTGTACTGAATTAGCCTGTAGACTGATGTTGCATCATCTTTAAAAAAAGCTCTAGCCGGTATATCGACTCACATGGCATAAGGGTTACATTTAAGTGATTTAGACTTATTATTTCTTGTTGACTGTCCTAAAATATATAGAAAGAAAAAAAAAGAAAAATGAGTCTATCTTGTTAGGAGAGTGAAGTCCAATTGACAACCATTTTGTGCCTACACCAGTTGAAGATCTGTTCTGAGAGGAAAAGGAAGGCTAAGAAACAGATGTGTAGACATCAAAGAATGGGTGCAACATTGTAGATTAACAATAAACAACGTAACATGCATGGCCTAACAACAAGAACTTAAGCTTCCCATTGTTTATCAAAACATTTTATATTTAGATTTATCAGTTTTTGTTTTATATGGAACATCTTGTAGCAATTGTTCAGACCAGATTGAAAGGTCATCTCTGTATCAAAGATCAGCTGTCATGAATTCCAAATATTTCCCGTCTCTTGGCATTGTTGTGTATTCTTTCAAAATGACCTCTGTCAATGTGAGTTCTATTTATCTTACCTTTTCTTATAGTGTTATTTGTCAGTTTTGGTCAAGAACATGTCTGGTAATATTGTTAGACTATTTCTTTTAATGCAAGTCCTATACACCTTCATTATTCAACTTTCATTTCTGGCTTTATTATTTATTATCTGAACATTTAGGGTTCTGTTCAGAGTACTATGATGTCAGTTTAGTAACCAATAACCTGGAGGCAAAATGAAGGAAAGTTAGTCCAAGAAGAACTTGACGATGCATGTTCAAAGAAGAAATGGAGAGACTAACTTTGCGCTGAGATCTGTAAAAGACATGATATCGTTGTAGCTTTATGTGTCACAGAAGAAAATCATATGATGTGTAATAATAAAATCTTGAAATAATGTGTTTATAATTTTACATGATTTATGTCTATATTTTCCAAATCTTTTGTTCTGAAAAACACAGTCGCTTGTGTTTTACAGAAAATGTCACAAACACCTTATTTAGGTCACTACGCAGTGATGGACACTCTTGTTATACATGCAAGGCTACAAACATTCTGGTTGGTACCCTGTGATGAACACTTACATTATCCATACATGCTTATGCTGGTTGCGACCCATCATGGGCACTTGCGTTATACATATATTATTTTTTCTGTTGCGACCCAGCGACATGCTCCTGTGTTATACATAGAAATGTGTTCTTATCATGACCCAGCAAAAAAGACACTCACATTATACATACAAAATAGGGTTTGCCAATAGCACAGTTGATAACATGCTGCGCTGGTGATCACGGACAGTGGAAATTCTAGGGTTCAAGGCCATATTATGTTAAAATTTGTTGGTGTGCACACAGCATGCGGTTTGCCTACAGGAACCCTGATCTTTAACTAGGGGATCTAATTTACAAGCACCTCAGAAGTCAAAGAAAGACTTGTCTGAATAGCAAAAGACACCAGTAATAAAGAAAGCAAGACTTCACACAAAAGACAAGTCAGATGCATGCTATTAGGCGCCATGACTACACTTGAATTCATAGCCAGTGAACAAACAAACAGAAAAAAGCACATTCAAAATCACTATAATAACCTCTTGTAATAAGAGTAAAGTAAAAAATGTTATCAAAATCACTATAATAACCTCTTGTAATAAGAGTAAAGTAAAAAATGTTATCAAAATCACTATAATAACCCCCTTTAATAAGAGTAAAGTAAAAAATATCAATACTTTATTTTTTAACATAGTTTTGCAGATCCCAAAATCCACAATTAATCCTTTTTGAGACTGACTGATATCCAGCAATAATGTCTGCAGCTTCATATGACTTTATTTCTTTCTCGATTAGATATGGATAATGTGGATTCATCATCACCTTCTTCAGATCTTCGTAGTTGTGGCACTCAGTCTGTTCTAGTCCTTAATGGATCAAGTAAAAAATTAATCCCTATCCAACGGATAAACAAGATGGATAGAATACTACCATTCACAATGGCAGACGTTGACCCACATATCGGCAGTTGTGCTAATGTAAGGACTATATTTATTTCGTAAATATTACTAACTGATAATTTGAAAACAGTAACTTGGAAAATGGATACTTATTTTAGGTGTTCATGATTTGTGATTGAATTATCATAAAAAGTATATTTTGCATCTAGTATATATTTTTTTCACTACAGTGATTCTAAAAATACACACCAATTGAACAGTTGAAATTTATTTTCATATAGTTTTGTCCTATTTGTTTGCTCTGAAAAGGATACCTGTTATGTTTTGTCTTAGTTTACAGCTAGATCTGCCCCTTTGGACAAGTTATGTTTTGTCTTAGTTTACAGCTAGATCTGCCCCTTTGAACAAGTTATGTTTTGTCTTATTTTACAGCTAGATCTGCCCCTTTGAACAAGTTATGTTTTGTCTTATTTTACAGCTAGATCTGCCCCTTTGGACAAGTTATGTTTTGTCTTAGTTTACAGCTAGATCTGCCCCTTTGGACAAGAATATTTGTTTACAGTGCAACAGTTTGGTGCCGAGTTCACCCCCCGCCTCTTTGATTACTGCCCACTTAACATGACTGCAGTTTGTTACCAGAGTCACTACTTTAAGAAGTAGGGTCTTGATCATCTCTTGTTGACTGAGGCTGATTTCTCACTTGCTCTGTCTTAGGTCCCAGATAGCAGTGCCATGTTATAAAGTAAATTTATTGGCACAGACAGTCAGAGTCAACTCGTAATCAGGGTTTTAAGTATAGTAAAGAATGGCATGAGATAATCTCAAATCTCAGATACATTTGAAATAGACCATCACATGTACTCCACTTTGATATTGTGGAAACAGCTTGCATGCTTTAATGATTCTTAACTCTTTCCACGCTTTAGCCGCACACTGCGCTACGACGGAAGTCCGTTGCAGCTTTAAGCCGCACACTGCACCATGGAGTTGCTTCCTTGTAAGAAGTCTTTCTAGTTTTACTTCTACTATTTTACTTATACTACTTTTTAACCTTGTTATTCTATTGGTTGTCCAGTTTTCTTCAATTTAGTATATAATAATATATATATGTTTGTTTATTGACGAGTAGTTGGGATCGTAATTTAAAAATTTATATATTTTTTTACTTCCCTTGAATTAACTGCTTAAAAATTGAGGAAATAAATAGGCGTGGAAAGAGTTAAAGCTATGTCGGCCTGAACCATATGATCCTGTTGGGTTCAACTATGCCAAACAGGTTGAGAAGTGAATGGTTAGAAAAAGTGAGCACTCCTTTCACAAGGTTTGGCTGTTTGAGTTAAGATTAGCAACCCAAGCCTAGATAAAATATTGTTGCAGAAATTGCATTAGAAACTGCAACCACAACTGGCCTGAATCTGTAAGAACTATTTCAGCTGAGTAAAGAGGAGGTCAAAGCGATGTAATCTTGTGGGGCAGAACTAAAGAAGGCGGCAATGACTAGAATTTGTTGGAAATCAACAGTTGCAGCTCTGTTTCACCAAGGAAATCTTCTTCTTCTTTGCGTTGTTCTTTACGACCAATTTTAATCACTCTTTGTGATATATTTAATCTTTGCCAAGAACGTGTATACGTTGCACATTGGTTTGGTAGGCCCCTAAACGCATAGAATTCTACGTTTAGGACATGTGCATCCAATTTCAGTCAAACCTCCTTGGTCGCCTCTTATGACTTGTGTGGCAGGTAACAGTGGTTCTATTCTTTACACCCCAAATCTGGGCCCGTAACCACTCGGCGACCAAGGAAATGTGTATTGGTAGTAATAGCAATGGTGAAAATGAAAATCGTGGCATATCCTTTACAAAACTTACCCATCAACCACAGTAAACTAGTTGGCGATTTTCTAGGCACCACTTATAGATTCAGTAGTTTGCTATTACTTTCTGAATGTGAGGTCTATTTTGACTGTCCTTTTTCACGGGAATGAATTTGCTTACAAACTGCCCGTAGTGGAGTTTGATCCATGTACACTTGGGTTGTGATCAAGCTCACTACTGCTTATGATACAGATGCTCACAGTAGTAATAGTATTTAATTAAGCAAAAACAAAACCAATAGACCTTTATCAATCAAAGGATACAGAAGTGAAGAAATTCAAACTTCCTATACACCAGACATCACATATACAGTCAGACGATAAATCCCTAATAGCCCTAAAATGAAAATATGTGACAAAAATAAAAATAAATGTGAAAAACTAGAAATGGAAAAAATAAAATAAAATGTTAATAATCAAATATATACATTAGTAACGAAAGGAAGGAGGAAATATATACATTTAAAATATATACAAATATTATGGCGCATAAGAAGAGACAGTATTAAGAAGCATAGAAATGTAGTGCATTAGACAATAGTATTTAGTTATGATGCACTCAAATTCTATTCTGTGATACTGTTTTATACATGGTTTTTCTTTCATTTGTAAATGTTGCTAATTTATTTTACATTAGTTTTTATTTGTGTTTATTTCAATTGTCATATCATTGACTATACTTGAGCACTTAGTCTGTCCCCTTCTCTGTCATTTAGAGTCTATCCAACGAGAACTCCACACAGTCCTCTCAGCTATCGCTTTTATACTCCGGTTTATTAAAACTTCAAGACATATCTAATGTTGTCCTTTTATTGCACTCTGGATATTCCTGGAGGTCTAGATCCCTAATATCTGGCTCTCTTTTTGTGTGTGTGGAATCAGTTCTTTGTTAATCTGCAGAGATGACTGAATCAATCATGATTGGAACCATTCTTATTTAGTTTGTAAAGTTTGATATGCAAAACTAGGACTTGTTGTCTGGTTGTGAACTTTGTCTCTTCTTGTTACTTGAACACCATTTTCAAATATTCATTTCTGATCATTAATTATATTTGTTGAAATGGTCACTTGCTTGTAATGGATGTGGGTTTCTTCTCCAGTATCCAGAACTTCGTCTTACAGATGAAGAGAAAGAGTTACTGGCAAAAGAAGGTGTAAGCCTTCCTTCCAATCTCCCTCTTACTCGTGATGAGGAAAGACTCTTGAAAGCAGTGAGAAGGAAGATCAGAAACAAAGTAAGTAGAGTTAGTTAGATTATAAAAAATAATATCCTTTCTCAAATCTTAAAGAGCATATAGCCACCAATTTGCCACTTCAAATTGCTATTTATCACTGTGATTATGTTTCTATAGTTCGTTCCAAAATTCGTGATCACACTAAGGTTTAATTTGTACGAAAAAAAAGTTTTTATCCTTGGCGATCAAATTGACGTACCTATGGTAGTTGTTGCCAGTCCCTGGTATTGTGAGGCAATTGGTGAAGGTGAAAGCAAATGGGATGTTAGCTATTAGGTTCGGAGTCTGAAGAGATTGACTACTGCTGCGGGCTGGAGAAAATGCAAACCATCTCGTTGCAATATGCCTCTTTTCTCGGAGCACATGCTCATCACATTTGTTCCAGTATTCTATATCTATTTTTGCGAGGGCATCACATGTTAGGACTTTTACATCACGAAGTTTGAAAGTCTTGTTTACTGCTGCAACTTGACCTTTGACTGCAGCCCACACAAGTTCAATGGGATTGAGATGTGAATGGTAAGGTGGTAATCGAAGAGAAGTGTGGCCATGCTCAGCAATGACTTTATCGATTATAAAATCTTTGACTTCTTAGTCTGTCTCACCAGTTGCAACAACTCAGTTTTGAAATTGTTGCAACAAAACGATATATTTTCTTTTGCAAGCCACGCCATGATGTCTTGTTTTGTGCTTGATAAGGTGGGAATTTTGTCTGCATGCGCCACTACATTATGATAGGAGGCATTGTCCATTACAATACACTCCTATCCAGAGCAGGCAGAGGTGTGTTCGCTAACCAATCCCTGAAAATAAGTCTGTTCATTTCGTGTGGTAGTCCCTACCATCTGTAGACAGTGCTTGGAAAAGAAGTTCTGCGCCACTGACAAGACCATTTGCTTTGCTGCCTGCATGACCTATCACAATGCATTGCCCTTGCTGCTTGGAATTTTCCTTTTCTTAGTTCTGTCTAGTGATTGCCATTCTTTATCAAACGTATGGTGAGCATTTACCCACTATTCGTCCAGATATACAATATCGTAACCTTCCGTCCTACGCTTCCGTATCTCCCTCAGATATTTGCATCGTGCAGCTATCAGATGCGTTTTCTCACAAACTATATTCCGACCTGTACTAGATTTTCGAAAAGTGAAACCGCTGCACCTAACAACTCTCCATAAGGCTGTTTTTAGATATATCAATATCACATTGAATTCGCAGATGTAATTTCAATTTACGTAGTGTAACCAACTCAACAAATTGAAATAATAGATATTGAAAAGTTAAATAATAATGAAATTAGGAATCAAATTGAAGGAGCAGTTACATCAGCCTTTAACACCCTAGAAGGAGTAAGCAACATAACTAAAGAATGGCAAACCTTCAAAACAAATATCATGGAAATAGTGAAAGAAAATTGTGGACTTAAAAAGTTAAATAAGCACAGAAAACACACAGCATGGTGGAATGCAGCAGTTAAAGGTCTATACAAGAAAAGAAAAGTGTTTTCACAGGTGGCAAAAGTCAAAATTAGATGAAGACTACACCAAATACAGAACAGCAAGAATGTATAGTAAAAATAAAGTAAAGTCATCAAAATCAGAATCTTGGGCAAAATATGGAGAACATTTAGCTGAACTATGCACTAAGGCACCAAGAAAATTTTACAGAAGCATTAAGGCAATGAGGCTAAGAGAAGAACAATTCAATCCAGTCACCATTATAAATAACAAGTCTAGGAAACCTCTTACCAACAGCAAAGATATTAAAGGCAGATGGAAAGAATATTTTACGGAACTGTTAAACTGCGAAACACTAGGTACAGAAACATTTCCATTGAAACATGGAAAATACCAACAATTGAATATCTTAGAATCCAAAGTTGAAATGGCACTAAATCAAAGCAAAAGAAGGAAGGCAGCAGGGATAGATGATATAACAACAGAAATGTTACTTGCGTGTAAGACAACAGCAATAACATGGCTGACCAGAATTTTTAACATAGCCTGGGAGGCACAAGAGGCTCCAGATGACTGGCAGAGAGCTATTATAGTCCCAATATGGAAGAACAAAGGAGACAAAAGAGAATGTGAAACATACAGGGGTATCTCTCTTTTGAGCCAAATAGGAAAAATGTTTGCAAAAATATTGGAGCGAAGAGCAAGACATATATTAGAGCCCCAGTTAAGCAATAGCCAGTTTGGGTTTAGGAGGGTAAGAGCTGCACAGACGCAATATTTACACTAAGACAGATCTGCGAACAAACAATTGAATACAATCAAAGTAAACAGCTTATATTTATAGACCAAGAAAAGGCATTTGATAGAGTAAACAGGTGCAAACTATGGAAGATCCTTGAAGAATATGGCGTCCAAGGACAACTATTAGGTAACATCATGGCCTTATATCAAGATAGCCAGAGTACAGTAAGAACTACAGAAGGAATGACCGACTGGTTCTCCATTACATCAGGTGTTAGACAAGGTTGTGTCCTTTCACCACTACTCTTTATCGCATATATGGATAAAATAACTCAAGAGTCGAATTCAGATAATGATGAAATAAATGAACTGCTTTTGCAGATGATCAGTGCCTGATACATCAAAATGAACAAGATCTACAACATCATATTGACACTTTGAACAATAATTGTGTGAAACATGACATGAAAATCAACAACACTAAAACAGAAATAATGAATATGGGAAGAAAACATAATAATCTAGACATCCATGTCAATGGACTAAAATAAACCAAGTGAAAGAATTCAAATACTTAGGAAGCATATTCACAGAAGACGGAAACTAGATAGAGAGATAGAGGCTAGAGTACAAAAGCAAATGCTGTAACCTACCAGCTAGCCCCATTGTTAAGGCACCCAAAATTTCACAGGCAGCTAAGAAACAAATGATCAACAGCATTTTTATACCTACTTTGTGTTACCAGAGCCAAACATGGACATTGAGCAAAGCGCAGTCACAAAAATAACTACATGTGAAATGCGTTGCCTGAGAAAAGTTACCAACAACACAAGAAAAGACAGAATCACCAACATCAGCATAAGAAAGAAAGTTGGCACAAAACCGTGCTTGAATTATATAGATAAACAAAGAATGAAGTGGTTTGGCCACTTAATAAGAATGCATCCGAACTCCACAGTATACAGAGTCTTCTACAACAGAACATCGGGAAAGAAGGCAAGAGGAAGACCACGGAAAGATGGTTAGATGGCGTAGCAGAATCCTGTGAAAGAGCAAAGATAACAATCACACAAGCCACCAGAACAGCGCAAGACAAAAACAGAAAACCACGACACTGGGCAACAACCCGGTAGCAGTGTGACGACAAAGAAGAAGAAGAAGAACCACATCATTGGCCTTAAACATTTTATGAATCTCTCTCACAATAACATCTTTATCGAAATCGTCAGTTTTCCGTTTCCGGCCTTTTGTGTTCCTTTCGTTCTCGTTCATCACTACAGTCCTGTTCTATCCAATGGCAAAATGACATTCTACTTATACCAAGAGCATGTGTTCTCCTCTTCGGGTCTTGTAAGTTGTGATATAAACCACCACGTCTGGCTTCTCTGCAGAAATAGCTATACAGTTGTGCAGTCACCTTTTGCATGGTAGTGAATTTACACTTCAAACTCATTTCTAATACTGATAATAAAATAGTACCTTCCACTTCAAGTAATGCAAATAAATGGTTTGTGACACGCCAATGACAATCTTTCACATACAGTGTGAAATGGTTAATTTCACGGGATTCCGATTTTAACTACTGCTGAATTGCACGTGGAGCGCACATTGGCATCTTGACGTCAATACTTCCGTTGACGTTAACATTCTAAAATCATACCAAATCAACATCGCTGTTAAATTAGTAATAACATATAATTCAAATCTTACATAACTAAAGTTTTGGGTGGGCAAAAATACTTTTGGAACGTCATCACTGTTACCTATCTAAAAATATAAAATCAAGAATTTCTGTCAAGTGGATGATTTTATATCGGTCTGTAAAGATGATCACGAATTTTGGAACGAATTATACGCTTTTGTAGTAGTGGTTTATTTACTTCATCATTTTACATACGGTTGCATATATATATATATATATATATATATATATATATATATATATATATATATATATATATATATATATATATATATATATATATATATATATTGGCAATATGGTGTTAGGCCCGTATTTTACATTGACTGTCGGCACACAATGGGTGGTTTGGTCAACAAGGCTGCAAGTACAATCTTTTATAGTCACCTTTTGTCCTAATTTGATTGCAGTTGTCTTTTCTTTTTGTTGTCAATATCAAGTTATAGGGTCTACAAAGACAATCTTTAGCAAATAATAGTAAACACTTCTGATCAATCATTTAGTATAATTATGCTAAACATTAAGAGCCACAGTAGCTTAGTTGTTAGGGAACTCGCTTCTTAGACGCATGGTACAGGTTCAATTCCACAGTGGACATCAGAATATTTTTCCAACCATGACAGCTCTTAGGTCAACCCAGCCTCAAGTGGATACCAGGAAATCACGATACCAGGTACGGCAGCCTGCGTGATGTTGACCACATCACTCATCATGTGTTAACGGTGGAAAATAAATATGGGCTTACCCTATATTCCCTAATATACCTCAAGGTATGAAGTAGAGTTCCATTATTTTTGCTTTTATTGCTAAACTTTACAACCTCTCTCCCGGAATTTGTATATCCCATGTTTATGTTCAGGCAAGCTTGTTTAGACTGGTAATAAAATAAACAAATTAATACTTTTTAATATCAGATGGTATGGAACCCTTCTCTCTCTCTGTCTCTCTTCTTCTTCTTCGAACGCTCCATATCAATCTCTTGTTAACCATTCTCTGTGATTTGTACGTGATCTGAACCTAAGAGCGATTGTATGTTGTGCCAGTTGTGTGCCTACAAGTAGGCCAGCACAACCGATTTCTGTGATGTTTTTATTTACTAGGTAGCTTCCTAGGCCCTACATCAATCGCCTCTTACGACATGCCTTGTAGGTTGCAATGGTACTATTCTTTGCTTCCCTTGCAGGCCCCGGCACCACACGGGCATGACAGCAACAAGTGCACACCAATCTATGTTCTTGGCCATCTTTGAGTTCCTGTTCTACTGTTCTCCTCCAGGTCATTTAAACATTAGAACAGAATTATTAAAATATCGCCAATTGTCAGCTAGAAGTAATAACTTATCATTGGTTCTACTAAAGCTAGGGCTAGCGATTCAAATCTATTTTTTTAAATTGCTTTGTTTAAAAATTAATATAAATATAAAAAAGATATTAGCAACAGCTTCATCACTGTGTTGAATTAGAAATGCTGAAATGAAAAACTAATATAAAAATGTTATTGATAATAATTTGTCTTGTATCCTTTGCTTCATAAAGGTCTTTCAGTCTAAACCATGTCTCACTTTTTTGTTGTACTTTGTAAAACTACATAACTTCATATTTTGAGATTTATGTTATAAAAATATTAGTAATAGTTGCAGCCCTATGTTCTTATAGGAACAGAAAGGAATAAGTAGTTATAAATTTGGAGAATGGAATCTCTCTGTCTTTGTTTACCCTGGAAACAGCATTTATTACATATCACAGCTTACAGCAAGGATTTATATCTACATTTTTATACCCCTGAAGCTGGAGAATGCACACCTTTATGGCAAGGAATACTGATAATATGGAAAGCAGGCCTTCATGCAAAAATCAGCCAGAAATGCCATGCCAGGTGAACTGAATTCGTAGCTGGCAAATGCAAGAAGAAAAAGGATCTATATTTTTCAACTCAATAGTTATTTTCAGCATAGTATTTTTTAGACTGGGTTTGCTTTCCCTTTTTAATCTCTATTCGCTTAGCCAGACTGAAGTGATACAGCCAATTAACAGGGTTACTGCCAGAAGCATTGTAGAGTTTTGGTCAGCTCTCACTGACCCCTGACTTCTCATTCACTGTGTCCTAGACCACGATACAATCTAATATAATTGACTTTATTTTTTATTATCTACAGATATCAGCTAAAGAAAGTAGAAAAAGAAAGCAAGGATATGTAGATGGACTAGAGCAGCGTGTAAAACTTTGTACACAGGAAAACCGTGAGCTTCAGAAAAAAGTACACTCATTGGAAAAGCAAAATGTGTATGTATTTAACATTATTTCTGCTATAGTCAAGTAAAACTGGATTGTAGAATTTAAGCAATTGATGAGAAATTAACTCTGATTTAGAGTAAAGGAACAAAAGATAAATTTAAAATTTTTTTAATAACATTGGTTCAAGCACAACTAACAACTATTTGGTTGTATCCTTATATATAATATACTGTCAATGTCATAACAGACTTATCCGTGTGTAATGTCTATGTATTTTATGTATTAATTGAATTTATGGTTTTTTTAATGTATATGTTCTATGTGGTTTAAATTTTGATATTTAGATTTATTGCAGTTTAAACAATACATATTTTGAACCATGCTATAAGATTCATAGATTAACCAGTATAGATTATGAAACAAGCTATTAAGCTATTCATTGACATAGTACTTTGATAGTAGATACTAATGTCTTCACAAATAAACTTGACAATAATTGTTTTCTAAGAGGAGAAAAGGAAAACTGCTTTATGATCAACATCTCTACACACATCATCATGCATCCATAGGTTTCCAGTCCCTTATAGAAGGTCAGAAGTGCCAGCATCAGAGTGCTTGCATATTAGCATCAGCAATTATTCCAAATTATCCCCTAACTCACCTTTGGTTGGCCCAATCTTTTCTTATTGTCTGTTGTTCCTTGGAGAGTTAATTTTGCCATACATCTAATGTACGTACAGTTATTTTCTTTATTATCTTTGTCTTTCACATTGTGACAATTTAGCTTCTCTCTTCAGAATTTTTTACTGGTACAGATTCTGTTTTGTTCTTGTTATTGACAGCTAAAACTGCTGAGTAGGTCGATCTATTGTAGCCAATACCAAGTTAAGAAATTGGCACATGTTTTGTAGCTATTATGCAAAACAGGTTGGCTTTTAAAAATCTATATTTGTTCATTTTATTTATTGATTATAGGACCGTTAGGAATTTATTGTTGTATTCTATATGTAGTGTTCTTTAAACTTTGATGTGATATTTAATAAAAATATTCTTTATCTTTGATGTGATATTTTTACAGTTCCTTGATTACCCAGCTAAAGCGGTTGCAGTGCATTGTTGGAAAATCAAAAGTCCCTGCACAAGCATCAACATGCGCAATGGTAAGGATATCATCCTCTCCAACATCTATATTTGAATACACAAAAACAAAAATCATGTCAACTGACAAGGCAAAAGGCTCACCTAACATCCAAGTAAACAATGAAGAACTCCAATGTGTAGAGAGCTACGAATATCTGGGCTCAATAATTAACAATAACGGTGACTGCTCCAAAGAGATCTCAAGAAGATTGGCAGTAGCGATCAAGAAGTTAAACACAATGAAGAACATGTGGCAAAGCACCAGCAAAATACTAAAAATAAAAATATTGAGATCATGCATTTTCCCAGTAGCTACTTATGGTTGTGAATCATGGACTATTGCACAAAAATTAAGAACGAAAATCCAGTCCTTCGAAACTAAATGCTACAGAAAGATCCTATGAATACCATGGACAGAAAAGAGAAATAACACTGATGTCCTGAAAGAACTTAATGTTAAAGAGAATTGGCTGATAAACAACATACTATACAGAAAAATTACATACTTTGGTCACATCAAGCGTCACGATGGCTTGGAAAGAACAATACTAGAGGGGCAGGGTCCCAGGACGCAGAGGCAGACCAAGAAGAAGATGGCTACAAGATATTAAAGAAACCATGAACATGACCATCGCAAGTGGGTGAACTGGCAAGAGACAGAGTGAATTTCAGATGTGCTGCAAAGAGAGCAACGTCCTATGCAGAATACGCACCTTGATGATGAGTAGCTTGTACTGTGCAGAACTTTGTTACAAAAACAGTTCTTTAAAATTTCTCTTTGTCATAGACCAGATCGATATCCTCTGTTGCGGTCATGTTCAAGTCATCTACAACATGCTGTATCCATCTTTGTCTTCCTCTTCTCCACTTTCCCTGGATACCTTCTTCCATAATTATCTTTTCCAAACTTTACTGTAACCAAATTACTTCACTTTATAATCAACTAATTTTCTTCAGTTTTCTGAGTTCATGTTGGGTAGATATATTTGTACTCTTTTCTCTGTTCATGGAATTTTGAGAACTCTATGACCAATATGACTTTATATGTAACATCTACATTTAGTTCTTGAGATAGTTGAGGTAAAGAATCAACTATCTCAAACCTGTTGTTTGCTGATGACTGCGCCCTCGCTACCAACTCTGGGAAGAAATGCAGACTTACATGGACAAGTTCTCAATGGCCTGTGATAGGTTTGGCCTCACCATTAACACCAAAAACAGAGGTCATGTTCCAGCCCACCCCTAGAGAACAGTATTACGATCCAGTCATCAACATTAAACACCAGCGTCTCCAGTCAACGGACAACTTTGCTTATCTTGGCAGCATCCTATCCAGATCGGCAAACATAGATTCTGAGGTCAACAATAGGATATCCAAAGCCAGTGCTGCGTTCGGAAGGTTACGTGTCACTGTGTGGGAATGGAAGGGGATAAGCATAGTCACAAAGCTGAAAGTTTACCAGGCTATAGTACTAACCACGCTGCTGTATGCAAGCGAGACATGGACAGTGTATAGCAGACACGCAAGAAAATTAAACCATTTCCACACAAGCTGTCTACGCAGAATACTAAAAATAAACTGGCAGGACAAAATTCCAGACAGCGAAGTTCTCACAAGAGCAAAGATCCCAAGCGCCAACACCCTGTTGCAGAAGGCCCAATTGAGATGGGTCGGTTACATTGCTCGAATGCCTGATAAACGCATCCCAAAACAGTTGATGTATGGCGAGCTTGAAGGGGCAGAAGTTTAGCTGGTGGACAGAAAAACACTTTAAAGACACTCTTAAAGTGTCTCTGAAATGCTTCGATATAGACAATACATGCTGGGAATCCCTTGCGTAAGATCGCCAAATGTGGCGCTATAACAACAAAAGAGGAACCCGAATAGCTGAGAATCATCGTATTGTTGAGTCACAGAGAAAACGAGCAGCGCGAAAAGACAGAGCACACAAAACGCACATGTCTAACCTTGATCATGTATGCCCCACCTGTGGTCGGGGATTTTGTTCTAGGATTGGACTTTACAGTCACCTCCGCACACACCAGAGAGGTGCAACAGCACACGTCTGAGATTGTTGTCATCATCGCTTGCGATGGACGACTATTATATGTAACAGTATTTGTTAGTTTTCAGCTCATTTGTTAGATGTCAAGTCTTGCACTGATATGTTGTTCATTAAAATATACATGCATTTAGTACTGTGATACTTCTGTAGTCAAAGAAGTACTTTGTTTTTACATGTTGTTTATGTGTTTCACAAAGTTGATGAAGGTACACCTATATGGTGGGGAACACTGATAAAAAATGAAAGCAGGCTTTCACACAAATCCAACATCCTGACTATGCCTGAATTCATAACATATGAAATCATGAAGAATTACTCTGATTATTTTTGTTGTCTTGTCTGTTGGAAGGATATTAAAGTTAAATATTATTGCTTGCTCTAATTTTGTAAATTTGTTTGTGAATATGGACAATTATTTATTTCTTAGAAGCTAAATTTAAAAAAAAACTGCTAAGTTGTAAACACTAAAAAGTCACCACAAAGAGAATAACCAACATATTATTTTATTTATGTTGCGGGATGGATTAACATAATGCATAAGCATTTGTCAGTCAAATCCCACACTCAACATTCCACACGTGAGGAAAGGAATTGGCCCTCCTACCTCTTGCAAACTAGGAAATATGTAAAGTTAAGTGACTTCATAACCTAAGGTCTGAAAAACTGCGAAATTTTATTTTGCAATGTTTTTTCAATGCAATAGTATTTCCTCTTCGTTGGCAGTGACAATGTTGGGTCGTAGTTTAAGCAAGGTTACCATAAATGTACCTTTCAGCCTAACATATTTTCAGGATTAGATTTTGGGGATCAGGTTTACATTCATTTGTTTATACATACTCACTAATCGAGATTGCAGTGCTGCAGCCTGATTTCAAAGCCACTTCTTGAAGGTGAAGTAGGATCTTAATATGTCAAGGAACTGTGTGTTATTATTGTATGCATTTCTATAATGTTAATGATAACCAAGAAACATGTTATTGTTGTTTTACATTTATAACTAG
The DNA here is from genome assembly GCA_020796225.1 of Arion vulgaris. Taxonomy (NCBI): domain Eukaryota; kingdom Metazoa; phylum Mollusca; class Gastropoda; order Stylommatophora; family Arionidae; genus Arion; species Arion vulgaris. The sequence goes on along the minus strand of CM036753.1, from coordinate 108,654,474 downwards.
AATGTTTGATCACTTTATACTTGCAGTGCGAGACAAATTTAGAAAATTTTAAAACTCTTTTTATGTTCTTGTCAGGTGTTGCTGCTATCTTTTGCCCTGTTAGTTGTTCCAACACTGAGCCCATTTGGTTCAAGCAATGAGAACAATGATCCAGATTTTTCAAGGAATGTGGCAATTAGAGGTCAGTTTTATGCATTTATAAGAGATGTTTTAGCAGTTATACATTGTGTTTTTAAACTATTCAGTTCAAGATGAGGACAATGGTTTAACTACGACATGACACTACTCACTGAGGAAATAGTGTAGTGGGGTGTCCGCCTTATAACTTCCTTTTGTTATACAATTTTGTGACCAATTTATAAACTTGACACAAGTTAGTAATTTTAGTATATAATTTTGCAATTGACTTATATAATTTTCTTTTTAACCTTTCAACTCCCAATGGAGCATTGGTCTTCAACAAGCTTCTTCCAGTCCGTCCTCTCTCTTGCCATCCCTTCTAATTCTTTCCACGTCTTACCTATCCTTTTAATATCAGTCTCCAGCTCTCTTCTCCGAGTATTTCTAGGCCTTTCCCATATCAGCTTTTCCTGTGGGTTCCAAAACAATACCTACCTCGCAATGCTTCTAGCCAGTCTTCTCAATGTGTGTTCTGTCCATCGCCAGCATCTCTTCCTTAGCTCTTTTTCCAGTGGTATCTGCTTAGTTCTTTCTCTGAGTTCATCATTCAGTCGTATAACTACTAAGACTGTAAATGTTAAGGCTTAAAAGTTAGTTTTCTTATATGTTGAACTTGATCCTGCCTATATAAATTTTAATCATTGTGTAACAAGTAGACTATAAGATGTTTATGTTACATACACTATCAATGAGTGTCATTACAGATATTAATTTTATATTGCAGGAAAAGCACGAAGCTTACTTGAACATAAAGATATCGGTGTTGCTGATTACGATGAAGATCCATATGGTGTTAGTACTCGTCAAAGTGTCCCTTGGGAAAAACAAGTGTTTCCTCAAATAGTAGTCTTCAAGTCAGATAAAGGATCTCCTGTTTTTAATGATGATTCAAACATTCTTAGGCCTGGAAGCATACTCAGTGAAGAAATATCTATTAATACCAGAAGTCTAGTGAATACAATTTCTCATGTGTTGTCACGTGATGATGTTACAGTTGAAGTCAAAGGACAACAAGTATTATCTGTTTATAACCAGTATAAGGATAAAATAGTCAATGATCACAATTTTACAGAAAGGAATACTGATGTAAACTCAGAATTATAGAGTTGGATATATAAATCTCTTTACTGATCAAATTATTTTATATAAATATTTATCTATATAAAAAACTGAATTCTAAAGTAGGATATATAAATCTCTTTACTGATCAAATTATTGTATATAAATATTTATTTATGTAAAAACTGAATTCTAAATTAAGATATGGAAATCTTTTTCTGTTTGAAATATTTGATAGCTTGAAATACTGATCTCAAGAAAATGCATTAAAAACTGTTGTGCTGTCTGTAACACCTTTTTTTTGAGCAGTGTAGGACAGGGGGGACATGTGGAATTTAATGGCTGCATGGCTAGTGCAGTCATCATGAAACTGTTTAGGTTAGAATTTTCTTTATACCCCGACAGAAAAATCTCATTGGCCTTACCATGGATTGAACTCGGGTCTTATGCATATGAGCCATGCTCTAATCCATTCAGCCAGATGCCCCACAGATAATGTATAAAATCTGTAAAAAGAAAATGAAAATTGTTCAAGAATATAATGTTCAATTTATTTTTAACAATCACCTACAGCCACTCATGTTTTTTTGTTCCATATTTAGAACCAGTTACCTCTGAAGTCGGGGTAGGCACACTTGTATGGCGAGGGACACTGATAATAAGGAAAACAGGTCTTCACGAAAAAATCAATCAGAACGCCCTGACTACAACTGAATTTGGAGCGGGCGAACATAAGAAAAGAAGAACTTCAGTGAAAACTATTTGAGGAAAATTAACGAAATAAATGTAATGTTCTAATGAGCTGAAAAACTAAAAGTAATGCTTAGCACTCTCTCATAAAAGTAAAAAGAAACAAGTAAAGAAACCCTTTTATACCACGTTGTATATAAGGTAATGCGGTGTTAGGGCCATATTTTTCATTGACAGTCGGCACATGATGGATGATATGGTCAACATCACGCCGGCCACCTTTACTTCCCAGTGCTATACCTGCTGTCCAATTGAGGCTGGGTCGACCTGAGAGCCGTTACGGTAAAAAAAAACTTCACGCCCACTCTGGAATTGAACCCGAACCACTAGCCTAAGAAGCTAGTTCACTAACAACTACGCTACTGCGGCTCTCATCACTCATATAGTTTACTTATTTACTAAAAGCAGCTACTGAATTAGTGCTCTGATGCTGAGATATTCACTTATGTCAATGATAACATGTTCTGGTAATATTTATTTAAATTATATTTGTTCCATTTATTGCTCGTTTATGTGAAACATTTCTTATGAAAATCAGGCTCCGTAATTAATTGTAAGGATCTTTTGTTTTAATGTAACCATGACAACTGATTTTCTACTGATGAAGACCCTACCTGGGGTCAATTGTTACTGATTATGTATGGTGCTGTAAATTCAATTTTTTGGTACATTGGTGTTGTGATATTCAAGACTGCAAATCAAAAGAGCATATAAAAATAAACATTTGCTAACACAGAAATTTTAATAATGAATAGTAACACAGAAACTTAGTAAGGAAATGTTACATGGAAACCTAGCAAGGAAAGGAAATATATAGGTTTTACAGAGAAATGAGCAAAGTAAATGCATGTAAAATCTCTTCAATATAGAAATAACTAAATCACCATGCCATTCCCCCAAGTTAGGGTTATAGGTTATTGTTCATATTTCTGAAAGTGGTTTTGTTACAGAAATTGCAATAAATAGTTGACATTGTGTTAGAAACACTTTCAGTTCTATGTTCCATAAGAAAACAAAGTTGAAAAACTAATATAAGTGTTAATGATTAGTTCCAGCTCCTATGTTCCATTGGAAATGAAAAGAGAAATTATCATCGGTTCTGTCTTGATTCACTATCTTATTTGACTTACAGCATTGCTTTCTTGGCTGACTATAACTCATTTGATTTGATATTCTTGCATTCTGGTTTAGGGTTGCAGATTTACCACCATTCCTTAATTGTTTACACGCCCTATCTCCCTTATGGAACTCAGAATGTCAGCCTGGTCCATTGCTCTGCAGCTTTCTACTGAAGCCATGCATACAAGCCTATCGACCTGTTCATTATCTTTACACTTGTATGCTCTGACACAAAAATAAAACTGATTTTTATCACCTTAACACAACCTCAAAAGCATACATGGTAAAAATCTGGTACTCCAGCTAGTCCATTAGTTACTGCCATAGTCAGACTACTTTTACTCACAGCAAAACCACCACTGTTATCCTTCATAATACCTCCTCCGACCTGAAAGCCCATGAGCTCCACATGTAAAAAAAAAACCACTGATCCATCTGTAAAAATAAGCACATTGCCTTAAATAAAATGTTTTAAATTATAACTCATTGTCATACTTATTGAATAATGTTAATTTTATATCTCATTAAACCATCTTGTCTCCAGTGGAACATAGAACTACAGCCGTCACTCACCACAGAATTTTATTCTGGGTCCTATTCTTCAGCTCTTAATTTTACATAATGAGGTGTTTTACAAAATGTATCTTTTGTAAACTTTTGATCTTCTATATTGTGAAAATATAATGTGCCGTTGATTTTTATAACTTTTTTACTGGGCATTTTTGTGGGGTATGGGAGTTTGAATCTCACAACGTTGATATGTATGTAAATAAAACGTGAAGTATGACAGCTTTCTTCTTCTTCACCCCTAGGAAGGCATAGGTCCGCAGGCACAGTTTTCCAAGCTATCCTGTCCAAGGCCATCTTTTCCAGATCTCTCCACTCTCTCCTCATTTTCTTGCATTCTGTTTCAAACACTCGCCTCCAATTGTTCCTGGGTATTCCATTATCTCTATTACCCTGAGGATTCCATCGGTGGGCCTGTCTATTGATGCTGTCAGGAGGTTTCCTCAGTGCATGTCCTATCCATCGCCACCTTCTGCTCTCTTTATCTCTTGTGCCACCTGTCCTTGTCCCGCTCTATACAACAGTTCCCTGTTTGTGATCCTGTCATACCATTGCAGCTGGAGCATCCTGCACTGGCTACTATTGATGATTGTCTGCAACTATTTGGTGTTCCCTTTAGTTGTTCTCCATGTCTCCAACCTCCATACAGAAGGACAGCCTTAATATTTGAACTAAATATCCTTGTCTTAGTTTTGTTCCTGATCATTCTTGAGCTCCATATGTTCTACAGAATGGCAAATGCTGATCTTGCCTTTTTGTATTATGACAGCTTTACAAAAGCAAAATTTAACATTTCGCTACAAAGCTGTCATCAAGAACCGGTTGCACACATTAAGTTAGTCCACTAGAAATAACATGGCACATATAGGATAGCGGAGTAAACAGAATATATCGTATGCATAGCCAGTAGACTACAAGACCATCAGCCTGCATACCCTTCACCATCTGCTGAAAGAGATTGAGCACATATGGGTATGTCCGAAATGTTATTAGGTTGGTTCTGTAAAGTAATTAGCAATCTATTAAAGAACACAGTGGTTCTCAAATGGTGTGCCCAGGCGCACCAGTGGGCCCATTGACATTCCTATGTAATGGTTCAAATCTGCTCTTCAAATCTGCTCTACATTCAACTTAAGGAACGGTCAAGATCCATTCTATTTACTGCTTCAACTTTGCAGTGACCCTTTTTACAGAAAATAGAATGTCTTCTGTGTTCTTCTAGCTTCCTTAACCATGGTCCAAAAGCCAGTGGCTAACATCCTTTGTGACATCTTGTAGGGCAGAAACTAAATATTTTCACCTTGATTGGTCCGTTACTGGCCATCCTTTGCATTGAGCCCAAAATATGACCCAATTTATGATTCTCTGCATCTTCTATTCTCCATAAGATTATCTTTGGTCTGTCCTCTTACCCTTCTATCCATCTGCAGCTTGGTAGTTCTCGTAAAGGTTTCTGCATTACTTCTGATTCTCATCATCATCAGGTGCCGCGCCGGCTGGTGTAGGCGCTCATGGATCTCCAATAATCTCTATCTTTGGTGGTTGCTATCAATTCAGATGTTGACTCTCTACTGTGCCATGAAGTCAGGATATCCAAAATTTTCTCTGTCTTCCTCTGTCTTGTCTACCCTCGATTTTATCAGTTGTTACAATGTCTTCTAAACCTCCCCTCCTCATCACGTCCAAAAATGATGACTGCCTCTTTCTTATATTGATAATAAGTTTTCTCTGTGTCTTGACCTCATTCTACTTCTGATTCTGCACCAGTTAAATGTCTGAGTTTTATCAGTTTTGTATAACTTGATCAAATATACCTTAACAAGATCAAGCATCATTGCTATACTAATACTCTTTGTAAATAATGGTTGATTCTCATCAAATATAATTTGCATATATTATTAAATTCATGTAACATATGTTGTTGTTTGAAACTAATAGTATTAGCTTACATCTTATCAAGATGTAGATTTAGTACTGTTGCTGTTTTTAAGGCTGTTTTCGTATTTTTGAAAACTGGTAATTACATAATCATGAGCTATGTGGGACAGTATTAGAAAATACATTATATCGGTGAGAGGCTTGAACAACCTATTCAAAAATTTTATGCTGAAGCAAGAATTGCAGTGACTTAATAGTAGAATTGAGGAATGGTTCAGGACCACACTACTCAAGGTTGCCCTGTCTCTTCTACTCTCTCTTCATTATCTTTCTAGATGCACAATAATTAAGACAAAACATGGGCCATGCAGTACAGCCACCATTGATGTACCATGAAGTACATCACCATTGTACCATGAAGTACCTGATGTATCATCAAGTACAGCCACCATTGATGTACCATGCAAGTACAGCCACCATTGATGTTCCATGCAAGTACAACCACCATTGATGTACCATGCAAGTACAGCCACCATTGATGTACCATCAGTACAGCCACCATTGATGTCATGCAACTAGCCACCATTGATGTACCATGCAAGTAGAGCCACCATTGATGTACCATGCAAGTACAGCCACCATTGATGTACCATGAAAGTACAGCCACCATTGATGTACCATCAATAGCCACCATTGAGTACATCAGTACAGCCACCTTGATGTACCATGAAAGTACAGCCACCATTGATGTACCATGAAAGTACAGCCACCATTGATAGACCATGAAAACACAATCAGCATTAGTAGACCATGAAAATTGGTTAATGTACTATGAAATTACAGTCAGCATTGATAGGTACAAAGTGTATCATCTCAGGTTTAATGATGATATAGACTGACTAGTAGTGAGTGAACAAGAACTATCTCAACAGCTGCAATTTCTAGACATAATCTCAATTAAATATGGAATGGAGATAAGTATTGACAAAATCAAAAACAAGCATCTATAATCTTGGAAAACACCTAAATAACATGGAGCATCAGCTAAACAGTGATGCAGAATAAATAAGAGATTCTAACAAGAATAGATGAAACAGCAATAACCCACTTACAATCTCTGCGACATAGTAAAAACATCTCATATGGCACCAATTTTAGATGTAGCATTGGTAATGTTCATTACTACATATGCCTGCAAAACTAGAAAGATAGAAAACTTTGAGAAGAAAATCTGAGAAGTGATGATAATCTTTAGCAAATTGTTGAGTATTCTTCTTCTATATTAAGGTTATTATTATACTGGATTATGAAACTTGTAGTGGAGTGTCTGTCCGAATTGGATTAGAGCACGGGCTCCAATGCAGGAGACCCGGGTTCAATCCCAGGTAAGACCAATTAGTTTTGTTCTGGGGAGGGGGATAACCTGAACAGTTTCACAGCGACTGCACTAACTATGCAGCAGTCAAATTCCCCAGGCACATGTTCCCTCCAGTCCTACCCCAACCTAAAAGCAGTATTACAGGCAGTAATGACAGTTTTTAAAAAATCAAACTTCTTGTCAAAGTGAAGACTAGTCTTGACCAAAAAGCCTTTATCAAGCAAAGGATACAACAAAAGTGATCTTCTGATGGCAATTTGAAGATAGCAGGTTGGTTTATTTACCAAGTTTCCCTTTCCAAGGTTAGAACTTACAACAATACTTGCACACTAGATAGCTAGTTAGTCATCACATCATCTCATTATTGCACAAGGAAAAAGTCGATAAGTGCTCCTATCTGTTCACTATATCATCAGCATGTGGCAACTGACAGTTCCAGTTCTGTGTTGGTTAACGAAACATCATCCACTAGATGTTCCAGTCACTGCACATACAAGATATTTCATTTGGAATTTCAGTTTGGAATATCTTCATTGCACTTCGGACATGTCCATATGTGCTCCGATCTCCTTCGCAATATCTCCAACAGCGCCCAGAGACTAACCATACCAGTTCGATGTTGATTCATGAGTCTCATATTCCAGTTGTGCTGTTCTTTTCTGGCCTCTTCAATCCAAGTTCTTGCAACCTAGCAGTGAAATACCATTGCTACCTTCTGCCTTACCCTATCCTGCTGAAAGTGCTTAATATATTACATACATGCAGTGGGTCACAAACTAAATAGTTTATGAACGCATTATTTGGAAATCTGGCCGTACATAGAAACTACTATCATTATTGTAAAAAGAACCACAGTGTTATCACATGATCTGAACTTCAAACCTTCAAACAGATGGAGAAATTAATTAGCAACATGAAAGTACAACATTAAAAAGAAAACCCTGACAGTTCTGGAAAGAGCAGATGTGTAGAAGATCATTATCAATGCCCGACAACATCTGCAACAAAGAAGAGTTACATCGTTAATATTGTTCTATTACCACCTACTATTGTGCCATAGTTTTTTTTACTATACATATTTTTATTACATTGATTCATTTAGCTTCATAGAAGAAACTGTTCTCTCATAATGCTAAATGTATGTTGATAGTGAATATTAACATTTAGCTTGACCGCAGTTCCTCTCAATATATAGATGTTTTATTTATGGAACACATTATTTGTGTGTATTCTATGAATCATGTTGATATTTTTACAATCTTAGAACAATATTTATACGGAACCTTTGCTAGCCATCAATAGCATGGTCACTATGTTAAATCTTAAACAATTAATATACCTACATTTATCTCTTTCAGTATTCGGATGTCTTTTTTTAAATAATGCAATGCTGGTATTTTATGGTGGGTGTCTGTGTGCATGCAGATTAAATAACATTTGTGTGTGCTAATATATATATTTATCCACACACACAAAAACATGCAATACAATATATGGCATATCACAAAATGGACTCTTTATGTTAAAGAGCAGTGGGTGTGGTTTTTTTGTATGATACACAATTTCTGTTGTTATTGCTGGTTAATAAATAAACAGGTGTTGAACAAGCAAATGTGTGTCTTTCATTTTGTGATAAATATTACTAAATTTACTGACAAATTAACTCATTTTACTTTTGAAGTTTTACTGCTGCTTGTAGCCTATAGTGGCCCCTTGACTTTCCTATTATAACAATTTTTTAACACTTCAAGTACAGAAACAAATGCATCAAGTTTCTAAAAAGAACATTATTTTCTAATAAGCAGGACACCCACAAATTGTTTAAAATATAAAGTTATTGCAGAATATCATCATCAGGTGCTGTGTCAGCTGGCATAGGCGATCATGGATCTCCACAAATCTCTGTCTCTGGTGTTTGCTATCATCACAGATGTTGATGCTCTTCCATGCCATGAAGCCAGGCTATCTAAAATTGTCTTAGGGACAAATCTAAATTTGTACGGGTTTCGCTAAAATTGTCTTCCTCTGCCTCGTCTAACCTCAATTTTACCAGTTGTCACAATGTGTTCTAAACCTCCATTCCTCATCACATGTCCGAAAATGATGACTGCCTCTTTCTTATATTAATGATAAGCTTTCTCTGTGTCTTGACATTCAACACCTCAATATTAGTCATTTTAGCAGTCCATGGGATTCTCATCATTCTTCTGTAAAACCACATCTATGGGGCCCTCAGAGATTTTTCGATCTGTTTGTTTATTGTCTATGACTCACATCCGTATGTCAGTATTGGTTCTATGTATAACTCTCATTCTACTCTCAACTGCCAATGACTTATTGCATATAATTCTTCTCATTTTCTAAAACGTTGCTTTACTGCCCTATTCAGCTCTTTCCTGAAACGAACTTTGCTAAGAGAGGCAAGAAATATCGGTCTCAGTTCCATGGAGGAGATTGAGCGAGTTGCCCAGGATAGAGCGGTATGGAGAAATTACTTGCAGACCCTATGTAACGTATAACAGTACGAGAGGAATTATTATTCTGCTCTTTATTTCTGATCTGCCATCTGATGTTACCAGGACTCACTCTGGATAGGGATGTAAATTTATAAATGTTTTCTATGTCATCTACACAACCTGCTTCTCTTGTGGTATTGATGATGTCTGCACTATCCATTGACTATCCTTCCTCAACCAACTTTTTTCAACTATATAACTTTGAGTTTCATATTTTAATTAGACTTGTAAACATATGCTAGACAGGTATATCATGCTCTGGATAAACAACTGCACCTAAAACAGAGAATAGAAATGTGTGCCAACACAGAACCGAACAATTTGGCCTATCAGAACAGTGGCAGTCTCTCACTAAGAAAATAATACATTAATATATTCTACTCTCGATATAGGTGATGTATTAGGTAAGATTTATAAGAGTTATATGTAGTGTGCTGTGAAATTCGTCATTCCTGTTGTATTGTTTGCTTGATAAAGGCCTTTTCATCAAAACGTTGCTGTGTATTGTCGTTTTTGTTAAACTAAAGTATTTTGTTATTACATGTTTCGTAATGTATTCTACCAACAAAGCTTCCCCTTAATTGTGAGAAAAACAAGTAAAAACAACTGAACTAATGATGAAACTTGTAATAGAGGCCATAATTGGTCTCAAACACTAGCACTTCCAGTTATTGTGACAAGTCATTACTGACATTTGGACAAACAAATTATTTAATTTCAGATTTTCTAATTTTACTTCTTTGTTAAAAGAGTTTATTCTTTCTTTCTTTTCTCCTATCCTGTTTTGTCTCACAGCATCAGGATAAGAGGAGATTTCTAGAACAAGTTTTTGTGTGCTCTTCATAAACAGTGTCTTTCCTCGCCTCTGTTATCCACCTTTGTGTGACCTCAGAGTTTATTATCTGTGTAAATAATTTTGTGTTTTTCAAGAGCCTTTCAAAACAATCCAGTATTTGGTTGGTTATTTATAGTTATTGTATATTCTATCATTGACACATTCAGTTAGCAGACATGAATAGAGAAGCTAATGCTGTGGTTTAAGTGCAGAGATGTGATTACAAGTCAATTTTTCCAATTATTTTGAGACAAAAATTTTGCAATCAATTTATGCACTTTGACTCAGATTAGTAATTTTAGTATACAATTTTGCAATTGACTTATATAATTGACATATAATAGTTTTGTAATTTTGGCATACAATTTTGCAGTTGACTTATCATCATCAAATAGTTTGTCCTGAGCAGAACTTTCCCACTCTAACAATCCTTTAAAATTTCCCTCTCTCATAGGTCAGGTGTCCAGCTTCTGCAGCTATCATGCTCAAATCGTCAGTTACATCCTGAAACTATCTTTTCAGTGGTTTTCCTCTTCTTCTCTTTGCTAGGATACTCCTTCCATAATGATGGTCTTCTACAACCCTTTGTGTCTCTTTATATGTCCAAAATACTTTCAATCTTCTCAATTTTATTTGTAGCATCAGCCAATTTTCTTTCATTCTAAATTCTTTCTGGATAGATCTATTTGTTCTCTACTTTGTCCATGAGACACGGAGGACTCTTCTGTAACACTTATATTCAAAAGCAGTGTTATGTTTTTTTCCACTGCCTTATTGGCTTAGTCACTTAATATATATTATATTTTTTATTATTGTGACGTAAAAGTTTGCACTCATGTGACATAGATACTTTGAGATAGAAGAATTTTATATTGTCTTATATGTGAGTGTAAGTGGTAACTAGTAGATAGTGTACCCAGATAGTGTACCCAGATAGTGTACCAAGAGAACTGACAATGCTGAAGATATCTTCTTGGTTACACACAGACGTTAATCAATCATTCAGATTTTCTACCAAAGAAAAGAACACGATATAATGAATTATTTAAAGTTTTATTACCAAATAATGACATGTATTTAGCACATGGAATACTGATAAGAAAGGCCTCTATGATGTATACAGGTGAATCTAACAGGGTAGGTAGTTTCATAAAGGGATACAGGTAACTGTCACTGTTAAACAGGATTAAATATACTTGAACAATTTTAAAATAAGATCCACTATAGGGTAAGATTAAAGATATATCAAAATAGTGCTCACTACTGGACAAGATTAAAGATAATTATTTGGAAAATATCAAAATAGTGCCCACTACTGGACAAGATTAAAGATAATTAGCAAGAGATACAAAATAATGCCCACTCAGGATAAGATTAAGATAATTAGAAAGAATCAAAATAATGCCCATACAGGACAAGATTAAAGATATTAGAAAGATACAAAAATAATGCCCATTACTGGACAAGATTAAAGATAATTAGCAAGAGATATAAAAATAATGCCCACTACTGGACAAGATTAAAGATAATTAGAAGAGATATAAAATAATGCCCACTACTGGACAAGATTAAAGATAATTAGAAAGATATCAAATAATGCCCATTACTGGACAAGATTAAAGATAATTAGAAGATTTTCAAAATAATGCCCATTACTGGACAAGATTCAAGATAATTAGAAAGATATCCAAATAATGCCCACTACTGGACAAGATTAAAGATAATTAGCAAGATATATCAAAATAATGCCCATTACTGGACAAGATTAAAGATAATTAGAAAGAGATCAAAATAATGCCCATTACTGGACAAGATTAAAGATAATTAGCAAGAGATATCAAAATAATGCCCACTACTGGACAAGATTAAAGATAATTAGAAAGAGATCAAAATAATGCCCACTACTGGACAAGATTAAAGATAATTGAGAGATCAAAATAATGCCCATTACTGGACAAGATTAAAGATAATTAGAAAGAGATATCAAAATAATGCCCATTACTGGACAAGATTAAAGATAATTAGGAAGATCAAAATAATGCCACTACTGGACAAGATTAAAGATAATTAGAAAGAGATCAAAATAATGCCCACTACTGGACAAGATTAAAGATGATTATTACTAAGAGTTAAATCATAAATCATTCTAGGTTTGATACCTGTTTGCATTAAGCTGTTACAATATATAGCGACTGAGATCAGATAAATAACTGATATGATGTATGATAGAACACTACAAATGTTCAACCTTTTGTCCTACTTTGATGTTTATTTATAGCTGCACATAAGTCATGATCTAAGCAATATCAGTTCTAACATTGTCTCTTTTGTTATAATGCTACATTCAATCAATTTACTGATGTGTGTACCACAACTATTATAAAATCAATAATGCATAACGTAGATACCACAAATTCAAATAAAACACACAAGCTGCATCTGAAATAAACTAATCACATGCTTATAATAACATAAATATCACGATGGATTGTATATACAAATTATAGTTAATTTTTGCATATGCATGTGTTAGTAATTTCTCTCTAGTGCATTTCGCAAACATACCACTTCTTCAATAATGTAAATTCTCAGGCCTAGCTACATGAAACAAATGTGAAAGAAAAATTGTAAGGCACCCATAAGGACCTCCAGCTCTTGACTGGATTGAGTCAACTCATCGCGCCATGGCTAGATTTCCGAGCATAGGAAATTTATTGCAGGAAAATGAAGAATATTGTGTTTACAAAGAACCCTGAATTTAAATTGCTGCCATTTATCTATGTTTGCACCCCCTTTCTCCTTATTTCCCCTCCACCATCTGCTTGTAAAGGATGTTATTAGGGATGTGATCATTTTCCATGCAATGTACATAGCGAAGTCTGTGCAATCTAAACATTGTGTACATGTTTACAATGCAAGCTAATGATAGCATCAACTGACATAAACAATTAGTATATTCGAATAACAAAAAAATATGAAAAGTGAATGATGAAACTTTGTCACCAGCATGTGTTCTCAAATCGAAAATGAGAAAAATATTCAATGGCAGAAAAACTTGTTAGTGAAGTTATGTAATACATCATTTTTATTACATTACCTTTTGTAACTGTCTTTAATGTCGGTGTAATACCGCTTTTTAGGGCAATGTAGGATAGGGTGACATGAGCCTGAGGAATTTAATGGTCGCATGACAAGTGCAGTCACCAAAAAAAACTATTCAGGTTTGGATTTTTCTTTATGTCTCAACAGAAAAAACTCCTTGGCCTTACCAGGGATCTAACCAGGGTCCGCCGAATTGAAGACGCACTCTAATTTATTTGGCCAGATGCTCCTCTATTATCTATCACCACTACAATCAAACTACAAATCTAACTCTTTGACCTCATTTTATTTTGTCCAATTAATTATATTTTTTGGTAAGTTTTATGAATCTGGCTTTGCATATTTAATTTGATATAGATTGTGTTTGTTTTAGGATGGATATGTGCAATTTCTGGTCTATTGTTGATATATGGACCTTCACATTATTTTATTAGGTACTAACAAAATAATTATATCAAGATTTTCATTTTCAGTCTAGACCATGACCAGTTTCTTTATTTAATGTTTAACATACCTCTCAATCAGAACTATTTCAATTAACAGTTAAATAAGTTATTTCCTGTTGATGCATGTTTAGCCTAACTCTGTTTATAAATGCTATTGTTGACTTTTTATTAAATGATGTTTAATTCTTCATGAATTGACCCCACACCTGAAACTGACCTCTGATTAGACGTAACAATGATCAGCCCCTCCCCCAAAAATTGACCTTTTACTAACATCTCCAACACTTCAAAATAGCAAAGTTAATTTATATTATCAGTATTAATAGATCCAGTTTTTAGTCATGCATATGTATCATCATCATCAGGGAGGTATTCGGTGACGTGGAAGTAAAGTGTTTATTTCTCACTCCAAAGGTACTTTGTTCGTTCCCCCAAATATGGAGCGATCAAGATATTTTTCCAGGGTTCTCTGATCTCAATTTAGATGAGATCGAGTTTCTAGTCCTATCAAGGACAAACGATTAAACATATGTTCCGTGTTTAAGTCGAGCACGTAAAACAACTCTTAGTGATTGAAAATCAATAAGAGTAAGTTGTAAAATTGCTGCCAGGGCAAAATTATTTAAAAAGATTGAAATAAACTTCCTACAAAAATTGTCACCATCTTAAAAATGACATTAGGGACCCTTGCCAGTGTTATGGAGTTTGTGCACTGCTGTTGAGATCTTTCTGTGTAAGAAACATATTGGAACACATATGGTTATTCACCAAAGTGCAATGATACTGGTTCAATCAGTCATTATCAGGTTAGACAGCTCAAATACTGATGACAGTCATCGGGTAACGCTCACCACTGTACGCTGTTATGCTCATCCGATTAAACAATTAGAAAACTTGTCATCACTTCGTTTGACCATGTCTCTCTACTGTACCATGTCCTCTGAGGCTTTCTTTTAGTACACAGTGTTGACAAACAGCATTGCACTCTGAGCAAACCCATAGTATTTAAGTTAGCAAAAGTCTAAACCCTGATGTCTCTACATAAGTATGCAATAGAGGTTGCCCTTGGATATACTCTTTTTTTCGCTCTTTTCATAGGTCTTCTTCTTATTCGAATGCTCCATACCGGCCACTTATTAAACCACTTTTTGTGAATTGTATGTGATCTGAACCTAATAGTGATTCTATGTTGTGTCAATTATGCGCCTACAAGTGGACCAGCACATTCGATTTCTGTGATGTTTTTTATTTACTAGGGTAGCTTCCCTAGGCCCTACCTCAGTCCCCTCTAATAACATGCTTTGTAAGTCACAGTGTTACTATTCTTTGCTCCCTTGTCAGCCCCGGCAACACATGAGCATCATAGGGTTTAACCTGTGGTGTCTTCTGTGGCAAAACTTTTTGTCTTATATTCTAACTAAGCCATATTTATTTATATTTTTGCATATTTTTTCCATTAAACAGAGTATTGCTTGTTTGTTCTTTCCCAAAAAAAATTGCTCTTCATCTACTACATTCTATTTTAATTCTCTCATGTGGGATTTTAAGATGGATTTTTTAGTTATTTGATTCATCACATTCTTGATTATAGTCTCCACAATTCTTCACATTCAGTTTCTTGAGCAATGTTATTAAGGCTGATATCGTCAGGTTGTGGGATCTATAAACACTGTCCAATATAACATGACAAAAATGTAAACAATAATGGAGATATAAGGCATTCTGGTATCAAATTTAACAATGAAAATACTTAAATCAACAACTCAAGTGTTATGAAAAACATAATAAACCCATAATAATAGACACTATATCTCGCTCTCTCTCTAGCTCGTGACGCCCTTGGAGTTTAGGGCAGCAACAAATGCACACCCTTTTTCTCTGTTCTTGGTCATCCTTTTTTTGTGTATTAGCTGTGATTCCTTTCATTCTTGTTCAACCATTTTCCTTCGAGTCATTTTGGATCTTCCATGTTTTCATTTACCCCCTCGTGTCCAACACAGTGTAGTCTTCATTTGTAATTTTTTTTTTTTTGCCTACTATAAATTCAGGCGTGGTCATGACTGATTTTTGCGTGAAGGTTTTTCCATATCAGTGTTTCTTGTCATTCAGGTGAGCCTTATTCTGACATCAGGGGTACTTGTAATTTAGATCCTCAAGTAAAGAATCAGGGCTTTCTGTAGTTCAACCTTGTACTGAGTGTACACCAAGAATTTTTGGCCAAGCCGGTCTCAAATCCAGGAATTTCCACAACACATGGTCTGTAGTGCAGCATGTTATCAACTTTGCTATTGCATACTCACCATTTATAACACATGTCCAATCCATCTCCTGCATCACTGTTAGACAATATGATCCTATACTCTTGCTGACACCTGTAAACAGTTCTTGGTTAGAGATAATTCAAGACACTATCATAGAGTTCTAATGCTGCCAATTAATAATTTTACTTACTGAGGCAACATTTTTCACGAAACGTGCAACTTGCATATTATGCTTGATGAAAACATTTTCCTTACTTCATGTTTTGATATTTTGCTCAATTGAATGTAATTTTTATTATCAGTTATTTGAGGACTATCATCATAGCACTGCTGATACGTGAGAGCCGCTGTAGCGTAGTTGTTAGTGAACTCGCTTCGTAAGGCTGGTGGTCTGGGTTCAGCTCCGCAATGCGCGTGGAATTTTCCTGACCACACGGCTCTCAGGTCAACCCAGCCTCAACTGGGTACCAGACATGCTCTGGGAAAGTAAAGGCGGCCGGCGTGATGCTGACCACATCACCCATTGCATGCCGACGGTCAATGAAAAATACAGGCCTAACACTGTATTGACCTATATACCACGAGGTATGAGTTCCTTTACTTTACTTACTGCTGACATGTCCTTAGGTGCTCTGATCCGTGCCTAAACAAATCCAGCAGCGTCCAGCTGCCCAATTTGTGTTAATGATGATTATGAAATAAATTCCTGATCTTGAGCTCCCAAAATTATTAGCAAAAACAATGTCACTTTCCAACAAAACATGTAATATTGTTACAAATATTGAGCAGTAACAACAACGTAATATCCAATAAGAGAAACAAAACATAACTGAACATTCACAACACAAATGTATTTGTGAAAATCACTGTTAAAAAACCTAAACTCTCTATAAAGGTCATTAATGACTTCTGATATTACATTTTGAACTAACAAAAAAGACATAATCAGGGACAAATAAAAGATGTAACAGGTAAAAGATCTTATTCTTCTTTCTCTCTTGTGCTTTCTTAATCCCTCTTAAACACTTGATTTTTGTTCTTATGTCAGGTTCCTTCGATAGGTTAGTTCCTTTAGTTTTTGCAAAGCAAGAAACTTCATGAAAATAGAAACAAACAAATGAAAAAATTCTGCAATTATTAGAAAGGAAGAGAAAATTAATGTGAAAAAATATCAAAACTACATCAGACTGATAAACCATCTATATTACCAGCTTAACAAAAGAACCATGTTAGACATTTCAACTCTACAAAAGTCTGAGATACCATATTTTGGACATGTTAAAGATAAGGGTTTAAGATGATTGTAACTGTTCCACTAACAAGGTGATTTCTGAAGATTTTTTTTTTAAAAAGATGTCTCCACATGTATTCTGGACAAGGTGCAAAATTATGCACTTCGTGTCATCATAGGTACAATGAAATCAACACCTACAATAGAGATGTAGATAATTACGGGAGAATACAAGCAATGAGAGAATACAGAGACATGAAAGTTCTGACACATGCAGAAAAGTTCCTGTTTATGCCAAGTTAGATTTCAAAATCTTAACTAAAAAGTAGCTTTATCTGAAAGGCCAAATGACTTTATAGACAAACTTCAGAATATTTTAGAAACATAAAGAGTCCTGATACTGCTGGAAACATTACTTGAGGGCAAGATTATAGACAAGAGAAAGACAGCAATATCAGTGGGAGAGAAACATTAAGAGTTAAACAAAAAACAATTTGGCAGAATAAACCACTAGAACAAGAGATAGGAAATGTTGAACTTTCAATTCAGGTGTTCTTCATTGTGGAGATGGTATAGCTTCTCCACAAAGAAGATCAGCTTCATGGAAGTTCAACATTTCATATGAGCTTCATCTGGTCATAACTCGATAAACCAAACAGTTAATTTTGTATTAATAATATACAAGATGTTCCAGTATAATGAACAAATTCACGTTTTTGTTACTTTATGTTAGTTATATAACAACAAGGAGATGAGTTGGCTCTGATGGCCTCTCCTATGAACAATCAAATCTGATAACATGCTGCATTGCTACAGTATAATACAGTAGATGTAGTACTATAAAATAGCACTATTATGTTTGTAGAAACTTATCAGCAACCTAGCTGTACAAATGTGTGTCTGTTATTTAATATTTCTCAAGGCTATCAGGTTAAGGCTACCAGATTTTAGGTTAGGGCTATCAATTCAAATCTATAAAAATGTCTTTGTTATCAAAACTGCAATTAAAAATGGATGCTGAGCTAAGAAAAATTCAGCACTATGTTTCATTCTTTCTTTCTTTCTTTCTCAATCCTGATGCCTCACAGCGTCAGGTCAGGAAGAGATTTCTAAAACGGGCCCTAGTATGCGCTTCGTAGATAGTCTCTTTCGTCGCTCTGTTATCTCTGAGGTCCATCTTTGCGTGGCCGGCCTTTTGCTTTGTACCCATTGTATCGGAGCAGCATTGCTCTTTGGGGTGCACTGTCTGATGGTAATCTGCTTAGGTGACCGAACCATTTAATTTGTTGTTTCTTGATGAAGTCTAGTACTGATGTTGTACCCACTTTTTCCTGATGTCTTATTTCAAAGTCTCTTCTGTTACAAGCATTCTTAAGACACTTCATCTCTGTTGTGACTAGTTTTCTTCTATCGCTTGTTGTCAGTGTCCAGGTTTGGCACTGGTAACATAATGTGGAGAAAGATTGTGTTGAACATTGCCTTTTGTGTATGTTTCATTAAACTGCTGAATTGAAACACTGATATAAATGTAAAATTTAACAAGACTGCATAAATTAAAATGCTACAAACCGTAAGAAACGATCTAAACTTGATTTCAAGCATGTATTTCCATAGTAAGTATGTCTGTGAGGCATGGATTATTGATAAAACATTTGAAAATTAGATCAATGTCTTTAAATGCAAGTGCTACAGAAGAGTACTCAGAGTGCAATAGAAAAATAAAAGAACAGCTACTGTCATTTTGCAACAGCTTAAAAGTAAAGAGAAGTGGTTGAAAATGAAAAAATAATAACATATTTTGGACACATAAAACATCAGGAATCACTAGAGAAAATCATGCTGGAGGGTGTTATACTGAGCAGACAAGAGAGAAGAAGACCAAGGAGGTGGGTGCAATATTTCACAGACGAGTTATGTATTACTGTTGGGGAACCCAGATACCTCACTCAGGACAGGGAGACATTTAGAACTGCTATTATGAGAGAAAGTAGAAAATGTGAACAGTTTTGAATATCTTGGTTTACTGCTAACAACAGATGGAAATTGGATGAAGGAAATTAGAAGAAGAACAAACATGGCTTTACAAAAATTAAACAACTCAAAACAGTATGGAATGGAACTGATAAGAAAAAAAAGATCAGAATACTAAGAGCATGCATATTCCCAGTGGCAACGTATGGGTGTGAAGCATGGACATTTAATAAAGCAGTGGAAAAACATATAAGTGCTTTTGAATACAAGTGTTACAGAAGAGTCCTTCGTATATCTTGGACAGAGAAGAGAACAAATAGATCTATCCAGGAAGAACTCAAAATCAAAGAAAACTGGCTGATGCTACAAATAAGAAAGAGAAAATTGAGATATTTTGGACATATAAAAAGACATGAAGGGCTGAGAAGACCATCATGGAAGGAGGCATACCATCAAAGAGAAGAAGAGGAAGACCACAGAGAAGATTGATTCAGGATGTAACTGATGGTTTGAACATGACAGCTGCAGAGGCAGGACATCTGGCCTATAAGAAATTCCGGAGGACTGTTGGGGTGGCAAAGTTCTGCTCAGGACAAGCTATTTGATGATGATGATGATGATTATGAGAGCCAAATTCTGACAGGGACAAGCTAGATGATGATGATGAGTGATGAGCTGCAGCCATATATTTCATTGAGATTGGCAAGGAATAAAAAAGATATAGTAGCAACCATATTATATCAAGCTCCATAAAGTTTCAAATTAAGATATAATGTAGCAAAACTGTATAGATTTAGAAAAAGAAATAATTTATACAAAAATGTAAAAAATTACAGGAAATAATTTTATACAAAAAATCAGATCAGTAGGTGAAATGTCACAAACATTCAGATTAAAATATATATCAAAATAGTACAAACTGATTGATTTCAAAATTTATTGATCAATTACAAAACTGATTGATTGTTTCTCAAGTTATAAATGAGCATCCACTTGCAAGGTTTTGTAGCCTCAATAACTGAGCATCGACTTGCAAGGTTTTGTAGCCTCAATAACTGAGCATCCACTTGCAAGGTTTTGTAGCCTTAATACCGTCACTGCTCCACAGATATTATATAGTACAGGGGCTTACCAAATCATGTCAGGATTATGCTGCCAGTGCTATCTCCAACAATGGAGAGTGGTACTATTATCTTGTGTAAGAAGGAGATGAAACAGAAACAAATAAAAAAATTTTACACATAAAGAAATATGACACATTGCTGAAAACCATACTGGAGGGGGAGATTAAAAGTAGGCAAGAGAAAGATAGTGATATAAATGAAAAATAAACATCAAGAGATGAGTAAAATAAGTTGAGCAGAATGTACCACCATGACAAGAAACAGAAAGTTGCAGTCAGTCTTCGATGTGGAGGTACCTGTTAAATCAATCAACAATCTGTACAATAAAAATAACAAGTAAATACATTCTGGCAGATATAACATATTCAAATTATTGTTCTCTAATAGCTTTAATTATGGTGTTCCCTATGAGAGGGTTCACTAGGAGGAATTTTAGCATAATTAGAATCAAAAATAAACTGGTAGAAATCCTATAGAATTGTAACAAAAATGTGTACATAAAATTACATTAAGCAAAACAAATTAAGAGGTATTAAACTACATCAACATATAACAAGTTATAAATGACACAAACATTAGGAATGTGCTGACAAAAATAAAATTCATAATCTTCACTAATTTTTCAAAAATGATTAACAGCTGTATAAATTTAACAAGAACAAAATAATAACTGGATGAATTAAATTTAAAACATCAACTTTAAACAAATACAATTGACATACTATAAACATATTTTCATTTCTATTTTCTTTCTTGTGCAGTTAATAAAGCAAATTCACTTCTATTTTTTGAGAGCCACAATAATGTAGTAATTAGGGCACTTATTTCTAGGCACATAATCCAGAATCAAATTTCCTACAAACAAAAAAACCCCACTTTAAAGTACCACATCCACTTTAAAGTACCACATCCGGGGTTATACTGTAGTATGGTATCGGATCTGACTGGTCATAGGGAGGCCATCAGAGCTGACTAATGCCAAGATTTATATATAATATGCTATTTTTCAGTGAAGTTAACTTCTGAAAATAACTAGTTTTTAAAGCATTTAACATTGCTTGATAATCATCTGGAAGTTCCAAACATTCTGAATTAAATGGATTAATAATAGCACAGGAAATAACAACATGAGTATTAAGTGAGTAATTAAAAATGATCTCTAAACAACAAAAGAAAGTCTAAACAATGCTTGACTTGTTGATGTCCTTATGTGGAGATTTGGCTCGAGCTTTATTTTTATTAGATGTGTCTGGAAGTGATGACTGTGACAACGATTTTTCTTTTGCAGCTGCTGACAGCTGTTCATGAGAACCACCTAATTTATCTTTCTTGGTTACAATTTTTTATTTTGATCATCTGCTTGGCTCCACCACTAATTCTGACCACTTGTTCTTCACTCACTATTTCTCTTGAGTGTGTCAAAAGTTGAAGTTGTTCACGAGATGAAGCTTTCAAATTTCTCAAATTTTCGTGAGATTGGGCTCTTAAATTTTCGTGAGATTGGGCTCTTAAATTTTCACGAGATTGAACCTTTAAATTTCTTATGTTTTCATGTGATTGTTTCATTAGTGCCAGGTTTTCTCTAGAGCCTTTTGCAACCGCTAAGTTCTCTTTAGAGCTTTTTAGAGCTTTAAGATTTTCCTTGGATCCTTTAGCCAAGGCATTGTTGCTTCCACCAAAATCTCGAGGTGGACTTTGCGAGGATGACCTAAATGATTGTATGGAGCGTGATCTGCGTGCATCCATATCTGAGTGATTATCTTCATCAATAACAAAAACCTCAGTAGCATCTACATTTCCTATATCTGGTTGATCAATACTATCTTCCTTTCTGTTCTTGTAGTGGAAAGTCAGATCTCTGCCTAAACATACCTGCAAATAACAACAGAATTCAATGAGAAATATATATATATTTATATAGTTAGTTACTGCATTGAAAGATAACATTTTATTTATTATTGTTAACCCTTTGATCCCTATCCATCTGTACCTTAAAACTCATTCCCCGAGCTCATATGCAAAAACAGCACATATCAGTGTTATTAAAAACAAGATACTTTGGCCCAGCTAAGTACTCTGTAATCTGTTATAGAGTTATCCGATCATCTCTGATATTCCTGTTTATTATATATTTGCAGGGGACCAAACTGTATTAAATTTACTTGATTCATTACGTATACCACACCCCCCCTCCTTTCTACTCTTCCAAGTACTGTAGCTTGTTCTCCAGATTGAACATATAAGGCTTGAAGATCAATCAATTCAAGCAATTCTTCTTAGTCTAAATGATCGTCTAACTCAATTTTGATATCCTTATCAGTTTAGTTTAGTTTAGTCGTCGGATCACCATCACTGCACGTTGAACAATTAGTCCATAAGTGCTCCGATCTCTCCCTCAGTATGTCCATCAGCGTGTGGCGACTAACGACACCAGTTCTTTGTTGGTTTACAATTCTTCTTTGTCTGCCAGCATAGCGTTCTTGTCGAGCTACACCACACTTAACTTTGAGTTCTTGCAGTCTGGTTAGTGTTGTGGATTCACCGCTATTACGTGAATCATGTACACGCCCTCTCTCCCTTAAGGAATGATCAGAATCAGTCTAGATCCTTATCAGAATCAGTCTAGGTCTAATTCATCTTTGGAATCATTTAAAACAATTTCAACAGCTTGCTCTGTTGTTATCCTTCTGAGTATCAATTTCCTGAATTTTCAGCACGTCTTTTAATCACAAAAATCTTTTTAAATCTCTTTAAATTATCACAACAAATATCATAAATATGTCCTTTATCTTGCTAAATTATATAGAAACTCATGGGATGTGTTTTACATTACATTTACAGACAATTGATTTTTTGTCTGCAACAAAAATTGTTGGAGTCTGGTTATACCATGTTGTTGGGATGGGAGATGTGTACATTCCAGAGCTATATATTGGAGATCTTGGGTTCTAAGGGTTAAAATGATTGTTTTTACGTATACTTATATTCATATTTCATTTACATCTTTATAATAAAGAGTATTCTATGCTGCTTAGAAGAAATATGCATCCCCTTTCTCTTGATTATTTTTAAAAGATAGGATTTAGGATTAATGAGATCATCACCATTGTATTTTGGTGAACATCTTTGTAAAAGATATTCAGATGTCATTTTCTCAGTGCCACAATTACACTCAGTAGAAGGCTCTATCAGAAGCTTGTTGAAATGATGGTCTCTCAATTTGTTGTGGACTGTACGGAGTCTGAATATTACAACTTGCTCTATTCTGTTGATGTTCTTCTTCTTCTTCTCAACCTTAATCCTGCTTTACTTCACAGCATCAGCTCTATCTAGAGATTTCAAGAAAGCTTATTGTGTACACTTTGTACATGATGTCTTTCACTGACAGTGTTGATGTGGAAGTCTGAAATCAAATGGAGAAAAATCAACCTCCCAGCACTACAGGCATGTAATAGTTTCTAGGAATTTGATGTTATAGTTTGTCATTATTGTTGGTGATGATGGTAGTAGAGATTGTTGGTGGTATACTGGACAATTTAATCGACAAACACAGTCTTGCAGACTTTATATGTATTTATTTGTTGATGACATTCATGAGTACTTCTTCGGACATAAAACACGTCTGTCTGTGTTGAATATTTATTGTTGTCTCCTTGTGTTTACTACCGTTTCTACCCCGTCACTACACAACTACGTTGATTAGTTTCCCTACGTCAATGTCTCGTTTTAGTGTTGCCATTCTGCTTAGAGAGTGCAAACACTAAGTCTGCTAATAAAATATTTAAATATATACAAGCTACACACTAAAGCTAACTGTCTGGTTCCTCAGCTGCCACCTGGGGGGGGGGGGGACTGGCTAGCTATGACAGGCAGACCTATAGGTTCTCAGTCTCACTCAGATTTAGCAGAATAAAAAAGAAGGTTGAATATGTGAAGATTGAATATCCAAGCATGGACAGTGAGCAAAGCTCAGCCGTAGGAAATAACTACATGGGGAATGCGATGTCTATGAAAAGTTACCCACAACACCAGAGGGGACATGGTCACCGTGATGGCAAAAGTAAGAAAGTTGGGACAGGGCATTGCTTGAATTACATTGAGAAACTTTGAATGAAGTGGTTCGGTCACTTAATGAGAATGCAACCAGGCCTCCACTGTGTACAGTCTTCTACAACAGAGCATCAGGAGAGGGGGCAAGGAAGTGAGAGGAGGACCATGAGGGGGATGGATGGATGGCATGGCATGGCAGAATCCTGTAGGAAAGCAAGGATAACTGTCACCCAGGTCACTAGAGCAGTGCAAAACAAAAACAGAAAAAACCACGACACTGAGAAACAACCCGGTAATAGTGTGACAACAAAAGAAGAACGATACTTTAGATATAATAAATTATAAAATCTGTATACAACAGTACCTTTGGTATAAAAAGTGTGTAAATGTAAATGGCCACACAGACCCAACTTGAAGCCATCTTGACCCAGACTGCTGACCAGTTCAAACCAAACTTGTTAAGGTCAGACTCTGTTGGTCTGAATAGAAAAGAACACAAAATCACATCAGCTTTCAGATGTAACACACATAATGTATGGGTTAACTTGAAATATATATTGACTAGAATAGTAGTGAAACACGTACAAACAAAGTACTATAGTTTACAAAATACATAAACAGTGACGATAAACAGCAACGTTCGACCAACAAGGCCTTTATCAAGCAACGAACAAACAGGAGTGACAAATTAAAATGAAACACAAATGGACAACCAAATACCAACGTATCTAAGGAAAATCTGGAATAAAAACGAATAACGAAATAAATGTAACACAAAAACACACATAAAAACTAGAAATAGAAAAGAAACAATGAAACATCTAGTAAATATATAACTTGAATACATGCAACATATACCCATATAGATTATAAAGCATGGGAAGAGAAAGTACTAAGAAGCATAAGAATGTAATACATGCAACATATACCCATAGAGATTACAAAGCATGGGAAGAGAAAGTACTAAGAAGCATAAGAATGTAATACGTTGAGCCGCGTGGTGCAAGGTACCATACAAAGAAATCAACCGATTCTCCAGAGCAAATCGACTACGATCATCAGAGGAACATGATCGGATGGCTGTGACCTGGACATCGCAAGCTCCTGAATGGCCAGTATCATTGAAATGGTTAGCTACAGGGGTCACAGAGCATTGGCGGATATCGCGCAAGTGTTGGGCGAATCGGTCACTGAGTCTCCTGCCGGTTTCCCCAATATAGGCCTTGTTGCACCGCTTGCAGATAATGGCATAGATAATATTACGGGACTGGCACGTGAAACTGTCTTCAACAACGAACGTGGCTTTTGGAAAAGACATTCCGACGGACTTCAAGCTCTCCAGTTCTTTCTCGACAGGAGAACTAACCCACTTGTCTCCACCTCGGCTCTCCTTCGTCTTGCAGAACTAGTTCTAACTCTCAACTCCTTTCAGTTCAATGACCAGTTCTTTGAGCAGATCAGTGGGGTCGCCATGGGTACTAAAATGGGACCCAGTTATGCTTGTCTATTCATGGGTCATCTTGAGCACCTAGTATGGAATTCCTATGATGGCCCTCTTCCGTCTGTGTATCATAGATACATTGATGATTGTATTGGCATTACCGATATGCCTGAAGCCGATTTGTCACGCTTCATTAATTTCATTAATGTCTTCAATCCGGCTATTCGGTTTACATCTCACATCTCTACCTCTTGTGTCAACTTTCTTGACATCACTATCACTATCAGCATATCCACCATCACTACATCAGTATACTACAAGCCTACTGATGCACATAGTTTTCTTCTTTATACCTCTTCCCATTCCCAGGCTTGTCGTGATTCTTTACCTTTCTCTCAACTCTTGCGCCTTCGTCGCCTCTGTAGCGAGGACGACGATTTCCTCGATAGAGCTCACGAGATGCTGGATTTCTTTCGTAAGCGCTTATACCCGGATAAGGTGCTTGCTTCTGCTATGCGGCGCGTTCAGCAAATTTCTCGCCAGGAGGCTCTCTCTAACCAGCATAGAACTTCCAATTCTGACAGGGTGAAACTTGTCTTAACTTTCCACCCTCATAGTTCCTTGTGAAGAAAGTCTTATTCCGTCATCTCTCCATTCTTCAGTCTGATCCTGATACACGTTCAATCTTCCAACACTATCCTTTGGTGGCGTACAGACGGGACAGAAGCCTTCAGGATATGTTGGTTCACAGTCGCCTCAAGCCTAACATCCAGAGTCATTTTGGCACCATCCAGTGTGGCCGTCGGCGCTGCAACACTTGTGCTTATGTAATACAGACCCGGACGGTGTCTTTTCCAAAAGCCACGTTCGTTGTTGAAGACAGTTTCACGTGCGAGTCCCGTAATATTATCTATGCCATTATCTGCAAGCGGTGCAACAAGGCCTATATTGGGAAACCGGCAGGAGACTCAGTGACCGATTCGCCCAACACTTGCGCGATATACGCCAATGCTCTGTGACCCTGTAGCTACCCATTTCAATGATACTGGCCATTCAGGAGCTTGCGATGTCCAGGTCACAGCCATCCGATCATGTTCCTCTGATGATCGTAGTCGATTTGCTCTGGAGAATCGGTTAATTTCTTTGTATGGTACCTTGCGACCACGCGGCTCAACGTATTACATTCTTATGCTTCTTAGTACTTTCTCTTCCCATGCTTTGTAATCTCTATGGGTATATGTTGCATGTATTACATTCTTATGCTTCTTAGTACTTTCTCTTCCCATGCTTTATAATCTATATGGGTATATGTTGCATGTATTCAAGTTATATATTTACTAGATGTTTCATTGTTTCTTTTCTATTTCTAGTTTTTATGTGTGTTTTTGTGTTACATTTATTTCGTTATTCGTTTTATTCCAGATTTTCCTTAGATACGTTGGTATTTGGTCGTCCATTTGTGTTTCATTTTAATTTGTCACTCCTGTTTGTTCGTTTGCTTGATAAAGGCCTTGTTGGTCAAACGTTGCTGTTTATCGTCACTGTTTATGTATTTTGTAAAACTATAGTACTTTGTTTGTACGTGTTTCACTATTTACCAAGTTTTACTGCAGTCTTCCCCCTATTTCGACTAGAATAGTACAAACATGAAATAAATTAAAACAATTACTCTTTAAATTAAAAAACAAGGTATACACATGCACAAACACACACAATTATGTGCATAATAATAAGACTTTCAGCTTCATGGTACTGATACACATACAGGACACAGTAATATGTTCGTACATGTGTACTTTATCATACTTTGTTTTTACATGTTTTGCCAATGATACATAGTTTTACCTGAGTCTTCCCTTATATTGATAATACTATTCGCCATTTTTCTGCAACTATTCATCATATTGTCATTTAGGTTAGATTTAGTAATTACATTTGTTGTGTATTCATATTTCCCATTACTACCCTTGTGTATTTATTTAGTTTTTAGTCACATATTTTCATATTAGTGCCATTAGGGATTTATTGTCTAATTGTATGTTATATCTGCCATATAAGAATACCACATAGTAGAAATTATTACAATCTGGCATACCTGTACCAGTTGGTAAGCTGCATCATGATATAGAGAGCAGCCAGGCAAAATACAACATGAAAGAAAGCATAGGAGTAAACAACTGCTTCTGCTTCATTCTGGATGACTTTCTGACCACCAAGCAATGATGGATTGTCCCCTGGAGAAAAGAAAAATAGTTATGAGCAAAAATGTATAAACGTTTTTTATTGATTACTGCTTGTTTCTATATGAATAGAGAGTTGCAGCTTTTGTTTGCTGCAGATTTATTTTATATCATTTGTTTTCCCCTTGAGAATGCTGCTATAGATTTTCTTTCTGATGCTATTGACAAGATGTTCTTTAAAATCTTTATTCTTCTCTTCTGATATAGGTTCCAACCACATGCATGTTAAGAAAACTTCAGTTGCCACTGACCAGATAATTAAAACTAGTGGTCATATGTCTGGTGGCATCTTCTAGGGCAGCAACAAACTCTCTTTATCACAAGGTCTGCTGTAATCCTTTAAGGACTCTCCAAGACCAATTCACGAGTCTCACTATACAAATTGTGACCTGATTTCTATAATTGATGCTGTTTATAAAAAAACAAGACTTAGTGAAGCTCTTTCTTTTTGAAGAACTAGCTGGTTGTGTTCTTAAAAACACTTGTCTGTAGAAGTATGCAATGGGTGCTATAAGAAATAAAGGTTTGAGGTTCGAATCCTGTGTTTGGTAAATAGTTTTTTTCCATAAATTCCTAATACTTGTTCACTGCCTATTTATTGATCATATTCATTAGCTTTGTTGCTTCCTCTGGGGTTCTTATAACATCATATTCATTGGCTTTGGTGCTTCCTCTGGGGTCTCTTAACATTCCTTATTATCTCCTCTATAAAAATTACATCACATGTAATAATTTTTCATAGTTGCCTTATACAATATGACCTGGGTCAAGCGTAGTGGTCTCATTCATTGCTGTTATCTGTGACCCACAGGACCTCAATCACACATATAACAATAGATATATACTGTAGTTAAGTTTCAGTTTGAAATATCTTCATTGCACTCAAGACATATCCAAATGTGTTCATATCTCCTTTGCAGGAAGAGAGACAGGTGACGGATTGGACATGTCTTCAGGAAACAACAAAACAACATATATACTTGACTAGAACTCCCAGGGAAAGACAGGAGTGAGAAGGACACAAACTACCTGACAGAGTACTGTAGAACAGAACAATGTGATTCTAGTTTAATTTTAGTTTAGTCATTGGATCATCATCAGTGCACATCAAACTATTTAGTCCATAAGTGTTCCAATCTCCTTCTCATTACATTTCTCAGCGTGTGGCAACTAACAACACTGGTTCTTTGCTGGTTTACTATTCCTCTTTGAAGTCTAGTGGGTTGAACTAAGAAAGAAGATCAAGAATAGAGTTTGGTGGAGAGCGACAGTTGCAGTCTAAGTCCACTAGAAACAAAAATGTTAGTGGTAACAGTTATACTAACTTCTGACTATACTAAACTATTTCTCAATAGTTGTTCTTTCTCTCATGGCATTTTTAATGAATCTTACATTGAACATTACATTACTATACAACTACCTTAAACAGGGAAAACTTACTTTTTCTAATCACACAGCAAAAACAGGATTTCCCTTCCTAAAGATGAAAAGAAGTCAAGAAACATTATTTTATACAATAAATTTAAAACTAAAGTTAGAACGAATCCTACAAACAACATCTCATATAAAGATGTCAAAGGAATCTGCAGGTCTGGAAGACTTTACCCAGTGTTAAAAATTCTTCATGCTATATCTTCTTCCTCATCTTTGTCTCTGCGCTACCAGTAGGTCAATTTATCATATATTTGGTGTGTCCTAGTTCTACATTATGAGCATAAAAGATACCTAATGTGTACACGTTAAATAGGTTAGGCAACAGTGGGGAGCCCTGAGTCATTCCAGACATGATGTTCATCGCCATCAATGTTAATGAGACATACAGCAACACTATATTAAAATATAGCAGTCCCCACACAATCTTACCAGGATGATATGTTTCAAAAGTCTAGAGTATATTTTCAACCTCAAATATAGTCTGTTTGCAATTATCTCTTCAATAAGTTTTCCAATAGTGTCCTCAATAGTAATAATTCTATATTCATTATTTGTGTGTAGTTCAAGCCAGATTTTGGGAAAGGTTGTAGTTAGCTATGAAGCCAGTCTGCAGGTACTAACCTGTTCATAAAGCTGTTGTTGTTTTAATTTCAAATATCTTCACTGCACTTCAGAAATGTCTATAGGTGTCCCGATCTCCTTTGCAATATCTCCAACAGCGTCCAGTGACTAACTGTACCAGTTGGATGTCAGTTGATGAGTCTACTCATATACCTGTTGTGCTGTTCTTTACTGGCCACTCCAATAATCAATGCAAACTCTTGCAGTTGACATGGACTGGTTTAAATAAAAAATCCTCTTTATGCCTGTTGTTGTACATCTTGCATATTTTATAGTTTCCATTCATTCAAGCTTTTAATATCACTGTATCTTACCCTGCCAAGACTTGGTGCTATGTTGGCTGAGAGGTTCAGAACACACACTAAGACCCCCGTCGCTATGCAGCGATTCATATCATCATCATTAAATGAGTCTGCATTCCTATCATGTATTATTTTGTTTATGCTTGATCATTTATCCTTGTCCTTTTAAAGTGAATGATCTAAGTAACTTTTCAGATGACCTTCTTTCTTTTCCCGGTAGTTTATTGTATCCATCCACTCTCAGAATGCAGGTATACCACCAGAGTCTCTGCTCCCATTTGTCCTCTTGTACAGTCACCAGAACTTGTTCCCATTCATTCTCTTGTATAGCCACCAGAGTTTGTTCCCATTCATCCTCTTGTATGGCCATCAGAGTATGTTCCCATTAATCCTCTTGTATAGCCACCAGAAAAAGTATAATGAGTACAAAGCAAGAGGAAGACCACACAAAAGATGGAGCGACGGCATTAAGAACAGCCTTACGACCATGAATATAAGCTTTCAAAGTGCCTTAAAACAAGCACACACAAGATCACTACGTTTCACCCCAACACTTCCATAAAGAAGAAAAACATGTAATCACAAAGTACTGTAGTTTTACAAATTACAAAAACAATGACAAAATACAGCAACGTTTGCCAACAAGGCCTTTATCAAGCAAACGAACAACAGGAGTGACAAATTTTAAAAAACAAATGAACAATTAAATACAAACGTATCTAATGAAAATCTGGGAATAAAACGAATAACGAAATAAATGTAACACAAAAAAAACACACATAATAACTAGAAATAGAACGGAAGAGAAACAATGAAAAATCTAGTAAATATATAACTTGAATACATGCAACATATACCCATAGAGATTACAAGACATGAGAAGAGAAAGTACTGAGAAGCATAGGAATGTAATACGTTGAGCCCACGTGGTCGCAAAGTACCATACAAATAAATCAACCGATTCTTCAGAATAAATTGACTGCGATCATCCGAGGAACATGATCGGATGGCTGTGACCTGGACATCGTGAGCTCCTAAATGGCCAGTATCATTGAAATGGGTGGCTACAGGGGTCACAGAGCATTGACGTATGTCGCGTAAGTGTTGGGCGAATCGGTCACTGTGCCTCTTGCCTGTCTCGCCGATATAAGCCTTGTTACACCGCTTACAGATAATGGCATAGATAAGATTACGGGACTCGCATGTGAAACCATTGTCAATAACAAACGTGGCTAAAGGAAAAGATACAGTACTTGTCTGTATCACATAAGCACACATGTTGCAACGCCGATGGCCACACTGGACAGTGCCAAAATGAGTCTGGATATTGGACTTAAGGCGACTGTGTACCAACATATCCTTAAGACTTCTGTCCCGTCTGTAAGCCACCAAAGGATAGTTGGGGAAGACAGAACGGTCTCAGGATCTGACTTAAGGATAGACAGATGAAGGAATAAAACATTTTTCACCAGTGAACTATGGGGGTGGAAAGTTAAAATAAGTTTTACTCTGTTAGAGTCAGTAGTCCTATGATGGCTGGTAAGGGCCTGCTGGCGAGTGATTTTCTGAACTCGATGCATAGCCGAGACAAGCACCCTCTCCGGGTATAGGCGCCTACGAAAGAAATAAAGCATCTCGCGAGCTCTCTCAAGAAAATCATTGTCCTCGCTGCAAAGACGACGAAGGCGCAAGAGCTGCGAGAATGACAAAGAGTCACAACAAGCCTGGGATGGGAAGAAGTATAAAGGAAAAAAAGCATGTATTCAAGTTATATATTTACTAGATTTTTCATTGTTTCTCTTCCGTTCTATTTCTAGTTTTTATGTGTGTTTTTGTGTTACATTTATTTCGTTATTCGTTTTTATTCCCAGATTTTTATTAGAAACGTTTGTATTTAGTCGTTCATTTGTTTTTTAAAATTTGTCACTCCTGTTGTTCATTTGCTTGATAAAGGCCTTGTTGGTCGAAACGTTGCTGTATTTTGTCATTGTTTTTGTAATTTGTAAAACTACAGTACTTTGTGATTACATATTTTGCCAATCAAATAGTTTTACTACAGTCTCATCTATTTCATAAAGAAGTAAATGGTGGAAGAGAAGAAGGAAAGAAGATAGCCACCAGAGTTTGTTCCCATTAATCCTTTTACATAGCCATCAAAGCTTGTATTTCCATTAATCCTCTTGTATATCCACCAGAACTTTTATTCCTATTCGTCCACCTGTATAGTCACCAGAACTTTTATTCCTATTCATCCACCTGTATAGTCACCAGAACTTTTATTCCTATTCGTCCACCTGTATAGTCACCAGAACTTCTGGTATGATGACACTTTGTTGGAGGGAATGGCTATGCCAGGGGCATACAGCCATGTCCCCCGCGCAGAGAGCCTCATACAGACAAGTAGCCCTAATTTAGAGTAGTTGGTAAGATATATTATATTAGTTGAGACTATGTGTTGCACTCTCTAAGCAGAAGCGCAACACATAACAACGAGACATGACGTAGAAACAAAGATAGGTAGTTAGGAAGTGACGGGAAAAGGAGAGACAAGATGACCGCCCAAGTGAGAACCATGTCACTGTCCATTCTTTTACTCAAAAGCTATTCTCGGTCAGGTGATGTAATCCTTGTATTTGATTGACAAACCAGTCGTGAACTACAGGTGCGATAAGGTCTTTAATACATGAGAGTTGCATAATGTTCGTCAATCAAATATGTCAATCAAATCAAGATTACATCACTGACGAGAATAGCTTTTGAGTAAAGAATGGACAGTGACATGGTTCTCACGGCGTCATCTGTCTCTCTTTTCGTCACTTCCTAACTACTATCTTTGTTTCACCTCATGTCGTGTATGGTGCGTTGCTTAGAGTGACGAGACACATAGTCCAACAATATAACATATCTTCCAACTCTCTAAACTAGGGCTACTTGTCTGTGAGGCTCTTGGAGGATGTTGGAGGAATGGCTATGCCAGGGGCATACAGCCATGTCTCCCGCGCAGAGAGCCTCATACAGACAAATAGCCCTAGTTTAGAGAGTTGGTAAGATATATTATATTAGTTGAGACTATGTTTGCACTCTCAAGCAGAAGCGCAACACATAACAACGAACATGACAGAAACAAAGATAGGTAGTTAGGAAGTGACGGGAAAAGGAGAGACAAGATGACCGCCCAAGTGAGAACCATGTCACTGTCCATTCTTTTACTCAAAAGCTATTCTCGGTCAGGTGATGTAATCCTTGTATTTGATTGACATATTTGATTGACGAACATTATGCAACTCTCATGTATTAAAGACCTTATCGCACCCGTTAGTTCACGACTGGTTTGTCAACATTTAACGTTGTAACGTGCATTCATTGTGTGTCAAACAGAAGCAAAAGATACCCCACTCGCACTACCAAGACGTACCCTATCTGTACTATCATGAGGTACCCCTACGAAACCCCCACACTAAATGTCATCTACTACCACCATCGCATCGCAACTACTACAATTTGGTGTCAGAAATTCCAAACACGATCTGCCCTAGGTACTTACTAGTACCAGTATCATTCAGTGGACCAGAACTATATAAGTACACCAGAACTATGGGAGTACACAAATTTTGATATTTATTTACGACTTTCCTCCTTGCTCAGCTGTGGTCTGGATCGTCCATTTCAAGTTCTTCTTACTTCGTCAATCTAGGGCACTGACGATAGTCCATCACTGGATTCGCTGTTGCATGTACATCTTTGCACCACATAACAACGAGACATGACGTAGAAACAAAGATAGGTAGTTAGGAAGTGACGGGAAAAGGAGAGACAAGATGACCGCCCAAGTGAGAACCATGTCTACTACAACTTGAACTAGCAAAAACAAACATAAAATATATATATAGATTGCATCAGACTATATATATATATATATAATAGTATAAAATTCGAGCTGAATAGCTTGCAGTGAAAGCATATATATGGGGATGCTAACAATGGATATAGAGAACATATTGAATTTATTTAGCAACTTGTTGGATAAGTGATTGATAGTGCAGGTATACTGTAACTGTGGAAGTTTGGAATCAAAGGTAGGTCTCTGCCTTCCAAATCTGCCAAAAATCTTGTGTGTCAGGTACATTGTATAGAGCAAAATATATTAGGGCATACATGCATATACAGGAGTATTGACATGCAGCAACCAGATTTATCATCATGATGTCGCTCCTATCGGTTACAACCTTGCTGCCCTGACAACAAACTTGCAGATCTAGTATGACCAATGTCCTTAAGGCAGCAGAAGAAGGTCTGGACATCTGTGAAAATAAGTGTAGAGTGTATTTAATCAATAAATGAAACCAGTAGCAGGCATACTATATACTAGGGACACTGTAGCACCCATGAGTCTGTTCGGATTACTATGAGGCTGATTCCTTCCCCAAAAAACAGCAGATTGTTCAGTTTTCAAATACAGTACCAAGAATATAATCCAAGAAAAGACTTGCTGCCTTAACCGGTACAACCAGATGGTTGGGTTAAAAATCAATCAAGAGAAATCAGAAATAATAACTCTGAACATGGCCACTCCAGCTCCAGTCAAACTAAAAGATAAAATCCTTCCAAATACTACTTCTTTGTATATATTGGAAGTGTTATCAGCCACAAAGGAGGAGCTGGATCCTACATTAAAAGCAGACTGAGTAAAGCATTAAGTTCATTCATGACCCTTCAGATGGTCTGTAAATCAGGCCAATACAGCTTCAGAATCAAGATTAATATATACTCCAGCTGTGTACTACCAACTTTACTATATGTATCAAAATGCTGGAGAATGATCGAACAAGATGTCTAAATGTTCCACGCTCTATACATCTCATCTGCAAAAAATCTTATTTGTGCTCTAGCCAAAAATTATCACTAATCAAGAACTACTTGCACAGTGTCAACAAGATATGAACACAATCATCCAAAAAAGACATTGGAGATGGATTGAACATGTGATAATTATGGAGATTAACTGTCAAAAAACTGCACTGAGATGGACACTAGAGGGTAAACATAAACATGGAAGATCCAAAACGACTTGGAGGAAAACAGTAGAACAACAACTGAAAGAAATTAATCACATCTGGAACACAATATAGAGAATGACCAAGAATAGATAAGAATGGCCTGCATTTGTTGCTGCCCTAAGTGTCAGGGGTGTCACAGACTCGAGAGAGAACCAGAATATACTTACTTTTCTCACTCCCAGCTTGTGAGCATCATGGGAAGTTTTGACACTGAAAGTAAATAATGTATAGAATTTTGTTACTTTAAATGTTACATGAGTGCTTTTTTACTTAAACAAGTTTTCAATAAAAAAAATGTTATAGCATGCATATTTGTTACTTAACTCTTTCTACGCTTTAAGCCGCACACTGCGCCACAGCGACTTCTATTCCACACTTTAAGCCGCACACTGCGCCATCAAGATGTTTCGTTCGCTGTTCGAGTTGTTTCGTTTATACAAGTCCTTCTAGTTTTAATTCTACTAATTTTAGTTTTTAATAGTATTCTTCCAGTTCCTTCACTTTAATAGCGTCACTTTCTCTTTCGATTTCATTGTTCATTCACCCACGTTTCGATTTATTTCAAGTTTATTTGTTGTTGCTACAGACGCAGTATTTGTAAACAGTTCAATGTGGGACCAGGCCTTTCAGGTAATAAGCGTCCCATGCATGTATCCGGAGAGCAGGCGCTGATTTTTATAGAAAAATGCATGGACATTTCAGATTATAGTAGTATTATAAGTAGTATTAGTAATGATTCCGATCCAGAATATAACGATGTGAATCAGGCAGACGATCATCATAATATAATGGCTATCAAAGCCCAACAGGAGCTTGATGTCAACTTTTCATCATATCTTCATTTCTATTGGGTATATTGTTATAAAAATTTTCCTGGACTTCACAAATTGGATTACAAAATGATTTCTAGAAGCACATAGGGATATATTTTGAAGATGCTGTTATAATGTCACATAAGTGTTGCATATGTCACTATATTCAGTATATATATATGGAACTGCAGTAAAACTATTTGATTGGCAAAACACGTAATTACAAAGTACTGTAGTTTTACAAATTACAAAAACAATGACAAAATACAGCAACGTTTCGACCAACAAGGCCTTTATCAAGCAAGCGAACAAACAGGAGTGACAAATTAAAATGAAACACAAATGGACGACCAAATACAAACGTATCTAATGAAAATCTGGAATAAAACGAATAACGAAATAAATGTAACACAAAAAACACACATAAAAACTAGAAATAGAACGGAAAAGAAACAATGAAACATCTAGTAAATATATAACTTGAATACATGCAACACATACCCATATAGATTACAAAGCATGGGAAAGTACTAAGAAGAAACTCTTTCAGTTTAATGACCAATTCTTTGAGCAGATCAGTGGGGTTGCCATGGGTACTAAAATGGGACCTAGTTATGCTTGTCTATTCATGGGTTATCTTGAGCACCTAGTATGGACTACATATGATGACCCCTTCCGTCTGTCTATCACAGATACATTGATGACTGTATTGGCATCACTATATGCCTGAAGCCGATTTGTCACGCTTCATTAATTTCATTAATGTTTTCAACCCTTCTATTCCTTTTACTTCTCACATCTCCACTACTTGTGTCAACTTTCTTGACATTACTATCACCTTACACCTATCCCCTATCACTACATCAGTATATTACAAGCCTACTGATGCACATAGTTTTATCCACTATATTCTTCTTCCCATCCCGGGCTTGTCGTGACTCTTTGCCATTCTCGCAGCTCTTACGCCTTCGTCGTCTTTGTAGCGAGGACGATGATTTTCTTGAGAGAGCTCGCGAGATGCTTGATTTCTTTCGTAGGCGCCTATACCCAGCTTGTCTCGGCTATGTATCGAGTTCAGAAAATGACTCGCCAGCAGGCCCTTACCAGCCAGCATAGGAATACTAACTCTGACAGAGTAAAACTTATCTTAACTTACCACCCCCATAGTTCCCTGGTGAAAATGTTTTATTCCATCATCTGTCTATCCTTAAGTCAGATCCTGAGACCCGTCTGTCTTCCCCAACTATCCTTTGGTGGCTTACAGACGGGACAGAAGTCTTAAGGATATGTTGGTACACAGTTGCCTTAAGTCCAATATCCAGACTCGTTTTGGCACTGTCCAGTGTGGCGTTGCAACACGTGTGCTTATGTGATACAGACGAGTACTGTATCTTTTCCTTTAGGCACGTCTCTTATTGACAATGGGTTCACATGTGAGTCCCGTAATCTTATCTATGCCATTATCTGTAAGCGGTGTAACAAGGCTTATTATATCAGCGAGACAGGCAAGAGGCTCAGTGACCGATTCGCCCAACACTTGCGTGACATACGCCAATGCTCTGTGACCCTGTAGCCACCCATTTCAATGATACTGGCCATTTAGGAGCTCACGATGTCCAGGTCACAGCCATCCGATCATGTTCCTCAGATGATCGCAGTCAATTTGCTCTGGAGAATCGGTTGATTTCTTTGTATGGTACCTTACGACCACTCGGGCTCAACGTATTACATTCTTATGCTTCTTAGTACTTTCTCTTCCCATGCTTTGTAATCTATATTGGTATATGTTGCATGTATTCAAGTTATATATTTACTAGATGTTTCATTGTTTCTTTTCCGTTCTATTTCTAGTTTTTATGTGTGTTTTTGTGTTACATTTATTTCGTTATTCGTTTTTATTCCAGATTTTCATTAGATACGTTTGTATTTGGTTGTCCATTTGTGTTTCATTTTAATTTGTCACTCCTGTTTGTTCGTTTGCTTGATGAAGGCCTTGTTGGTCGAAACGTTGCTGTATTTTGTCATTGTTTTTGTAATTTGTAAAACTACAGTACTTTGTAATTACGTGTTTTGCCAATCATATGTCACTAACAATTTATAATTTTTCTATTTATGTTGTCATATTTGCCCCAGTTTCTTCTAAAATATTCCATGTATTGCTATTTAACCTTGTTATTCTAATAGGTTGTCCAGTTTTCTTCAAATTAGTATATGATAAGATATATATCTGTTTATTTATTGATGAGTAGTTATGATTTGAAAAAATAACCCATTGCATTTTTTTTCTCCTTAAATTAAATGTGTACAACTGAGGAAATAACTGGGCGTGGAAAGAGTTAAGAAAGTTTTCTATTAGTAAATATTGTTACATGGATGTTTGTTACTTAAGCAAGTTTTCTATTAGTAAATATTGTTACATGGATGTTTGTTACTTAAGCAAGTTTTCTATTAGTAAATATTGTTACATGGATGTTTGTTACTTAAATAAGTTTTCTATTAGTAAATATTGTTACATGGATGTTTGTTACTTAAAAGTTTTCTATTAGTAAATATTGTTACATGGATGTTTGTTACTTAAGCAAGTTTTCTATTAGTAAATATTGTTACATGGATGTTTGTTACTTAAATAAGTTTTCTATTAGTAAATATTGTTACATGGATGTTTGTTACTTAAATAAGTTTTCTATTAGTAAATATTGTTGCATGGATGTTTGTTACTTAAATAAGTTTTCTATTAGTAAATATTGTTGCATGGATGTTTGTTACTTAAATAAGTTTTCTATTAGTAAATATTGTTGCATGGATGTTTGTTACTTAAATAAGTTTTCTATTAGTAAATATTGTTACATGGATGTTTGTTACTTAAATAAGTTTTCTATTAGTAAATATTGTTACATGGATGTTTGTTACTTAAGCAAGTTTTCTATTAGTAAATATTGTTGCATGGATGTTTGTTACTTAAATAAGTTTTCTATTAGTAAATATTGTTACATGGATGTTTGTTACTTAAATAAGTTTTCTATTAGTAAATATTGTTACATGGATGTTTGTTACTTAAGCAAGTTTTCTATTAGTAAATATTGTTGCATGGATGTTTGTTACTTAAATAAGTTTTCTATTAGTAAATATTGTTGCATGGATGTTTGTTACTTAAATAAGTTTTCTATTAGTAAATATTGTTACATGGATGTTTGTTACTTAAGCAAGTTTTCTATTAGTAAATATTGTTACATGGATGTTTGTTACTTAAATAAGTTTTCTATTAGTAAATATTGTTGCATGGATGTTTGTTACTTAAATAAGTTTTCTATTAGTAAATATTGTTGCATGGATGTTTGTTACTTAAATAAGTTTTCTATTAGTAAATATTGTTACATGGATGTTTGTTACTTAAATAAGTTTTCTATTAGTAAATATTGTTGCATGGATGTTTGTTACTTAAATAAGTTTTCTATTAGTAAATATTGTTGAATGGATGTTTGTTACTTAAATAAGTTTTCTATTAGTAAATATTGTTACATGGATGTTTGTTACTTAAGCAAGTTTTCTATTAGTGAATATTGTTGCATGGATATTTGCTACAATTTTTCCGCCCGAGTGGTTACCGGGGCCCAAATTTGGAGTGTAAAGAATAGAACCACTGTTACCTGCCATGCATGTCGTAAGAGGCGACTAACAAGGTTTGGTTGAAATCAGATGCATGTGTCCTAAGCGTGTAGAAGTTTATGCGTTTAGGAGCCTACCAAACCAATGTATACACGTTCTTGGCAAAGATCAAACAAATCACAAAGAGTGATTAAAATTGGTCTAAAGAACGAACGCAAAGAAGAAGAAGAAGAAGCTACAATTTTTCTATGGGTAAATATTGTTGCATGAATATTTGCTACACTTTTTCTATTAGTAAACATTGTTGCATAGATATTTATTACAATTTTTCTATTAGTAAATATTGTTACATGTATGTTTGTTACTTAAGCCAGTTTTCTATTAGTAAATATTATTGAATGGATGTTTGTTACTTAAATAAGTTTTCTATTAGTAAATATTGTTACATGGATGTTTATTACTTAAACAAGTTTTCTATTAATAAATATTGTTACATGGATAGTATATAATACATAGGATATGATTACCTGGCATATATGGACATGATAAACATTATGAGGAGGCCAGCATACGCTGCGATACGGTCACTGTAAGGAAATGCTGGATCAGGTCGACACTTTGCTGTGTAGTTGAATGGAAAACTGGAATTCTCACTAAGATTATAAATGTCTTTAGGATGCATTGTTGTACTGGTATCTGAATGAATAATAGCCATTGTCTTCCGCATGAAAGTGTCAAGCAGGTTCTCAACTTTATAAATAGAAATACAAAAATGACAATATAGTGTCCAACAGATTCTTAACTTTAAAAATGAAACACAAAATGATAAAATTGGTTAATTTTGATGACATGCATAACTAAATAAGAGAATCCTAGTAGCACCATGCTTAATGAACATGCTTCCTAGACGGTTGGTCTCAGGCTCAAAATCCTCAGTCGGAGAATGATTATTTTATGAATGCAGCTAAGCCTAAGATGGGCTCCAAATAAATATTGCTATGTAAAATGGGGGGTTGTGATATTGTTGTGTGTACTTGTTCTAAGGCACTTTATAACCTGTTTTTAATGTTCTTAAGGCTATTCTTGATGCAGTCATTCCATCTTTTGTGTGGTCTTCTTAGTGCTCTGTACTCATCATACTTTTCAGTGTGGCTTTCTGTGGTAGTTGATACCAGGGCATTCTTGTCAGGTGTCCAAACCATTTAATCTGTTGTTCTTTTATGAATTGCATGACAGCTTCTACATCCAATGCCAAACATTCTATGTTTAGAAAGGGTTTAAAAGCCGAAGGATTGACTTCATTGCACCGGGTTTTACCTCATACTGGCTCGGTCCTCTTCGCAGAAATGGCATGTCCCCTGCCGAGAGTATTGCACACAGCATGAACTCCATAGCCCCAGCAACAATCCTAGGGGTCTCTGGAAAAACTGCACTCGTGAACAGAATGGCGCGGTCCGGACTCGAACCTATGACCTTCGACTCACAAGGCCAAGGGCTTAACCACGTAACCACAGAGACCCCCCCTACCCATTCTATGTGTGCACACCATACACAGCATTCTGTTCTCATGTGCTTTCTTAAAAACATCACTCGTATATTTTTTCTGCCCATGATATTCTCAATATAATCATTATAAATATTCGAAATACAATTTTTCTATAAAACCTCTAATAATTTACTATCCTGGTTATCTATTGTCCATGATTCATATCCATATGTCAGAACTGGTTCTACATAGCGCTGTGGTACTCTCTTTCCCACTTCCAATGACAAGCTTTTATTATATATATCTTTCATTTTTTCAGAAAGATTTCTTAGATTGTTTGATTCTATTCTTTATTTTGTACTTCATTTACCATCATATGTAATTGCTACATCCAAGTATTTTTATTGCTTTTCTTATCTTAGAAGTGTTCTGTTTATCATAATTATACATTTTTTCTCATGTTGATTAAAAAAATATAACTATGATGTTTGTCTTTTGTTTTTATACTCAGACGTTGTTGGTTTTCATCTGTCATAAATGTTTCCATTTCCTGTAGTTCTTTTCCATTTCCAGCTATTAAGACAGTATCATCAATTTATGTTTAGTAAATATTTATTATGATTCATATATTAGAATCATTATTATGGTTCATATTTTATTGTCACTACATCATTTACTACTTTTGGCTTGCAAATTCTTTAAAAAATGTAATAAATGTTTAAAATGTTTAAAAGTGGCTAAAACAATTAAAGAATTAATAACACAACTATACATACTCTCTTCTGGGGGTTCACTTGTGAGTCCTGACCATGTTAAATACACCACATATACACATATAACTGATGCCTGTAGTAGTCCAGCATTTGAATTGCCTGAAAAATTCAACAACAAAGTGTGTGGTTTTAAAAGCCAAAAAATAAAAATGGTAGTTCTTAGTTGTAGAATCATAGATAATATAAAAAACATGAAAATACTAGAATAGACATCCCTGCAGTAATGATACCCCTAGGTCCTCAGTTCCTTTCAGCGTTCTCAAAATGTCACAATTAGAGCACCTGTACCACAGTTTCTGTAATAAATTCATAGTTTCATAGATCCACATGAACAGACAGGGAAGCACCTTAACAGTCTTAATGGCAAAGTGGTTAAGTGGTTGTTTGCCTGATGTAGGTACTGAAGGTTGTGGGTTCTAGTCCAGACCAAGATACATGTGAAATTTTTACATGAGATCCCTGGGATTGTTGCTGGAGCTATGGAGTTTGTGCTTTCAGCAATGCTCTTTACAGATGGCATGCCATCTCTGCCAACAATGATGGAGCCATATGTGGAAACCCGGTGCAATGAAGTCAATCCTTCACCTTTGGACCATTTGGACATGTTTGGACATGAACATATAATAAGTTCTTCAGTGAAATGTCTTTATCAGAAGAAAAAAAACTTGAACATCATGTTAAAAAAATGAACTTGACAATAAACATAAAATAACAAAACTTGGAAGAGGTATTGCAGCAACAAAAACACTCAATATAAATTCTAATTGGGAGGTCTCTGTTGCATAATGATCATGTCATGCTCTAAAAGTACTCGACACCTGCCCCATGTGATGTGATCGGGTTTTGTCCAGTAATCCCTAATCACTGAGTACACTGTAGATCACATTGAGTACTTAGTCCTATCAATCAATCAAGTGCCATGCCTGCCGGCGTAGGCGATCATGTCTCTCCACAACTCTCTTTGCTTGGTGCATGTAATCAGTTCTGACGTAGATATTTTGTCGAACCATGATGTCAGGCCATCCAACATCTTCTCCTCTGTCTTCCACGATCTCTCCTTCCCTGAATTTTACCTGTAGTCACCAAATGTTCTAAACCTTCTCTTCGCATTATATGCCCGAAGAACCTTGATTGTCGGATTCTTATTCTTTTGATAAGGTTTCTTTGTGTACAGGCCTGATTTAAAACCTCCACGTTTGTTTTCTTTGCTGTCCATGGAATTCTCAACATTCTTCTGTAAAACCACATCTCTGTGGCTTCCAATGATCGTATTGATTGTTTGTTCAGTGTCCATGATTCGCTGCCATACATAAGAATTGGTTCAATATAGCATTGGAGTACTCGTTTTTGCAGTGTCATTGGTAGTGAGTTCACGCATAGTGTGTTCTTCATTTTCATAAAAGCTGCTTCGCTTTGAGCTATTCTACTCCTAATCTCTGTTGTACATCTTCCATCTGGTGTTAAGAATGTTCCTAGATACTTGAATCGATGGACTTGTTTCAGTGTTGTGTTATTTATTTTGATATTGCATGTTGGTGTTTCTTGTTTCTTGGAGACAACCATAACCTCTGTTTTCTTTATATTCATGCTTAATCCTTTCTTTTCACTTTCTCTCACTAGTATGTCTATCAAGTCTTGCAGATCGTGTTCATTTGTAGCCATGAGTCCTATAGAAGACAGCAAATAAAACATAGATCTCATGCTCAAGGTGAGCATTATAAGAACCCTCAAAAGATGAAACTTGAAAAGCAGGCACTAAAATTGTTGCCTGGAAAAATATCATGACTTCTTCAACTTCAGAGGTATGTCAACCTGTTCTCTTTCCATCTCTTAATGCTTTCCTTTTAATTATATCATTGTCTTCCTATTGTGCACAAACCCTTCAGCCTTTCCCTCCAGTATGGTTTTCATTAGAGTATCATGTCTGTTAAATGAAATTAAATGTATCTTGTATCCTATGCTTAACCCAACGGGACTGCAGAGCCGATATATCGGTTCAGAGTAATGTTCATGATGTCGCAGAACCGATATATCGGCTTTTGGATGTCTGTTCACGGAAACAAATGTATCTTCAGAACCCCTTTACTGAAGTTAAAAAATCTTCAGAAACGGAAAGTACATATATATAAGTACATTACTATTTCCATTTAACAAAGATTTGAAAGAGGGAAAGAAGTGTATTATTGTGTTCAAGTCGAGACTTTTTTTTTAAACGTTAATGTTTCCGACGATGTTTGCAGTGTAATCTTGAGTACTGTTAGATCAAATTATAACTTGTGATAGTAATGAAGAAGATTTAATTGATGGTAATAATGACATTTGATTGTTTATGAAATGCAATATCGATAGTTATAAGTCTAATGTAATAATTGCATCTAAAGAATGGCGTCCACATTCCATTTATTGACGTGTCCGCACTAAAAAGTGAATATTATAAAAACTACTGCACGTAGTTAGATGAAACTTATAGAATATGTTCGCACATGGATTATCTTCATTTAACCGCTACTTCTGGAAAGATCTATAAATATTACGATGTAATACAAACCGGAGAGTAAAAATATTTTTTATGATTTTTTGTTTTTCAAAATAGTCATGCTACAATAATCTAATTTTCTCAAACGTATATCACCTGATGTAAAATATTATTATATCAATGTATTCCACATCCAATTAGCA
Source organism: Arion vulgaris (assembly GCA_020796225.1). Taxonomy (NCBI): domain Eukaryota; kingdom Metazoa; phylum Mollusca; class Gastropoda; order Stylommatophora; family Arionidae; genus Arion; species Arion vulgaris. The sequence continues at coordinate 108,609,556 of CM036753.1, read as the reverse complement.
ACAATTTAATATATAATATGTCATACTTTAGAGAAACAGTACAAGAGTTATAAAGGATTAAACTAATTGACATTGAATTTTAAATTTGAATCGCAAAATAAATGCGTCCAGAGGTCAAAATAATACAGGGTGAAAAGGTTAATAAAGCTTTTTTGGTCAAAACATTTTTTTAATCTGATGTATTTTGTAAAAATACCTTACTGTGTTTTTCTACATTTCTGCATTTTGTTTGGTATGTAGATTTAGTGGCCTTTCCTATTATCCATATTTTCACAGTTCTGTTTCTCTTATAAACCTGACCTTCAAAAGTGTTTTAACAATCTAAAAAATGAAAATCCTACATTGCCTATTTTCTTTCCCCTCGTGGATGATGGAATTAGTTGTCCACTTGCCGTTAAGTGTAGAGGTTGGAGCTCTTATTTGCGTTCCAGATGAGTCACCCTTGTTGTGTTATATCCATGTTTATTTAGTGTGGTTTTGATATTGTTTATCCATCTTTTTCTTGGTCTTCCCTTGTCTCTAGTACCTGATCAAATCTTACATTAGAAGCGGAAAACTACCTTTAAAAAAACATGTGACAATGATATATACTTACATTTTTCTGTGCAAGGTAGTATTGTCAGAAATGTTAGCAATGCACAAAGGCATATGTTGATGATGAGGAAAATGTGATTGGTAGTACAACCTTTGTTTCCATAGAATAGAAAGAGAAAAACCATTCCCAGTATTGTGACTGCAAAGAGCACCATAGCTACTACAACTGTGCCTGAAGACAAAATGAAAAACAAAAGTCAAAATTATAATTATCTGTGGTCTTCAGAGATTTTAATGTTTTATATTTTTTATTATCCATGACTTGCTGTCATGTGTTGGTACTGACTCTATGTAGCATTAAATAACTCTCTATCTGACCTCCATAGACAACAATTTATTGTATGTAGCATAAATGTAAAGAATAGCAAGGACAACACAATTACACAGAGAACAAGCAAGAATGCTTTGACATGAGAAAGTAAGTTAGATTTGCCAAACATTGGTCTATATACAACCAACAATAAAATTGTAATTTTGGACGAAATGTAGACTATTAAAACTAATCTCAGTTGTTGCCTACTGGCAATAACCATAGGGGAATAATTAAGAATGGATTGTCAAGGAAGAACAGTGCAGAAAAGAGCAGAAGATTTGTACTCACCAAAAAGACCAAGCTTATTTCTCTCTCCTCGTTTTCTTCCATTCCTTAAAAAAAATATAATGTAAAGTTACAGATGAATATTAGTTATTAGTTTGGGTTTTTGTTATTTGCACACTAAGAATTCTTGTCATAGTCATAGCACCAAATATGGTACCTCGGACTGATTTTTGCATAAGAATTTCTTTCAGAATCACAAGGGTCCCTTGTTATTTAGGCACTTGTAATTTAGATCTCCAAGTAAAGAACCAGGGTTACCTGTAAGCCAACTGCAAACCATGCGTACACCAAGAATTGTGTTGTTGTTGTCCAAGCTGGCTTTGAACCTTGGAATTAGTAGTCACTAGCTTCTTTTATACGGCAGGTCTACTGAATAGATCTTCTTACAACCTTATTTGAACACAGGTCTAATGAGAAGATCTTTGTGTTAGAACCGTATTTTCATTTTAGAAACATTTCTAAAGTCCAGGTTGCTTAAAAATCTGGACTAACTTCCTGTCTTCCTCGTGTTGATATCAAAATAAGTGTGTGAGACCGACAAGCATTTAAAAACAATTTTTACCACACATACCAAGTAGTTTTTAAATTTATATCACATTTGTAAAACTGAACATGGATTCCTCTTCTCTTATTTGTAAACACTGTCTATCAGCTGAGCAAGCATTGCAGCTTATTCAAACATGGATTAAGATGTTTCAGTGAATTCAACTGGTTTTTCTACAATTTGTCTAAGAGCAAAAATGGCTTCTCTATTTTTCCTAAATCCTAGTTGAGATTTGCTAATTTGGGTTTGGATTACATACCATTAAGCCCTTTGCCTTGCGAGTCGAAGGTTGTGGGTTCGAATCCGGACCGCGGCCTTCTGTTCACGAGTGCAGTTTTTCCAGAGACCCCCTAGGATTGTTGCCAGAGCTACGGAGTTCGTGATTTGTGCAATACTCTCGGCAGGTAGCGTGCCATTTCTGCGGAGAGGGACCAAGCCATATGGGGTAAAACCCGTGCAATGAAGTCAATCCTTCGGCTTTAAAACCCTTTAAACCAAAATCTCTTCTCAAGGAATTTGCAAATTATTTTTCCAATGTGCCTCAGAATAAAGATGCCTTAGTACTGTGTGCAGTCTCTCTTGCTATCGCTCTTTTTCTATCTTGGGACAATTATGGCATTTCTCTACCATCTTATGGTGTCTGTTGTTCTTACTTGAGTAGTGTTTCATAAATATATATCAACATAACCAATACAATAGTACTGCAAACAATTATGTCCCATTTTGTTATTTCTATTACATGTTTGTCACATTCTTCTATCTGTTACATTTTGTTATTCAAGTGCTATGTTTATCACATTTTTCTCCATACTTCCCAAACTATAAGTATGTAAGACTACAGCAATCAAACCACATTCTGTGTTTACTACTTTTCTGTCAAGTTTCAGTTTTTAATTTTCAATCTATGTGACTTATTTTCCTGATAAACATCTTTTAGTTGACACAATAGATTATTATTTAATTTTCCTGTCCTCATATTTTATTTAACTAGTTTTTTTTCACCTATTTCTAAATTTATCGTATTCGGTGTAACTAAAAACAAACTTACTAATGTATTGAACCCATTCTGTGTTACTCAACACAGATCTGTACATATATTTATCTCATTCTGTGTGACTTAACACAGATCTATTCATCGCATTTTGTGTGACTTAACATTGTGACTTCATGGACTCAATGCACTAATTCCTATGCTTCTTAGTACTTTCTCTTCTCATGCTCCATATTCTATATGTGTATATGTTAAATGTATATATATATATGTTATATATATATATTTCATTCTTTATTGTTTATCTTCTTTTTTTCCACTTCTAGTTTTTTGCATTTAATTCGTTATTTGTTTTCAGTCACAGATTTTCATTTTAGAGCCATTAGGATTTTATTGTGGTATTCTATATGTAGTGTGCTGTGAAAGAAGTGAAATTCTTCACTTCTGTTGTATCCTTTGCTTGATAAATGTCTTTTGGTAGAAACGTTGCTGTGTGTTGTCCTTGTTTTTGTATTTTGTAAAAATACAGTACTTTGCTTTTATGTGTTTCACCATTGTGACTTAACACAGATCTATGTATATATTTACCTCATTTTGTGCGACTAGAAACCTGTAAATGTTGTACCTATTTTGCTATTTATTTAATCTGTGTTACTGAAACCCTCTTACATTTATGCATGTTCCTGTATTTATATCATTTGTGAAGCCCCCTACCTGTTATACCTATTTCTTTACTTATCAAGCCCTCTGTTACTAAAGCCCTCTTTCTAATATACCTATTTCTGAATTTCTCCAACTCTATGTGGCTTAAAATTACAAAAAACCTTAAGAGCGTCACTGTGATCCAACTTTATACATGTCTAAGAAGTCTCAAGTCAAACTTAATGATCATGTCATGCAATCGCCCAAACCAAGGCATATATGCTGGTTACTTCGGATAAGAGACATCCACTACACAAGAACACTAATGATGTTAAGGGCACAAGAATCATGCGTGGCATATCGTGGATGGCCCAGGCTGAGAGAACAATTGGCCAGGTGACTACGGTTGCCACCCTACCAAAAGGGGAAGAATGGATCCCAACAGATGGTAACATGACCAACTATCTCAACGTTATCATTACTCTTGGAAGAGAATGTAGAGATTGGGGCAACATGAAGGCTGATCTCACAGTTAAGCAGCTGATAGAAGATAATGCAAGGGATGATGATGTTGTTGTATATACCGATGGGTCGTTCAACGTGGTGAGAAATCCGGCTGGGGTTTCTTGGCTAATGCGCATGGTAGGGTTGTTGCAGAGCGAAGTGGGGCATACAGGACAACTACTTCTAGTATGAGTATGGAGGTTGAGGCTGTTACTGCTGCCCTCCATTGGATTTCTGGGACTTCATTTACTGGGGCAGTTGTTGTATCTGACTCTCAGTCGATGCTTCACAAGATCCAGAAGGGCAGGTTTCGGTATGAGTGGATGTCGTCTATAGAAGTTTCTAGCCTCCAGCGGCTTACATGGATATACTGTCCTGGGCATGCGGGTGTTTACGGTAATGAGAGAGCGGACAGGCTTGCATCAACAGCATTGATTGTTGGGGAGTTGAAGATGGATAAGGGGGATATTCTTTGGTCTCTTCACGACTGTCTGTTGGATGAGGACACTAAAATCGATGTTGAATCGATCAAGCGATTTAAGCAGTTTGGAGTTACCCGTTGTTCAAGTCGAACTGGATGCCTGAGAGGCAGAGTGAGAGGTGTGTTTAATCAGCGAGCCACAGGAACCATCAGTATGCATACTCTTTGATATCTGTTGGGGAGACTGAGCACCTATGGGTCTGCCCGGAGTGCAATGACGTCAGTTTAGTAACCAATAACCAATAACGATCATGAAAGGTTTCAATTTTTATCTTATAGGACAGATACAAATAAATCAGATTATAAAGTTGTGCCATTATTTATTATTTTGTGTATTGCATTTTCAGATTTACAAATATTATTCATTAAATTTGTTTCTTGTATCCTTTGCTTAATAGAAGTCTTTTGAGCAAAGCATCCATTTTGAATGCTGTACTTTGTATTCCTAACGTCTCCCCTACCTAATGTACACATTGTTTACTAACTAGCTTACCATTTATAATTCCAAGAATGAGTGAAGTCTACAAGCAAGATTAATTGCAGGAGTATAAATAATGACCCTCCTACCATACCCACATACATCCAATCTGAAATATACAAACAATAGGAGAGAGATTATTCAATGTCAATAATTGTGAGAGGACTCAAAGAGACCAGATGACAAGATTAGATCAACAGTTGACTGGGTTTTTTTTTAGTAAATTGAAAAAAACTGATTACAGTATTCAAGTGAGACATAAATCTGAATCTGTTGTATACTATGTCACCACACTGTTTCCAGGTTGTAGCTCAGTGCTGTGATCTTCAGTATTTGTCTTGTGCTTCTCAAATGACTTGGGTGATGAATTTCTGTAGCGTTTGACATGATTCTGACACTTCAACTATCCATCTTTTTCTTGTTCTTCCTCTCACCTTTTGCTCTAATGTTCTGTTGTGGAAGGCTTAATAGTATGACTGCCCCCCCACTGTTGTTTTTGGAGGAACAAAGAACAGAACTACTGTCTCCTCTCATATGTCATAAAAGGTTAATCACATTAGAAACCTTATTTTAGTCACAATCTAGTATTTTACTAATTATTTTCTTCTGCATTCAGACCATTAGTCATACTTGTTCATCCAGCTTGCCGCCAGGATGAAGTCTGCAGTCTTCTACATGTACAGGCAGCAGCCTAATTAAATGTTGATATTGCACCTATCTAGTTGTAACTGACAGAACAACACAAAGATGACAGATCAGTTTTCTGAGTAATCCTGCTTTCTGTGTTATACCTGAGACACTTTGTTTTTGGTAGATCAGGAATTCTACTTAACCCTTTCGCTGTTACATACTTTCTGAAGGTTGAACTAAAAATAGCTAATCTTTGTTTCTAGGTCATAAACGTGAATTTACGTATATAGCAGTGACAGTAGCAATGTATAGCGTGTTATAACACGTTTTTAGCCCACAGAGGAGAGATAATAACAGATGTGTTAATGCGTCTTTAGAAGTGAATGGTAAAACGTATATATACGTCCTTAGCAGCTAAAGGGTTAATGTTTCTAACTACTTCATGTGCTATTGTGAATGCACCATGTTCAATGTAGCAAGATCATTTTGTGTCAACTTGTGTCTTGTATTCTTTGTTTGACTGAAAACCTTTTGTTGAAATGCCACTTTAGTCTGCCTTGTTCCTTGTAAAACTTCATGTTTTAATATTTTGACTTATAGATGTTTAAAAATAAAATCAAGCAGAGACAACCACAAAGTTTATTATTATATACTTACAAATACTAAATTCCATGGGAACAACAAATGCTGCAACACATAATCCACCAAGAATTAGGAGCTTGAATCCCCAGTAACTGATGGAGTTATCAAAATGAACTTACAACTGGAAATGGCAAGAAACTCATCATATCTGACTACAAGAATAAAATGTATAACCAATTCATTTTGAATATTTCATCATCATCATCTCGTTGTATTATGAAGACATGCTAAAGTCATCTGACCATAGCTATGGTATGAGATGCTCACAAGGCTGACCAAGGTAGGTGGGCACCTTATCTTTACTTGGATCTTAAAAAGGCTTTTTCTACTCATGAGATAAATACCTTTACGAACACTTGTTAAACTGTCTCAATATTTGTGGGGGCAATGGTCTGAATCGCTACAAGCATCAACATTCATATTCGTTGCAGATCACATGAGTGTCGATGGCAGTAAGAGAGCAAACAGGCTGACTAGCTCTGCCACCATATTGCGAGGTCAGACAATGGATAGAGCTGACATTTTGAATGCCCTCATAGAGTGTGGCCGCAATGAGAACTTTTATCTAATCCAATCCCCATCAACTTATAGATTGCAAGTATTTGGATTGAAGTGCCAGAAAAGAACAGCATCAAATTTTTTCATCAACAAAGCTACCTACCAATTAGTTAAACCTTAATTCGTAAGGTTGTGGGGTATATAAGACTGCATGCAAAAAATTACTTTTATCCACCAGGTAGATTTCGTACAAATTAAACCTTAGTGTGATCACGAATTTGGAAACAAACTATAGTAGACTCATCAATCAACATCGAACTAGTCTGGTTAGTCGCTGGACACTGTTGGAGATATTGTGAAAGAGATCGAACCACATATGGACATGTCCAGAGTGCAATGAAAATATTCCAAACTGAATATTAGTGGGGAATTTTTTACAGAAAAATATAACCAGGCTGTTAATGTAATATCCAAATAGTAAACAAACTACTTGACTTCACAACAAATATTTTTCTGTCAATAAAAATGTAACAAAACAAAAAGACTGTTATGTGTGTCCCAATCAACCAGACTTTAATACTTGTATGGAAATTCATCAATATTTCTTGCTCCCTCCAATAGAAGCAATAAGTCAATAGTGCTGTCTGTAGGAGCTTAGTTAAAAGCAATTAAATGCTTTTACAATAATGGTTTCTGCAGAACTTTATTTGACATCGTAAGGTTGTTATACCTACTTTGTGTTACCAGAGCCAAACATGGACATTGAGCAAAGCGCAGTCACAAAAAATAACTGCATGTGAAATGCGTTGCCTGCGAAAAGTTACCAACAACACAAGAAACTACAGAATCACTAACGTCAGCATAAGAAAGAAAGTTGGCACAAACCGTGTTTGAATTACATAGAGAAACAAAGAATAAGTGGTTTGGCCACTTAATAAGAATGCATCCAAACTCCACAGTATACAGAGTCTTCTACAACAGAACATCGGAAAGAAGGCAAGAGGAAGACCACGGAAAAGATGGTAGATGGCGTAGCAGAATCCTGTGAAAGAGCAAAAATAGTAATCACACAAGCCACCAGAATAGCCAAGACAAAAACAGAAAACCACGACACTGGGCAACAACCCGGTAGCAGTGTGACGACAAAAGAAGAAGGTTGTTACATCCGTAGCTTTCAGTCATCGATTTCTTCAGCATGCAGAGTAGGATGCAGTGGTTCTATTCTTAATTTCTAAATATAGGACCCAAATATCCCCAATGGGATTTCTGCACAAAAATAATCTAAATTGATTCTGCCAAAAAATAATCCAAATTAATTCAAAACTGTAAATATACCCATTTTGAATGCTGGCCCGCCAGTGATTGCTTGATGGGACAAATGCTGTTAAAATGATGTGCAGGAAAAAAAATAAAACAACAGCCAAGCTCAGTCTGTACACAGCCTTGTACCCAACAAGGAGCTCACATGGTCTATTCGAGCCTAGTTGTACACAAATCTCTGGGATGTTCACCTGTAGACAAACATATGAGAAGACAGTAAGGAAATTTGGATAGTTCTTTATTTTGACTTTTAGTCCTTTATTTTTATGATCACATTGTGTATTGAGTATGAACCATATTTTAAAATATGTAATATCATCTTCTGTCACCAGTTGGAAATCATGTTTATATATCATGAAGAAGGAGGTTGTCGATAGTGAAGTTAATAACCCACTGGGCTAGTGACCACGTGACGTGGGGGTTTGGCAATAACACCAGAAATCTTGGTCTCCTGTTGAACTAAGGAAACCTAATCTTTTACTTGCGGATCTAACTTAAGAGTACCTCTGAAGTTGGAGTAAGGCTTGCCTGAACAACGAGTGACAAAGGAAGCAAGCCTTCATGGAAAATCAATAGAAGGTGCCTTGACTAACTCTGAATTGATAGCGGACAAATGAAAAACAATTATATCATGAAAACAACCAATATACATATATGTATGTATTTTTACATAATTTCTATAATCTTCAAAAAGAGCCAGATCAATGTTAAAGTTTTGCTTCTCAATGGAGCGGGTGGCAAAATGGTTTACGAAGAGGTGTTTTTATGGAAACATTTCATGTTCGACCTCTCAGTAGCGTCAAAAATGTTTTATTTATGGGAGAAAGTAAACCTAAATACCTGCACACATGGTGACGCCTTCATGCAAGTGGCCTTAATTACTCTGCCCTATAATTCACCTAATATAATTCCCCTAGCATACTCTCAGAAAAGGGAATAAATTGTTTTACTGACAATTGAAAACTAAATTACATACTTTGAAAACAAATAGCTTTAGAAAAGAACCTAGCCTATCCCATGTTGGCTATCACACACTTAACAGGCAAGGACAGAGCATCATCCTCTGTCTTAGGACAGGGGCATAACAGACTGAATAAATACTTTCACAAGCTATAATGGCCTTCATCCCTCTGTATCCCAGTTGCAATTCTGATCTTTTTCTTTGCGTTCGTCTTTACAACCAATTTTAATCACTCTTTGTCATAGGTTTGATCTTTGCGAAGAACGTGCATACGTTGCACATTGGTTTGGTAGACCCCTAATGATAGACTTCTACATGTTTAGGACACATGCATCCGATTTCAGCCAAACTCCTTAGTCGCCTCTTAGACATGCATGGCAGGTAACAGTGGTTCTATTCTTTACACTCCAAATTTGGGCCCGGTAACCACTCGGGTGGCAATTCTGATAAAACCACAGAACATGTCCTGCAAGACTGTCCCTTGTACATCCTCCTGCTGGTCCAACAACACATCACTACATTCAAAACTACATGGTATCAGCAAAGAGCTCCAAGCAATTGTCAACTTCATCATAAGAGACAATCTGACGGTATAATCATCCAAATAGTGATCACAAGAACAATAAGATTCATCAGTGCAAGGTAAGATTGCAGTAAAACTATACACCAAATGTACATACATATTGTTTTGTACTTTGTAATACTGTTGTACTTTCACAGTTTCTCTCTCTCTCTCTTTGCCTTTTACCCGGGTTGGAGCATAGGCCCTCAACCAACTCATGCCAAGTCTTCCTATCTCTAGCTATCTGCAGCTCCCTCCAGCTCTTCTTTATATTGTTGATCTCCGCCTCCAAATCTCGTCTTCATGTATTTCTCGGCCTCCTTCTTTCACTGTCCCTGCGGGTTGCAGGCAAGGACCCTTCTTGTTATATTCTCCTCCGGTTTTGCAAAGTGTGTCCTATCCAGCGCCAGCATCTTTTTTTAACCTGTTTTCACAGTTTGCTTGATGTTTTATTTAAGAAACTATTTTCAATACAATGGGAAAACTGCAGTAAAACTGTGTACCAAAGATAAAACTTGTAAAAACAAAGTAAGATAGTTTTACAAAGTTTTCATATCTTGTTTTTGTACTTTGTAAAACTAACTTACTTTTTAATGTGTATCACAACTCATAAAGCTACAGAAATGATTCTTTATGGCGAATAGCAGACTTTTCAGCCACATCACACATATTTCTAGGTTGCTTCTTTCGGGCTCTCTGCCATGACTTTGTAGCAGCCTCTTTTGCCAGCCATGCTTTTTCAACATTTTCATTCCACCAAGGTGGTTGCAGGAAAGGAGTCCTAGCAGTCTTCTTTCTGGCAGTCTGTCGCAGTATACGTAATGGGTTTTCGTGATCAGAGTGGCATGGCGTGTACTGAAAGACAGATTTGGGCCTTCTGTGTTGCAAATTATTGGCCTTATTAAGAAGAACAACGCAGGGGAGATGATCACTTTCTTGAGCCCCGAGAACATTCCATCGAGCAAAAGTAGCATCAGTTGTGGAGATCAGTGCCAGATCAATGACACCATCAGTGTCTTCAGGTCTAGAAGCTAACCGAGTTGAGCGGCCGTCATTCAATATATTCAAGTCAGAGTTTAGTACAGCAGAACTCAAAGTGATGCCCTGTCTATTCTCGGTAGCGGTGCCCCACTCCTTTGATCGAGCATTGAAATCCCCTGCTATAAGAAACTTTGTGCGTGGTACATCTGAGAGCGTCTCAAGGAAATCCCAGTTATCTGCAATATGGAGTTTGTCCACATGGGTGTACACATTATAGATTTGCCATACCTGATCACGAATTGTTAATTGAATTCCTTGTAATTCCACACCCTCGGGTAAGAAATCATGTGTGTCAAGGCAGTTGTGGCGAAGGCCATGTTTCACATAGATAGCCTGACCTCGTCCTACTCCGGGTTCACTAGGAGTGAAATAACATTTGAAGCCTGGACACTCAAGTATTGGCTAGTGAGGCAAAGAGTGGGTTATGGGAGACTTTCATAACACAAGTCTGTGGCGACAAGTCTCTATATCAATTCTGGCAGTTTCATCGCAAAATGAACAGGAAGAATACCAGCCAGTCTTTTCCTACTTTACGTGACTCGTCAGGAGCCGTCTTGACAACAAAATGTAGAAAAGGGGCAGGGGATTCCTTCATCGTTTCGTGGAACAGACAGAAAAGTGTGATAAAACTGACCGCCATAATATCATAAGTGCTCTTCGTGATATTACTAGCTCTGGAGAACCTTACATTGACTTAATAACAAAGGAGGATGTTGTTAATGCACTCAAGGCAAGCCACAGCACCGCTCCAGGGCCTGATGGTGTCCACTATCATCACATCAAACAGCTGGATGAGACTGTTATTAATGCAGTTGCGATGGATTTTAACAAAAGTGTACAGAATGCTGTGGTACCGAGGATTGGCTTCATAGTTATTTATGACCGCTACACAAACATGAGAAGGATCCTAAACTGCTCAGCAGCTATCGCATACTCACCTTGCAAAATGTATATGGCAAATTACTAGAGAAGATAGTGGCCAGAAAGGTAATGTGTCACTTAGAGAATGACCACATCCTCCCTGACACTTTGGGTAGCTACCGGCCAATGAAAGGGACATGGGACAATGCTGGCACATTTGCATATAATGTTTATGAAGGCTTCCAATCCAAGCAAGAGACTGTTGCTGTGGCCATCGACTTGGATGCTTATAACAAGGTGAATTTTTCAATAATGGTGTGCTCTGGAGACTGGATGTGAAACCAGTCATGCAATTCATAAAAGAACAACAGATTAAATGGTTTGGACAACTGACCAGAATGCCCTGGTATCGCCTACCACAGAGAGCCACACAGAAAAGTATAATGAGTACCAATCAAGAGGAAGACCACACAAAAGATGGAGCGATGGCATTAAGAACAGCCTTACGAACATGACTATCAGCTTACAAAGTGCCTTAAAAAAGCACACACAAGATCACTACGTTTCACCGCCAACACTTCTATAAAGAAGTAAATGGTGGAAGAGAAGAAGAAGACAGGTCTGATTACTGGAAGAATGTCTTATTCATTTTAATGCTTTCTCTCTTTAACCTCCAGCGATCACGTTAGTTGTATGGATCTCTTCCTTGAACTTATATCTGTAACCTCATCTGTGTTTGATACAAAGTTTGATGCCTGTGCAAAATTAATAAGAAAGATTAAAAAAATAAAATTCCTATAAAAATATTTTCACCATCTTCTAAATTACATCGGGGACCCTTGACAGGAACTTCCATCAGGCAGGTTGTGTGGAGAAAAAAAGACAGTCATGTTTCTTTTTCTGTTGTTCTCCAGCATTCAGATCCATACAAAAGTACTGAAAGTATGCACCTCTCATATATTCTCAGTTTGGTTTTTTGTGATGTACAGAGAAGGTCTTCAAAATATGTTTAGATTGACAAAGCAATGCTTACTTTATTCATCTTCATCTTGATAGTTTTACTAGTATCCCTGTCTGGTATTACTAAGTTTCCAATGTGTGTTAATGTATTTGCTGCCGCTAGCTCCCGGTTCTATATTTTTACTGGTACAGGATGTTTTCAATTTAGCATCATAATTTCTGTCTTCCTGCGAGTTATGTTCAATCTGACTTATAGTAACTTGTAACCTATATAACATAATTTGTACATTATTCAGTTCTGATAGCCTTCCCTATGACCAGTCAAATGTAAAACCCTGCTACAGTATCTCAGTAGATGCGATAATATAAAGTGGAGTTTTATGTTTGTAAAATCTTTTCACCAATCCATCTGTACTTCTTCTTCTATGGTCAAGTCTGTGGTCATGCTAGAACTTCAATCATGTCCCCAGGGTGAAGTACATTGGTTTTTTTTCAGGTTGTAACAGCTGTCCCGTAGCTTTTGCTTCAGCTCTGCACCCTCTTGCCATATTTGTAATCTTGGGGCATTATAACCTGGACAGTCCTGAAGTATGTATTCGGGGGTGGGGTTCCAGATTGACATTTGTTTGTGTAAAACCCTGAAGCTGTAGCCGTCTGTACAAAATTTTGTCCTATTGAACAATATTCTTCTTGAACACTTAGTATGGAACACCTATGATGGTCCTCTTCCGTCCGTGTATCATAGATACATCGATGATTGTATTGGAATTACCGATATGTCTGAAGCTGATTTGTCACGCTTCATTAACTTCATTAATGTCTTCAATCCTGCTATTCGGTTCACCTCTCACATCTCTACCTCTTGTGTCAATTTTCTTGACATCACTATCACCATCAGCCTATCTACTATCACTACATCAGTATACTACAAGCCTACTGATAGACATAGCTTTCTTCTGTATACCTCTTCCCATCCCCAGGCCTGTCGTGACTCTTTACCTTTCTCTCAACTCTTACGCCTTCGTCGCCTCTGTAGCGAGGACGATTTTCTTGATAGAGCTCACGAGATGCTTGATTTCTTCCGCCAGCGCCTATACCCGGAGAATGTGCTTACATCTGTCATGCATCGGGTTCAGCTAATTGCTCGCCAGGAGGCCCTCTCTCACATACTTAGAAACCCCAAGTCTGACAGGGTTAAACTTATCTTAACTTTCCACCCTCATAGTTCCCTGGTGAAAAGGTCTTATTCCATCATCTCCTATTCTTCAGTCTGATCCTGAGACACGTTCAGTCTTCCAACACTATCCTTTGGTGGCGTACAGACGGGACAGAAGCCTCAAGGATTTGTTGGTACACAGTCGCCTCAAGCCTAATATCCAGAGTCACTTTGGCACCATCCAGTGTGGCCATCGGCGCTGTAATACATGTGCATATGTAATACAGACCCGCACTGTCTCTTTTCCAAAAGCTATGTATGTCATTCAAGACAGTTTCACGTGTGAGTCCCGCAATATCATCTATGCCAACACCTGCAAACGATGCAACAAGGCCTATATTGGTGAAACCGGTAAGAGGCTCAGTGACCGATTCGCCCAACACTTACGCGATATTAGCCAATGCTCTGTGACTCTTGTGGCCACTCATTTCAATGATACTGGCCATTCAGGAGCTGACGATGTCCAGGTCACAGCCATCCGATCATGTTCCTCCGATGATCGCAGTCGATTCGCCCTGGAGAACCGTTTTATTTCATTCTATGGCACTTTGCGACCTCTTTGACTCAACGCATTACATTCCTATGCTTCTTAGTACTGTCTTATCTCGTGCCTTGTAATCTATATGTGTGTTTACTCCATATATGTGTTATTTATCCACTATATTGTTTATTGTTTCTCTTCTTTCCACTTCCGGTTTTGTGTTGCACTCATTTCGTTGTTCGTTTTATTCCCAGATTTTCATTAGATAGGTTTATGTTTCCACATGTAATCGTCCATTTGTAGTGTTCCTCATAATTTGTCATTCTTGTTGTGTCGTTTGCTTGATAAAGGCCCTTTGGTCGAAATGTTGCTGTTTATCGTCACTGTTTCTGTATTTTGTAAAACTATAGTACTTTGTTTTTACGTGTTTAGCTATTTTTTCAAGTTTTACTGCAGTCTCCACCCTTTTTCAACAATATTCTTCCAAGTTATCTGAGGTTGGGTATATGTTAACAACCCAAATCTATATAATAGCTTTTTGTTATGAAAACTGCAACGAGAAAATTGACATAGTGTTAGAAAAAATGTCAGCACTATGTTTCGTTAGGAATGCTGAATTTTTTTAATGTATATAAATGCTATTGACAAGTTACAGTGCTATGTTTCGTTAGGAATGCTGAATTTTTTTAATGTATATAAATGCTATTGACAAGTTACAGTGCTATGTTTCGTTAGGAATGCTGAATTTTTTTAATGTATATAAATGCTATTGACAAGTTACAGTGCTATGTTTCGTTAGGAATGCTGAATTTTTTTAATGTATATAAATGCTATTGACAAGTTACAGTGCTATGTTTCGTTAGGAATGCTGAATTTTTTTAATGTATATAAATGCTATTGACAAGTTACAGTGCTATGTTTCGTTAGTAATGCTGAATTTTTTAAATGTATATAAATGCTATTGACAAGTTACAGTGCTATGTTTCATTAGGAATGCTGAATTTTTTTAATGTATATAAATGCTATTGACAAGTTACAGTGCTATGTTTCATTAGTAATGCTGAATTTTTTAAATGTATATAAATGCTATTGACAAGTTACAGTGCTATGTTTCATTAGTAATGCTGAATTTTTTAAATGTATATAAATGCTATTGACAAGTTACAGTGCTATGTTTGTTAGGAATGCTGAATTTTTAAAAGTATATAAATGCTATTGACAAGTTACAGTGCTATGTTCCATTAGTAATGCTGAATTTTTTTAATGTATATAAATGCTATTGACAAGTTACAGTGCTATGTTTCATTTAGGAATGAAAAGGAATAAGAAGAAGAATATATAACGTTGTGCTTTAACTTACAAAATTTTCAATCAACTTCTGTAAGTCAGGGACAAGCATGAGACACTGGATAATGAATATAAATGTTAAAAGGATGGTGTACATGCCACGAGTGCCTGTTGATTCCTTGATTGGTGGCAGACAGCTGCAGCATAGAGTGCATGATGCTGGTCCACAGCAACAAGCAAACTGAAAATATTACACCCACAAAATTGTATGTTATCACTCTACTAAAATGTTTCAGTGCAACAACTGACATAATAATAATAATTCCTCTCGTACTATTATACGTTACATAGGGCCTGCAAGTATTTTTCCATACCACTCTATCCTGGGCAACTTGCTCAATCTCCTCCATGGAATATTTCTTGCCTCTCTCAGCAAAGTTCATTTCAAGGTCTCCTTAGGTCGTCTTTTCTTTCTTGAACCATTTGCATCCCATTTCAATGCTTGCTTTGATATTCGTTGATCATTTCTCCTGAATGTGTGTTCAACATATCTCCATCTTCTCTTTCTTAAAACAGTTGCCACTAGTGGTTGACCAGACATTTCTCTGATTTCATCACTTCTCCTGAATTCGTTCCATTTTATATTCATTATTTTTCGAGACATCTATTTTCAAATACATTCAACTTGCTTTCTATATCTTTAGTCATTTTCCAACTCTCGCTGGCATATGTTAGGATTGATACAACATTTGAATTGAATATTCGTAATTTAGTTTTAATACTATATAACTTGTGGTTCCATATTTTATTTAGACTTTTTAAAAGCTGATGTTGCTTTGCCAATTTGTATCATAATTTCTTTTTAACATTTCCTGTGCAATCAAAATTGCTACCTAAATAGGTGAACTGACATGATATACTTAATTAACATAAATACATCATTCACTGATGGAATCATAATTTCAAGGCTAAATAAATATACAACAGGTAAAAATAATATGTATGTTGACTATCATGAGACTACAGCTGTCAATTCATTCAAAGAAGAGTCAGTGTAGTCCAATGACAGTATTCTGGATTTGTACACCAATGAAAATCAGGCCAATGAAAATTAATAAATCTGGTCAGTATAGCAAAAAGAACTGCAAGTTAATAGTAACATATATTGATGACTGGTGTCACAAACTCTTCTGATGTTCAGAATTGTTCTTTTCTATCACAACAATCTTGTATATATTGTTTTGTCTCTTCTTTTGTTCCTTCTTACTTCATGTGTTAAAAATGTCAACTTGCTGTTTTCTATCTCTCCTTTTAACTTTGCTTCTCTGTTCTATTACTAAATAGCTTTACTACCCATTTTTGCATGATATTTGCATGCAGAATATTTTCAGACTTCGGATCTCAGCTTCAATTTGGTAACAGAAAAACACTGAGAGTAAAGGTGACTGGGAGTAAAGGTGACTGGGAGTAAAGGTGACTGGGAGTTAAGGTGACTGGTGCAATGTTTATCACATCATCCACCGTGTGTTGTAGGTCAAAGAAAAATACAGGAATAGCACTGTACTCTCCAATATACCTCATGGTATGAAAACGGGTTCCTTTACTATTTTTATTTATAAATTGTGTATTCCATTATATTTTGCATTAAAAAATCTAAAAGAAATTTCTATTTGTATGATAGACCTGTAAAGCTATGACAAGAGCTTTGTACCTGTTAGGGACACCTATGTCAGACAAGTTGAAGGATAGTAGAGAGAAGACAAAATGTGAGCTCTTGGTCTTCCAGGTTGGGGAAGGAGCTGACAACCCATTCCTGTAAAACAAATTGTGTTACAGAAACTGAAGCAAGAGATACCTTTGTTGTATCAGGTGAAGGGAGCAAGATCAAGCAGTGTCCTGAGAGTGTCATTACACAGTAGTGAATGATGGAAAATGACTCACAACATCATACACAGGTTGAAGACATTCCAAATAAATAGAAAAATCTTGCAAATTTTCAGGCCAAATACAATAGCAAATGAAGAGTTTTTAAAATAAACAAATTGCGTCATTGGAGACCATCAGATAAAAGACAAAGAAGGATTGGTCAAATATGTTGTATTGGAAAAGAAAACAGGGGCATCTAAAGGAAACGTGGAGAAGAACTGTGGAAAGAGAGTTGAAAGATTGTGGTTTGACAGGGGAAGCAATTAGCATTAAGGCAACAGAACGGCAGTAATGGAAATCTTATGTGGGATGCCTTATGTGTTAAATGGAACACAAAGAAGATATAGTTAGATTAATGTTAGCAAAAAAAAAAAAAAAATGTGTCTTGTGTGTTTTGATAATCAAAGAAATTTTGATTGAATTTTTAAATTGACATTCCTCTTTTACACATGGTGCAACTACATTTTTTATCTGCACATGCTCAATGATCTAGTGTAAAGACAGATTGAACACGCTATGAAATGCATACATTTTTTAACGAACTTAGCTGACTCGTAACATGGTAGAGAAGGATTTGAAAGTACATAAAGAATTTTAAATACTACAGATTACATGCTTCTTAACACAGACACACAGTCACAATGATAAACTGTCCAAATTTTATGATTTAATAATTTAGAGTTCTGAAGTTTTCCTGTTGCACAGGAAATCATTTTTATAAATTAAGATTAAGTATAATAATAACTTAATAATAAGTATAATTATTAATTAGTATATTCTACCATTTACTTACTACAGTATTGAGTATTGTTATTTAAATTATTATATAGTTTCTTTAAGACATTGACATAATTATCATAATAACATAGAATGATTCATCATTATAATAATATGTTAACAATAATAATCATTATAATATTAATAATACACATTAACAATGAATTAATAAACACCATGAACTGGCTAATATAACAATAATAATCATTATATAAATAAATAATACACACAATGAATTAATAAAACAAGTGAACTGAAAGACTGAAAGTGACTAACTAACAACACTCACACACAGTCACAGCTTCATTCAATTTCATGATTCAGTTGGCTAAATATATTATATATACTATATTAAGAAGTGGGTGAACTGGCAAGTGACAAGTGAATTTCAGATGTGCTGCAAAGAGAGCAACGTCCTATAAAGGATACGCACCATGATGATGATGATATTATTAAGAAGTGTTATTATTGTAACAAAATTGAAAATACCTGTGATATGCAACAACCCATGGTCAACTAGGGATATTGCTAATGAAAACAAATCGTCAAACACAACGACTTTAAATCAGAATCCTCAATGTTGCTGTGCACAGATTCACAGAGTCACGGATGTGGTCAGGGCGACATTCATTTAACAATAACACTTATTATAACAGCTGATTCAATCAACGAGGAAGAGACTAGCTAGAGGGATGCAGTTTTGATCTGTTGTGTCTAAATACTTGTCCTGAATCTTTAAAACAGGGAAAGCATACTGTGTAAATAACATATTACATATACTTCTTAAACATCCAGTATTATTATTATATCCTCTATTTATATGTGCAAACGTTTTGTTACAATTAAAAGGATCAAATCGGACATTAACGTTCTATATTCTAAATATAGAACATCAACTGAAAAATTCTAAACTCTTTCACTAGAAGAGCGTTAAAATATCTAGTAAACTTATATCATCATAATTTTGTAAACAGACAAATGTTTGCCGCCATCTAATAACCTTTCAACTCAAAGATTTAAAAAAAAAAGGTGGATCTACGTTTCAGTGTCATTGATAACTTGAGGACAGTTGTGATGTTACTGTTTATACTGGTCTCTTTTGATGTAACTGCTCTTTTTATATTCTTGTGTAAAGTGTAATCTGTTTTCAAAATATAAACCGACACGCCTTAGTTCTGCCCTTTAATACCCTCGCTTTCTGCTCCTTTAGAATACCACTCTGTACTACTAACTCGTTTCCCTCTTCGTAGTTTAGGCCATTTGCCATGCATGGCATGAAACGGTGTACAGATGCTCGGTATAAATCCTACTAGGTGTAACTGATAAGAATGACGTCCTGGCTATAGGCCAAATGTCCATATTCCTGTATTTGCGTACGTGTGTGCCTGACTTGTCCGTGTTTCCTGCACCATAGCTAAAGCAGTCTGTCAGTCAACTGCGTTTTGTTTCCCATTACAATTAAATATTTGAATGGTCCAGCCTGCTCGTTTATTTACCGATGTTTCCTTCCATATGGCTAGAGTGTGGGGTGGGAGGGGTGTTCTTCGGTCTCTTGGCAACCTGCTGTTGGATGAGGACACTGAAATTGATATTGCATCAATCCAACAATTTAAGTAATTTGGAATTACATCCTGTACAAGTAGAGATGGAAGCTTGAGGGGCAGAGAGAGGAATGTGTTTGACCAGTGAGCCACGGAATCCATCAGTATGTATACCTTTCGACATATGTTGGAGGAGACTAAGTACCTATGTGTCTGTCTGGAGTGCTGTGACGTCAGTTCAGTAGTCAATAACCAATATTTCGCCAACGTACTGGACACTACAGACTCAACAAACTCTTACATAGATTAGTAACAAGTCAAACAACTCTATGTCTGTCAATAGACAGAACAGACACCGAAGCATGTCTTGCAAGACTATGTTCTCCTGTGTGAGCCGTGAAGCAACATGCGGCCGCTCCAGTTGACCGGAAAACTAACCTTTAGGGAAACGTGACAGACCATCAACTCACCGCTCAGTCTGTGTTTCACGGTGGATTATGCGCATAAATGGAGATGCCTATGTTTGTTAACTGGTAGTGGATTATGCCTCTTATGTCCGAGGTTGAAGTCGACAAAGTTGAATTTATAGAAAGTTTTCAATATGTGAGAGTATCCGACCATCTACATTGTCAAATGTTTCAGGTACGATCTAGGACAAATAAAAGGTTGTTCACCTCAATCTTAGACCTTATACAACATAGAATGAGATTCAAACGACTGTCGTTATTGATGAATCACCAGAAGCTAAATTACGATGTCACAGCCAACTCTTATATGCGTTTATAGTTGGCTGTGCTTATACTTACTTTATGGGAAGATAACTTCATTTTTTCTATTTTCTGTTGCATTAATTATTACTTCCCTTAGCGTTTCTCTAGTGCCCATCCGATTTGGAAATTGATAAGAGCGCTTTCGTTTTTATGTTGCGCATGGCCATTGAGTTGTTCGTATGTGTCGATTCTCTCCCGCCAAATTATGGCTGACACATTCCGTTTCTGATGACATCTTTTTTTTGAAGTTGTTGCAGTCCCCTGCTGACGAGATCTGTCTTCCCCGGTTTGTCTGGAGTCGTCCTACTCTAGATGACTTCAGCCTTCTCTTGTCAGGCTCACCAACCCAGGCTTTTATGCAGGGTGTGCTCCTGGACACTATAGTTTAATCCATTTACTCTGCAGTGTCAGCAGGCGGAACAGACACCAGAGCATATCATGCAAGACTGTCCTCTCCTGTGTGAGCTGAGAAGCAACATGTGGCCACACCCAGTCGACCTGAAAACTAAGCTTTGGGAAACCTGACAGACCTGAAGCTGACTGCCCAGTTTGTGGTCGCACAGTAAATTAAGCGCATGACCAGAGATCGCTGAAGAAGGAGAAGTTTTTATGTTAATAATATGTGGACGCAATATTTAGTCAAGTAAAATAATGTACTTCATTTCGTTTATTCCATTTCTTCTTCAGCGATTTCTGGATATACGCTTAATTTACTGTGAACCACAAAGTGGGCAGTCAGCTTCAGGTCTGTCAGGTTTCCCAAAGCTTAGTTTTCAGGTCGACTGGGTGTGCCACATGTTGCTTCTCAGCTCACACAGGAGAGGACAGTCTTGTATCACATGCTCCGGTGTCTGTTCCGCCTGCTGACACTGGCAGAGAGTTGTTTGACTTATTTAGTTAGTTGTTTGACTGGTTGGCATCTCACAATTACTCTCGTGTTTTCATACTCAGTGACTCCATGAGCATGATTCGTAAAGTCGAATCAGGTATGGTGAGACGGAACTGGGTGGAGGTACTGGTACAGACATTGATCAGAGAAATCACATTTATTTTTGTCCCTGGACACGCAGGAGTTAAGGGTAATGAACGAGCTGATAGATTGGCTGGCTTAGCTACAATATCAAAGGGAGCTGCAATGGATCGCAGTGACATTCTTCACGCATTGAGAGAGTCTTTCCGAACACATGAGTTTCAGGGCTGTGAATCCCACTCGCTGACCAGATTGAAAGAGATGGGTGTCAATATGGGTGCAGTCCGAAAAGGACGACATACTAAATATGCAAAGAGATTGATTAATCAACATCGAACTGGCGTGTTGGGTCGCTGGACGCTGCTGGATTTGCTGAGGCGGAGATCGGAGCACCTATGGACATGTCCGGAGTGCTATGATGATAGTCCTCATATAACTGATAACTGTTTGACTTATTCCTAGTCTATATAAGTGTTTGTTGAGTCTGCAGTGTCCCGGGACATAGTATAAATATAACTACCTGGTCTGTTCCGCTTAGGTCTTTTCCATAATAATATCCAGTATTTGTCTTCCAGTCTACTGCAGATTTTCTCTATATGAGGGTTTTGACCTCCTGAAAAGATAGAGGGATTGGTAAATTTGCTCTTTGGCACTGCGCTCTTTGGCCAAGACATCGGCACTCACATTGCCTGCAATGACACAGTCAGATGAAATACACTGCAAGTGAATTTCTGCCTTTTCTGAAAGCTGACCAAGTTCCCTTTTTTAGGTTTTGTACTATGCTGTCAGTATTCCATTTGAAAAGCTAGAAGTTCGTAACTTTGCATTTTTAAACTGTTTTTATTTTATTTTTTTTGAAAATTATTTATTAATTCTTTTTTCTTCTTCTTCACCCTTCGTCCCAATGAAATCATAGGCCCGCAACCAAGACATTCCAAGCCCGCCTTTCACCCTTCGTCCCAGTGGAATCATAGGCCCACAACCAAGACATTCCAAGCCCGCCTTTCACCCTTCGTCCCAGTGGAATCATAGGCCCGCAACCAAGACATTCCAAGCCCGCCTTTCACCCTTCGTCCCAGTGGAATCATAGGCCCGCAACCAAGACATTCCAAGCCCGCCTTTCACCCTTCGTCCCAGTGGAATCATAGGCCCCAACCAAGACATTCCAAGCCGCCTATCACCCTCAGCATTCCCAGTATGGAATCATAGGCCCGCAACCAAGACATTCCAAGCTCGCCTTTCACCCTTCGTCCCAGTGGAATCATAGGCCCGCAACCAAGACATTTCAAGCCCGCCTATCCAATGCCATATTTTCCAGATCTCTCCACTATCTTCCCATTTTCTTGCCGAGTCCCTCCTTGCGAGATCCTTCTTCTGCCTCGGTTGACGAGCTATGAATGTTCCTGGTTGCGGTTTCTGTATCCATCTAGTGTTTCTTACGGGGTGATGTAGCTAGCTCACCTCAACCTCCTTAGTCGCCTCTTACGATATGCGTGGCAGGTAACAGTGGTTCTATTCTTTAAACCCCTAATATAGGCCCCGGTACGCCCGAGTGGTTACCGGGGCCCAAATTTGGGGTGTAAAGAATAGAACCACTGTTACCTGCCATGCATGTCGTAAGAGGCGACTAAGGAGGTTTAGCTGAAATCGAATGCATGTGTCCTAAGCGTGTAGAAGTCTATGCGTTTAGGGGCCTACAAACCAATGTGCAACGTATACACGTTCTTGGCAAAGATCAAACATATCACAAAGAGTGATTAAAATTGGTCGTAAAGAACGAACGCAAAGAAGAAGAAGAAGAGGCCCCGGTAACTACCCGGGCTATTAATTAATTCATAGTTCATATTAGTTAATGCTTATATTTCTAAATAAAATATGGAACTTCAAGTTATATAATTTTTAAATTCTTCTTTCTTTTGTCAGCACACTGTTACCGGGTTGTTAACCCAGTGTCGTGGTTTTATGTATTTGTATTGTGCTTCTCTGGTGACTTGTGTTGTCAGCACAATGTTACCGGGTTGTTAACCCAGTGTCGTGGTTTTATATATTTGTCTTGTATTTCTCTGGGGACTTGTGTTGCCAGCACACTGTTACCTGGTTGTTAACCCAGTGTCGTGGTTTTATATATTTGTCTTGTATTTCTCTGGTGACTCGTGTGACGGTTTTCCCAGTTCCCTGGCAGAATTCAACTACTTATCTATCCACCTTTTCCTCGGTCTTCCTCTCGCCTTCCTTACTGATATTCTGTTGTGGAAAGCTTCATAGGCAGTTTGATCTGTTCGCATTCTTACTAAGTAGCCAAACCACTTCATTCTCTGTATTGCTATATAGTTCAAGCACGGTCTTGTTCCAATCTTTTCTCTGATTCTGGTATTCGTAACTCTGTCGATTCTTGTGTTGTTGGTGACTTTGCGGAGACATCTCAGTTTGCATGTTGCTATTTTCTGTGCATGTGTCTTATTCATTGTCCATGTTTGACATTGGTAACATAGAGTGGGTATGAAGATGCTGTTGATAAAATGCTATTTAGCTGGCAGTGAAATGTTTGAATGTCTAAGTAGTGGCGCTAGTTGGTAGGTTATTGCATGTGCTTTCTGGACTCTAGCTTCTATCTCTCTGTCGAGTCTTCCATCCTCTGTAAATATGTTTCCTAGGTACTTGAATTCCTGTACTTGCTCTATTGTACTGCCATTGATGTTGATGTTTAGTGTATTATGTTTTCTTCCTATATTCATTACCTGAGTTTTGGCTATGTTTATGTTCATGTCATATTTTTACAGTTATAATATAAGGTGTCGATATGATGTTGTAGCTCTTGTTGGTATATCAAACTAAATTAGCAATTTTAAATTCCAATGTTGTATCAATCATAATATATGCTAACGAGAGTTGGAAAATGACTATAGAAAAAAGTTGAACCAATCAAGTGCCATTCCTGCCAGCGAAGGTCATCATGTCTCTCCACGATTCTCTCTCCTTGGTACAGTTAATCAGTTCTAATGATGATCTTTTGTTGAAACACGATGTCAGCCCACTCAATATCTTCTTCCTCTGCCTTCCACGATTTCTCCTTTCCTGAATTTTACCCCTTGTTATTAATTGTTCTCAACCTCCTCTTCACATTATACAGGGTGTTCAAGATAAAAGTAGCCCAATTGACTAATAAAATCCTGTAAATTGGGCTACTTTTATGTTGAACACCCTGTATTTCCGAAGTACCTGGTCTGTCTGATTCTTATTCTTTTGACAAGATTTCTTTGTGTGCAGTACTTTTTTTTAAACATCATCATTTGTTTTCTTCGCTGTCCGTGGAATTTTCAGCATTCTATGTAAAACCACATCTCTTTGGCTTGCAGTGATCTTATTGATTGCTTGTTCATTGTCCGTGATTGACACCATATATAAGCCTGTTTCGTAACGACCGACTCTGGAGTGAGAACACGGAAAGTGATGACGTATCTATAATATATATAAATATATTTATTTATAAAGAATAAGAATCAAACAACCCAGGTACTCCGGGCATATAATGCGAAGAGAAGGTTTCGAACATTTGGTGACAACAGATAAAATTCAGGGAAAGAGAGATCGTGAAAGACAGACTGAGATGTTGGCTGGTCTGACATCGTGGCTCGACAAAAGATCTACTTCAGAACTGATTAACTACACCAAGGAGAGAGTTGTGGAGAGACATGATCACCTACGCCGGCAGGCATGGCACTTGATTGATTGATCTATACGTCGTTTTCAGGGATTTGAAATCACACATTTTGTGAGCAGTAGTGTGTTTCTTTGAATGAGGTGTGTGCTTTCAACTTACCAGTCACCGGAACCATCAGTATGTTTAACATTCGATATCTGCTTGGGAAGACTGCGCACATATGTGAGCTGCTTGTAGTGCTATTGCGTCGGTTAAGTAACCAATAACCAATATTTGTCTTATGTTTTGCTTGAAAAAATTAAGTCCTTAAATGTTTAGTGTGTGTCCCTGTGTGTGTGTGTATACGTGCGTTCGTATGTGGCCAAGTTCACTCATTCGTCACACACCTGCAGCTGCATTAAAAAATATATTTCTCAGAACTGTTGAACTTGACGCACTTTCATATCTAATGCCAAGTTTAGAAAAGTACATGTGTTTTGTATCTAATTCCGTGGGGCTTTACACGGTGTTTGTGATTTTTGAGAAACTCTGTAATGGTTTTCATCTTTCCTCAAAATTGAGTTCTTGGTGTGTAAGCGGTACCTGGTTGGCTTTCTCATATGAGTGGTTGGCTGGTTTTTTTAATATTTTTATTTGCAAGCCTTGACATATTACACGTCTGCAATCTTTTACCTGTACCAGATAGCAGAACTGGTTCTTTCTTTTTCCTCTACATTTATCTCCTAGAAAATTTATGTACTCAGTTTTTTACGTCTTTCATTTTCAATAATCTGAAGTATACATCTATTTTGGTTCGATTTCTATTTAGTCTATCTACTGCAAATCTATTTCTGATATTTCTGTTGTTTATCAAAGAGAATGCAAGTTGCTTATATTAGCAAATTTATGACAGAATGAAGGTCGTTTATAAAACAATAAAGAAGGTGCAGTTGAATGTAGATTCTTGATGTAAACATTCATTCAGTGTTTTTGTGTATTTTTTTGGTAACGACGTTGCTCCTTTTATCGTTGTTTCTATTGTTCTTTGTTACTTGGGAATGTTTTAATCCACTAATACATTTTCTTGTGAATATCCATTATCGACATCTGGGCGAAATGTCTGTCTCCATACTGTGGCGTATACTTGTTGTATGCCGTTTTAAATAGTTGTAACATATTTTGTTTCTTTTACAGCATTTAGAGGTTTTGGGACCTCTAGTTCACAACAAAACGAAATAGTTATTTTGTTATGTTATAAAATAATGTTATTCTGTTTTGTTCAAAATAACCATTGTTAGTTTACAATTAATCAGAGTAGGGTGCAAAGCCTATATCCGGGCAAAATTCATTTAAAAAGATTAAAATAATATGTCTACAAACAATTTTCACAATTTTCAAAATTACACATGGGAACCTCGCCGGTGTTACGGAGTTTGTGCACTGCCACTGCGATCTTCTTGGGTAAGAAAGAGATAGGAAAGCACATGGTTATTTACCGAAGTGCAAGGATGATGATCCAATCAATCAATCACTCAATCACTCACTAAATCACTCACTCAATCACTTAATCACTCAATCAATCAATCCCTCAATCAATCACTCAATCAATACCTCTCCTTATTTTATATCCTGGTTTTCCTTATTATCACAACTATCTATTCTCGGTGAGTTTGGACCGCCTGTGTGGTACCGGGGCCAGCAATGGAAGCAAAGAATAGTAGCACTGCGTAAGAGGCGACTGAGGTACGGGCCTAGGAAGCTACCCTAGTAAATAAAAGCATCGTGAAATCGGATGTTCTGGCCTACTTGTAGGCGCATAACTGGTACAAAGTACAATTGCTCTTAGGCTCAGATCACATACAAATCACAGAGAGTGGTTAACAAGTGGTCGATATGATGCGTTTGAAGAAGAAGAAGAAGAAGGTGAGTCTGGACACTTGAACAGTAACTGAAGATTTGACTCCATCACAGAACTGTCTCTGTGTGTTGCACCCAAATATCACCAAGTTGTCTTATCTGTTTTGTAAATGTAGGTCATCACAATACACTGCTTGCAAAAAAACAAAAACAAGCCCACATAGATAATGTTATGGGACCAAAAATTGTACTTAATATTTATTGTGATTAATATCGATTAGGGATGGAAACAGCCGGTGTTTATGCAACATATTGGCATATCGTGTCTTGGTATTATGCCAACATGGCCTCTACAAGTACATAAACTGTCGCACACAACCGGCTATTAACTATTAAATCTTGTACATTTCTCCAATAGGCAAGGTTTCTTCTTCTTCTTCTTCTCCGAACTCTCCATATCCACTACTTCTTAAACCACACTTTGTGATTTGTATATGATCTGAGCATAAGAGTGATTGTATATTGTGCCAGTTATGCGCCTTCAAGTATGCCAGCACATTCAATTTCTGCGACGCTTTTTATTGGTTAGGGTAGCTTCCCAGACCCTACCTCGGTCATCTCTTACGACATGCCTGTAGGTCGTAATGTTCTTTGCTTATCTTGCGGGCCCCGATAACAGACGGGTGAAAGGCAGGGATTATAAATTAAAATTTGACTTAGAGTTAAGAAAAACTCAATTAAATTTAGCAAAAAAAAAGTATATTTTGCGAGTGGAATTTTCTTTAATACAGCAACCTTAACGTGCTGACCTTGGGCTGTCAAAAAATGTACTCATAATGTCAATTTGACTTATTGCATTAGGAAAATTATTTTGTAAATATGTACTTTTGTTACTCCTATACAGTGGATACAAAACAAAAGGTCGTCCCCGCAAAATGTGAACCTCAGAGATAACAGAGGCTTGAAAAATACTGTTTATGAAGCGCACATAAAAGCCCATTCTAGAAATTCTTCTTATCCCGAAGCTGTGAGCAGACAAGATTAGAGAAAAGTCAGAAGAAAAATGTACTTTTGGTACATGTCTATTAATTATTCGAATAAATTGTTATTAGGATTAGGGTTATATTACAATAATATAACTATTTTTCTTCTCAGTCTACCATAATGTTAATCATAAGTTTATTAGAGTGAATTATCCGACAAGTACCGCATTTTTTGTGCAGTTAAAATTATTTTATTTTTTTAAAGAAAAAGTCAAATACATTTTCTGATGCCAACTAAATGGAAAACTGCCAGATTTCGGGAATTTGGCGTCAGAAACACTAAAATGGTAAGCCTGTCTAAGCTTCCGAAGTGAGTTCTTATTTAATGGTAAAGAGATGGAGAAGATTGCCAAATTCAAGGGGGGTATTTAGACAACTAATGTATTTGCCAGTCATAAGAAGGAATGTTAAAATTGAAATAGTTAAGTTGTAGTTCACCTGCAACATTTTAGCAACGGTCACCTGTGTCTAATTGCTTATTGGTTACTGGGTCGACGTCACAGCTCTCCGGGAAGACCCATAGGTGCTCAGTCTCCCCAAGCAGATGTCGAAGTGTGTGCATACTGATAGTTCCGGCGACTCGCTGGTAAAACACACTCCTCACACTGCTCTCCATACATCCAGTTTTACTTGTACAATGTGTCATTTCAAATTTCTTAAATCGGTGGATAGATTCAACAAAAATGTTAGCGTCTTCATCCAACAGGCAGTCGCCAAGAGACCGAAGAACATTCCCCCTTATCCATCCTCCACTCCCAAACGATCAAAGCTGTTGACGTAAACTTGTCTGCTCTCTCATTGCTGCGAACACATGCATGCCCAGGACAGTAGATCCCGGTGAGCTTCTGTAGGTCATCGATTCCTAACGCAGCCTGCCATTATGAACCTTCCAACGTATCGACTGAGAGTCAAACACAACAACGGCTCCATTAAAAGAAGTCCCAGAGAGTCTCTGCTGGGTAACAGTAGCGACATTAGCTTCCATTCTCATAATGGAAGTGGTTGTCCTGTATGATCCGATTTGCTCTGAAACGACTCTACCATGCGCGCTAGCAAGGAACCCCCATCCTGACTTCTCCGCCACGATGCACAGACACATCAATACAACATCTTCATCACTTACATTATCTTCTATCAGCTGTTTAATTGCGAGTTCAGCATTCATGTTGCCCCAATCTCTACATTCTCTTCCTAGAGTAATGATAACGTTGTGATAGTTGGCCATGTTACAATCTATTGGGATCTATTCTCCCCCTTTGAGTAGGGTCGCAACTGCGATCACCTGGCTACTTGTTCTCTCAGTCTGTGTCATCCACGACAGGCCACACTTGACTCTCTTTTCCCTTAACATCATTAGTATTTCTGTGCAGTGGATGCCTCTACGATCACGCAGTAACCCGCATATATGTCTAGGTGTGGACGATTGCATGTCCGCAGTAACCCGCATATATGTCTAGGTGTGGACGATTGCATGTCCGCAGTAACCCGCATATATGTCTAGGTGTGGACGATTGCATGTCCGCAGTAACCCGCATATATGTTTAGGTGTGGACGATTGCATGTCCGCAGTAACCCGCATATATGTCTAGGTGTGGACGATTGCATGTCCGCAGTAACCCGCATATTAGTGTGACGATGGTGTGCGACGATTAGTTAGTGTGCGTCAGTGCAGTAACCCGCATATATGTTTAGGTGTGGGCGATTGCATGTCCGCAGTAACCCGCATATATGTCTAGGTGTGGACGATTGCATGTCCGCAGTAACCCGTATATATGTCTAGGTGTGGACGATTGCATGTCCGCAGTAACCCGCATATATGTCTAGGTGTGGACGATTGCATGTCCGCAGTAACCCGTATATATGTCTAGGTGTGGACGATTGCATGTGCGCAGTAACCCGTATATATGTCTAGGTGTGGACGATTGCATGTCCGCAGTAACCCGTATATATGTCTAGGTGTGGACGATTGCATGTGCGCAGTAACCCGCATATATGTCTAGGTGTGGACGATTGCATGTGCGCAGTAACCCGCATATATGTCTAGGTGTGGACGATTGCATGTGCGCAGTAACCCGCATATATGTTTAGGTGTGGGCGATTGCATGTCTGGAACATAGTGACCGAATGCCAAGCATCTTTCTCATTCTCACAATGGGGATATCTCTCGTGCACACAAGGACTATTCTTTCTCATTCTCACAATGGGGATATCTCTGGCACACAAGGACTATTCTTTCTCATTCTCACAATGGGGATATCTCTCGTGCACACAAGGACTATGCACATGCCTTCATTCTGAATATGTTCGAGTCGTTCACACTGTGATCTTGAGCATGCCATGTCCCTAATCTAACACAAACATACTTAGTTAATGGAGGAGAAGGACTAGTAGTCTCTGCGCAAGGCGTGCGGCTATCATAGCTTTGAGAGCTACAAGACCACGCTCGCAACGCCGTATCGTTTGTTCAACACGATATTTGAAAGATGCTTGTGCCTAATACTTTAATATATAAAATTATAACTTCCCCTCTCTACTATTCCCTCGTACACACTTTTAATGAACTTGTCCAGACCGTTGTTTGAAACAACTTTGTTTGGCACACTGCTTGCCAAGTAGGAGTTGGGTTTTATCATTTTTATGTTTCATACATTCTGCAGAAACGACATTTTGTTTATCTCCATATTTCGTTAGCGATTTCAACCTTTAACTTTAGCTACTGAAATCATGATTCTAACTTAGATTTTGAGTTATGTTGGTCTAACATTATTGTTATCGTACTTCGCTGCAGCAATGTAGACAAAGTGGGAGGAACAGATAGACATCTCGGAATAAGAATACTGAAACTATAGGAGTTTTCAGCGCACTAGAAATCTAGGCAAGGCTAAAAATAAAACCTAATATAGAACTAAATTTAGAATATTTAACTCCATTGTGAAAGCAGTTCTGCTGTATGAGTCAGAAACATGGATAACGCATACAATAATAAAGCATAAATTGCAAACATTCATTAACTGCTGTCTACGCAGAATATAGGGACTGAGATGGAATGCTATTTCTTAAATGAGCAGCTTATGGAGAACACAAGATAGATTCCTGAACCAATAGGTGAAGAAACTGATAGGTCATGTATTTTTGTATTAAAACTCGAGCGGAATATAACAAGAAGGGCTCCTTCCTGTAACTCACAGAGAAAGAGAGGGAAGCGTAGAAATACACGGAGAAGAGATTCAGAGACAGAAATTTACGATATACAGAAGAGCTGGAGGTAGATGCAGGAGATAGTTATAAATAGGAAGACTTGACATGAGTTGGTTGAGGACCTATGTCCCAATCAGTGAGGAAAAGTAATAAGATTATATATATATATATTTATATATATATATAGAGAGAGAGAGAGAAAGAATATTTCAAACGAATGAAAGGAGTGGAGAGAGTGAGGTCAGTCAACTGAAAGAAAATTGTAACACCACAACAACTTACTCAATAAGAAAAGTATTATTGTTTTGTTTGCAGCTTCACAAATACAACTCTTATCACATAATGCATTTATCTGTTGTGGACTTTCTAAGACTACCTATGTCTGACACTTGTAGCATAGTGTAGAAACAGACAGAGCCTCTATTATCCTCTGTTTTGCTTGCATATTTACTTTTCCGTGGGGAGTTTTTAACTCGCCCGCTATGAATTGAGACGTAGTCATATCGTCTATTACAGCGCCATCGACTGATTTTTGTGTGAATGTATGCTTTCAATATCACCAGTGTCCCTCACCATTCAGGCGCTTTTACTCTGACTTCAGATGTACTTGTAAATTAGATCCCCAAGTAAATGATCAATGTCTCATGTAGTCCAACCGCGTAACGTGTGCCGCACACCGAGAATGTCTTGACATTTTGGGGATCGTTGATACAATGGTCACTAGAGCACAATGTTGTCACCTTTAACCTTTCAGTGTTTACTTTCCAGTAGTTTATGTTTGTCTTCTGAATTCGGATTTCAATGTTTGCTTCTACTCTGACATCCCCTATGACGATACTTCCCAAATATTCGAACTCAGGACTACAAGACAGATCAACACAGAAAGCCCTTTTCATGGCTACATTCAGATCAAGACTAAAAGTCATTATCAGAACACAATAATCAACAGTCCGTTCTAGGACTAGTACCAGGCCACACCAAGATAAAAAGGTCATTACGCTCTGATATCATAGTTAGTTAGTTAGTTAGTTTGTTCCTTTCGTGCCAAAGGCGGCACATAGGGCAGAGGTTTTAGATCTCCGTGTTATACGGTTCTTTGCTAGCAGTTGAGATCTTGTATGGTTTTACATCCCAATAGTTTACTTACTTGTTGGATGGTTCTTCGAAGAGTGGTCTTTGGTTTTCCACTTTTTCTTTTCCCTACTGTTGACCACATAAGGACTTGTCGATTTAGTCTCTTTTCGTCTGATCTAAGAACATGACCTAAATATTTCCACCTTCGATTCCTTATAATATTTGATACGGGTTGTTGGTGTGTTCTATCTCTCACTGTGTTGTTAGAAACGAAATCACTCCATTTTACTTTTAATAATTTTCGTAGACATTTATTCTCAAAGCTGTCCAGTTTCTTATCAATTTTCTTTGTTGATTTCCAACTTTCCCAACCGTAGGTCAGTACAGGAATCACACATGACCTAAACAATCCCAACTTTCACAACCGTAGGTCAGTACAGGAATCACACACAGTGGTGTAGCTAAGGGGGAGGGGGAGGGGCGGACCGCCCTGGTGACAGCATATGGAGGGTGACACTATGTCACCTCCAACAAAATTTTCAGCCAGGCTAAGGTGCGAAAATAGTCTGAAAATAGAATTGTGATAAAAAACCCAACCAACACAGGAAATGTGACCGTTATGACGTCACATATTTCGAATTTGAATCTATAAACCGTCGAAAATATTGTCTGAGCGAGTACAGCTCTTTTGGTGAGTCATTTTTCTTATATTTTTATTATAATTTATTTCGAACAATGTTCGAAATAAATGACGATCATGGGTTTGTCGAATTATATGAAAGAACGTCGACGACAGCATAATATCAATGGAAGCTGTCGAAAGACGACAGCTTCCATTGATATTATGCTGGGCATGTACAGTCCGCAAGATGCAAGGATGTACATTTGACAAAGCAGTTGTTTACCATTTACAAACTACAATAGACATTTATGAAATTTTCGTCAAATTTATAGGACTAAAAACAGAAAGTAAAATATAAATAAAAGAACTTTTTAAAAATCTCCTTTTACTAATGGACTAAAAAGCAGAAAATAAAATATAAATAAAAATAACTTAATATCTGATAACAAGGTTCTTGTTTTTCTGGGGTGACGTTTTACAAGAAGTCGACTTAGCACAGAAGTACATGCAAACACCATGTATTACTGTGGACATGGTTGCAACCAAACTCAAGGGCTCTCAAGGTCTTTTGGAAGAGCAGCGTACGAAGGTTGTTGACAATGCCGTCCAGCAGGCACTTGCGAAATGTGAAGAACTTGATATCCCTACAGAGAAGAGAATCATAAGAAAGAGAAGATTACCAGGAGAGGAGGCAAGAGATGCTGAATTGTCATTGCAGCAGGAGACCAAGAGAGCAATGTTAGAGTGTCTGGACCGTTTTCATATGGAGTTAGATACGAGAGGAAAGTCAGTGAATGACATTTTGCTGACTTTTTCTGCCGTTCAGCCAGACCATATTATTTGTGCCAACGACGAAGAAATACAGTTGTCTGTTACCGAGCTCACAGCCTTGTATGATGAGCTGTCTGAAGAAGACCTTTGTCTAGAAATACCACGTTTAAGGCGACACCTACAAGCAGCCGAAATAAACTTGGAGGAAGCCAAGCACTGGACTGTACTGCAATTCCTACGGTTTATCATCAAGTGGGACTTTGTTGAATCATTGCCATATCTTACGCTGACTCTAAGATTCTTTCTGACAATATGTGTTTCTGTGGCATCGTGTGAAAGAAGTTTCTCCAAAATGAAACTTATAAAAATTACCTCCAGTCAACCATGAGCCAGTCGAGATTGTCGGATCTGGCTGTTCTGTCCATTGAACACGAGCTTACAAGACAAATATATTTTGACGATGTCATTGACCTGTTTGCCACAATGAAAACAAGAAGACATTCCTTCTAGGACTATAGTGTCGAAGGACATTCTTTTGGTCTGTGCATTGCCGTGTTTTGCATTTAGATGTTCTGAAAGTGAACAGTTGCATTTTAAAAATCTTTGGATTTGAACTATTTGTTTTGTGGTATTGGATTCGGATTTTGTCTTGGATCATACATGTAAGCAGTAACGTACCGGTCAGTAGAGTAAAGTAGAGCCTAGAGGTAGAGTATGTATGAAAATTTAGCTACACCTAACCATTCAGCATAGGGTCGTGTGGGGTCACTAGGGTGACATTTTAACGGACCGCCCCGGGTGACGTTTACTCTAGCTACGCCAGTGATCACACATGACCTAAACAATCACAACTTTCACAACCGTAGGTCAGTACAGGAATCGCACATGACCTAAACAATCACAACTTTCACAACCGTAGGTCAGTACAGGAATCACACATGACCTAAACAATCACAACTTTCACAACCGTAGGTCAGTACAGGTCTGATATCATGATATAACCACACAAAAAAAACAACATCCGTCTTAGGTTGGAAGATGCGTCCCTTTGCTACATAGAGACTTAATCCAGCACCTAATAAATAAACTCGTTTTTCTGACTTTCGATTAATATTTCTGCTTATTGTATTGATGTTCGATTTATCGACATTTTGTGTTATTAACTTATTTTGAAATTCTTGCTACAGTTGTTGCTGATATTGAAGCTTATCTGTGCTGTTACATAATAGACTCTGATCGTGTCCTTCTTTGAACGCTCCATATCGATCACTTGTTAACCACTTTGTGTGATTTGTATGTTATCTGAGCCTAAGAGTGATTATATGTTGTGCCAGTTATGCGCCACAAGTTGGCAGCACATCCGATTTCTCTCTCCCCCTCCAAAAAAATTATAAAATGTTGTAAAGTAAAAATTTAGAGGTTTATATTGTTTTGTAAGTTGTAATAATTCTGATGTTCTCTAGTGAAGCTAGCAGTTCATACATTGTAGTATAGTGGTTCAATATATCAAGCAAAGAAATATGCATATAGAAGAAGATGTAAAGGAGAAACTATCGGTATGCATAGCCTTCGACATCTGTTGCGGGAGAATGAGCACCTATAGGTCTGTCCTGAGTGCTGTGGCGTCAGTTAAGATAACCAATAACCAAAATAAAAATAAAAACCCGTTTTCAAATCATGAGGTATATTGTGGAAAACTGTGTTAGATTTATATTTCTCTTTAAGAGACGGCACACGAGATGTGATATGGTCAACATCATGTCGGTCACTTTACTGCCCAGTTATCTCTGGTACTTAATTGAGACTGGTCGACTTAGAATCTTTCTGGTTTGAAAAAAAGTGCCACTCCCATTGTGAAATGTGATCTCGTGACCCTACAAACACTAAGCTATCACAAACTTCCTTCAAAATAACAATTTAACTGACATCTCATTATTTCTGCAAAACTTGTGCATGACGAAAGACAAAAACTAGAATATATGAAAACTGTCAGAGTATTGGCAAGAAGTGGAAAGAATTGGAAGAGATGGCAAGAGAGAGGAAGGATTGGAAGAGGTTTGTTAAAGACATGTGCTTCATTGAGAGTTGAAAGGTGAAGAAGAAATATTTAAAGTGTTAAGTAACACACAACTAGAATAATCTAGAATCTAGAACGTGCATTAGACAATTAGAGAATAAGCATGTTTTATTTCCTGCTGTACTTTTCCCTAGTTGCATGCATTGCTCGCTTCTGTGTCTTCTCAGTTTACAGGTAACAAGTAATGCTATGTTGTGTGTGCACACATGCCTAAGATCAAAGTACTTGGAAACTTTCTCAATTACTTTTTTTTATTTATTTATCTGTAACAGATTAGAGCTGTGATATGTTCTT
Source organism: Arion vulgaris (assembly GCA_020796225.1). Lineage (NCBI taxonomy): Eukaryota > Metazoa > Mollusca > Gastropoda > Stylommatophora > Arionidae > Arion > Arion vulgaris. The sequence goes on along the minus strand of CM036753.1, from coordinate 108,573,705 downwards.
GCCAAGTGCTAACTACAAAACGTTAAAGAATGGCGCAGATATCTGCCGGCTGCTCTCAATTATCTATTGAAAAATAAATCATAAGAAGTCAGTGCTCTCAAAAGTGAAGAACAAACAACAAAATTTCAGGCCACGACTAAAAATAAATGGGGTGCTTCTTTACACAATTGGAGTAGGTAGTTAAGGTGAGTTCACATTGCCAGAGTTTAACACACTATGAATATTATTTCATGTTCTTTACTGCGCATGCTCTTCCCTAGACGAATATACATGGTTTCCAGAAACACACTCACACCTCATGCCAAACATGGTGGTAACCGTATCTGCGTTTGCGCGTGCGAGGCTGGTCTAGATCCCACAAATGAGAATACAGTTCTGATAGGCTGTTCCAGCATTCTACCTACTCCCATGTCTGGAAGGTATTTTTGGCTGAAAGTCTGTAAACTGTCGGCGGGTTTTCTGCTCTTCAAGATCCCCTACACCTACCTACCTTTTCTTCGTAAGTGTGAGTGAGGGTTCCACGGGTGTGTCACTGGCAAAGAGTTATAAGTGTGTTGTGTGCGCAGCTACTTTTCGGGAGCACATCTTCATCTCTCTGGTCTCTTCGTTCGGTAAGGTGTTAGTCAAGTTCTCCAGACTACATCAACTCCAATCTTCTTCTGCATCTCCTGCAGCGGCTACTTCAACTTCATTCCTTTATTCCAGTACATCAGCAACAACTACAACAACATCAGCAATGGATGCCATCAAGAAGAAGATGTTGTCCATGAAAACGGATAAGGAAAACGCCTTTGACAGGGCTGAACAGCTTGAACAAAAGTTCAGAGATGTTGAAGTTCAAAAAAGCAAGGTACTGTATATATGTGTTCTTTTTATTCCTCGTAAGCAATCTCTATATTAAAGATATGCTCCGCCATATTGTTCATCTGCAGTACATGTATATCTAATTTTAAATTCATTGTTTCTAATAAAGCATGGTTCTAAAATTGTTTTTACATTACGCCAGCTTTTATTGTAATTTTTGTAACAAACTGTTTTAAAAAAATAGATTTGTGTTGCTAGTCCTAACCCAGTGGAACGGATTAGCGTAATGCGTATGCGTTCAAAAATAGATTTGTGTTGCTAGTCCTAACCCAGTGGAACGGATTAGTGTAATGCGTATGCGTTCGCCTATCGATTCGGATTCGAGAGGGTTGTGGGTTCAATCCCACACTCAACTTTCCACACGTGAGGAAAAGAATTTGCCCTCCTACCCAGAGCCGGATTAGCCTAGTAGCAGAAGTAGCAAATGCTACGGGCCCCGCGCTTCTAGGGGCCCCGCGCCTATGTGACAGATGAAAATGGAAAAAATAACCAGATGTAATATCAAAAACACGCAAGCTGTCTGAATTTTTAGATGTCGTTTGTGATGGTGCTGAATCCAACGAAATCGAAGCAGAAAATACAGAAGACGTGTCCCACTGTGTAGTAGATGAAAGCAGTGCCTTAGAAGAATCATCATTACCAATACTACCATTAAGATCAGCAACTCTTCACGATTTAGCCACATTTTCCACCAGACAAACTGAAATCGAATGTACAGCAAGTCCTTCCAATTTAGCCATATCATCTTCAAGCCAAAGAGAGGCAGAAAGCACAGCAAATGCTTCTAATGTAGCAACATCATCTACAAGCCAAAAACACAACGAAAGTAAAATGTACTCCAACGATATTGGTGCATGGCCAAACAACTTCAAACAATCCACGATTTTGTCGAACGTCGTTTTTCACATACACACACATACACCAACAAACAAAACTCACGTGAGAGATTGATTGTGTTATACAGAAACTAAAGGACAACTGTTCTGTTTTGTTTGCAAAGTTATTGATTTAGGCTGTACCATAGAGTGACTGGTGTATTTGGAATACTCCGGCAGTTAAAATCTATTACAGAGGAAGAGATCTTGAAAAGAACTCCAAATATTGTCAGCTCTTACCAAGAGGATTTGGAAGAAAGCCTAGGCGACTAATTTATGCAGTTCATTGAACTTCTTAAAACTAATGTATATGGCCTTTTTCATCTTTACAAACGGTCAATTGGTAAGTGTTTTACTGTGACAACTTCTGAGTTTTCGCTTTTCTCTCTTGTCGTTCAGCTCATACATAAGTCTCTTCTCAAAGACTCTGCGCCCTTTCGTAATTTGGCTTTCCACATAACTCTGTCATCAGCTAGCCTTTCCCATGTGCTGGGATCTATAGAAACGTTTTTCATTGAGGCTTTGCAGACATCTTTATATCTGAGCAGTGGTCTGCCCTGGTGCCTCTTCCCTCCGAAAGTTCACAGAACAACATTTGTTTTGGTATGCGGCAAGTTTCCATTCTTCTCACATGCCCCAACCATCTTAGTCGTCTACTGCTGTAAAACTAATGTAGCTGCTGCTATTAGCAACGAAAAGCATGAGGCTCTTGAACTGCAATTTAATAAACTTGTAATGGAAAATTCATTAGAGTCGTGTTTCCCAAATGTAGAAATAGTCTTACGAATTTACTTGTCTTTAATGATTACTAACTGCAGCGGAGAACGTTCTTTTTCAACGTTCTTCTTCTTCTTCTTTGTCGTCACACTGCTACCGGGTTGTTGCCCAGTGTCGTGGTTTTCTGTTTTGTCTTGCGCTGTTCTGGTGGCTTGTGTGATTGTTATCTTTGCTCTTTCACAGGATGCTGCCACGCCATCTAACCATCTTTTCCGTGGTCTTCCTCTTGCCTTCTTTCCCGATGTTCTGTTGTAGAAGACTCTGTATACTGTGGAGTTTGGATGCATTCTTATTAAGTGGCCAAACCACTTCATTCTTTGTTTATCTATATAATTCAAGCACGGTTTTGTGCCAACTTTATTTCTTATGCTGATGTTGGTGATTCTGTCTTTTCTTGTGTTGTTTGTAACTTTTCTCAGGCAACGCATTTCACATGTAGTTATTTTTGTGACTGCGCTTTGCTCAATGTCCATGTTTGGCTCTGGTAACACAAAGTAGGTATAAAAATGCTGTTGATCATTTGTTTCTTAGCTGCCTGTGAAATTTTGGGTGCCTTAACAATGGGGCTAGCTGGTAGGTTACAGCATTTGCTTTTGTACTCTAGCCTCTATCTCTCTATCTAGTTTTCCGTCTTCTGTGAATATGCTTCCTAAGTATTTGAATTCTTTCACTTGGTTTATTTTAGTGCCATTGACATGGATGTCTAGATTATTATGTTTTCTTCCCATATTCATTATTTCTGTTTTAGTGTTGTTGATTTTCATGTCATGTTTCACACAATTATTTTCAACGTTAAAGTGTATAAAAGTGAGTTAAGAAACACGATGGGACAAGATCGTCTAAATAACCTCACCTTATGTCGTTGAACATTGAATTTACTTAGAGAAATTGATTTGTTTAGTATTATCTCTAAATTTGCTCACATTAAATCGAGACAAGTTTGTTTGTAAAGTTGTGTTTTATTTTATTATCATACAAAACCTAGGGCCCGCGCTAAAATTTGCACTGGGCCCAGCGCTAGCCTAATCCGGCACTGCTCCTACCCCCTGCAAACTAGGGTCTAGAAATATAAAGTGATAGTCACTTCATACCCTAGGCTCGGAAAAAGCTACGAGAAGTTTTATTTTATTTAGTTCTAACCCAACTATCGTTAATCCGGGACAAAAATATTGTGCACAAGAACACAAATGTGTACAGAAGAGTTACTGATAATATTTTAAGAATATAAAACCTCAATCTGTAGAACCACAGCTACTGAGTTATATCATTGCGTGGTATCATATCTGACTGATCATATATAGCAGGTCGTCTGAACTGACTAACTGTCATCGTGTTTCTACGCAACGTTCCATCCTTAACTATTTTCAACTGACTTATTTTTGCATGTTTTCTAGCACGTTTTTGCTAACACTAATATTAGCATTTAATTTGCTCCCTTGAATTTTTACGAACTGTAAAAATAGACCTCACCGTTCAGAAAGCATGGCAAACTACTGAACGTATAAGTGGTTCCTAGAAAATCGACGACTCGTTTAATGTTGTTGATGGCTACGTCCTGTAAAAAGGATTTGCCACGATTTTCATTTTCATAATTTAAAAAATGTCCAATGTGTTCTCGTATCTTAAACCTCTTGTAATCCTTTTTTGCTATTCCATTCTTCTACTCATTTCGTCTATTGTGACAAACATATATCAAACTGACATTTTCGAGAAACACGACATAGATAACCACACCCTCTAACCTTTGAACTTATGAGCTTTCGATAGACAATGTTTCCACTTGAAACATTTCACTATGATTGGTTATTGGTTATTGAACTGACGTAATAGCTCTCCGGCAGAACCATACCTGCTCAGTCTTCCCAACAGATGTCGAATGGTATGCATACTGATTATTACTGTAACTTGCTGGATAAAAACATTACTCACTCTTTCTCTCAGGCAACCAGTTCTGCTTGTACAACGAGTAACTACAAACTACTTAAATCAATGGATTTATTCACTATCAATGTTAGTGTCCTTATCTAACAGGAAGTCATCAAGAAACCGAAGAACATCCCCCTTATCCACCCTTAACTCCCCGAGGATCAATGCTGTTGATGCAAGTCTGTTCGCTCTCTCATTGCTGTAAACACTTGCATGGCCATGCCAGTAGATCTACTTAAGCTCGAGGTTGTAGACATCAATAGACGACATCTACTCATATCATAACCTGCCATTTAGGACCTTCCAAAATTTCGTCAGAGAGTCAGATAAAACAGCAGCCATAGTAAGCAGAATTTACTGCAACTACAAAGACAATCTCAATCTAACTCATATTCATATGTGACATATGCTCTTCTTCATTATTATGGACTTTTTTAATTCTTCTTTTCATCATCTCTCTCTTCTTCATTCAAATGTTTAGATATTTCGATCTTTCTCTCCCGTTTTCTCTAAGGCATCAAAACGAATATATTCAAAACAGCAGCAGTAGTAACCCTCATGTTGTTGAGATCGTCAAAGAGCTTGTGCTATAATGGCACTGATAACGACCAGCTTTGACTTCTCTGTTTCTCAAACACATCTGTAGAAAAGATGTCTATATATCATGTTATCAAGTGCTACAGCCAAATTCATCACACATCCCTGTTCTATCTTTATATGTTGAGCAGATATCATCTCATTTGTATATCTCTTAGCCACATAAAAGTCGTTTTGATTATAATTCATTGTGTTGGCACCTTGACTTTGTAAGTTCTGGGGTCGGGGTTAAGTTTTGGGGTCGGTGTTAAGTTTTGGGGTCGGGCTTAAGTTTTGGGGTCGGTGTTAAGTTTTGGGGTCGGTGTTAAGTTTTGGGGTCGGTGTTAAGTTTTGGGGTCGGTGTTAGAGCTCACCTCTATTTCCAAAGGTACTTGGTCCGTCTCTAGCGGAGCCATCGGGATATTTTTTCAGAGATCCCTGATCTCAGTGTAGTGAGATCGAGCTCCTAGTCCTATCGGAGGTGGACGATAAAACGTAGGTCCCGTTTTCAAGTAGAGCACGCAAAAGAACCATTGGCAGGGTTCAAAATCGAGACGAGCAGGCTGGAAAGTCGCTGCCCGGGCCCAATTCATTAGAAATATTACAAAATAAAATTCCTATAACATATTTTCACCATCTTCTAAATTACATAGGGACCCTCACCGGTGCTACGGAGTTCGTGCACTGTCGTTGAGATCTTCCTGTGTAAAATCTAATGTGACACTAAAAGTAAGAGATCGGAGCACACATGGTTACTAACCGAAGTGCAATGATGATGGTCCTATTAATCAATCAATCAATCAATCAATCAAGCTGTGCGACCATATGATCTACGACTAGTCCAGCAGAGAAATAATAGTCTAAAAGTTTGTAACAGACTATCATTATTCTTGCAGACTTCCACCTACCAGATTAATTGTTAGTGATTTAAATGTTACTCTCCCCTATTACTCGGTTAATTCCCTTGATATACCAACAACTTTCGCATTACTCTGAACATTTGTGGCTTACCTCCCCTATTTGACAATAAATGCTTTGCTTATTCAAGGAACAAAAATGTAAACAACACAGCAGTAATGCGGTTCTTTAATGTCATGCAGACTGACATATAACCAACTTCAAGATAAGAGCGCTAACTTCATGTTTAGTATCTTTCAGCTGTGTTGGTCTCCCTTTTGTTCTCCTTCAGAAAAAGGAGTTAAATATATTTATTCACTTTAGTTCACTTCTCTGCCTTTTTGGCTAAGTTCAAATTAGTACCCACTTCATGCGGTTAAGGGTGGGAGCCTTCATATAGCCAATATGCAAATAAACAAAATTTAAAAATTCCGAGCAGCTCTCGTTCGAAAGAATGACGAGCTCGGAGTTTTACACGTTTAAAAAGTAACTGGGTACCACCCTCTGCAGCACTAAAGGGTAAGGACCGAACACTGATATTTTTTTTAAAAAAATGTAGTCCTACAATAACACGTTTCAGTAGAATTAATCAGTACAATGTTAGTTGTACATTTTTATTTTGAAACTTGAAATTATAATCTATCAATCTGTTCTAGCTTCGCCCTTCTTGTCTCATTGAAAAACATTTTTAACTATTGATCTTCTCATATTTCTGTTGCCGGCTTCATCTTTAGTTTAGCCATTGAATCATCGTTCATATCGGTTACTGATCTTCTCATATTTCTGTTGCCGGCTTCATGTTTAGTTTAGCCATTGAGACATCTTTCATATCGGTTATTGATCTTCGATAAGTGTTTTCTCTTCCTATACATCTGGTATTTTAATTCACTTCTGTATTAGTTTATCTCTAACATGCACAAAATGGCAAGTAATTATAATGCCTTCGTGTTAATAGCTAGCAGGTGTTGCAGATGACTTTTTGTGGAGCTGAATTTATCCAGTTTCTATCTCAAAGTATGTTTGGGGAGGATGGAGGTGGTCTTGAGGTGCTAAATTTGTCTGCTGTAATCCAAGTATGCCGCAATAGTTGGTGTGAGTGACTGTACATATAAGATTTCTGTCTTGCTATTTGTCTCTCGATTTTCCTCAACTGGTAAAAGATGCAGGGAATAAGATGACCAAAGTTATCGTAAAGTTAACCAGAACTGATTAAAACCCTACTCCGACTTCAAGTAGGAATGCTGGTAACAAGCTGCATGACTACAGTATGAATAAGCACGTAGTGGTTGAAGAGAAAATGTACAGTCTGTAGCAATGACTCAGTGTTGAAAACTGATATATCGGTCTCTCTGTGGGCGGACAAATGCCTCTCTAAGGGCGGACGAAGTAGTTCTTCATTGAACAATAAAACAAGTTTGTTGATTATTAATATATGCACGCAGTGTGGGCGTCTGTAGCTTAAGCGGTAGTGAGCTCGATCACAAACCAAATGTACCTGGTTCAAATTCCACGGCAGGCAATTTGGAAGCAAATTTGTTCGCGTGGAATTTTATGAACGGTAAAAATGGACCTCACCGTTCATAAAGCAATGGCAAACTACTGAACGTTTAAGTGATGCCTAGAAAATCGACGACTCGTTTACTGTTGTTTATGGCGACGTTCTGTAAAAAAATATGCCACGATTAAAAATAAAAGAATTTTTAAAAACCCACGCAGTGGTAGCTAAATGGATTTCATTATCAGTAAATATCATATTCACTTAATTTTATTGATTCTCAACATGAATGAAGTGGTTTCCCACAATTTTTATAGCGACATCTTCTTCGTCTACTTCTACACTGAGATTGAAAGGGATATGTTCAGGTTTGTGTTCGCCAGTACTGCTTTGATAGTGCTCTGTCGCTGTCATATTTAACTAGATAAAAGAACCGAACATCTGTGTAAACGTCTTGAGAATACAGAGGTTTATTATGTCTCAAGTAGTAGCATGTTCCTTGCAGAACGTTGCTTTCATCACAATCGGCCTGAAAAACTCGCGTCTCTAGCAAGTTCTCCCGCCTCCTCCAGCATCATGTTCAAGGTTTCTTTGATGTTCTATTGTCACCTTCGTCTTGGTCGTCTCCTACCTCGTACTCCAGGAACCATACCTTCCATTACCGTTCTCTCCAAACCATTGATATGTTTAACATGGCCAGAATATTTCATTATCTGTGACATGATGTTATTTATGAGCCAATGTACCTCAGTATGTATATCTTGTAAGGTGGCTTTTTTTTCTCTTCTCTGTTCAGGATGTTCTAAGAACTTTTCTGTAATACCTCGTTTCAAAAGCCTCAATTTTGTTCTTTAATGTTTGTATTAATTATTATATCTAGTTCTCAAATTTCTCACTTCTTAAAATGTGAGCTCTGTGTGAATTTATTATATCTAGTTCTCAAATTTCTCACTTCTTAAAATGTGAGCTCTGTATGAATTTGTTTCTGCATGCAGAACGCTAAGAAAACAACTGCGTGTGCGCGGAAAGATATATCAATTCGGCTTCAGAATCAGAACTACTTTCGGTCTTATAAAAACAGTTCAGCTTTATGAAAGTTATGTATGAAATATCCAAATGTGAGAACAATCTGTTTCGTTCAAGTATTTGGATTAGGTGGGTGCACGTACAAGCTTTTCATCAAGATAATATCTTAGTTTAACAAAAACTGAACTTTCTCAAGACTTAACTTTTTGCTCATCCCATCGAAGCACAATAACTTCGCTTTCTCTCAAGTTTCGTTTTCTATCCATCCCATCAGGGCCGAGTAAGTTTACTTTCTCACGTCCTGACATTTTGTTCATCTCAAGAGTCCTTCACAATAAATGCACTCTCCTAAATCCATCCCATCAGAGCACTTCACAATGACTACATTTTCTTTAAGTCCTCGCGTTCTCTCCATCCCATCAATTCACCAATCTTCAGAAATGCAATTTAACGTAATAATATATATATATATATATATATATATATATATATTATTATATATTATATATATATATATATATATCTAGAAGAGAGAGAGCCACAATTGATTGGGAACTCGCTTCTTATGCTAGTGGTCTGGGTTCACTTCCACAGTGAGCGAGGAATATTTTTTCCGGTCGTAACGGCTCTAAGGTCTACCCAGCCTCAATTAGGCACCAGGAAAAGCACTTGGAAGTAAAGGCGGCCGGCGTGATGTTGACCACATTCCCCATTGTTTGCTGACGGTTCATAGAAAATGTGGGCCTAATACCGTATTTCACAAAATACCTCGAGGTTTGAAAGACAACAAATAAGGTGGTTTGGACATTTAATGAGAATAGAATACGACAAACCACCAATAACAACGTACAATAAAAAGAGATAATGTACTAGAGCAAAGGAAGACTAAGAAAAAGATGGATGTCAAGACCACACTATATAAACACGGATATAACACAAGGGCGACTCATCTGGCACTGGAGCGCAAATTAAAGCTCCCACCGCTATGCTTAACGGCAAGAGTGGATAACCAATTACATCATCCACTTGGGATAAGACAAAAGACAATAGACCTCGAGATATGAAAAATGGTTCCTTTACTATATATATATATATTACCATAATTATATATATACTTGTATATAGTATAATTATTTACTGGATTACGTTTTAACTTTCCCTTCTAAAACAATTTATAATTTCTCATTATTGTTAGGAGTTTTAATTCACACTACTAGTTCATTAACAAGGATGTCTTTATTGCACTTAAAATGATGTTGCTTGTGTCAGCCTGTCAGGTTTGTTATTGAGTAGTCATTTACGCTACGGCATACCCAATTTTTTTTACTGTCAATCCATTATTTTCTATCTGTCTCTCTTTGTTTGTTGTTCATTATTTCACGATTCATAGTTTTAGCAAAGGCTAGAAGTTCTGGTCACGGAGGTTTTTGAAATCCAAGATCACTTACGTCACAGTCAGCATAAATAAAATAAGTAAAATGTCCCGAAGCTTTTTCAGACCTTATGGTATGAAATGTCTGTCCCTTCACATTTATAGGTCCTAGTAGGCAGAAGGTAGAAGGGCCAATTCCTTTCTTCACTTTTCACGTTTGGGTCCTAGTGGGCAGAACCTGCAGGAAAGAGGAGTAGGGGAAGGCCTAGGCATATCTGGAGAAGAGAGCTGGAGGCTGATATTAAAAGGATAAGTAAAACATGGAAAGAATTGGGAGGGATGACAGGGAGAGAAAGAGCTGGAAGAAGTTTGTTGAAGACCTGTGCTCCGTTGGGAGTTGAAAGGTGAAAAGTGGGAAGAAAGTAGGAGGGTCAATTCTTTCCTCAATGTCGAACGTCAGTGTGGGATTGAAAAAGGTTTCCAACCCTTTCTATCCAAGACCATCTTTTCTAGATCTCCCCTCTCTCCCATTTTCTTGCATTCCGTTTCCAAATCGCGCCTCAGATGTCCTAGGTACTCCTTACGTCTATTATCTTGGGGGTTCTATCAGAGTGTCTGTCTCATGATGCTGTCAGGCAGAGTGTCTGTCTCATGATGCTGTCAGGCAGAGTGTCTGTCTCATGATGCTGTCAGGCAGAGTGTCTGTCTCATGATGCTGTCAGGAGGTCTCCTCTAGCAGTGTGTGTCCTCGGCGTATGTTCTATCCTTTTTTAGAATCTGTTAAGTTGAAGTAAATGACAGTACCAACATCGATGTTGTGTGATAGGATGTGTCTAGTGCAAAGGCGTAGTCTGGTCCTTGGTAAAAGGGGCTAGTCTAGTTCTTGGTAAACGGGGCGTATTCTGGTTCTTGGTAAAAGGTGTATTCTGATTCTCAGTAAAGGGACGTAGTCTGGTCCTTAGTAAATGGTGCGTAGACTAGTCTTTGATAAAAGGTAGTGTAGTCTAGTCCTTGGTGAATGGTGGCGTAGACTAGTCTTTGATAAAGGTAGTGTAGTCTAGTCCTGTGAATGGGGGCGTAGCTAGTCTTTGATAAAGGTAGTGTAGTCTAGTCCTTGGTGAATGGGGGTGTAGACTAGTCTTTGATAAAAGGTCAGTGTAGTCTAGTCCTTGGTGAATGGGGGCTAGACTAGTCTTTCGATAAAAGGTAGTGTAGTCTAGTCCTTGTGAACGGGGCGTAGGACTAGTCTTTGATAAAAGGTGTGTAGTCTGTCCTTGGTGAACGGGGCGTAGACTAATCTTTGATAAAAGGTGTGTAGTCAGTCCTTGGTGAATGGGGGTAGACTGTCTTTGATAAAGGTAGTGTAGTCTAGTCCTTGGTGAACGGGGCGTAGACTAGTCTTTGATAAGGTGGTGAGTCTAGTCCTCGGACTAGTGGAATATGCTAGAATTTCAAATGTAGTCTCTATAAAATCAATATATCTCTCACTAGAAGTGGCATGTACTGATTCCTCTACAGAATTTTAAAATGAGTTTTCATTAAAGCTATTCTGTAGGATATTAAACTAACGGATGTGAAAATCACTGATAAATCGTTTCTCATGAGAGCAGCTCATTTCTTACTTCTGCTTGAGTTTAACTTTAATTGAACAATTTCTGCAAACATTGAGATAAGAATTTCCGTTGCACCCTCCCCTCCTTGTAGCTAACTAACTGCTACCTGTTGCACGTTACACGTCCATTTTTGTTTCTCTCGTTAACTATATATTCAGGTTTGTATATGCTGGAACGAGAAATATTTTACAAATGTCGACAATTGTTGAGTAAAACACAATTAGAAGAAGCGTAGTGGATGACATCATAATTTGAGTAATAAAGAAGAGCAAGCTAAGCTAAAGTATTAGTTGATTGAGTGATTGATTGATTGATTGATTGATAGGACCAGAATAGTGCACGATATTTCTTCACAAGAAGATCTCAATTGCAGTGCAGAACTCCGAGCACCAGCGGAGGTCCCGATGCAATTTTGAAGATAGTGAAGATATTTTTGTCGGAATTTCATTTTTAATCATTTCTAATGAAATTTTGCCCGGCAGTGGCTTTCAATCTGCTCTTCTCGATTTTGAACTGCCAATGGTCCTTCTACGGGCTCAAATCGAACACGGGACCTAAGTTGTATCGTTCGTCTCGATAGATTAGAAACTCGATCTAACCTACAATGAGAGATCAGGATCTCTGGAAAATATATAGATGGCTCTGCGAGAGTGCGAACCTGGTACCTTTGGCACGAGAGACGAGCATCTAACCTCTACGCAACAGAGACCCTCAAATTATTAGTAATGTGTTTCAACTCATTTTCTCCCAATTATTAGTAATGTGTTTTAACTCATTCCTGTAAACAAAATATATTGTGTTACGGGAACGGAACTGCATCGGGTGAAGGAAGCCAGGTCAATCAGTCAACTGGTTTCATGAAGGAGGTAGATCAACCCAAAAGTTATAAATGTATGCATTTCAAATAAATTGAGAATGGCGCCGATAGCGAAGTCGATAAACGCTTCTTTAGTAACCACGTGCCGTGCTAATTTTAGGTTCAAGATCAACTTGAACCAATAAAATATTTGCTGTGCAAACGTATGTGGTTGACTCATGTTTCTTATCCTTTATCTGGGGTCTAAATTACAAGTACATCAGAAGTCTGAGTAAGGATTGCCTGAATGGCGGTAGATATTGATGACAATGGAAGCAAGCCTTCGCTCAAAAATCAGTCAAAGGTGCCATATTATGCGCTGACTACGTCTGAATTCATAGTTGGAAACGAAAAAAATTTTTTTTAGAGGAAACGTGTTTTAAGGATACGCAAAGCGATATTAGTATCATTAACAGCAGAGATGAGATGTCTTAGAACTCTGACTGATTTTTGCGTGAAGTCTTCTTTTACTTATCATCAGTATCCCTCGGCATTCAGGCGTGCCTTCGACATCGAGGGTTAGCTTATAGTATAGAAAGGCAGGTCGTGTTCTGGAACCCACAAGGAAAGAAGCAGAGGAAGACAAACAAACATATGCAAAAGAGAGCCAGAAATAACAGGGAAATTAGGAAGACATGGAAAGACATATAAATGATGGCTCAGGAGAAAAACAGCGAATGTTGGTCGTGAGCGCTCTCCGGGGAGGGGTTGCTGGGGAGGGGGGGTTATTATATTATTTATTAAAGGTGGGTGTGAGGCAACTTCAATACGACTTCCATTTCTGACTCCCATCCCAAACACTCCACGCTATTGTGACTTTAAAAAAGAATTTGGGTGGCTATTTGATAACTGTTATGCACAGTGTGACTAATTTGGTTTTTTACATTTTTACTGACAAAAACGTTGAACATATATTTTTCTTCGTTCATATTTTCTTCTGTTAACTCCTGTGAAAAAGTGAATCTGATAAGATAATGTCTTCTGTTAACTCCTGTGAAAAAGTGAATCTGATAAGATAAGGGCTGGTGACAAGATTGGATGATACTTCATCCTGTATCACACTTAACAGTAGACGATCTTAAGTGACATTCAACTACCTTTGGTGGCCAAGTAGTGTCATCGCGTAACTGAGACAGACCCTAAAGAATTTCAAGCATTTTTTGTCTTTTGTCAGGATAGCTTTTCAATCAATCAAGTGCCGTGCCTGCCGGTGTAGGCGATCATGTCTCTCCACAACTCTCTTTGCTTGGTGCATGTAATCAGTTCTGACGTCGATATTTTGTCGAACCATGATGTCAGGCCATCCAACATCTTCTCCCTCTGTCTTCCACGATCTCTCCTTCCTGAATTTTACCTGTAGTCACCAAATGTTCTAAACCTTCTCTTCGCATTATATGCCCGAAGAACCTTGATTATCAGAATCGTATTCTTTTGATAAGGTTTCTTTGTCTGCAGGCCTGATTTAAAACCTCCACATTTGTTTTCTTTGCTGTCCATGGAATTTTCAACATTCTTCTGTAAAACCCCATCTCTGTGGCTTCCAATGATCGTATTGATTGTTTGTTCATTGTCCACGATTCGCTGCCATACATAAGTATTGGTTCAATATAGCACTGTAGAACTCGTTTTCGCAATGTCATTGGTAGTGAGTTCACGCATAGTGTGTTCTTCATTTTCATAAAAGCTGCTTTCGTTTGAGCTATTCTACTCCTAATCTCTGTTGTACATCTTCCATCTGATGTTAGAATTTTCCCGTACTTGAATCGATGGACTTGTTTCAGTGTTGTGTTATTTATTTTGATATTACTGTGTGTTTGTTGAGAAACCATAACTCTGTCTTATATTCATGTAATCTTTTACGTTCTCTCACAGTAGTTATAGTCTGTGATCTTGTTCATTTGTAGATAATTGTGTCATCGGTCAATTGTTTATATTGTCACCGCTCTATTCTGTCTCTTCAGATCCTGATGTTTCCTATATGTTGAATATATTGACACTGCCATACCTAACTGTAACCTCTGATTAGATTCAATCTTACTCTTGTCTAATCTCGTTCTTTGCCAGTACAAATTCTTGATCTTGTTCATTAGATCTTTACCATCAATATTTATACTTATCTAAAGCTGATTATTTTCCATGACTTTATCAAGCTTTTGAGTGTCTAGATCAAAAAATGAAGATCAGTATATAGAGCTTGAATAAGTAGGGAATACCACTCACCTGCCATACTCCTAACTGTATCGCCTGATAGAGCGTTGCCGAAGCGACGCTCTATTCTATGGCTAGGCGATTGTGTGCCAGACAGAATTGTTCGAGTCGGTTCTAGCTTTTCACATCAATACTGTATCTTTCATTGTTGATATATTTCTCCATGTTTTCTCTGTTCGTAAAACTCTTGCTCATCTGAGTAGTCTATGAAACATAGGTATAAGTCCAACTTCATTTCTATTGATCTTTCAATTATTGTTCTTATTGTATATAGTGCGTTGTTTGTTCCCCTGCGTTCAACAAAGCCACATTGTTCTTCCTTAACCTCTGGTCTTATTTTGTTTCGTACCCTTCTCATAATAATGCTGAAAAGTAGTTTTGTTACGTGACTCATGAGGCTGATTGTGCGGTGTTCTTCGCATTCTATTGTTCCTGCTTTCTTTGGTAGTGCTATAAAAATGGATTGTCGTAAATCTTTGGGTACATATCCGGTGTTGTAGATGTCATTGAATAATTTTGTTAAAACACCTACGCCCAATTCGCCTGTTGCTTCTATTTCTTCTGTTGTTATATTGTCTGGTCCTGGGGTTTTGCCTTTTTTCGTGTGTCTTATGGCGTTGATAACTTTTGATGGAAGTATTTGTGGTCCTTCATGGTTGTAATTGATGTTTAGCTCTTGCCTGTTATCACTGTATACGTCCTTAATGTATTCTGTCCATCTCTCTATTTTCTTGTCTGTTTCCATCAGGATATCTCTCTGTTTTTATTTTAAACATCCAGTAGTTGTACGTTTACGTCTGCCAAGTAAGTCGTCTACGTTTTCGTATATTGATTTGGGGTTTTCTTTGTGTTCTGTTTCGATCTGTTTGCATTTTTCATTTAGCCACTCTTCTTTTGCTGTTTTACATTTTTGTCTTATCTCTTTATTGATTCGATCGTATTCTGCTTTATTATGTTTGTTTTTCCTTCTATTTTCCATTAATTCCAGAATGTCCTCCGTCATCCATTTCTTTTTGATCCGTTGACATGTTGTGAGGGTTAGTTCCTTTGACGTTTGTTGGATTGATTAGTTAAGCATCTGCCATTGTACTTCTATTGTTTCTATTTTTTCCATAGCGTTATATCTGTTTTGTATAATGCGTTTAAATGAGTCTTTCACTTTTGTGTCAGTCTTGAGTGTTGAGGAGTTCGATATGATGTTTCTTGTGCCCTCTTTATCTTCTTTTGTCAGTCTTGTTGAGGATTCAATTATGTTTCTTGTCTCTTTATTTCTTCAGTTATTTTTTCATCAGTAGTGCATGGTCACTGTCGCAATCTGCACCTGGTCTTGTTTTTATATTTAGCAGTCCATTTCGAAATCGTTTATTTATCATAATATAGTTTAATTTGATTGTGTGTGTTGTTATCTGGACTTCTCCATGTCCATAGTCTTCTCGGATGATGTTTAAACCAAGTGTTGCCAATTATCATGTTGTTTTTTGTTGCCCATTCTATAAGTGTGTTCCCCTTATCGTTTTTCTCTCCTAGGCCACATTCTTCAGTTGTCTTGTCTACTCCTGCACCTATCCATCTCATTTCACTTATTCCTAACATGTTAAGTCCCGTTCTTGTCATTTCTTTGATGTTTTCTAGTTTGCCACTTTGTGCTAGAGTTCGAACGTTCCATGTTCCGATATTTAAGAGTTGTTTTCTATCGGTGTTGTTTTGTTGGTCTGGTTTCATTTCGTTGTTACCGTTACGGTTGTGTTGAGACATGCATGTATGTAAGGATAGCTTTTACTACTTGTTTTCTTGATCTTTTATCTTCATGGATAGTGTTGTTTTGCTGTTACCCACTTTACATTTTTCTTTTGTTATTGACCTGAGACTGAAGAAGCTATCGGTGACTATTAGATCAGGTGGTGTATTTTAGAACAGCAGATAGCTCTCACCCCCTCTCCACCAGCTTCATCCGCAACGACCTTTTTAGGAAACTCCAAGACCACTTCGTGATTCTTTTTGTTGTTGATTGTGCTATTGTTATTCATGATCATCTGTGTGTGGTGTCAAACTCGGAATGCTCATTCCTCAAAGTTCTTCGATGTTTTGCTGTTTACTGAAAGCGGTCACAGTTGGAAAAATCCTACTTCTACTATAGAATTTGACCCTGGGACAACAGACCTACGAAGTAAATGCACTAACCACTATGCTATGCCTCATAGTATAGTAACTTATAGTATATATATATATATATATATGTTAATCTTGATAAATAGCTGTTTTTTTTTAGATGTGTTCTGAATTTGTTTGAATGTTAATGTACTTAATATATTATTCAATGTATTTCTTGCCATTTTCATCGATTATGAGCTCATATTTCATAGGAGTTTGTATATATTCAAGTTTTCTTAGTTAACAAAATAATTGTTCAAATGTTTACTACGCACTACTTACAAGCTTGTTGACATCGTCTGCGTCTGCGTTGTGACGCAAAATATCTGCCATGGTTTTTTAGCTCAACAATCACAAAGAGTTGTTTCTAAGTGCTTATTATAAAGTGAATGCTAGCAAGCAAACAAACAACTAATTTAAAAGTCTTTCAAGTGCATCCCGTATCAGACAAATAACAGTTATGTCAAGAGTGCAATATCAAGGAAAGAGACAGAATGTTGTGAATTCATTCATGTCATGACGTCAAAATTAAGTGCAAGATGGCATACGATATAGCGTGTTGTTACATACTCACCACTTACTTTCTTTTCTCCAATCCTGTTGTCTCACAGCGTCAGGATAAGTCGAAATTTATAGAACGGGCTTTTGTGCGCGCTTCATAAACACTGTCTTTCGTCGCCTCTGTTATCTCTGAGGTCCACCTTTTGCGTGGCTTACCTTTTGCTTTGTATCCACTGTATCGGAGTAACATTGCTCTTTTAGGCGCACTGTCTGTTGGTAATCTGCTTATGTGGCAGAACCATTTAGTTTGTTGTTTCTTGATGAAGTTAAGTACTGATGTTGTACCAACTTTTTCCTGATGTCTTCATTTCTAAACCGGTCTCTTCTTGTTACTCCCAGCCCCAGCATTCTGTGCAGACACTTTATCTATGACGTAACCAGGTTTCTTCTATCATTTAATGTTAGCGTCGAGGTCTGGCACTGATAGCATAATGTTGGAAGCACGATTGTGTTAAACAATGCTCTTTTTTGTGTTCATGGTGACAATATATGGTCATTTTTCCTGAAGATTTGTCTCGTCGATGTTAGTAGCACTATTGTAACATATTCCGTTTTACAAATTTATTTGAATATGCAGGGGGAAAGAAATGATCAATTATGCTGTTGTAAACAATGTTGACAATTTATTAATTTTGACTTGTCCCCGTCTAGGTTGAAGAGGAGTTAAACAATTTACAGAAGAAGTTCGCAATTCTGGAGAACGACTTTGTACACTGTCAACGAGCAGCTCATTAAGCAAACGCCAAACTCATGTTTCTAAAAAAGTCGCAAGTAGGCATTCTGATGTTGTCAATTCTTTCAAATACATGTTTCCATCTGTCTGTCTACATATACATGTTCTCCCATCTGTCTGTCTACAAACATGCATGTTCCCATCTGTCTGTCTACAATACATGTTTTCCCATCTGTCTGTCTACAAATACATGTTCCCAATAGTTCTCATCTGTCTGTCGACAAATACATAAGTTCCCATCGTCTGTCTACAAATACATGTTCCAATAGTTCCCATCTGTCCCGTCTACAATACATGTTCCCAATAGTTCTCATCTGTCTGTCTACAAATACATGTTCCCAATAGTTCTCATCTGTCTGTCTACAAATACATGTTCCCATCTGTCTGTCTACATATACATGTTCCCAATAGTTCCCATCTGTCTGTCTACAAATACATGTTCCCAATAGTTCCCATCTGTCCGTCTACAAATACATGTTTCCAATAGTTCCCATCTGTCTGTCAACAAATACATGTTCCCAATAGTTCCCATCTGTCTGTCTACAAATACATGTTCCCATCTGTCTGTCTACAAATACATGTTCCCAATAGTTCCCATCGGTCTGTCTACAAATACATGTTCCCAATAGTTCCCATCTGTCTGTCTACAAATACATGTTCCCAATAGTTCCCATCTGTCGGTCTACAAATATATGTTCCCAATAGTTCCCATCTGTCTGTCGACATATAAATGTTCCTTTCCGTCGACATACGTGTGTGACAACTATTTGTCTATTGCTTTGTGTGTGTATTCCAGATTGTGGCTGTATATATGTATGTATGTCTGTTTGTAGCTATATGTATGCGTGTATATATATATATATATATATATATATATATATATATGTATGTGTGTGTGTGTCTATAAATACTTAACAAGACTGAGAACACTGAGCAGACTCATATGTGATTAATCTACCCTCACCCGTTCCCCAACGGATTCCAAAGGGTATTCATGGAATAATTACCAAAGAACACATACTGAGCAAGACCTTGCTTCACTTTCGACATGCGTCTCGGATACAGAATCGTCTGGCTAACCATCGACATAATAGTTGCAATGATAAATCCTGCTGGAGACCCGTGCCTGTTTGCTTTGAGAGAATTAACTCTATCATTTACCTCCATGACTTCGAGATTGTAAAAGAGCCACAGTGACGTCTCCATTGAAGTAGAAAACTGCCCATCTCGTGGCATTACATCCTTCGCCCAATCGAGTCATCCTTCTGGAGTTTGAAAGTAAGCCTCGGAAACATACCCCATCAGAGCTTGTCACCAGAAGGTCTATCAACCTGGTCGAAAGTACAAACTCCACTGGCTGGTACATGGTACAAGATGGCAAACTTGCACTTACTTGGAGATCAGAACAATAGTAGCAATTAAGGGTATGCGTTCAGATAATGTGGACTGTTGGCTATACAGTTATTAACGCACAAACCTTGCTCTAACGATGTGTGTGTACGTACATAAATATATATATATATATATATATATATATGCGTATGTGTTATGTTTACTTATATATATATATACAGTGGTGGCTTGTCACTAGGCACAGTGGGGCCGGCCCCAAAAAAATAATGTGTAACATGTATTTATTATTTTATAAATTATTTGTTCATACTTATTACTTTTAACAAAAATCATGATTTTACCAAACATTTTTTACTGGCCCCACCAACAAAAATTATCATGAGCCGCCACTGTATATATATATGTGTGTGTGTACATGTGTGTGGTATGTATGTATGTTTGATGTTTGTATGTCATATGTATGAGTTATGTTTATAGTTATATAATGAACATGTGACTGTATGCTCCGTGTTAAGTGTGCAAATATCAGTGTTACTGTTTAAGTTCTTGTTGATTATATCAATATTAAATTAGTGTTCTCTGTTACAGTTATTGAACTTATCTTATGATGCAGAAAGTAATTCGGCGTTACACAAATCGGATCCGAGAATCAGTAGTATTAGTAGTTAGTATTAGTAGTAGTAGTAGTAGTTGTGGTAGTAGTAGTAGCAGTAGCAATAGTAGCAGCAGTAGTATTGGTAGTAGTAATAGTAGCAGTAGTAGTATTAGTAGTATTAGTGGTAGTAGTAGTAGGAGCAGCAGTAATAGTTGTAGTAGTAGTAGTAGCAGCATTAGTGTTAGTAGTAGTAGCAATTATAGTGTTAGCTGCTGAAGAGCAGCAGTAGCAGTAGTAATAGTAGTAGCTGGAGCAGCAGCTGTAGTAATAATAGTAAAATTCGTTATTAGTAATAACTAGGTGAAAGTCCGTCACAATGACGAAAATAAAAAAAAAAAAAATTTCACGTATTTCATTATTATTCAATTCAGATTTGTTGTTGTTGTTCTTCTTCTGCGTTCTCACTAGATTGGGATTTCAGATTCTCTAATAAAGGCAACCGTCTGTCTCAGATTATCAAGATGTAACCTATTTTTAAAAATTTAGGGGATATTTTTCAATCAGTTTTCAAATACAACACGTGACATCCAACGTGCTAATCACATTGTATCATGCAACAAATGTGCTAATTGGTGCGCTGTGTAACAAATCACGCGCACATCACGTCAATGTTTATATTTTTAGTAACGTGACTGACATGTAAAGAACGTAGATTTGTAGTATTAAATGACTGACTAAAATGCCTCACTAAAGGAAAAAAGATGGGTAGCGCCCCCCTCCCCATCCTTCCGTGTGTTTATCAGGATGTTCATTACGGCGGCGCATAGTACGTGCAAGATGAAATGAACACCAATAGTGGAGATGGAAAGAGTGGGGGGAATACAAGCTCTGAGAGAACGCAGAGACACAAAAGTGATGACGCAGGCAGAAAAGTTTCTGAGTATGCCAAGCCACCCAATGGAAAACAGATTCCAAAATCTAGCAATGGGGCGGCTGAAAAGAAGCAGCTTTATTCATCAGGCTAAAAGACAGAATAGACAAACTTCAGACCTACCAAAAGTTGGCATTCCCTAAAGTCTGTGCCAGAGCAAACCCCTTGGAGAGAGGAGACTGAACCAGAAGTATGTATCCAGACGGAAGTTAAAGGAATACTCGACAAGGATGGGCAGAACAGCATACAATGCAAGACAGTCACTCTCAGTTTACTTGATGAAGAATACCCACATGATCTCTGGGTCAGGGTATACACGGATGGGTCAGCCGAAAATGCAGTGAAGAATGCAGGAGTGTACATAGAATACCCAAACAACGCTTGAGATGCGATTAAAGTACCAAGGTGGAAATTCTGTCACAACTATGATGCAGAGATTCAGGCAATCAAGGTGGCAACTGAGAAACTGTTGAACACCAGACTCGATCCTCAACCTGTTGTATTTTGTAACATTGAATATATAGACAAATTTCAGGCCAACGAAAGAAAGGATACAAGAGACAACATTGAATATATAGACAAATTTCAGGCCAACGAAAGAAAGGATACAAGAGACAACATTGAATATATAGACAAATTTCAGGCCAACGAAAGAAAGGATACAAGAGACAACATTGAATACATAGACAAAATTTCAAGCCAACGAAAGACAGGAAGGGAGTACGTGCAAGCAAACAAAATTCAAAAAGAATTCGATCATTGAAATCGAACAATATTTTATTTAACAAAAGAATTCTATGAGTCGTGTATTCAGTGGAGATTGTTACTGAACATGTCCTGAAAAAAAGGTACAAACGAAACTTATTTCTCAGTTCAGAAAGAGGCTGCTTGCCTTTTTTTGAACATGTCAGGAGAAGTAAAAAGTTAGAACACTTAATGAAGTTTAGCGGACAACTTTCTTTCTTTCTTTTCTTCAATCCTGTTTTGTCTCACAGCGTCAGGATAAGAAGAGATTTCTAGAACGAGCCCTGTGTGCGCTTCATAAATAATGTCTTTCGTCGCCTCTGTTATATCTAAAGTCCACCTTTTGCGTGGCCGTCCTTTTGCTTTGTATTCATTGTATCGGTTCAACATTGCTCTTTGAGGTGCACTGTCTGTTGGTAATCTACTTTTGCTTTGTATTCATTGTATCGGAGCAACATTGCTCTTTGAGGTGCACTGTCTGTTGGTAATCTACTTTTGCTTTGTATTCATTGTATCGGAGCAACATTACTCTTTGAGGTGCACTGTCTGTTGGTAATCTACTTTTGCTTTGTATCCATTGTATCGAGCAACATTGCTCTTTGAGGTGCACTGTCTGTTGGTAATCTACTTTTGCTTTGTATTCATTGTATCAGAGCAACATTACTCTTTGGGGTGCACTGTCTGTTGGTAATCTACTTTTGCTTTGTATTCATTGTATCAGAGCAACATTACTCTTTGAGGTGTACTGTCTGTTGGTAATCTACTTTTGCTTTGTATTCATTGTATCGGAGCAACATTGCTCTTTGAGGTGCACTGTCTGTTGGTAATCTACTTTTGCTTTGTATTCATTGTATCAGAGCAACATTACTCTTTGAGGTGCACTGTCTGTTGGTAATCTACTTTTGCTTTGTATTCATTGTATCAGAGCAACATTGCTCTTTGAGGTGCACTGTCTGTTGGTAATCTACTTTTGCTTTGTATCCATTGTATCGAGCAACATTGCTCTTTGAGGTGCACTGTCTGTTGGTAATCTACTTTTGCTTTGTATCCATTGTATCGAGCAACATTGCTCTTTGAGGTGCACTGTCTGTTGGTAATCTACTTTTGCTTTGTATCCATTGTATCGAGCAACATTGCTCTTTGAGGTGCACTGTCTGTTGGTAATCTACTTTTGCTTTGTATTCATTGTATCGGAGCAACATTGCTCTTTGAGGTGCACTGTCTGTTGGTAATCTACTTTTGCTTTGTATTCATTGTATCGGATCAACATTACTCTTTGAGGTGCACTGTCTGTTGGTAATCTACTTTTGCTTTGTATTCATTGTAGCGGAGGAATGGACAGTTAGCCAGATAGTTAGAGTAGTATAATTAGATTATTTAATAGTTGAGACTATGTGTTGTACTCTCTATGCAGAAGTGCAACACATAACTACGAGACATGACGCTTTTGTGTAGTAAAATAGTGACGGTTTAGTAACAGTTGCGAGGAACAATTAGTAAACAAGGAGACGATATACATTTTTGTACTGAATGGACGTGTTCTTGGTGTGTCGTCCATACTTGTGTCATCAACCTTGAAATTAATAAATGTATTATGGAAAGATTAACACGGAATTGTGTTTACTTAAAGTCCTATGTTGGCCAATAAATGTCTGTTTGCACCATCATCGTAACAATATAAATATAAGAAAGGATGTCAAGGAATGAATCAATCAACAATGGACCTGTGACTTAACAAAGAATTGTACTATCCAAACTAATGGGAAACGGACTCTCAAGCTATGATTACATCAGGAAACATTCTATTGTACAGCAACAGAACAACAGAATAACAGATAGCAGAACAACAGAACAACAGAATAACAGATAGCAGAACAACAGAATAACAGAATAATAGAATAATCATGACATCACGAAGCATATCGCCAATAAATGAATAATAGCTCGCCCCCTACTAAACCATGAAGAGGGGGCGCCTATCATACTTTTGCTTTGTATTCATTGTATCGACAACATTGCTCTTTGAGGTGCACTGTCTGTTGGTAATCTACTTTTGCTTTGTATTCATTGTATCAGAGCAACATTACTCTTTGAGGTGCACTGTCTGTTGGTAATCTACTTTTGCTTTGTATTCATTGTATCAGAGCAACATTGCTCTTTGAGGTGCACTGTCTGTTGGTAATCTGCTTATGTGGCCGAATCATTTAATTTGTTGTTTCTTGATAAAGTTCAGTACTGATGTTGTACCTACTTTTTTTCCTGATGTCTTCATTTCTAAACCGATCTCTTCTTGTTACACCCAGCATTCTGCGTAGATACTTCATCTCTGTCATGACTACCTTTCTTCTATTATTTGATGTCAGCGTCCAGGTTTGGCACCGATAGCATAATGGTGGGAGAAAGATTGTGTTGGGCAATGCTCTTTTATTTTTCATGGCTTTGTATGTAGCAGTGTCGTTATTCTGTGCTTCCCTTGCGGGTTCCAACAACACATGTGTGACATTTGATTCATCTAATCGAAACATTGTATAAAAAACAACAAGCAGCTATTATAGAAGGTTAAACATAAGTAGGGTTCGAGGTACAAAGGGAGATAAGCAATATGGTTACATCATCTCCCCCATACTTATTTAACATCTACACAAATAATAGAATGAGAGCTAATATGGGCAGCCAAATCAAATATAGAACCAAAATTAGAATATTCAACTCCAGTGTTAAAGCAGTTCTGCTGTATGGGTCAGAAACATGGAGAACGACTAAAACAATAGCCAATAAACTGCAAACATTCATCAACTAGTGTCTACGCATAATATATGAAGAGGGGTGGTATAATAGGATCACAAATGAGGAGCTTATAGAGAAAACAAGACAGATTCCAGTGGACCAAGAGGTCGGCATTTTGAATAAGATGAAAATGTTGTGCACAACGCTTGGTCGCGGCCAGATGGAGGTGTCTTCAAAAAATGTCAAAATGACACACTCATATACACTTAAACAAGCTCCGAACAGCTCTCATTCGAAAGCATGGGGCACCCGGAGTTTACTCGTTCACCCGACTGGGTCCACTCTTAGTTGCGGCACTGCATATTACAACTGATCCCTAGTGACTCTGCCATGTCTGAAACCCTTCTACACATCATGTATTTTCTCCCATTTTCTTTCCCATTTTCTCAACATTTTCTTTTCTCCCATGACAATTCTCTGTGGTAAAGATTAGTAGATTAAAAATATTAAGAATTATTTATGAATAGAGAGAGCGAGAAAGAAAGAACGAGCAAATGATATTAAAACAAGATGGAAGCTGAGTGGCAATGACTGTTTGTGACGTATGCTCAACGTATTAGTTTAACAAGTCTCTCAGTTTTACTTATGTGGTTTGTCAAGTTGCTTTCCCAACTGTGACAGAAGTGTTATAACTATAAATAGATCACCTTTAACCAAGCTAATACTACAAGTGCCTAGAGACTGAAAATACTTATCGTAGGCCTAAGTGCACCATTAACTGTATGGGATAGGCCGGTGTTCCTCTCCTTCACACAGGAAGGGTAAGGAACGCATGAGTTTAAACAGAGAATATAATGAAACTGAGAATTATTCAAATTTAGCGAGTCTATCGTCTCGTTCACCACACTTTACACACCTTAACTTTGACGTCAGTGCAAGTATTTTGCGTTGCATGAAGTGCGTATTGTTCACCATATGAAGCGTTATTTGTCGACCTGCACACAAGATTACAGTCGGTTTACACAAACGCATGCACTGTAGACTAGTCGTCAACTTTTTCACATTCTCAATTTAGCCTGCCCTGTCGGCTGCAAGATCTGATAATTCGCGCTGACTTGCGGAAAACAGTCCTGAAACACACTCTAGATACTTTAAAAAAAAAACCCATTTCAGTTACATTTAAGTATTTTTAACTATTCGTTACTTTTGCAACATATTCTCGCTACTTTTTACTCGTTATGAAATCAGTATAACGTTCCCCACTGTTATAGTAATATCACGAACAATATTCCTAATCTCATGGCGGTCATCCTTATCACCATTTTCTATCTCGAGCCCCAAAACATTGAAGTAACCCCCTCCCTCCTCGCCTGTTCTCAATTCTGAATCTGTTGTGAATAGTGACTGACAAGTCACGAAAGTTTGGAAAGAGCTGGCTAATAGTCCTGTTCATTTTCCAATGAAATTGCGAGAATTGATGTAGTGACTTATCACTACCGACTTGAGTTATGAAAGTCTCACATATGTCACACTTTGCTTCCCTAGTTACTTCTTTGAAACCATTAGTGGCTATTTGTCGGACATTAGTGGCTATTTGTCGGACATTAGTGGCTTCTCATTCCCATCACATATATTTCTCGGTGGTTTCTTTCATGCTCTCTGGCGTGACTCTATAGCATCTTCGTCAATAAACCTTTTTCAACACTTTTCATTCCACAAGTGAGATTTTAGGAAGGAGTCCCTATCAGTCATATGTTTTACGTTTTGTCACAATATCAATAATGTGTTTTCATGATCACTACGACATGTTGAATAACAAATAAACAGGTTTGGACTTTCTATGTCTCCATTTTTTTGCCTTCAATGCGGGGCAGATGGTTGCATTTTTACGCCACGAAAACATTTCATCGAGCTTTGAATTCAACTCTTTTTGCGTCGACTAACATGACTCTAGCAAATAACAAGCATCTGAAGTCGCAAAACCAAATCTCTGGCGTTTACTGAGGATGAACTCTCGACTAAGGATGGTGTATTCCCAAAGAAAACTCTGACAGAGAAAGTTCCCCAACAGCTGGTGTTGGTGCTTAGCCCACCGACTTGTGGACTCACACAGACTCCCATCAAGTCTTACCTGGGGACCAAAACTCGGCTAAAAACAAAAGAAGACTACTCTCCAAAACTACAATGTGCGCGCAGTGCTAACTTGTACACGTGTTCAAGAAAATTGACAGGAACGATTCCATAACTTTCCAAATTCCTCCATAGAAGACTGAATATGTTAGTCTTAACAGGTATGAATACTCAGCAACTGGTATGGAAGGTTTATGCATCAACCAGTTAATGAATATGCTCAGATATCTTCAGCGCCGGATTAGCCTAGTAGCAGAAGTAGCAAATGCTACGGGCCCGCGCTTCTAGGGGGCCCGCGCCTATGTGACAGATGAAAATGGAAAAATAACCAGATGTTATATCAAAAACACGCAAGTTGTCTGAATTTTTTAAATGTCGTGTGGTGGTGCTGAATCCAAGAAATCAGAAGCAGAAAATACAGAGGCTGTCCCCACTTTTGATAGATGAAGATGCGTTGCATGAAGTGCATTGTTCACCAAATATTAAGCTTATTAGATCGCACTCTTCACAGTTACATGTTTAACAAACGAGAATCGAGATGTGCAACTTAATCTCCAATTTAGCCTCACTCTGTCAGGTCAAGATCTGAAAGTCGCCCCTGCTTCTAAAAGCCTAACATCATCTAATACCAAAAACACAGTACGAAAGTAAAATTTTTACTCAACATATTATCCCACTTCAATCGGATTATGATAGTATAAGTTGCACGATAGCAATATGAACATCGCCCATGGTCACCTGATGCCCATTTACATTTGGGGGTGTAAAAATAGAACCCATCTTTACCCTGCCATGAACTGTGTCATAGTGACGACAAGGAGTTTGCGAAACGAGTGCTATAGTCCTTTTCCTAAACGTGTGAGAAGTTGACGTTTAGGGGCCTATCAAACTAGTATGACAATTTATAGCACACTTCTTCGTAGATCACTTCAAAAAGTGATTATGGTCGAAGACAACGCTATTTGTAGTTGAATTAGTGATTTCTGGCTTATAAGCATTGATAGAAACAATCAGATTTTGTCGAAAGTGTTTTTCGACATTATGCATCCATCCCATAAAACAAAACTCGTGAGTTAGTTTGGTATCAAGATCTTCAAGGAAACCCTTTTCAACTTTATTGCAAAGTGAGATTTAGGCTGTCCATCAGCAAGTGACAATCTTGTGATTTCATGATACTCGACATGTTAAAATCTATAAGCAAAGGTCTTGAACAGCTCCATTTGTCAGTTCATACCAGAGGGTGATTTAAGAAAATCTCATCAAAGCTTTAAATTAATGTGCACTCATGACTAGCAACAAACATGGGGCATCTGAAGTGCAAATAAACTTTATAATGAGGATAACTCTCATTAGAGGTGTGTTTCCCAAAAATTAAGAAATAGTCTTAAACACTTTTGGTCTTACCCACGATTAGTACTGCACAGACTTCTTTCAACTTACTGGGACCAAAATGAGTTAAAAACAGAGGACAAGATCTCAAATAACTCCCTTAATGAACTTGAACAATTTCTTAGAGAAATTGATTGTCAGTGCTTTTCCCCTAACTTTCTCCATTAAATGAGACGTTGAAAATTGTCTTATTTAATGTATGAAAACCTAGGCTCCGGCATGAATTTCTATGCATCACCGGTAGCTAATCGGGCACTGGATATCTTACAAAGAATGGACCATCTGTGTGGATCACTACTGGATTCATGGTGGTAACTCAACTCTGTTTAAATTCTGAGCACGAAAAGCTCATCGCAGAAGAAAAAGAACTAAAGTAAAGACACACGAATAATGAACATAAATACCTACGTGCCGCTCAATAACATTTATTTAGGATGCAACAACACATATGAGAATAGACAAGTCAAGTAGTTCAAACATGAGAAGCAAAACATACAACCGAACCTTTTATCTTTGCATGATCACGTGGTTATATTATTTCCGTATGCCCTGATCAGAAACTAGATTACATTGTGTCGTAGTTTATATCAGGAACGTGCAATCTTCCCCTCTCGCCCGACACACCCGTTTTCCCTGCATTTGGGGACCGGGTTTGTCTTTTCCTTTTAATCCCTAAACCATTCGATCTTTAACGCTGACTTCTGTCATCTCCTTCACTGTATTTTATGTCCCTGCCCCTACGTGGTCTAAGAGTCATCATGAGGAGGACAGAACATCGTATAACACCAGTGTCAACAACTTACCACCATTTAGGTCTTTTTTTCTGCCACTTTCTTTTTAATTCTGTGGTCTTGACTACTCTTGACAAGGGACAGAACTCTTATCTATACTCTGGACCAGCAGATGCAGATCGCCATTCTTCGTCTCAAGACAAAGCATACTAGATTAAACAAACACATGCACAGACTTCATCTATCTACTTCTTCTTTGTGTTTGTTCTTACCAACCAAGTTAATCACACTTTGTGATTTGTTTGATTTGTTCCAAAAACTGGAATACATTGAACCTTGGTTCACAGACTACGCACATAGATCATGCGCAAACGAAAATGTCAGCCTATCTATCTGCTTTCCCGTTGTGCTATAGTAAGTACACAGTAGAGTATGTTTTACAAGACTGTACATTTAGCATAGAAATGAATATATGGCATTTTTTTCGTCTTTACAGACGGTCATTTTGGCGTGTTACTATGACGACTTGTAAGTTTGGTCTTGTTTGTTTTGCCTTTTTGCCTTCAAACGCATCCCCAAGTTTCTCTTTAAAAGATTCTGCAAATTTGTGTAATATTGTTTCCTACATAGTTCAGTCATCAGCTAGTTTTCCCTATTTGTTGGGACCAATAGAAACGTTCTTCATTTGACGTCTTGAGATAGCATGATATATCATCAACAGTGTTCTACCTTGGAGCCTCAATGAATACTGAATAAATATTGACCCAATAATACAACTCCATATAACGAACTATATGGGAATAAAGAAGGGTTCCAACAACAGTTCATCATGAGAAGTTATCAATCTGTGTCAACATTGCAAACGTTCATAGAAAGAAGAAGACGCTACCGAAGAAGAAAACGAGGACCATCACGTCTTGTGGCATCTTGTAGCGTAGCTAAAAACTTCTGAACTTTTCTTGCTCATCCTTGGTAAGATGCAACACGACTTTTTTTCATAGATTAGTTCTCCGTCTACATGGGTATTGACCTTTCGTTTGCCTCTGTCTTGTATTCTTGTATATGCTCATAACGGCAGTGTTGCTGATTCTTGTATGTCATAACGCGTATTGTGTCTGATGTATAAAGACTAGTATTTCTTCCCACTCCTCGGTGTAGTACCTCAACAGTTGTTTTCTACTTTTACCATTCTCTGGTCGTTTTCTTTATGGCTTCTCAGGATAGCCCTGCCTTGTTTCAGTTCTTCAAGAAGACTTCATCTCAACATCTGTTTATGTTGTCATATTTTCCCTTTTTCCTTGCGGTTTCAACTCAAGTGCTTGTTAAGTGACACTCGACTGTGTCTTTCGCAGGGTATGCCCGACCCACCGCCATTTCTTAACCTTGGTCATCAGGAGTTCCAGTCCTGTTCTTATCCCTAGTTCTGTTTTTTTTTGGTTGTTACTTTTTAGTCCAAATATAGTTCGAGTAATTAATTAACTACCATTTATAGGTGCATAACTCCATCGATTTAAAAAAATCATTTTTAGATTTTTCACATGATTAAAATACTTTAAAAAAGAATTTATTAAATCTTTATCAAAATAGCAGTACAATGTCAATTTTAGTTGAACAGAGTAATATAATTAGAACTTTTATTACATTTTTATTATTTAAAAAAAACTTTTGGCCAAGTCTAAGTGGCGTCCACTTCATTAGCGGCCATTTTTGCCATCAGGTAAACTCGTCAGTTCGCCATTGATAGTAGTAGTAGCAGCGGTAGTAGTAGTTTATGTTATGCGATCGACGTCATGACACAGTGGGCATTCCCATGTGTGCTCCGTCCTTCGATGCAGCAGTCATCCCAAAGTACACCTGCTCACCGTACCCATTAGAAGTTGATTATTATATCTTCTTTCTCTACCACGAAGACCACACTGTCTGGCATGTCTAGACTAAACTTATAATTCTCGCACTGGTCCCAGTGTCTGACATGTCTAGACTAAACTTATAATCCTGCACTGGTCCCAGTGTCTGGCATGTCTAGACTAAACTTATAATTCTCGCACTGGTCCCAGTGTCTGGCATGTCTAGACTAAACTTATAATTCTCGCACTGGTCCCAGTGTCTGGATTCAGACTACTCCCGTCATTCGACCATAATAATGAGTGCGTACAGCATTGATGACATCGGCTCCGTCCATACTTCTGCCAGCTTGAGTCGGGGCATTGTTTGCAAGAAAGTCAGCACGTTTGTTACTCCAGCATGTCCAAGTGTGTACAGGGTCTTGAGATGTGACCGCCGAATGTTGCCCACTAATTCCGTCCGCAGACTTCCAGGCTCAATCCTTTGAAGCATATTAGCGGTAGTAGTAGTTTTAGTAGCAGTAGTAGCATTAGTAGTAATTGTTGCTGAAGCTACGGAGTTCGTGCTTTGTGCAACACTCTCGGCATTTCTGCCGACATATATGAAACCATATGGGAAAACCCGGTGTAATGAAGTCAAATCTTCACCTTTAGACCCTTTAGTAGTAATTGTAGTAGTAATTGTAGCAGTAGTAGTAGCTTGCAAGCCCTAATATGCCATTGACGTTAGCCTTGTATAAGTATGTACATAAACTGTACATCATATAACTAAAGGCAGATCCCGAGGTCATGTGGCTGACTCAACGCTTGCGAATGCAAGCACAACTCAACAACTGTACAGTGAAAATACCGACTCAATAGTTATAGCAACAATGCAACATACCAACGTACACATTAGGATGTCGAAGAGGCGTGTCTGTTATGGAGTTAACGAGAACTACTTTTTCTTCCAATCGTAGTTGCAATCTAAAATTAATGAACATGCTGTGGGATTTTTAAAAAGGATGTGGACATGTGCTTAATGTAGTCAGTTTATAGCTTCGGAATTAATTGATAATGCCACAATTTTTGGTTATACTTAACTTCGTCACTCTTAGCCTATCCGTTAAGGGTAAAAACAGAAAATTAGAATGCACAGACTTCTCGCATATCCCATGACGTCAGCACTCCCTATTTGGAATGCAACGCGAGGAATCCGCGCACAAGCCCCTCGTCAGTGAACGTTGGCTGAGCCATCTATTGGAATACTCCCACTGCTATCTTTTCTATATTTATCTTTCGGTTGTTGTGATTTGTAGCCTCCTTTTCGCACTGTTTGGAGAAAAATGTCCACGTGTTGAAATAAGTTTGAAAAACTTTGAATACCGTGTTCTCTCATTTGCTACGTTTAGCTAATACTGTGCGGTAGGAAGAGTCCTGTGCATCATTTTGTAATGGGGGATCGTGAATTTCTAGATGCTGTGAATGCCAACAGTATTAATCTCTCGCAAGACTCGCAACTATCTGTCAGTTCCAGTCAGTCTCTGGATTTATCAACAGCTGAAGGGGCGGATACACCAAATTCCAAGAGCAAAAGATCAGAGAAAAAGACAAAGAAAAGATCGAAACATGAAAAGTCGTCAAAAAGCAAAGACAAAGATAAAAGTGTCAAAGAGAGAAGTGGAACTCCCGTCTGCGATATTGCTAATAATACCGCCAAAAGTAGCAGAAGTTCTAAAAGTTCTTCTAAATGTGATTTTAGTGAGAAGAAACATAAAAGACACACCAGCAGAAGGCCAGATCCCGAAGGTGGAAATCCTCTTCAAACTGACAGCAACATTATACTCGAATATGACCGAATTATAAATAGTACAGACCCTTTGTTTTCTGATCTGGAAAATGATAATCCCAGCGAAGAAAAGGACACGCAGCAAAGACAGAGACGATCTTTACGGCTAAACAGAGGAGGAACTACAGATGGCATATTTATTCCGTGTGCACAACTTGGCATTAGTTCCAATACTATGATAAAATTTGCCATCATTGGGACAGAATTGCAAAATATATTCAAAATTTTGAAAAGGGTGCGTACATACGTTTGTCAGTTATCTTCTCTGCAGATTACAACAGCTAAGGTGTCATCTCAACATAGACCTCCATGATTGATCATTTTTATCAACGACTTCCTGTTTTCATAGTTCTGATATTTGAATGGAAAGTGTTCCGATTTTGGTGGCTGTTTATTTAATATGCCATTACTATACTGTATAGTATCATTAATATTGTATATGTGTATTATATTACATAACTGCATGTGATATTATTCTGTGATGTGATTATCATATTTTATATCAAGAGGTGAAGATAATATCTTTGTGATATGCACACATTGCTTACCAGACTACACATACGTCGGCAGATCATGAATGACACGTTTTGGTATTCAGACGACTCTGGCATAGTTCCATGACCTTTGACTGAAACCTTACCTTATGCCTGCTATCCAAGTCTGCGAGTGGATTTAGTTCAGGCCTTTTCTACTTGTTTCTACCGTTGGTGTAATTTTCTTCTGTGCTAAAATTGTTGACTGTGCCTCTTCGTCTCTTCTCTTCAAGCTGCGGGCTCTTTTGTTGTTTGTTTATTTTGTAGTGGATTAAATCCTCTTTAAGCCGAGACACGCCACTTTCAACCTAAGAACGAGTCTTTTATTGGTTATATCGGAGCGTGTAGGCCAACATATATAAAAAATAAGAATTATCTCCTTTCTGAGAATCCAGTTTCTTCCTCATCTTATTTAATCTTCAGTTGGGGCATAAGCCCTCAACCAACTCTTATTTTTTCATCTTCAGTTGGGGCATAAGCCCAACCAACCTTTCTTTGATCTTCAGTTGGGGCATAAGCCAGCAACCAACTCTTTTGATCTTCAGTTGGGGCATAAGCCCACAACCAACTCTTTTAATCTTCAGTTGGGGCATAAGCCGCAACAACCCTCGTCAAGGTTTTCTTCTTTGATCTTCAGTTGGGGCATAAGCACTCAACCAACCCTTGTATCTTTCAATCTTCAGTTGGGGCATAAGCCCACAACCAACTCTTTTGATCTTCAGTTGGGGCATAAGCCAGCAACCAACTCTTTTAATCTTCGCCCGTTGGGGCATAAGCCCCACCCAACTCTTTGATCTTCAGTTGGGGCATAAGCCCGCAACCAACTCTTTTAATCTTCAGTTGGGGCATAAGCCAGCAACCAACTCTGTTAATCTTCAATTGGGGCATAAGCCCACAACCAACTCTTGACAGTTCATGGTTGGTTGGATTTTGTAGCTAAAATTTTATACCGGATGAGGTCGCCAACTCTCAAGTCTAGCCCTACCTCATTCGCCTCTAACGACATGCCTTGTAGGTCGCAGTGTTGCTGTTCTTTGCTCCCATTGACAACACACGAGCAAAGTTGTTGACAGTACTGGCTATATATTCCAGAGTTTGGATAGATATTCAAGAGAACAATGAAAGTGAGATTGCAATATCAAGACATGAACAAATAGCAGTCTCTCTCTCAATGTTCTATTACATGACAAGAGATAGAAAGTGTTGGACATTCATACAGCGGACATTTAAATTGGAGATGTCACTATTTCTTAACTGGACAGCATCAGTGATCATATTGTGGTCATAGAGCGCTTATAGCGAAGCCGAGAACACGCTTCTCTGGTAATCACGTGCTGTGCTAATTCCGAGGTTCGAGGGCAACTTAGGCCAACAAAATCGTTGTGGGGCACACGATACTGGGTTGGAGTACTGGTTTCCTGATCATTTACCTGGGGATCTAAATTACAAGTACCCCAGAAGTCGGGGTAAGGCTCACCTGAGTTGCGAGGAACATTGCTGATAAGAAAAGCTAGCCTTCACGCAAAAATCAATCAGAGGAGTCATATTTGGCGCCGATAGTGAAGTCGATAACACTTCTCTAGTAATCGTGTGCCGCGCTTATTCCGGGCTCGAGGTCAACTTAATTCAATAACATTTTCGGTATATACACGACACGTAACGCGGTTGGAGTGCAGGTTTCCTGATCCTTTACTTGGAGATCTAAATTACAAGTACCCCAGAAGTCGGAGTAAGGCTCGCCTGAGTGGGAAGGAGCATTGCTGATAAGGAAAGCGAGCATTCACGCAAAAATCAGCGAGAGGTGCCATATTAGGCGACCTGACTTTGCATGAATTGACAGCGGGCAAACTAAAAGAAAAGTAGAAGAAAGATAGCGGTCTCCCTCACACTTAATGGAGAGAAGCAAACTTGATCATTTGAAGTCTGGTTCACCCAGTAATTGAGTCTATATTGTTTCGATGATATCCCCTTAGTACTCCTAGATTAGCGTTCTTTAATTACTGGGTAAACACAACCGTTCAGATTCGAAACTTGACTTATTATTGTAAACTGTAACCGCGTGTATTTTGGCCAGTGGTACACTCGTCGGTGTTATCAGTAGTAAAAGTAAATAAACACTTTTTATACCTCGAGGTATACTGTGTCGTGTCCGTACTTTTTATTAACTGTCGGTACACGATGGGTGATGGGGGTCAATATCACACCGGCCACCTTTACTTCCCAGTGCTTTTCTTGGTACCTAATTAAGGCTGGGTCGATCTGAAAGCCGTTACGGTCGGAAAAATACTCCCGTCCACTGTGGCGTTGAACCCAGACCACTAGCCTAGGGAAGACAGTAAAAACGATTTCAGGGCATCATTCCCTTTGATCAACGGCACACGATGGGTAATATGGTCAACATAATGCTGGCTGCCTTTACTCCCCAGTATTTCTTTGGTACCTAATGGAGGCTGGGTCGATATGAAAGCCGTACAGTCGATAAAATTTCCACTTTCCTGTGGAGTTTGATCCTGAAACCACGTGCCTACGAATCTACACGTTTCTACTATATGCTGGATCCACGAGAGCATGTCATTATCACCCATCATGCATTGTCTGAGTAGCATACACAACACTTCCGCTTACTAGTTTGTATTAACATTCTCCTCCTCCCCCCTCCTTTCTATTAAACATCTGTAATTTCCAGATCCCTTTTCTTATCTAGGTCAGGGAATACTCGGCCAGTTGTCTGGCCTGTGCTAGAGCCTGGCTGTGTCTAGCTACACCATATCTGATTTGATATTCTTGCAGACTGGATTCATGATGTAACTGATAATTTGAATATGTCGGCTGTAGAGAGAGAGAGAGAGAGAGAGAGAGAGAGAGAGAGAGAGAGAGAGAGAGTGAGAGAGAAATTCCGAGAACTATTAAGGTAACAAAGTTCTGCTTAGAACAAGCTATCTGATGTTGAAACTAATATGTATATGCTCTGGCACTAGCACTTTCTGCAAAATGGAAAGAACTAAACCGTTACCACCTTTTTTGAATACCGGGGCGTGGTGATATATGAACATAAAAAAACCACAATTGTGCGACTAGAAATTGTAAACAAACAGTAAATGGCCTAACTCAGACGGTATCTATTTTTTTCATGCATGTCTTCCTTTGTTTAATAAAACATCCCTGACTTCTGCCATCTCTGTAACTTTATCTTATTAAGATCTAAAACATGAAGAAAATGTAGCAAAAGTTCTAGGTAGGCTATGGCCATGGGCGTTCACATACATTTTTCAAGAGAAGGGTAAAGGAGGAGTGGGGGATATTAATAAAAAAAATTAGTTGATAGCTTACTACGTGGATATGGAGAGAACCAGATTCGCATAAAACAGTTTGATCAAAAAGTCACCTTAACGTGTGAACGCCCATGCCTATTGCTCACACAAATTAAATTCACATAGAAACGAATTAAAATCCAGCAAGAAATGGATTAAGTTCATCAAGAAATGATTGAAATTCACCAGGAAATTAATTTATTGGACCATCAACATGACACTTTGGTGACTAACCATGTGTGCTCATATCTCTTTTTCTTTCATCCCGGTAGCACAAGCAAAGTTCCCCAATGTAATTTTGTAGATGGTGAAAATTAAATATTTGAATGAATTTTGCCTGAGCTTCGACTTTTCACTCTACTCTTATCGATTTTTACTTGCCATGAGTTCTTCTATGTGCTTAGCTTGAACAGGGGAACTACATTTTATCGCCGGTCTCCGATATGACTAGAAACTTGATCTTACCTACATTGAGACCAGGGATCCGTGGTACTATTACAAACCTATAATATCCCGTGTGGTGCCGTGGCCCGCAAGGAAAGCTAAAATAATAGTACCACTGCGACCTACAAGGCATGTCATAAAAGGCGACTGATGTAGGACCGAGGGAAGCTAATCTAGTAAAAAAAAACATCGCAGACATCGGATATGCTGGTCTATTTGTAGGTGCATAACTAGCACAACGTACAAACGTTCGTAGGCTCAGATCACATACAAATCACCCAGAGTGGTTAACAAGTGGTCGATATGGATCATTCGAAGAAGAAGAAGAAGAAGAAGAAAGAAACCTGTAACTTAACTACCAAAGAATTCTCAAAACATCATATAAGTGATACATTTTTGGGCATGTTGGGAAACAGAAACTAAACCAGATCTTCTTCTTTGCGTTCGTTCTTTACGACCAATTTTAATCACTCTGTAGGGATATGTTTGATCTTTGCCAAGAACGTGTATACGTTGCACATTGGTTTGGTAGGCCCCTAAACGCATAAGACTTCTACACGCTTAGGACACATGCATCTGATTTTATCCAAACCTCCTTAGTCGCCTCTTACGACATGCGTGGCAGGTAACAGTGGTTCTATTCTTTACAACCCAAATTTAGGCCCCAGTAACCACTCGGGCAACTAAACCAGATTAAAACAATCTTGCCCGAAAGTGCACCGATTCGTCCGAGGGTAGTTGTACCAGATGAAAACAATCTTGCCCGAAAGTGCACCGATTCGTCCAAGGGTAGTTATACCAGATTAAAACAATCTTGCCCGAAAGTGCACTAAGTACTCCTCTTATATATCTTATATACTACACGTCTACAGATCAAG
The DNA here is from genome assembly GCA_020796225.1 of Arion vulgaris. Lineage (NCBI taxonomy): Eukaryota > Metazoa > Mollusca > Gastropoda > Stylommatophora > Arionidae > Arion > Arion vulgaris. The sequence goes on along the minus strand of CM036753.1, from coordinate 108,536,337 downwards.
GTTTTTACCAAAAACGCATAACCTACCTTACTCACAAAATGAACCCTTCCAAGTTTACATTATACGGTTGCCAAACTCACTTATTTCCATTAGGGGTGTCTTTGACACAATTTCTATTTACTAAACCTTCAGAAAAAATAGGCAATATCACAAAATATTGATCTGACTGTTTAATCGTGTCAGTTGGAGATCATGTGTGATACACGTGGAGTTCAATGTGACTTGAATCGCACGTCATTCATATCTGCTACTCAAGTTTCAAGCAAATATCTGACATAGCTTTTTTATACAGGGTGTTCAAGATAAAAGTAGCCTATTATTAATGGAGCTAATCTGGCATATATTTATGAACATGAGAAGGTTCAGTTATGACATAGTTTAGGTCAAGGTTGTGTGACGGTGTGTAATTGTAGTGCGGGAAGGGGTGATAAATAAATGGGACGTAGTACGAGCTAGTCAGAACCGGTTTAAATAGTAAATATACACAACGCAATAAGTAACTGGCAACTTTTGATTTATCAATGGGGCTACTTTTATCTTGATCACCCTGTATAAAGATCTCATTCCTGCGATGAATTAACAACGACATGACAGCAACATGTGTGAGTGAAGGACATTAATAACTAATAGTAATGTGTAGCCATATGGATCAAAAGTTGTGTGTTGAAATGCTTGTGTATTTATTCCTGCTTATTCCCCCTTTTCGTACCATAATTAGTGTTACCACTGGACGCATTTATATTGCATTAATTATATACTGAAATAGCCATTATACTGCACTGGCTTTGTGTCCTCTTAAAAAAATACTGCGATCCAGTATATCGGATTTAAAGGCCGGATGGGTTAAGGTTTCTGTAGGATCTGATACTGAAGTGTAGTGTAAAGGAGGATGACCATGGAGGTTGACAATGAGTTCTCTCGCTGGAACGACGCCCTTGGTTGTGGTTTATTTTCAATCATTAATCAGCGTTTGTCACTTGGTAATCTGTGCTCTATATTTATTTTTGCTGTGTCACTGTTTCTACTCAGTATTATTTTCTCATTCATTTCCTTGTCTGTTATTAAATATTGTGCGTACTTGTTATCATAATATATATATATGTCCCTGTTTAAAAAAAAACTTACTCTTCTATTTTAAGAAAACTTGTTCTATCCTTCAGTCAAACAACCCCCCAAATCTCCTTCCTCCCCTCCCTTCCTGACATTCCATGTCGACTTCTTTTAACATCTAATCTGCTAACCTTTCTAGAAGCATGTGTCCTTTCCGCATCAGCAACTCGTTGACGTTCTTTGACGTGGAATCACTTCAGCTCAAAATACAATCGTGCTATTGTAACTTTAATTTGCTGACCAGTTTTTCTGGAACACCTTCTTTTTCCAACAAGTGAAGTATAGTGCAAGTTTGACAAAAGCTTAGTTATAAAGATTTTCCCGAAATATTTTCACTCCCATCCTCTATTTATTCCTATGTATTCCATATATGGTAAACCCACCAGGATCTCGGGAGGATGTCAGTAGGAAGAACAGCCAGGTATCAGGTTCAGTGGAGAGGACATTTGTCACGTGACCCATATTAAGGCTGGTCGCATGCAATATATATAAGCGTACAGATACATAGTGACTCACTGTTACAAAATCTGTACTCATATATAGTGTCTGATTCAGTATTTGTGACATTACAGTATTATATCGTTGTCAAAGAGTCAAATCCGGTCAATTTGTTGTTGCAGACCTTAATTAGTAGGCTGTGAACTAGTATTCTATTTTGTGTCTCGGACGTCAACGTAGTGTGCTGTAATCCGGTCGAGGAGGAAGCCGGTCCGTATTTTTGCTAGTAAGGAAGGACTTATTGAGGAGTACAACAAGTTAGTTAAAATGGCTTCTCAAACAGCGCAAAACAATGCAGCAGGTGCCCTTGGAGTACTAAAACAAAAGATGGGAACTCTTAAAACTGAAAACGATTCACTTAAAGACAAAATTGAAGATTTAATGCGAAGATTGTCTTGCCATGATGACGATAAATCTAAGGTAGGTCATCATTATTACTACAAGTTACAGTAAAGAAGTGTCATCATAGTTTATTAGTTATAGTAAAACTAAAAGGGTGTTTCATCAATCATGTTCTTATGAGATGCGCCCTTCGTCATGTAAGCCATATTCTGATAAGTAATTTCCCCGTCAAAATGATAGATATATTCGTTCAGCACTCATTTTGAAGTTTGAGAAATGGGCAGAAATAGACAAATGTGTATGAACTATTTAGTATTTACCACTAACGGACTTTTTGCTTGTGCATGATTCAGCTGTGACTTGATCGTGATGATGATCTGTTAGCAGTTCAGGAAGTGACTAGTTTAGTAACGGAGAGTCTAGTATAGTATAGGACACACACTGAGAATTGTTGAGTTATATGCACTATTGACGTCCATCTTCATATTAATATATGACAGCCGTATATTTCAGTACAAAGTAATGTTTGACATTTTAATATGCATGGCTGGTCAATCTGGTCATTTGAAAAATAGGAAGATTATTCATGAGTCATACACCATTTGAATAATCTTGCTTGAAGTAGGAAATAGAAAAGAAAACATTAGGACTTTGTAACAACAGTCACAACAGGCAAAGGATAAAACAATGAAACAGTAACATTTATGCACCAAGTCTTAACTTGTCTTAAGTGCAGTACTAGGAGTACTAGGAAGGAAGAGTGCCCAACATCATGTTGAACATTTATTGTCATGTGTAAAATGATTTATACTTTTGCTTAGTTTATTGACTACACAACGAGAGTTTCACATAACAATTTATACATATTAATTAATTAATACTAGTGAATTGCTGGACATTTTTTTATAGACCAGGTTGTTTCAGCCCTGGCTCATCTGTATGACACAACAGCCCTTGTAATGTCACGAATTTGGGGGAATTCACTTTTTTCACATTATTTGGGATTTGTGTTCTCTGAAAGCCAAAGCCACATATACCTGTGTAATATATATTTTTATTTGCTATTCAAATTGATAATCATTACCACTTGACTTGCACGTAATTCCTATTAATTAATCTTATTTGCAAATTTTACACCAACAGTAGTGAGTAGTGACAGTACAATGAAATATAGTAAACACAAATAAACAGTAAAGTAAGACAGGAATATGTAAATATCATCAGGTGCCGTGCCGGCTGGCGTAGGCGATCATGGATCTCCACAAATCTCTGTCGTTGGTGTTTGCTATCAACTCAGATGTTCCATGAAGTCAGACCATCCAACATTTTCTCTTTCTGTCTTCCCCTGTCTAGTCTACCCTCGATTTTACCGGTTGTCACGATGTGTTCTAAACCTCCCCTCCTCATTACATGCCAGAAAAATGATGACTGCCTCTTTCTTATATTGATGATAAGCTTTCTCTGTGTCTTGATCTCATTCAGCACATCAACATTAGTCATTTTAGCAGTCCATGGGGTTCTCATCATTCTTATATAAAACCACATTTCTGTGGCCCTCAGAGATTTTTCGATCTGTGTGTTCATTGTTCATGACTCGCATCCGTATGTCAGTATTGGTTCTATGTAGCACTGAATAACTCGCATTCTGATCGGGATTGACAAGGACTTGTTGCAGATAATGCTTCTCATTTTCAGGAATGATGTTTTCGCTTGTCCTATTCTGCTCTTTATTCCTGATCGGCATCTGCCATCTGATGTTACCAGGACTCCGAGGTATTTAAATTGCTGCACTTGTCTTAGATCAGTCCCATTTATTGTGATGGTGCATTTTGGCAAAATCTGCTTTTTTGATATTTTCATAACTTCTGTCTTCTTAATATTCAAACTGAGTCCTTTGTTGTTACTTTCTGTCACAACCGTATCAACTAATTTATGTAGCTCCATTTCATTTCTTACTATTAAGACAGTATCATCAGCGTATCTCAGGTTATTTATGATATGTCCTTCCACAGCTATTCCAGGAAAATCTTTTATAGACATAAAAATGCTTTCACTATACAGTGAGAACAGGTCTGGTGATAATACGCATCCTTGTCTAACACCCTTTTTAATCTTCTGGAAAGTTCCAATCTTTTTGTCTATTCTTATAGCTGCTGTTTGCTGCCAATATATGTTCTGAATTATTCTTAGATCTTTGCTGTCGATGTTTAAGCTCTCTAACATTTTGGAAAGTTCTTGATGGCGTACATTGTCGAACGCTTTGGTGTAGTCTATAAAATTGCGTAAATATGCAATTAAATAATCAGGAGTATATTTTGTGATTTGTCTAAGAGCGATTGTATGATGTGCCAGTTATGCGCCTACAGGTAGGCCAGCACATCAGATTTCTGTGATGCTTTTTATTTACAAGGGTCGCTTCCCTAGGCCCCTACCTCTGTCGCCTCTTACGACATGACTTGTATGTCGCAGTGTTACTATTCTTTACTCCCCTTGTGGACCACGGCAACACACAGGCACTACCCATCTTCACTACCCATCTTACCATCTCACCCATCTCACTCCATCTTACTCCATCTTCACTACCCATCTTCACTACCCATCTCATCCCCTTTACTCCATCTTCACTACCCATCTTCACTACCCATCTCTCACCCACCCATCTTCACTACCCATCTTCACTACCCATCTTGTTTAGGCACTTTTCCTGATTCAAGTAGATAAACCATGTTTCACCATCATAAAGAAGTGGACTAAATAAATACACATACCTGGCAGGCATACAAGGGTTTTGGTTTAAGTGGTCAGCTTTATGGTCTCCCAGACTCTTTGTGTCAATCTGTTCATTGTTGTTGCTGCTTCGCTGTTGCTGCTTTGCCTATCCTGATGCTTATTTCTTTATCCAATGATAGCTTGTTTATCAAGGATCCCAGGTAAGTAAAGCAATTAACTACAACCAATTCTTTATTGTCGATTGATATTGCTGGTCTTTCAATTTGCACCCTACATCATAATCCATATTTAATTTTTGTTACTTAGCTCATAACTAAGACCAATATATAAAAAAATAAATGGCAGGATAGCAGATGCTAAAATATTCTCTCAGAAAATAAACATACTTTAAACAAGTCTCTGGCAGTGATAAAAATAAACACTTGAGTATCTTACCAGTGGGTGAATCATGGACAATGAGTAAAGAAGAATAGTTACTAACAACAACAGATATGTAGTTTCTGAGAAAAATGCAGAGCATACTACAGACAGTCAGAAAATCAAAATATAGAAATATTACAATAAAACATGAATAGATAGTTTGCTAAAGTAAAAGAAAATGGGCAAAATTCATTGGTCATATTGTCAGAAAAAAAAAGATTTTGAAAACCTGCAGACAGTTGGAAGAATTAGTGTCAAAAGAAGCAAAAGATTTGTCGGATGATGACAATTTAGCTGATAAAACAGAATGTATGAAGTTAAAAAACGAGATCTTTTGGAGAGAATTGACCGTCAAAGCCATTCAGCAGGACACAGGAAGAGGATGGACTCTAGAATGCATAAATGTGGGGAACATCTTTCAATAAAATATACATATTTATTGTACAGTTGATCCCGCATAATTTAAACAGCTCAGGTCTGTATACACAAGTCAGCTTGCGAAAGTTAAAATAATTGGAAACACATCTGTTGGATTGATACTGATCATTTATCACTAAATAAATAAGAAATTTGTGCTTTGTAAAACTGAATATTATTGGATTACTTTGCTCCCACTCTCTTTGGTGTATATATATTATACTTTTAACTCCTCCTGAAACATGCATTTTGAGATCAGGATGGTGGTATTTTCATTTATTCTCGCACAGATGGTGGTCTTTATAATACTCAAAAACTGAAAACCCGAGCTATGATCATTGCATCTTATACTGGCATTCTGATTCACTGATAGACCTGTCTATTTCAGGATTTCAGCTCCACCATATATTTTCTTTTTTTGAAAGGGGTGGGTGGGAGCCACATTCTTTTCCATTCAGTCTTCTGCAGCTGACATTTTTTGAAGGGTATATTCTGCCATTATATCTGCCAGCTTGTAGTTATAGACCGGCTAAAGATGCCTATCTGGAATTTGGTGTACAAATGGCATCTCATTTTGCTGTCGCTTGTTCTGAGATGAAATATGACTACCTGGTCTCTTCTGAACAGTTAATATCCATTCTCTGCTTTATGCTTTGGGTGGTTTACTTTTCCCTTTGCCTTTTATTGTCCTTGAATGATATTTTTGGTTTCCTCGTTGAGACCAGGTAGTCTTCTGGTGACGGTTGTCCACCTTCCTTTGTCGATCAACTATTTCGTTTCCCCTAATGTTGCAATGTGATGTTATCCACTGAATGACTACTCTCTGGAAATTATGATTCATCCTCTTTAGAGTTTGCATCAAACTCAAATTGTTCAGTTTGGTGCTTTTCACATATTTCAGTGCATTTATAAGGACAGCATCCGTCATGGTCACTAGTTTTCCCATACATCTGGTATTTTTGTTGTATGGAAAGGTACTAATCAGACATCTGCTGTATGCGAATGATGCTGTAATTGTAACCCACTCGGAGGAGAAACTACTTATGTCGTCACACTGCTACCAGGTTGTTGCCCATTGTCACGTTTTCTCATTTTGTCTTGCGCTGCTCTAGTGGCTTGGGTGATAGTTATTTTTGCTTTTTGACAGGATTCTGCCATGCCATCTAACCATCTTTTTCGTGGTCTTCCTATTTCCTGATGTTCTGGGGTAGAAGACTATACAGTGGAGTTTGGTTGCATTCTCATTTAAGTGGCTGAACCACTTTGAGGAACTATAGATGCTAATAATGCCAGTTGTGATGTTTGACTTAAAATAGTAACAGTAAAACATTATGATGCAGGATGCAAATGATGGACCAGTAATATCAATTGATAACAGAGATTTGAAGTAGTTAGTCACTTTATAAAATCTGTATCCTCGTTCAACCACATACTATAATTGGATCAGGAAATAAATACTAGGATTATCAAAGCAGCAATAACAATTATCAAACTGACAATCTGGAAGGGGTGGGGGAACCGAAAGCTGTCCACTCAAATAAAAACCTGTATATATATATATCAGACGTGTCCACAGTACATTTTGTTTATATCAGTGAAACATAGCCTACCTAGTCGCATTTGAAATGTCTAAACAACTTCTATATGTTGTGATTTCAAATACAGCTGGTATTACAATAATATTTTCCATGCTCAAGTCTTTGTAGGCTGAGATGGATGAGGCACATTCAGAGAATGGTAGAATGCGAAAAGTTCCCCTTATGTGCAATTGTAGAAAGTCGTATGAGTCGTCCTTAACTTTGCATATGAATATGTGCAAGAGGGTTGCACACGAGAGATGATGTTGATTTCTTTGATTTGAAGTTGGTTTATTGAAACGGGGTTTCCTATCGTAGTCAGCAATGTTAAGTGCTGAACTCTTGAAGAGATACAACAGAGCACAAGATAGTAACAATGTCTGTAGATCCCATGCACAAATTGTGTAAGACTTATCTGGCACAGATTGGTTTTTCTAGTGATGTGTTATTATCGTTGATTGTATTCACTATTTGTTGCACAGCTTGCAAGAATGGAAAGGTGTTAACATTTTAAGAAAAAAAAACTGGCACATTTTTTGTTGTTTTTGGGGTGTATTTTCAATTTTTATAAATTATTGATGGGAATTTTGGGTTGGCGTCTTGTTTTTTAGTGAATATAACCTTATTTTTCTTTGTATTCAGAGAAAGGTTCTGGTATTCATTGGGTTTTTTCACAGCAAAGATTGATAATCTTTTGACCTTATTTGACGAAAGAACTGTGCCATCTGAGTTTTGGAACCATATTTTTTACCAATTGTGGACAGATCAAAATTGTTGTGGTAATCGTGAGTTATGACATTTCTCATTATACTTTCTGCATAGGTGTTAAATAGAGGGTGGAACCTTGTCTTTTACTTCTCAAACTAGTCTGATGTTTAGTCAGCTACCCTAACTGCTGCTTGTTGTCCATGATACAATGTTTCAATTAGGTGAATCAATGATGATGGAGACTCCACATTATTCATGTTGTTCATCAATTTATGATGTTCATAGGTGGTCTGCTTTAGTTTCTTTGTTGTTCAATGTGTCTGTAAAGAATAGAACCACTGTTACCTGCCACGCATGACGTAAGAGGCGACTAAGGAGGTTTGGCTGAAATCGGATGCACGTGTCCTAAACGTGTAGAAGTCTATACGTTAGGGGCCTACCAAACCAATGTGCAACGTATACACGTTCTTGACAAAGATCAAACATATCACAAAGAGTGATTAAAATTGGTTGTAAAGAACGAACTCAAAGAAGAAGAAGAATGTGTCTGTAATGTTAACTTCTTGTGTACTTTTTAAAGAGATTATTTTTTGTTCTGATGACATAGTATCACTTGCATGTTGATATTTCATCAAGTAATGATGCTCGTCCATCACAGGTGATGATGACCACACAAATTTACATCCAAGGGAATGTAGTTGCGCTATGTTTGTCTGTGTGTGCGTAGATGTTATGAGCCCGATACCGGCTTGAAATGTTCGTGTACAGTGTGGGCAAGGTATACTTGCACTTGTGGGAAGTTTTACTGCCTTTCTGTTTTGACGTCTTTGCTCCATCCGTGCTGCTCTATCTGCCTCACAGGCCGAGGAACCATGTCGAAGAAGTGTGCGCCAGGCTGATCTGTCTTGAGCAGCATTCTCCCAGTTGTTGACATCTATGCCAAAAGATTTCATCGAGTTCTTGAGTGTATCTTTGAATCGCTTTTCTGGCCCCCCTGTGAGCGTTTATCACTTTTGCAGCTCACCATAAAAGAGTCGTTTGGGTATTCTGCAATCTGGCATTCAAGCCACATGTCCTGCCCATCTTGTCTGGGACTGCATCAAGATTGTGTATATGCTGGGAGAGCAGCTCTTTTTAGGACCTCTGTATCTGGGATCATATCCTGCCATTTGATGTTCATTATTTTCCTAAAGCAGACTGTGTGAAAGTGGTTTAGCTTCCTTGCGTGTCTCTGATATACAGTCAAGTTTCCATCGCGAAGAAGGACTGGGAGCACGACAGATGTATCTTCTTGCGCAACCATCAAATTTATTCTGTACTTTGATGTTATATTTATATTCAGGTGGTATGTCTCTTAAATCAAATTGTATTAGCATTCTTCTTTATGACTTTCGTTTTTTTAGTTTTCTGAAATCTGCAGCTAATAGCTGATGGCCATAATCAGTTTGCTCCTGTGTGTCTTTGTAGATGATATTCCTTATCAATCTTTGTTGTATTAGGATTTTATCTATTAGGATGTCTTTACATCTGGTATGGTCCTTGAATAGAACCTTCTGGAATGTTGTTTAAAAAAAAGGTGTTTGTAATTGAGGTTGTTTTTTAATCATCTGTCACCTCATGTTTATGTTCTATACTGAATGGTCATATATTTTCCCCCTACTTCCGTTCTTTCAATGTCGACTGTCATTGTTATCAGTTATATGAGGACTATCATCACAGCACTGGACATGTCCATAGGTGCTCCGATCTCCGCCTCAGCAAATCGAGCAGCGTCCAGCGACCCAACATGCCAGTTCGATGTTGATTAATCAATCTCTTTGCATATTTTTTGCATAGACTATCATTGTATGAAATCATAAGTGTATTGTAAAATTTATCTTCTTCTGCATTCATTCTTAACACCACAATTTGGTCTCTTTCAGTGGTTTGCATATAGTTTGAAGAGTGGAGTACTTTGTGCCGCTAGTTTACATTATTAGCCAGACAGCTGCAATATTGGCACCCTTCGGCCCAGCACATCCAGGTTTGGCATTTGGTGGTATTCGGGTATGTCACCCTAGCCCATGACAGACTTATCGTTGCCATACCGGACACCACTTTTTTGTACAAGTACCAGCTTGCATTTGGTATTTTATTGACCACTTTTCAATCACTTCTTGAAGCTTGTATATGATCTGAACCGAAGAGCATTGGTAAGCCTGTGCTGGGGCAAGACCATTCTGAATTAGGAACATGCTCAATCATCCGCTTCGGAGCATGCAGCTATAGAGTTTTTACTCTATTATTTTCCTGTGCAGAGTGTACAATCTTTAGATCAGAGACATATGATCCCATTGGCTGTACTGCCACTATTCAGTCAGCTGTATGTCACATATCTTGACCAACTCAAGGTAGGACAATTTAAGTCTAAGGTAGGACAATTTAAGTCTTCATCCGAATGGTGCCCAGCTGGACTACTTAAACAGCCACTGATAGTATTTGCAGAGACCAAGCAATTCTGAAAATATCTACCAGTTAGACTGCCGTTGCGAACTGGCATTTTTATAGACCTTTGTATGCACTTGTTTTGGAAGCTTCTGCAAAGTGTTTGTGACATTTTCCGACCTAGGATGTTGGCCAGGGGGATTCATGTAGTTTTGCCACTCTGAGATATCGCTTGTCTGATGTGCAAGTCAATCACTTATGCGATGCATCGTATACACTACCACAACATTGTGGAATGGCTTCCCCTTCGATTCCTACCCACTTTGCCATTCTTCAGTGCATCAGTCTGTTTACAGGTCCATCACATGGAGGTAGGATAGGGTCTTGATTAGTGTAGCTTACTGACACTGTCTTGTCCTCTTATTTTCATGTTCATGTGTCTATGGCCCAGTGCAATTTTGTCAATTTCTTCATTATCTGCTACAGCTGTTGCCAGATAAACTTTTATAATAATGTGATGTTCATTTTCTCTCTATTTAATCTGATGAGAATTCAGTCACCGACTGGATTGTACCCAAGTAGTTCTGTAGAGGTATTATTGATTATGTTACATGGCAAAAAAAAGTTTGATGATTATAAAACAGTCTCTATGCTTTCTGTGTATTGTACACTACCTTATAACTATTGTACATTGCTTCTTCATTGTTACTCTTTCTTTTGAAGCTGAGGTTACTTATTTGCTTTTATATTGATTAGCAATTTTTGTTCTTTGTGCATCACATTTGAGTTGTTACATACAAACCAATCTCACCAAAATTACTCTAACAACCATAATAATGCAGTATTTTCTGTTAATGCAGTATTTTCTGTATAGTTCAGTGGTAACACAGTAATTTCATAATAAAATACTGAATAAATGTTATCGATTAAAAAAAAATATGTTCTGAGTCTAATGTTTCTCTCCCATTTATGACAAAGCTCCACCCGAGTGGTTACCAGAGGCCCAAATTTGGGGTATAAAGAATAGAACCACTGTTGCCTGCCATGCATGTCGTAAGAGGCACTAAGGAGGTTTGGCTGAAATCGGATGCACATGTTCTAAACATATAGAAGTCTATGCGTTTATGGGCCAACTGAACCAATGTGCAACGTATACACGTTCGTGGTAAAGATCAAACATATCAAAAAAAGTGATTTAAATTGGCCGTAAAGAACGAATGCAAAGAAGAAGAAGATGACAAAGCTGCTGTTGAGATTATTTAAAACAAAGTCTGTTAATTGATGATTGAGTTCGGTTTGGTGCCATTTGGGTATATTTAAATTGAATCTGCAGCATTCAACTAGATCAGGGTGGGCAAACTACGGCCCTGGCGCATAGCCCGCCATTGGATATTTTGCGGCCCTCAAACACATTTATCCATATTATAAAGTATACTGTTATAGTGTAAGTCTGTTAAAAATATAATTTATTTCAGAAGTTATCTACATTATGTAAAACTACCTTTGTTTACAATAAAAATATTTAATTGATTACTTACCGAGAATTAACCAAAAATATACATAATATTATATGTGGCCCTCCAATAGCTTTATAATTTTCAATGTGGCCCTCTGCACAAAAAGTTTGCCCACCCCTGAACTAGATAATTACATCGGGCAGTTAGTGAAACTCAACTAATAGTTAATATTGCATGAGATTTTTGTATTCTACTATGAAATAGTTCTTTACCTCAATCCATACCATTTGAGTGGTGTAGAAATCTGGGCCAAGCACACCGCTTTGCCACATTTTTTTAGCAAAATTAACAATAGTAAAATAATTGTATACATATGGTGGTAATTTGATATGTACTGCAAACAACGTAAACATGAAAGCTTTGTGTGATAAAACTTCTGGCATGAGAAATCAATTGCAGTCAGAACTTGGTTTGTAATGGTTATGCTATTATTTGTCAATGTTATTCTAATCATTCAACACATTGAAAAACCAAGTCAAGTCAAACATTGTACCAATGTGGGTAAATATGTTATTTGTGTTGCCACAGCTGTTTGGGACTTTTAGTTGTAATACTATACTGAGGCTGTGTACAAGTGTATTAAAATCAGCAACAGAATAAACATTCAGAGACAACAGGTCAAATGGTCCGGTCAGCAGTGATACATGGAGTAAACGGAAACGGGGGAGAGGGGACGGCTATACAACACACTGGACTGGTGGAGAATAACAGAGCCCCTGAACATCTCTATATATAAAGTGCATAAGATGGCCCTCTCCTGCAACCTATAGTTTACATCATTTTATGGCATGAGTCAGCACTGACAGTATCCCTATGACCAATCAGATCTGATACCATATGCTACAGTCTAACTCCAGATGTGATACTTTAAGTGGGCTTTTTCTTTTTGTAAAATCTTAGTTACACATCTGTACACATTTGTGTCCTGTTGAATAATATGCATATACTTTGGTCCGGCATTCAGATGTGTCTGTTCTTCATGCTGTTGGGGACCTAATAGGGGCATTACTGAAGTTCTCGTCGGCTTAAACCTCACAGATCACATAGAGTGGTTAACTTGGTTGATAAGAACGAATGCAAACAAACAAATAATCCTCATCACAACTATGGTGCAAGATAAAATGGATAGAATGTAACAATGATAATGAATAACACAGGATAACTATGTTTGTATACATAAGTTTGAGTCACACTGTAAACAGTCAATACAAAATTATGTAATGAGAAAATATTTTATTTTTATATCTATTTCTTCTTCCCATAACACAGATGTTGTGGAGGACATAATGAGAATGACATTTCTGAGAACTTTCTTCTGAAAAGGATTTACGTTGACATGTACCCACTTCTTTATGTTGTCTAACCATTTCTTTAGCTGTCTACCTTTTTTTCTTTTCTCTTCTAGAAGGTTAGTTTTAGCAAGGCCTGAAGATCTTGTCATGTTTCCATATCACTTGAATTTTCTTTATTCCCCCACTACAAGTCCTCATATAGTTCAAATATCTTAACAGAAAACGCATAGACATTTTGGTTTGTAACTCAATTCATGTATGAAATACTTTAATACATTCTGGAGTTGTATAATTCCCATTGTTCCGATTTATTTCTTGAGGTTTACTGACAGTGTCCATGTCTCAGTCGTATAATATACTGAAACATTTGATGTTATCATTGCTTTGATATTGTCCACACTCATCTCCATTGCATATTTAGTAGATTTCTGTTAGTGATTCCTAGTTACTGTTTGCTTCTTGATGTCAGATCATCTATTTCACTGACAAACCCCAGATTATAAATTACCCGAGAGGTCAAGCATTGAGCAAGAAGCGGCTAATCCAAGTTAGTAAGAAAGACAGGGACTAAAGCACTGCTTTATATTCTTCTTCTTGAAGGATTGACTTCATTGTACAGGGTTTTACCGTATATGGCTTGGACCCTCTGCAGAAATGGCAACATGCTACCTACCAAGAGTATTTGCACAAAGCCTGAACTCTGTAGCTCCGGCAAGTCATAAGAGTCTCTGGATAAAAGCAACCTTGAACCGAATGGCATGGTCCAAATTTGAACCCACACCCTTTGTAACGCAAGGCACCAGCTTAATCACTTAACCACAGAAACCCCTGAATGTTTTAGATTGTGCAGAAGTAACTGATTCCTTTTCTACTTTGTTTAGTACAAAATGTGCAGTTTATTTTGTCCTTCTGGTTGATGTTTACCATTATTTGCAATATAACAGGACAGTGCTGTTATTTGAATATGTCAGTATGGGTTGATGAGTTCATTTTTATTATCATATTTCAGACCGAAAGTGACAATGCTGGTATGAATAGGCGTATCCAATTACTGGAGGAAGACCTGGAGAGATCAGAAGAGCGTCTTCAGAGTGCCACATCAAAGTTGGAAGAGGCTTCAAAGGCAGCTGATGAGAGCGAAAGGTGGGTTGTTTTATTTCTGTGTAGCTAGAAATATCTGATATGTATCAATTAAGAACCCATTTAGTTATAGCTTAACACCTGTGTTTTGCCAGGGCTCGCAAGGGGAGCAAAATAATAGTAACACTGCAACCTACAAGGTATTTCATAAGAGGAGACTGAGGTAGGGGCCTAGGGAAGCTACCCTAGTAAATAAAAAGCGTCACAGAAATTGGATGTGCTGGCCTACTTGTAGGTGCATAACTGACACATTAAATTGCTCTTAGGCTCGGATCATATAGAGATCACAAAGAGTTGTTTAACAAGTGGTTGGTAAGAAACAATTTGTTCAGTTAAAAAGTACTTTCAGTCATAGTGTTTGTGGTTTCATTATAATGTTAACTGTATATGATGAATAGTAGAATATATTGTCTTTCATTTTACAGTATCCTGTTTGCCAAGTCTCATCCTAGCACGTAGCACTTGTAAACACTTGAGACTAAATATTTTCAGCGGTGTTCAAGATTATAAGTAGAAGTACAACATAAGTAATACTTATACAGCACTTGATCATATATATTCATGTAGGCGGAGACTCTCCATCCTTACTAGTTGTTAACTGTTTTGTCATAATGAATTTCATTGTTTTGTTAGAATTTCGCTTATATATATATATATATATATATATATATATATATATATATATATATATATATATATATATATATATATATATATATTAACATCTGGTTTTATTTTATGCTGATATTACATTTTTATAAATCAACTTTAGTGTAAAACTGATCATTGCAAATGCTGACATTGCATAGTTTATGATATCCTAGACCTACTAAACAATTTTTTTCTTTATAATTTGCTCATGGACATAATATACCTCACAGAAGATAAAACATTTCTGCACTAACAGACATGGTTAACCATCAATAGAAACGGGGCATGAACTTCAGATTTTTTAAGCATGATAGGGCTGCCACTGTGGTTCATAACCATGCAGGAAGAGTCCCAGAAATCCATGCCTCAAAGGGGTTTATAAATGAAACTTGGGGGCTCTAACCTGATCACAGAATGCTGCAAGTTTTGGAAGAGAAACTGCAACACATGTGAGAACTATCTGTGGATGACTTGATTCATGCAGATGTCTGTCTTTGTATAGACTGCAGTGTATGGGAAACTGATCGAAGAGGAGGAAGATATAATATATTAATAAAGGAGAAAAGATTTTAAATGGGAAAGATTGATTTCATGGCACTGGTATTCCCCCATACAGCCCAGCCCTTTCAGCAGAAATGGCACACCACCTTCAGAGAGTATTGCACAAAATACAAACTCTGTAGCTTCAGTAGCAATCCTAGGGATCTCTGAAAAACTCATGAACTGAATGATAGGAACTCATAACCTTCAGGACACTCACAGCAATCAGCTGGACCATTTCACCACAGAGATCCTATTATTATATTGTTAATACAAATTAGTAGTTTCTTACAGCTGACTATATACATATGTTGAGAGTTTTATCTTCAGTAAATCATGGTTTAATATTCCTATTGAAATCAAGTTGTTAGCAATTTCTCAGTTTTTAAAAATAATTTAGACAAATTGTGTAAAAACTGCACTCTACTTAATTTCTATCTGTATTATCTTTTGTAAGATAAATCTGAATGTGAATCATTGACCATTATACAAGCATTAAAGAGAGTAAGCCATGAACTTTCAGCACGCTCAGGAGGAAAAATAATAAGAGAGGCCAGTGGGGCCTATGCAACAACCACAAGTAGCTTGACAATGGCGGTTACGGAGGCGGTGAACTGGTTGGCATCTCACAATTACTCTTGTGTTTTCATACTCAGTGACTCCATGAGCATGATTCATAAAGTTGAATCAGGTATGGTGAGACGCAATTGGATGCTGGTACAGACAATGATCAGAGAAATCACCATTTTTGTCCCTGGGCACACAGGAGTTAGGGGTAATGAACGAGCTGATAGATTGGCTGGCTTAGCTACAATATCAGAGGGAGCTGCAATGGATCGAAGTGACATTCTTCACGCATTGAGTCTTTCCGAACAGAGGAGTTTCAGGGCTGTGAATCCCACTCGCTGACCAGATTGAAAGAGATGGATGTCAATATTGCTGCAGCCCGAAAAGAACGACATACTAAATATGCAAAGAGATTGATTAATCAACATCGAACTGGCGTGTTGGGTCGCTGGACGCTGCTGGATTTGCTGAGGCGGAGATTGGAGCACCTATGGACATGTCCGGAGTGCTATGATGATAGTCCTCATATAACTGATAACTGAGAGAGAAAGTCAATTTTTTGTTGAAATAAGTTGCTAGATAACAATTCATAGAACAGCATGGACAAAGATGAGGAAAACTGTGGACATTGTACATATGAAACTGTAGAGCATTGACTCATAAACAATGTCCTTGTCTAAACAATGTCCCTGAAACTGAAATAATTTGGTCACATAAACTGAAATAATTTGGTCACATAACATATTACAGGGGTTTAGAGAGGAATAATAAAGGATATATTTCCTGAAAGATAAGGCAGGGGATGACCAAGATGACTGGGGCAGCAAGACATTAAAAAGCTTGAAAATGACCATGAAGATCGTGTATGTGTTTTGGCCAAATACTATCTCTAACCAAGTACTGCTTGCACAGTGTCAACAAGAGAATATGAGCACAATCATTCAAAAGAGGTGCTGGAGATGGATTGGACATGTGATGTGCATGGAGACTTATTATTTAGAAAACTAAAACTGCACTGAGATGGACACCAGAGGGTAAACAAGAATGTGGAAGACCCAAAATGACCTGGAGGAGAACTCTAGAACAAGCACTGAAATAAATGAATCACAACTGGAACACTACAGAGGATGGCTAAGAACAGAATGTGCATTTGTTGCTGCCCTAAGCGCCAGGGACATCACAGGCTAGAGAGAGAGAGAGAACATAATCATGAAGGAAGCAGAACTGCAGAGATCGAGAGTACTTAGGTGGGATATAATGAGCGACTTTCTGCAAAGGTGACACACTAGGTGAAGATTTCTCTTTTATAGAACACCTCACAAACAGTTGAGACCAGTGCTATAATTTTCTGTTACCTAACATTGTAATGTTAGCTTACATTGTAATGTTAGCTTGTAAATAACTAAGCGATTATCATCTTATTCAAATAATTGATGAAATCAGAAAGTATAGCTATAATGGTCTCCAGTAAACTTATTTATTCTTGTATCTGAAGAAAGCATGTTTAAATTGTTTGATTTATGCCCCATATTATGTATACCTGGTTAAACTCACTGATTCTCAACCTGGTGTGCCATGGTAAAGCTGCTGCTTTAAAAAGCCACCCCAATTAGCAATAGATATATATTTTAAACAAAATTGTCTGTCATGTGGACTTATTCTGTTTGGGTGTGCTGTGGAAAAAAAACAGGTTATGGTAAGGGAGTGTATTACGGCAAAAAAGCTGGTTGAGAGACAGAGGAGTGTGTTGTGACAAAAGAGGAGGCTGAGATAGAGGGGTATGTTGTGACAAAAAAAGCAGTTTGAGATTGAGAGGGTGTGTTGTGACAAAAACAGGTTGAAGTAGTAAGAGGCCTAAATATGAATGGAAATAAAAATGAATACTGTTTCTTGTTAATTTTCATTGTGCATGTTTGTTCTGCATGCTTCATTTTATGGCTGCAGGAATCTACGATCAGCAGAAAACAGATTACATGTTTGTGAAGAAAGATTGGAAATAGCAGAGCTCAGTCTAAGACAGGCCAGACAAGTAACTAGTGAATCAGAAGCTAGATATGAGGAGGTAGGTTATGTATACACATGCCATATTTATGGCATCTGCTCTGGCAGCTGACAGTATGCCTAATCTCAGCAAACAAATATTGACACATCATTCTCATATTGAGATTGAAAGTATGTGTTTATATTGCTAGCCAAGATCAGACATAATGTACCACACAACAATAATGATACATCTTTCATTGCAGATAGCACCAAGTTTGTGGATTCACTAAGAACTATGCAGGCTGTAGCTAACGGAGGCATGAATACAATAAAATGTACATGTTACAATTTTGATTGTAATTTTTCTTTTTGGTATAAATTTTAGAGGACGTAAAGTACTTGAGAGCCGAAGTTTAGCAGATGACGAGAGATTGGATGGAATTGAGGCTCAATTGAAAGAAGCCAAATACATTGCTGAAGATGCTGAAAGAAAATATGATGAGGTGATTGACTTGCCATGCATGCGACAGCAGCAAGTCATTACTACCACGTAGAAATTGTTAACAGAGATCGATCTCAATAACCTGCATTGTTTTATAACACAACTCATCTCACATCTTGTTGGTGTGCTTACTTTATTGTCTCTACAGATGCAAGTTGTTGCTCTTGTGTTGTGTGTACTAACCATTTTACTATCATAATGATTATCAATGGCAACTAAACCATTAAAAAAACCCCAATGAAACCTGGTTATTAGTTGATTTCCCTCAGTACATGGAATATGTCAAGAAATCAACAAGATCAAATGTGAAGTCGGTGCTATTTTATGGCGCGGAAACATGGACAACAAAAGAAACCACCAGCAAACTACAGACCTTCATAACTGGATGTTTACATAGAATAGAGGGACTGAGATGGTATGATAATTTTAGGAACTCGGAGAAAGAACTAAGCAGATACCAGTGGAGAAAAAGCTAAGAAAGAGATGGTTGAGATGGATAGGATACACATTGAAAAAACCGACCGGAAGCATTGCAAGACAGGCACTGTTTTAGAACCCGCAGGGAAATAAGAGTAGGGGAAGACCTAGACTTACCTGGAGAAGAGAGCTGGAGGCTAATAGTAAAAGGATAGGTAAAACATGGAAAGAATTGGAAGGGATGGTAGGAGAGAGGAAGAGCTGTAAGAAGTTTGTTGAAGACCTGTGCTCCGTTGGGAGTTGAAAGGTGTAGAATCAAGAAGATGGCTGTTGTTAAACTGCTTCACAGGTGGTCAGTGTTGGGGAAACACCTACAGTGGTTCTTATTAGTGTTCTGCTGTTATTCTCACACCGACATTGTTTTATTGTCGTCTAGAGCCAGAAAAGTATTAGAGGTCAGAAGTCAAGCAGATGATGAGAGAATTGATGGCTTAGATGCTAGATGGATAATGGACGATACAGATAAAAAATATGATGAGGTGACAGCACAGTTGTGACTGTCTAGTTCCTGTAGTGTTTGTTGTGAATATATCTTCCATGGACGTTGTGACTTTTCTGCCAATTTTAAAGAGATTGGAACCAATTTTATAATTTGGTAGATTGTCTAATGCCGCTTCTAAACCTGCTCCTGTTATCAATATTAGTGTTGGTTTTCTTTGGGGTTTATGGTAGGATTTTCCTGTTTCAAAGATGTGATTTTGTTTTTCACTGCAAACTCAGCTCAAGGACTTGTTCACGTGTCAAGTGCGCTGTTAATAATAGTGTAAATAAATGGGCAGCAAAAAAAAAAAAAAAGAACGTCCAGACAAAACAATTTACGAAAAACAGGATTTTAACTACAGACCTTTATTTCTTACGCCATCCATTGTGAGAGCTAGCTGTTTGTGCTGTGAAAAATACTTGTCTGCAGGGCTAGGCAATGGGTGCCATAAGAAAACAAAGTTTGTGGTTTGAATCCAGTGTTTGGGAAATTGGTTTTTCCTCGATTTTATTAACAATATAGCACCCTTAGAAAAACACATTGGTTGTAAGATATTTTCTGCACGATGCCCATTATCTCATTCAAAATTTGGGAGGTGCCCCCTTCTCAGTCAAAACAAACCAAATTTCGATATCTGTTCACTTCATTTTTTTCTTCAAATCACAATGTCTATTTTACTCATTTCTATTGACGTTTGTTTATATTCTTTCCTTCAGTGTTGATGGTGTGTAACCATGTTTTAGTAATTCTGTTTTATATTTGTAATGTCATGTTTTTTTTAATTCCTAGTGTGGTAGTCAGTACTTTGTTGTAACCTTCAGATAATCTAAGTAGAACATTACTTTATTCCATATGTAGATGATTATTTGGGAGCCAAGTTGCTCATCTTCTGTGTTCCTTGTTCTTTGAGTTGTCAGTGTTTACTGATCTGATTTACAAATGTAGGAGCATTGATGCTGAAGAAGGGAATCGTATTTGTAATTACCATTTTTTGAGTCTGTTAATGAGAACAAGGAGCAAGTGGATGACGCATATAGGTGCTGAATAGTTTAAAATTATAAAGAAATATACAGCTGAACTCATAAGTGACACTGTGGACAGAGATTTGTACAGTTGTGTTAGGAACAGAAAGTTAAACAGTTCCATTGTCACCAGTGCTAATCCAATAGATGAAGGGAATAAGAATTCCTAGTTTTGTGTTTTAACAAGGCGATGACAAGGCTTTGAAAAATGCATCCGTGTGTCAGCATATGCAGATCAGTTTACTAATAAATATGTAGAAAATTAAGATACTGATGGATTTGGGACTATTTGTATAATGAAAACTACCCAACCTGGTTGATAAGTATGCAGACCTGTAGAACAATGATGGATTTTTGATGAATTGAAGAATAGAAGTTATGTAGGCCAGCTATATAGTAGTGGATTGTCAGCGTTGTTGGTCTGTATCTGACCAGAAGTCACTATAAAAGAGCATGTACTGCTATTAGTGAATTAATCTGATAGTAATATTATGAATGCTGTATGTTCCTGCATGTATTGTATTAATGAGTAAACTATTTTGTTCATTCATTGATGTGATTTATCCATTAACATAAACCACATAGCTCTACTCTTGCTGCACCTGATATACAGCTTGCCAGCACCTGGTACCAATCCTGAACATGACACACCTTTCAGATACACCTTATTTGCATGACTGTTGCATGTCATAAGTGGGCGAGGCTCACAGTTTGAAGAATTTAATGTTCCCAAATAAATGTAAACATTACCAAAAAACATTGCACGAGTTAAAACACGAGTGATATTTCTGCATGTGCAACTACTTACAATTGTGATACAGTAGCAACTATCACCTGAAACTAACTGTTGAATATTTACATAAAGTAGCATAATTTGTATGAACATATAGTTATAATAAACTAGAACATATTATATACGGAATAGAAAAGGTATTACTATAACTTGTATAGCTAAAACATAGTTTATTTGAGTTTAAAAGAGTTAAATTAATTATAGCATTATTTAAGAGTGGGTGGTCGCAGGATAGTGCAACATTTGTGGATTTGAGCCCCAGTAATTGCAGCTCCTTTGTAGAATCATTTTTGTTCGATTTTCTTAAATAAATTATATTGAAAGCAGAAAGTATCTTATAAGCCCCATGTGCCCGTCTGCACAGCGTGTTCATAGTGCGTTGGACTACGGGTGACAAGCTCCCTGTGAGCGTGGGTTCAATACCGCGGGCTGGCAGAAAAGCCACAGGTTCACCAGAATCACAGTGTTTGTGGCACCGAACCGAAGGGTTACAATGTCCACGGCACCGAGCCAAAGAGCTGAAAGCTCAAGTGCTTCTGGATCAGTAAAAAAATTTGCCCCATGTCAAATTGGTTAGTATTAGAAAGTTTTCAGGATAATTCTACACAGGCAACTTGATAATACCATCTATGTTATACTCTAAAAACTTTCTATATTCTCACAAAACATTAGGGGGTCTCCTCTCGGTCCAAAAGTACTCAGTTTGGTCCCTTATGGGGCCATAGACGGACGATAAAACATAGGTTCGTGTTCATGCTGAGCACATAAAAGAACTCTTGAGACTTCAAAATCGAGAAGAGTAGGATGGAAAGCCGCTGCCCGGATCAATTTATTAGAAAGTTTAAAAAAATAAATTTCTTACAAAATATTTCACCATCTTCTAAATGATATCAGGGATCCTCGACTGTACAACAGAGTTCATGCACTGCCACATAGATCTTCCTGTGTAAGAAAGAGATCAGATCGCAAATGGCTACCCACCGAAGTGCAATGATTATGATCAAATCAATTACCAAAAGTTATACCTTGAGACAGCACAAGATTATTTATAACTTTGGCTTTATTTAGTAATAAAAAAACTTTATTGATTAATTAAAGAATGTATTGTCCATACTTTAAACAAAAGTTTTTGGTACTTTTTATTTTTTTTATTAAATGTAAGAAATATCACATACCAAACTAAGAAACATTAAATGTTCGATTCTTGACTGTTTAAAAAAAAAATGTTTAGTTTTTATGTAGCTAGTCATTATAGATATTAAGCAAAGAAAGTTTCACTTACAGCAATTATCAACTAAATAAATGTAAAACAAGAAAATTGTTCTTCTAACAACTATGATGTCAAGAAATGTAAGCACAACTAATATAAATTTCTCTTATTCAATTAGTGCTCAACCATGGTGTAGTTTACTTTACAACCACTTTGAATTAAACAAATGTAAAAACAGCTTACCACATGACAAAACATTCTCTAATACTGAACCATGTTTGTGTACTATCAGAATTTAGATTTAAACAAAGACACGGTAAAATAATATATGCTAGAATCTACTTCAGCCCTATTTAAAAAAAAAAAAATTAACCCAGAGATTATTTTTGACTATTGTTAGATACTCAATTTACACATCTGATAAATCACAACTTATCAGGAATTTTATATATATAAAAAAAATACAACACAGATCAGCTGTTTTGAGGGAATCACATTCTGCAGGAAATGAGACTGCTCGAGAGATAGAGCCACACAAGACAAAATTAATCAAATGATAGAGAATGTCCACTAAAAGTTGGAATCTTGTTTGTCAAAAGTAAAGAAAGAAAGAACCATTCAAAGCTCATAGAAAATTGAATTAAAAAAGCTAATAACTTGCATGCACAGCATGTCGACATCTTCGGCAGGGGTGTCTGTTTATTCACTGTAGTAAAAATCCTACTGGTGACCCGCTATCCAGGCATATGCTATAACTGATGTTATTTTTGTTGCACAATATTATCACAAAGTATTGCACACTGCTTTAAGATGCAGTTTTTGTAATTCTTCACGCACCATTTACCAAGACATCTACATATTCAACTTAGATAAAGCCGAAGGATTGACTTCATTGTAACCGGGTTTTACCCCATATGGCTCGGTCCCTCTCCTCAGAAATGGCACGCCCCTGTCGAGCGTATTGCACGCACGAACTCCGTAGCTCCAGCAACAATCCTAGGGGTCTCTGGAAAAACTGCTCTCGTGAACAGAACGGCGCGGTCTGGACTCGAACCCACGACCTTTGACTCACAAGGCAAAGGGCTTAACCACTTAGCCACAGAGACCCCCATATTCAACTAGATAAAGAGAAGACAGCAGAAAATGATGTTGTTATTGTATATGCAGACTAGTCTGTGCAGCGTGGTGAGACATCGGTTTTATGTTTCGTAGCTAGAATACTGTACAGTGTAGGATCATTGTAGAGGAGATCACTATGGAGGTGATGGCGGTGACAAAATCCCTGAAGCGGCTAAAGATGCAAACGTTCACCCATGCATGCATGCTCAGCGACTTGATGATCAGGATACAATTCAAGACCAGTTATGTACAAAGACATTGGATGCAAGTAATACAAAACGTGACAATCCAGTTACTCACCTTCATCTTTGTTCTAGGTCATTGGGGTGAAGCGCGATGAGAGAGCGGGTGCACTTGCAAGCAATGCTGTGATGATGAATGGGCTTTCTATGGACAAAAGCGACATTATAAATGCTCTCAAAGAAAACATATGCTCTGAAGATTTCAACAAAGATTAAGGGCATTCTCGATCTCAGTTGTGCAAGTTATGCATACCGATAGGTGCAGCAAGACAGGAAAACGATGAGAGAAACCCCAGTAGGTACAGGAGTCCTCAAATGAAAAATGACGTGGAATGAAGCATATGTGACACACCTACTTCTAGTTTGATGATGAAGATTGAGACTGTTACTGCTGCCCTCCAATGGCTCTGAGAGTCCGTTTACTGGAGCTATTTTTGTTTTAGGATCTCAGTCAAGTGTTAGATTTTGGTATGAGTGGATATAGTCTATCAAGATTTCCAACCTCCCGGGGCTTAGTGAATCTACTGTTATGGACATGCAAGTGTTCAGAGAGCAGATAATTTAATATGGTTGTGTTGGTTTGGTTTAAATAATTTATAGCACTGACATTTAACACAAATCTCTGAAAAATATTTTATAATCCTTCAGATAGAAAAGTCCCTAATGTAAATAACGGCTGACAATATTTATAATCCACTATTGCTATAGTAATCTTTATTGTATGATGGAAGGTGGAAACTAGCAGTGATAAAATCAACATTGTTAATAAAAGAAAAAAAACACTACAGTTTAGTGAGATGACAGTGTTAGCTGTCACAACAGAATACTAATAAAGCAAGCATTCACTATTGTATGCAAGGGAATATAACATCTTCATGCAATATAAGTATAAATTTTCAATAACAAATGAATTTATAGTTTATCTGTGTTGGTTATAATTCTGAGTTTACAATTAAATGCTAGATTTCAATCAATTGATTAAATCTATACTATCAATAAATACATTTGAGCATGTTAAAAATAAGAACCATAAATAAGATGGTGTTTGGGTGTGTCATTGTTCCAGGCTGCTCGTAAGTTGGCTATCACAGAGGTGGATCTTGAGAGAGCTGAGGCCCGTTTGGAGGCTGCTGAAGCGTAAGTAGTGGAGATTGACAGTACATGTCATGAAATGCCAGTTTTTTTTTATACTTGATGATGTGCCCGATCAGCAGTAACATGTTTCCAAGTTAGCAATCATGTGTGTTTATCTGGCACAACTCACAAGATAAAAATGATGCAATATTTCTGTACCCAAAAAAACTGAAATCCCAAATACCTAAAAATTATGCATTTTTGTTACCTCAAAAATGTAAACCTCAAAATATGTTCAGAGGTATTTATTCTTCTTGAGCACAACTTTGTGGTGCAGTTTATTTTTTTTTATAGAGTATTTTTACTATCCTCCTGCTCATAAATATCTGCATCATTTGCCTATGACCAAAATTGATTGATATTACACCTGAAAGTTGTGAAGATGTTCAAGAAATAGCAGAGCATACATCTGGAGAGTAACATTTTTCTGTGTTGCATCATTGATGAAATCAATCTAATCTTGCAGACTTAAGAATTGAATAAGTAAATAGTTGGCCTACTCTTTCCATAACTAATTTATTGATTAATATTGCATGCACTTGTTTTAACTGCATTTAAGAAACAACGCAGGCAGAAATGAAGTAAAACCAAATTACTAAAGTGCGTTTGAAATCAAGCTAGCGTCTGCACACAGAAATAAAAATGTTGCTTCCAGATGAACACATGCATTTGCTTCAGGAAGATTCTTGATTGATTATGTTCATGTTTCTCCATGTTGCATGTCTTCCCACCTCATGATATAGGCTGCTCGCAAACTTAAAGTCCTAGAAAATGAATTAGAAAAAGTAGATGACAGATCAGGAATTTACGAAAGGTATGGTTGATATATTTTGTAATGGAAATATGTTAGCGTTTTTGTCAATACTATTGACGAGATCGTGATCTGTACACTCTGACTCTTGAGATATATTATTGCTTGTTCCTAACAAATTCTAATATTGTTTTTTGACTTTGTGTCACCATAATCTTATTTCTTCTTCGAACGCTCCATATTGACCACTTGTTAAACCTCTCTGTGATTTGCATGTGATCTGAGCCTAAGATCGATTATACATTATGCATCTACAATTAGGCAGGTACATCCAATTTCTGCAACTCTTTATTTACTTGGTTAGCTTCCCTAGGCCCCTACCGTAGTCACCTCTTATGACATGCCATTTAGGTCACAGTGCTACTATTCTTTGCTCCCCTTCCGAGCCCCGACAACACACAGGTGGCCACCATAATAAAAAATAAATGTTTGCCATGTTATAAGTGGCAACAATTTAAAAACTAGTAAATGTCAGGGTAATTGTCTATTACAAGGGCAAGTCAGTTAGCAAGTTACAATTGCTATTTACAAAATATGACTTGAAAACTTTATTACATTTCCCTTTGGCGTTGTAATAGAGTTAGAGTGACTTACCCTCATAACAATTTCTAACAGTATTCCTTCTGATCTAACTGCTTATACTGCCCTGTACTCGAATCATGTCGTCTGGTCTCCAAGTCATATGCATCCATCTTGTTCAGTGAACATTTGTTTGCAGTTGCATGTCGTTTAACTCTCATGGAAAAGCTGGACTACCAAGTCTTTTCTACATTTTGTTTGTTTGTTTGCTTGCTACATGGATTGTCTGTCAAAATGTCAGGAGTGTCCTGGATTTAACCAGATTCATTTCACTTCGTGGAACGTATATGGACTACTTATGATCCTTACAGAGGACATGCTGTTCTAGAGGATTCTCCGCTCTCAAGCTTAGTTTCGCTCTGTAGTCTCAAATCACTAACAGTATGTGTCCATTATTTTTACATTTGTGGATAGCCCTTATTTCCTTGGTTGACAGAGGCTGTTAATTCATGCAGAAATCTCCTGCTCTTTAGGGTGCAGTTGAAAAGGACCAAACTATATTTTCTTTAGTTTTCATCTTTGACATTGACATTTGATCTTTTCTTGTAAAATGTTGGTAGGAAATTAGTGGTCATGTCTATCCAAAACCTCCATTTCCAACAGTTCTGACTTGGACTTTTTTCTTTATGCAGCATGTTTTACAATGCATTCTGTTCTTTCCCATCTTCTCTTAACATTTCCATATAATTCTGTCTTTTCATACTTGATAACTACTAACTGGCTGAAATGAATTTAGTTTATGTTAAAGTATGTATTTTTTAAGTAAAATACATGTCTGCATTTTCAACCTTTTTTTGTTACAATTTTTATGTATGAAATTGTAACAAAAGGAGCATGACACATACTGCAGCATAAACTTAACAGAAGTAAATTAACGCATGCATTGTTGTCATCGGAGATTCTAACAATTCTCTGATTGAGTATATGTTGTGGTAACACCTTCCTCCATAACTCAAGACTATAAGAACAGAATGTTTCAAAATCTTGTTCACCCACTTTTGTTTTCACTGCTTTAACGTTATATAAGTTTAAGATATTTTAATGTGTGCATTCAACATTTATAGCAACTACAATATGTTTAGAATAACAACCTCTCTCCATTTATCTTGTCTAGTCACTTGTTGTTGTGGAAAATACATGTTTGCTGTTGGGCCAAGTGTGTTGTCAGTCCATGTTGTTGTAATATTTCTTTAATGTCTGTTCATATATCTCTTGTCCATACTTGTGCTCTCAGACCAGATCTTCTGCTGTTAAGAGCGCCAAGTGGAAGTCTTACTTTTCATTATCACAAGATGGCTGGAACCACTTTATTTTCAATCTCTTCATAATGTATGCCTGCAATTTTCCTAGTGCCCGTGTTTCACATTCTGTCTCTTCTGGTCTATGTCTATCTCTTGACTGCATTTCTCAAGCACTTTATCTCGTATACGATTCTCATCTACTTTATTCATTACATTAACTGGGTTCGTTTTTGATGCTATTATGTCCATGTGTAACACACCCATCCTGGACACCTGGTGTCTCAAATTGTTCTCCAAATCTGTCTGTTTTCTTGCAATGTTGCGACATGATTGATACAGCACTCTCTGACTTTCTAATTGTCTCTGAATTCAACAATCTTCAAATCTGGGCTTAAGAATAGCCAGGCAAACCAGGATTAACTCATTCATCCTAGTGAGCCGATATACTGGCTCACAATATTTTCCAAGATTACGAAATATGTATACAGTCTAATTCAGTATACACTTGAATATAAATGCGTTGAATGTTAAAAGTTTGTCACATGTCCATATTCATGTGTTTGCATACTTGTTGCTGGGAGGTTTATCCGGCTTCATGCACCATTGTTGCCCAACATGGTTTCTGCACCAGATCGTGTTGCGTTTTCTGTGTGTTGTCTTCCACAGCCTTTCCTTATGTCGGTGACTACAAGGCAACATTTTGGTTTGATTGTCGATTTCTTTCCCTGTGGCTAGACATTGTTCCACCATTCTGTCAGCTGTAATATTCTGTCTTATTCTATTCTGATGGTAAGGTGGAAGTGATTATCCTTGCTTACACTATATGTAACTAGGAAATAAGAATTGTAGTTGCTATAATTAAGGAGTTAAGTGATTCCCAAAGTAATTTATTATAAATTATTTAAAAGTATAATGGTAACAAGAATTTTGAACGTTAGTGTACATGTAAAGCTGCTACCGAGCAAAATCTATAAGGCACATCAAGACAAGATGCTAAGATAGTTTTGAGAATTGTACAACCAGCAAGAAATCATCTAGTAGGATTGATAAGAAATTTGTACAACCAAGAAGAAAATCTTAAATTAGGATTTGATCAAAGAATTTATTATAAATATTTAAAGAAGAAAACATTTTAGTTAGTGATTTATAAATTTATACAATCAGAAGAAACATCTAGATAGGATTGATATTTAGAATTTATACAACCAAGAAGAAACCATCTAGTAGGATTGATAAGAGATTTATACAACCAAGAAGAAATCATCTAGTAGGATTGATAAGAGATTTATACAACCAAGAAGAAATCATCTAGTAGGATTGATAAGAGATTTATACAACCAAGAAGAAATCATCTAGTAGGATTGATAAGAGATTTATACAACCAAGAAGAAACCATCTAGTAGGATTGATAAGAGATTTATACAACCAAGAAGAAACCATCTAGTAGGATTGATAAGAGATTTATACAATCAAGAAGAAACCATCTAGTAGGATTGATAAGAGATTTATAAACAAGAAGAAACCATCTAGTAGGATTGAGATTTATACAACCAAGAAGAAATCATCTAGTAGGATTGATAAGAGATTTATACAACCCAAAAAGAAACCATCTAGTAGGATTGATAAGAGATTTATACAAACAAGAAGAAATCATCTAGTAGGATTGATAAGAGATTTATACAATCAAGAAGAAACCATCTAGTAGGATTGATAGATTTATACAACTAAGAAGAAACCATCTAGTAGGATTGATAAGAGATTTATACAACCAAGAAGAAACCATCTAGTAGGATTGATAAGAGATTTATACAACCAAGAAGAAACCATCTAGTAGGATTAATAAGAGATTTATACAACCAAGAAGAAACCATCTAGTAGGATTGATAGATTTATACAACCAAGAAGAAACCATCTAGTAGGATTGATAAGAGATTTATACAACCAAGAAGAAATCATCTAGTAGGATTGATAAGAGATTTATACAACCAAGAAGAAACCATCTAGTAGGATTGATAAGAGATTTATACAACCAAGAAGAAACCATCTAGTAGGATTGATAAGAGATTTATACAACCAAGAAGAAACCATCTAGTAGGATTGATAAGAAATTTATACAACTAAGAAGAAACCATCTAGTAGGATTGATAAGAGATTTATACAACCAAGAAGAAACCATCTAGTAGGATTGATAAGAGATTTATACAACCAAGAAGAAATCTGATAGGACTGATAAGTGTGTACAGCCAACAAATAATGGAAACAACCTGCATGCATACTGTCATTTGCTGGACTAGACCGAAACTGTGAATTTGGTTCTGCTACTCAACAAATAAATTGCCTGTACACTTTTATCCCCATTCTTGCAATAGTAAAACTAATATCACTAATCTGCATGTTGTGTGAGCTGCATGTATTTTGTGATTGCTATTGAATTTTACAGGCGTGCGAAAGAGCTAGAGGAACAACTCCAAGCCGTATCCAATAATAATAAATCACTAGAGCGATTTAACGAGAAGGTAAGGCATATTATGGAAATAACCAATTATTGAAGTACCTGTTTCATGTCACACTTTCAAACAAGTTATCTTTGCTTTCTAGATACTAAGTGCTCTTTGAAATTAGAAGAAATTTAAACATTTCACGCCTAGTCAATCCTGGGATTGTTGCTGGAGCTACAGAGTTTGTGCAACACTCTCTGGAGATGGCGTGCCATTTCTGCCAAAAGGGACAGTGCTATATGGGGTAAAACCCAGTGCCTTGAAGTCAATACTTAGCATTTAGACCCTTTTTCGGGACTGCCTAGAGTAGTTGATAGTAGCTCTGCCTGCTAGCTGTGAGACGCCTCATAGCTCGGGTTCGAACCCACTGTCCGGCATTTGTTCGAGTCCCCTGGTCTTACTCAGGACGAAAACATGAGTACCTCTGAAGTCGGAGAAAATCTGCCTGTATGGCGAGGAATACTAATTACGAGTACATTGAGCACACGGCTGCCAGTGTAAGTAATTTACAATGTGCACGCTGCTGCCATTGTAAGAAATTGGAAAACAGATTTTCACGCAAAAATCAGTTTCAGAGATGAAACTCGTCTGAGTTGAAAGCGACGAAAGAAAAAAAAAAAAAGACCCTTTTTAAAAAAAACATTCCACTGTGAATATAATGAATTTGACTTTATACATAGTCGAAACTGCTAAGTTATCAGTGAGCATTCATATCTGAGAGCAATAGATACATATCAAGACTGATAACTCATACAAACTTGAATCTGGTTTGCTCATTTTATTTATTGGTGTCTCATACAAACTTCATAAACAGCTTTGTTTCAACTTAACATGTTTCATTGGTTGTAATGTTAATATTAATAGCCAATTAAAGTGAAATAAAAAATTAGTTGAGAAAACTATTTCTTGCAGCAGGTTGAGTTAATGAGTTGTCAGTCAGCGATTGCTGGACGTAACTAAATGTTGAGATTTGCTTCTGAGATCATTTAAAAACTGCAGACCAGCCTAATTTGCTCAATCAACATATGTGAACAAAATCTGGTTATTCTTGCTGACTCTATGATACATATAGTGCTTGTTCTCATGGTCATTGTTGACATTTGCTTCAGCTCTGTCTATAGAAAAACTATTACTGTGTCACCATGATAGGTAAGTCTTATATCACTTTTACTCTAAATGGCTGACCCAAGCAGCAGCTGTGTTCAACTATAACACAAATTTCCTGCATATGGAGAAGATTAATATGTAATTTCTATGTTAATGGGGATAAGCTATATATTAACCATTTGACTCGTAATTTTTGGATAAAACCTGGGACACATTTATATTGAAATATTTACTGAATTAGCCAATGTACTGACTTTGCATGTCTGTATATAATACTATGAGTCATTATATTGACTTAGAAGGGCAACATGGTGAACAAAATACCTGCAACTTATGTGTTAGTTCTCTTTAAGAAATATTGATAAAACAAGACAAGGATAAGCCATGTAATGTTAACAAATACTACAAATTGTAATTTATTACCTTTTAATAAAAAAAAAAAAATTGTACTGACAATATGTGTCAGAGAAAATGATAAATATAACCAAGGAACAATGTAACAACAACACAACCTTACAGTTTATAACAGCTACAAAACAATGTTGAAATGATTGTATTTTTTTGGATTTGAATAGGAAAAAGTGTTAATTGTTCTTTAAGTCAAGATAAAAACGAATGAATATCTATAGAACATTAATGTACATGTTATCAACAAAAACATACTCAAAATCTTCTACAAAGTCATACCGAAGTAGCAAAGAGACATCCACATCTACTACAGCACTAATTAAATTATATTGGAAGAATCTAACATCAGTATCTACCGACTGGTAAATCCCATCTTAGGTTTCTCTGAACAGTAGAAAGGCATAGGACAAACAAACACAATTTTCAAATCTTATAAACATAGTTGTTCAATATGTGTTAACTATTTACAAGAGAAGAGATTAACAAGTTGCACAAGATAGAGGGTTATGGAGAAATTGTTTGCAGTCTCTATGAAATGTGTAACGGTACAAGATGAATATAATAATAATTGGCACAATAAAAGAATATATTTTATGAGATCAATGGCAAATTTATTTAATTTATAAAATGGAGATTGCAATAAGGGAAATTAAAAACTACATAAGCTGCTGCTAGTGGTTATATTATGGGTCAGTGGTAGAATGAGGAATTATGTCTACGGAAGTCATGTAGTGGCTTTGTTTTCTTGATTTTCAAAGTCTGGAAGCTTGATGAGAAACATCATATAGTTGGTAACAATATGAAACCAACCAGCAAATAAAACAGGTAAGTTGGAGCCTTATGGGGGCTGGTCTGCAGTTTTTATTTTGCCAGCATTCGTTGTATAATTTGACTTGCTCTGTTCTTGCAGGAAGATCCTTGAATTGGAGGAAGAGTTGAAGGTTGTTGGCAACAATATGAAATCTTTGGAAATCAGTGAACAAGAGGTAGACTAAAATAAACTCACACCTCCCTGGAAACCTGCATGGTGTCCGTCAGTGCGTGCCGTTTTTTATTTTCCAATTCTTTTTCTCAAACCTGGCCAGAGTACATGTAAGAGTGTTGTTCATGTTTCAACTCAAGAATGGCCCAGAACTATATCTCTCATTTTGCGTGGTGTTACTCTTTCAATTGTCGGTAGACAGTGTGAAGTATCTCTTGACAAACTTGAGTGCATTGTTTAACTAACCAGTCATATGTTTTATCTGCATGGTTAACATCATTCTGGTCAAGGTATTCATTTTGAAAAGCATGTATCATATAGGAGGTAGTCTTTGTTTCATTGAATTCTTAAGTTTCCTTTCCTGTGTAATTCAAGTCACAGATCCAAGTTTTTCTATTTCTGTAGTCAAAAACAAAAATGACAAAAGCAGGATGCAGCGATGTTTTGACCAAAAGACATTTATCAAGTAAAGGATACAAAAGAAATGAAGAAATTCAGGCTTACTATATGCCAGACA
Source organism: Arion vulgaris (assembly GCA_020796225.1). NCBI lineage: Eukaryota > Metazoa > Mollusca > Gastropoda > Stylommatophora > Arionidae > Arion > Arion vulgaris. Next base: position 108,503,298 of record CM036753.1, on the reverse strand, counting down.
TAACATAAAAGTCAGACAATAAATCCATTTCTCTTTATTTATCTCTAATCCTGTTTTGTCTCACAGCGTCAGGATAAGAAATGCATAGAGCAGACTTTTGTGTGCACTTCATAAAGCATTTCCACCCCACCCTACTCTGTTATTACTGAAGTCAGCCTTTTGTGTATACTGCCTTGTGCTTTGTATCCACTGTATCTGAGTAGCATTGCTCTTTGAGGCGCACACTGTCTGTTCGTAATCTGCTTATGGGGTCGAACCATTTCATTTGTTGTTTCTTGATGTTCAGTGCATATGTTGTACCCACTTTTTTCCTCCTGATGTCTTCATTTCTAAACTGGGTCTGCTATTGATACTCCCAGCATTCTGCGTAGACAGCTCATCTCAGTCATGACTAATAAATCCCTTACAGTCCTAAAATGAATATGTGACAAAAACGAAATTAATGTGAAAAACTAGATATGAGAAAAAAAGATAAAACAACAGTAATAAAATGTACACATAAGCATATTTAACAAAACACATATATTATGGAGCATGAAAAGAGACAGTATTAAGAAGCATAGGAATTCCTATTAAATCTTCCTAAAGATTACTGATGTCGTTGGAATTTCTTTTCAAATTCCACTGAAGAGACTTGTTTTTTTTAGTTATTTTCTATTCTTGAACAATTGAGTAAAGCTGTTTGCAGCTTGTAGAGTGCTGTTCATTTTTGAGCAAACTGAAGCACATGAAGTTATATAACTTTTGGAAATGTAGGCATGAGCTACAATTGTTGAATTTCTACCAGAAGTCAATGGTCCATTTTTCACATTTTGAAAGGAGGGGAATAAAAGAAATTGTTCAGGGCATGTTGTATTTTGTGTCATGAGGAGAATTTTTTCTGCAATATATAAGCTGAAATATAGAATTTGAGCTGCATGAAGTGCTCCTCATGTCAGGTTTATTTCTATTTGCTGAATACAGATTTGGCATTGTGTACATCTCTTTGTCTGACATTCTGCCCCCTTTGATATTTTTCATACTTTATGGTTCCTTATCGTGTGTGATTTTCATTCTAATTTAGAACAATGAAAAAGTTGATATTTTTTGTAAAAACTTGTGTATCCTAGATAGCTTGAATTGTCTTATTATTACTGTGTTTCTTTTGGGCTTAATCTTATTGTATTATTTACAAGATCTCATTTGCACCACCAGTGTATTGTGTGAACTCTCAAGGTAGTACCTAGCAGCTGTATGCTTACTTCTACTGTAGGAACAATCTGAAATATGTACATAGTAAAGTACACATCTGTATGTAGCAACTTTAGGCTTGTAACACTGCAGATGTACAAAATGTAATCTGTTGGAATCAAATCTATATGTAGCAACTGTAGGAGTGTAACATTGCAAATGTACAAAATGAAATCTATAAGTATCAGTAATTCCACAAAATCAAAACTTCTAGGTATTGTCAAACTTGTGACAGTCTTAGTTTGTAAAAATCAAAACTTCAAAGTGTTACCAAACTTGTGACAGTCTTAGTTTGTAAAAATCAAAACTTCTAAGTGTTGTTGTCAAACTTGTGACAGTCTTAGTTTGTAAAAATCAAAACTTCTAAGTGTTGTTGCCAAACTTGTGACAGTCTTAGCTTGTAGCAAGGAATATTGATGGTCAATGTTGGTTACATCTGTACTTGAAGTACACATACACCAAATAATGAATGCTCATTTCAACTAACAAGCATGTTTTCACTTGTAGAACTAGTTAAATTGTTAATCATCTCTAGAAAACAGTGAAGCAATAAATACTATTTGTTTATTTGGTTGTTTCTGCTGACATTCATAGAACTGGATCTAACATTGTACTACACAAATCATCATTGTAATGACTCCTACAATTTAGGCATTATTTTATCCACTAGTAGTGTTCAGATGAACTGAGTAATAACTAAGCAAAGTTGTAATGTTTTCAAATAACTTCTTTTTGTGTGAATATTTTATTTGATAGGGACATTTTTGTTATACTTGACACAAATGTTGAAATTATTTTTTGTTAGTTGTAGCATTGTATATTGTATCATGATTATGAACTTGAAGGTACATGTACGCTGAATATAAGAGACTAGGCTGTTGATAGCACCTATATATGTGATTTATGTAGATGTATCAATGTAAACGGTGGCATCTGTGGTTTAGGGATAGTGACTGGTCTATTAACTCCGACGCTCTGAGTTCGAATCATGCTGTGGACCGCTTGGTTGCAAATTGTTTCGCGTGGATTTTTACAAAAGGACTGGCACCACCTGTTCAGAAAGCAATGGCAAACTACTGAACGTAATAATGACTTGAAAAATCACAAACAGCGTTAAAAAGCTGGAGTTGATTCGCAAAGTCCTGTAAAGGATATGCAATTAACTTTTTTTTCTTATCAATATAAACGGTAGACATTTATTTTGTTCATTCATTAACAGCTTTTATAAACCAATTTGTTCCACTGGTATCAACTTTGATATGCCATTTGTGAACTTATTAAGTTGCGGATAATTATGTGAGACATATTTATTGCAGTTTAGTATGTGCGTCGGTATATCCAGGTTGATGTGTTGTACAGGCCAGTGTATTGTTATTTGGAAAGTTAAGCTCTAGCGGATATATTTTTCATCGCTTTCATCTTCTAACTACTGGCACATCAACTGTTAAAAGGGGAGCAGTATTGTAAGTTGGAGTATAACTGAATTTTTGTAGTTTTATTTTATTCCATGGAACTTTGTTGACATGGTCATACGCACACATTTTGCAGGAAAATACTCATAAATACTCAGAATTTCAGAGTCTCTGGTTAAGTTTTTGCTTTGTGTTCCAAAAGTATGGGTTCGAATCTGGACCGCAGTTCTGTCTATGAGTGCATTTTTGCAGAGACCCTAGGATGGTTGCTGGAGCTATGTGAGTTTGTGCAATATCTTGGCAGGTTGCGTGCCATTTCTGTGGAGAGGGACCACGCTATGTAGGGTAAAACCCGGTGCAATGAAGTTAATTTTTCATCTTTAGACCCTTTTACGGCTAAGAAATTCAACGTAATAAAGTTGAACATGGTTATTGAAAATAGTTTTATCAAAAGAATAGTTGCGCTGAGATTGTTTATTTTAAAAATAACACGGAGAACCATATGATACTGAAGAAAATATCTTAATTCTTTGTTAGTAGACACATTGAGATGTGTATGTAAATGTATTGATACAAGTGTCTGCTATATTAGTGAACTGATCTATTTTATACCTGCTCTCTTTCCACCATAGGCCTCCCAGAGAGAGGACAGTTATGAAGAGACTATCCGTGACCTGACACAAAGGCTCAAGGAAGTAAGTAGAACAATGTGTACTTTTATGTTAACATCCAGCTTAGATGAGGTTTTATTTATTCATGCAAGTAACATCCAGCTTAGATGAGGTTTTATTTATTCATGCAAGTTGAGTAAGACATGATAAATGTCATACTTGTATTGCTTTTTTGTATCTGACAGAAATGTAGTTTGTCAGTTGTTTTCTGTCTTGGAAGTGTTTCTTACATTTGTGTTTACAATGTTATGTAATATCTGTAATGTGTTTTTTCATATAATGTTCACATGACATCAGTGTTTACAATGTTATGTAACATCTGTCATACGTTTTCTCAATATAAGGGAAGACTTTCAGTAAAACTATATAGCAATGGCGAAACATGTAAAAACAAAGTACTGTAGTTTTACAAAATAGAATACACATCAACGCTTCGACCAAAAGGCCTTTATCAAAGTGAAAAATTCACTTTTACATGGCACACTACATATTGTCTGATTCTATACATAGTGTTCCGTGTAAGAAGTGAATTTCTTCACTTCTGTTGTATCCTTTGCTTGATAAATGTCTTTTGGTTGAAACGTTGATGTGTGTTGTTTTTGTATTTTGTAAAACTAGAGTACTTCTTTATAAGTTTTCTCACAAAATGTTCATGACACTATTATTGTAACCATCAGTTCCTTCAGATATTTTACCATCTAATTTTACTATACAAAGCAGGCACTGGTCTCATAGTATTATTTGTAGAAAATTTCAATCTACACATATCTATGCTATAATTTAACCTATATCATTTGCAGTCTCTTTACATGCATACGCTTCTTTCTTTACTGTAGTATATCTCTTTCCTTTGCTTCTAACTATTCATGATTGTTGTTTTGTAGTTTATCTGGAACATAAATGTCCATTTCTACCTAGATATAATTCTAAACAATATCTGTGATATTTGAAATAATTAACTATTTCTGTCCTGTCTATGTTACCAGGCTGAAAACCTGCTCCACTGAAGCTGAACGCACTGTAGTCAAACTGCAGAAAGAAGTGGACAGATTGGAAGGTAAACATCTTGTCAAATACACACTATTAGTTTGCAATAGTTCAGACAGCGGTTGCATGTGCATGACTTGTGATGATGTTGCTGTGTCCACATTTATCTTGTGTTTTAAAAGCTCATTCTAACCATCTTTACATTATTGTTTTTATTTGTGTTAAATCTTTTCCTATCCAATAGATTTATTGAATGAAAATAATGGGATATCATTTACAGGACCTCACCATCAATCACAGTAAACAGATCGTTGATTTTCTAGACACCACTTATACGTTCAGTAGTTTGCTATTACTTTCTGAACGGTGAGGTCTATTTTTACCCTTCGTAAAAATCCATGGATACAAATTTGAGTCCAAACTACTCACCGCAGAGTTTGAACCAGGTACTCTTGGGTTGTGATTGATCTCACTACCGCTAAGCCACAGACGCCACTTAGATTTATTTCTGGAATGTAAACCAGAAAAGATAATCCCCAATAAAATTGATAGTGTTCTGATTGATTAACTCTGTTGTAACTTTCCAGTGCCAGAACCACATTTCATACATCAGAATGCACTACAAACGGCCACTTGCTGTAATGAACAAAGACCTATATACATATAGTATTAGTGATTAGTAATGATAAGAACGGACAGGAACCCATGATGACACAGGTTAATAGGAGATAGGGCGATGGGTCAGGCATACCCTACGGAAAACAGTCAAGTGTCATTAGACAGGCACTTGAGTGGAACCCGCAAGGAAAATGAAAAAGAGGACTCCCTAAACAGACCTCGAGACATTCTTCTTGGGGAACTGAAGTGCTCGACTATCCTGGGAATCTAGAGACTATCATAAAGAAAACAGCCAGAGACCAAGAAATGTGGCGAACAAATGACAAGGAGCGGAAAGGAATAAAGGAAGAAGAAGGATCACAACACTCTGGATGGTCTGTAGGTGCTTCACTTCCCCAATATCTTTACCAGCATATAACACACATAGTATTAAATGGAGCTAATAAATACATGTTATAAATGACAGAATTTGGGTAAAGGAGGAGAAACCTTGCAGGATTTATTCACTATGTGATGGTGCTCTCTTCCCAGTAGTTGATTTTCCAGTCACCCAGCTGAAAATTGGTATCCAGAATTTCTGAATTGTATGAAACTAGACGTCACTGAAGCTTACATGTAAATGCCCTGTAACTATCTCAACTAGCTGAAAGGGGGCTGGACATCTGTGAGGCAACCATGAGATTGTAGATGTTGATTCAGTTTTTTTTTACTTTATTTAATACTTGTTACGGAGAAGATGGATTCAGGGTGTAATTGATGGTTTGAATATAACGGCTGCAGAGGTCTACAAGAGAAATTCAGAAGGACTGTTGGGGTGGCAAAGATATGCTCAGGATAACCTATTTGATGATGACATATTTATAAATGTGCAACCATAAAGAAATTTCTTTACAAGTAATTTGTTTCTTTAATATGTAACAAAATAACTACATTATAGTAAGATTTATTTTCCGTTGCCCATTTAAAAAAAAATCATCAGGAATCCTCACAGGTGCTACAGGGTTCATGCTCTGCCTCTGAAATCTTCCTGTGTAAGGGAGAGATGGAAGCACATGGTTACTCGCCGTGTAAGGGAGAGATCGAAGCACATGGTTACTCGCCGTGTAAGGGAGAGATGGAAGCACATGGTTACTCGCCGTGTAAGGGAGAGATCGAAGCACATGGTTACTCGCCGTGTAAGGGAGAGATGGAAGCACATGGTTACTCACCGTGTAAGGGAGAGATCGAAGCACATGGTTACTCGCCGTGTAAGGGAGAGATCGAAGCACATGGTTACTCGCCGTGTAAGGGAGAGATGGAAGCACATGGTTACTCACCGTGTAAGGGAGAGATGGAAGCACATGGTTACTCGCCGTGTAAGGGAGAGATCGAAGCACATGGTTACTCGCCGTGTAAGGGAGAGATGGAAGCACATGGTTACTCGCCGTGTAAGGGAGAGATCGAAGCACATGGTTACTCGCCGTGTAAGGGAGAGATGGAAGCACATGGTTACTCACCGTGTAAGGGAGAGATCGAAGCACATGGTTACTCGCCGTGTAAGGGAGAGATCGAAGCACATGGTTACTCGCCGTGTAAGGGAGAGATGGAAGCACATGGTTACTCACCGTGTAAGGAGAGATGGAAGCACATGGTTACTCGCCGTAAGGGAGATGGAAGCACATGGTTACTCGTAGGAGAGATGGAAGCACATGGTTACTCACCGTGTAAGGGAGAGATGGAAGCACATGGTTACTCGCCGTGTAAGGGAGAGATGGAAGCACATGGTTACTCGCCGAAGTGCAGTGATGATGGTCTTAACAAATCAATCAAGGAATTTTCCAAAAATATGTTTTATTTATTTGGATGAAAATAAAAAAAGATGCAGTGATGCAAATATTTAGATTTGTTCTGCATTACCACATCCAATGCTGATTTTGTGATCTCACACCATTAACTGCAACTGTTGTCAATGGAAACATTGATGTAGTATCTTAATGGTGAATATCTGCTGTAATGTCATCAAACAATTGTGTAATAGCATGGCTTGTTGTGTTTCACTAACATAAATGTGTGCATTCAGGATGTATCAAGAGCAGAACTTTGACACAGAGATGTTGTTGCGTTTTAAAAAAAAACATTAGAAAGAATGGATCATTTATTGCCACATCCTAACATTGAGCACATTGATATTACTTTTCTTCCAATTGTTTCAAATCACTACACCCAAGTTGAGCATCATTGTCTCAACAAAAAATCATTTGTCAATAAATATAAACATGTGAATTTTTACAGCACTATTTAGTTTACATTTTATAGCCAACATTTTTACAGCACTATTTTAGAAGTTTACATTATTACACATTAAATTATCTATTACACATTACATTATCTGTTACACATTTGTATATCACTATAATGAATCTACCTATAAGCATAGAGAGAGCCAAGTAGTGTTATCTACCCATAATGATTTCTTGTCTCTACAGTTCTCATTCAGAAAGATATTGACAAGTTTTGATTTTTACCCAGTATATATTATATCTTAATTTTGTCCCTATTTCTGAATATGTGAAGAAATGTCTGTTGTTTATGAATATGGTACATGCTTTTAGTTTAGTCGTTGGATCATCATCACTGCCCATCGAAGCAATTAGTCCATAAGTGCTTCGATCTCCTCCTCAGTATGTCTCTCAGCGTGTGGCGACTAACAACACCAGTTCTTTGTTGGTTTACTATTAGTCTTTGGATACCAGTATAGTGCTCTTGCCTAGCTACACCACATTTGACTTTGAAATCTTGCAGTCAGGTTAGGGTTGTAAACTCACCAATATTACTTGAGTCATTTACATGACCTCTCTTCCATAGGGAATTTAGAATATCAGAATGATCCATTGCTCACCCACTTTTTTTTTAACAGCAGCCATATCTTCAAGCCTATCAGCGCTTTTCTTTCCCCTTACACCTGCATGCCCTGGTACCAAAGATAAAACTGATTTTTGTCAGCCTACACCTCCTCAGCTGGTATATGTATTAAATGTTGACTTATTAACAGTGTGTACAGGCATGAATAATTTGTTGCACAAATTGTGCTGTTCTAGATAGACATTCTAATTCTAATCCACACTCTAATTCTAATCCATGATTATTAACATGCCAGACAAGCCAGTGTGTATAGTAGTTGAGAATTCAAGTGACATGTATGGTGTTTTAACATGTTTGAACTAATGCATGTGTTGCATGGTTTTGCCGTGCGTGTGTTTGCAGGTGAGCTTGGACAGTGTCTTTTCCAGAAAGAAATTTTGAAGCAGGAGATTGAGCAGACCATGGTGGAACTCTCGAGTATCTAGTAAATATGCCAGGTGGAACTTTAGTCATATTTCTCTCACAATGAACAGTTTATAGTGTTCTTTATTAAGATTTCAGTTGGTAATACCTAGTTTAACACTTTCGCTGCCACGCATATTTCAACAAAGTCTGGCCAAGTGCCACTCTATTTTTCGGTATGACAATTCAGAGTTTTCAGAGTGACAATTTCAAAAATCGTAAAAAATAAACTAATAAACTTAGGACTTTTGAACTATGGAATAGTGTTCATATATTAATGAGCTACTAACCTGTCTATATGTGGAATCTATTCTTTATAATCCACAAGCTATTGTAGTAACTGATATCCCAATACCTATCCACAGTACGATATTCCGTCGTTTTCGCGTTGGGTGTCCGTCATCTACTCTTGTACCCCTGGAAATGTCTGCTATTGATATATAAACATCGTCACGTGAATCACAGTTCAAATTCATATCACATTCAGAGTTCGTTTTAACACTATCACTGGCTAAAAAGTCCGAAAAGAGTCATTTTGGACATCACTATTCATCAGCTACGACGTCCATTTTGAAAATTTTTGTTTACTTACGAAAAATCGCAAAAATAGGACTTATACCGACGCTTCAGCGTATGTTAGATCCGCCATTTTGGAGAGCCGCCGGAACAATACGGAAGTAGTACGCCACGGAACCCGTGGCAAGCGATACTCCCGCTTAAAAAACATCGCGACGGACATGCCCACCGACAAAAGTCGGCGGCGGCAGTGAAAGGGAGTTGGTACTTCGCCGAATTTTGTCGTCGGTGGCAGCGAAAGTATTAAAGGAAGAAATGATGTATGTCAATATTTATTTAGTGTAAAGGAAGAAATGGTGAATGTCAAACTTATATATTTACTTAGTGTAAAGGAAGAAATGATAAATGTCAAACGTATATATTTATTTAGTGTAAAGGAAAAAATGAATGTAAAATTTTTATATTTACTTAGTGTAAAGGAAGAAATGATAATGTCAAACTTATATATTTACTTAGTGTAAAGGAAGAAATGATGAATGTCAAACTTATATATTTACTTAGTGTAAAGGAAGAAATGATGAATGTCAAACATCCGAATGTTATATTTTTAACTTAAAATTGTAAATAATTTAATATTTGACATATGAAACTGCCTTGAGTGTATGAATAGTGCACAAAGTACACATTGAAATACCAGTGACTAATATCTCCTTTATATCTGTTCAACAGACGAGGTGCTGTCAGAGAAAGAGAGATTCAAGAAAATTTCTGACGAACTGGATAGTACATTTGCCGAGCTGGCTGGCTACTGAGCCTACTTTGATAACACTTGACACAGGGGCTTCCTCGTCATTTCACTCATATTACATTGAACTGGTTACTTGTATTGGTTTAGGCTCTGTCTGCTGCCAGATTTCTAAACCATCTTGTCCACTTTCTTAATAACTTGCTAGAAACTTCTTTCTATCCATTTATTTTCAGTTAACTTAGTATAATGACTTTATAAAAACTATTTTCTCAAATTTTTAACAATGTCAAATTTGTGGTTAACCCAAATGCTATCAGAAAAGAACCAGCAGATTGTACAAAGTTATTTCTTGCTTGCAATTTCATATTTGTACAGAGTATAATGTTGCTCCAAGTTTCAACTCTCTCGAAGCATGGTATTTAGGCATCTACATGGAAGCCTATGCTCAGATTACTGAATATTTGTAGTGTTCAGCACCAGAATATAACATTGTCACTATAACATCAAAATATTTTCGATAATGCTCTCATTTCATGCCATATTCAATAGATACTCTGAGCTTAGGCCCTCACTACCATGCTTTAATTGAGTCGCAGTGTGTGATATCACATGGAATTGTACCCTTTTATTTTTATAAATTTTAAATGTTGATTTTTTAGACCATGACTGCCTGGACAAAACATGCTGTGAGACAAATACATACAGAAAGCCATAGTCTTTTTAAAAATGTGGCCATCTCGAAAACATTTGATGATGCTTTCGGGAATTCTACGTTTTTAATATTGAGAGTGTTGTAAATTCCGGCCAACATCACCCATACCAGCCTACCATCACATATAGCATCCTTCTACAACACCATCTGTATGTTGGGAACAGTCAGCCACAGGATGATAATGTAGATACCCAACAAAACTGATCTAACACCAGAGACAGAAACTGAACTTGACATATTATCAATAAAAAAAAAACTTGATTTCATTTCTGTCAATTATTCTAGGCTTTCTTCTGTGGTGGCTAAAACAATATCCATGCTGTGTTTACTGTGCTTAATTATTTAAAAAAAAAAATAAACAAGTTTACAATCTCATATATCATTTATTAACTTGCACATTGATACTTTTTATAATTTGAACGAACGAATGTTTTAATGGTTATTTGTTACTGTGCTAAATATGAATGTAGCTGTTTGTTATGTTGCTAAATATGAATGTAGTAATAGCTGTTTGTTACAGTGCAAAATATGAACTTAGCTGTTTGTTACGGTGCTAAATATGAATGTAGTAATAGATGTTTGTTAATGTGCTAAATATAAATGTAGCTGTTTGTTATGGTGCTAAATATGAATGTAGCTGTTTGTTACAGCGCTAAATATGAACTTAGTAAGCTGTTACGGTGCTAAATCTGAACATAGTAATAGCTGTTTGTTACTGTTCTAAATCTGAATGTAGTAGTAGCTGTTTGCTACTGTTCTAAATCTGAATGTAGTAATAGCTGTTTGTTATGTTACTGTGCTAAATATGAACTTAGTAAGCTGTTTGTTACGGTGCTAAATATGAATGTAGTAATAGCTGTTCTAAAAAAATGAATGCAGTCTATTGTTTTTGTCAATGTGCTAAAATATGAACGTAGTAATAGTTCTATTATGTTACTGTTGTAAATAAGAGCAGTCATAGCTCTGCATGCTTCTCATCAACTGCATGACATTTAGGATCTTACTAATAAAAGCTTTTTCAATACCATATTTACTGATAGTTTCTATATTGTAAGTTCTGTCATACTTATAAAAAAACACACAAATCTGTTTTGTTGTCTGTATGTCTGCTGGAGTTCAATATCCCGTCTCTATTTGAACGTAATTTGTAAAGTTGTAGCTATAACGCTAAGGATTTCTTTTGCTGTGAACGTTTCATATCGACCACTTGTTAAACCACTCTTTGTGTGATCTGAGCCTAAGAGCAATTGTTCGCTGTGCCAGCTATGCGCAATACAAGTAGGCCAGCACATTCGATTTCTGCAACACATTTTAGTTACTAGGGTAGCTTCCATAGGGCCCTTACCCTAGTTGCCTCTTACGACATGCCTTGTAGGTCGCAGTGTTACTATTCTTTGCTCCCCTTGCGAGCCCTGGCAACACACACATGGTAAGGCATGAACTTGATCCAGCCAAAATTGGGCACCAGAGAAAGACTGGGAAGTAAAGGCTAGATGTGACCTGGGTGGTCCATTGTGTGCTGTTGATCAAAGAAAAATAATAGGACTAACATCATATACCCATTTCCCAATATACCTCATGGTATGAAAACTGGTTGTCCACTTTTGAGTTATCTCAACTGTACTCATTCAACATCTATAAGTATCTTTAACTCAGTTTGAAAGTGGAGTTGGGAATTGTGCATGTTGTAATATCCTATCACCTTTCACTTCTCCCTGCATTTGTATAGGTTTGCTAGTAGTTTATCTGGTGTGCTTCTGAGTTGTTAACTTCTATTAATGTGTGTACAGACATTCAAAAGAATATACAGTAACTTCATACAAACAAAAAATACCATAAGGTTCAAGTGATTTAGTTTTATTATAATTATAAACATGAATTAATGATCAAGGAGAGAATGTATAAAATATGTCGCAGATATCACAAAATTACAAGAGCACAAATAACATTAAATATTCGAATTCTGGTTACATTAATGTCGAAATAAGCAAACATGTTCAATCACGCGCATCTGCTGTAATGATATGAAAATTGTGGCATATCCCATACAGAACTTAGCCACCAATTACAGTGAACAAGTCTTTTATAGGCACCGCTTATATGTTCAGTAGTTTGCCATTGTTTTCTGAATGGAGAGGCTTATTTTTATCTTTCGTAAAAATCCATGGGAACTAATTTGCTTCAAACTGCCCGTCACAAGTTTTAACCAGGTACTATTGGGTTATGATCAAGCTCACTATCGCTTAAGCTACAAATGCCCTCCCGATGTTAAGACTTGCTTAAAAATAATAGTAACCTACAAAAAAAAGTGCACAGGATTAGTGTGTCTTATATATAAATTGCCTAAAGTAGCAATCACAAAATGAAATGTGAACCAACATAATCCACAGAATTTATAAACACAATATTGTATCCTTAAAACTGAAAATAAATCACATTGAAACATAATGTCAATTATATTATAACACAGAACATGCATGTGACCCAAGCGTCTTATCTCAACCAGACAAAGGTAAAAGCATACATATCGACATCAACTGCTAGATTGCAAGAGCTCGGATTGAAGTTTCCAGAAAAGAACAGGTATATGAGTAATCAATCAACATCGAACTGGTACTGTTAGTTGCTGTTGGGAGATATTGTGAAGATCGGAGCACATATGGACATATCTGGAGTGCAATAAAGATATTTGAAACTGAACGGTATAACTGAGTAGGATTAATTTGTGTTGGGCGCAAACACCCACAAACTTTTCTAAACAAGACACTAAACTAGGTTACAAAAATTGGGAAACAATGTTGACTTATTTCCTCAAACAAAACAAACAATGATTCACTTTCTACCACTGACTTAGCATACAAATTGGATGTGATATTTTGTGACAGTTCTTGATTTGTCTAAGTAATGATAGTTTATAAACACTGTTTTCTGCGTGTCTCACAATATGCAAAACTAATATGAATCTGTATTTCCAAGATGGTGGCGGGCAGATGTGAATTGCTATTGCTGCTCCGAAACGTCTTAATGTTGTGTTTTTCTTCAATTAGGATGGACAGTTTTGTCCAACTATATAAGTGTGCATTTCTATTTGGGATGTACTCTGTGATGCACACATGATTTTTACAAGGGGGCGACGACTAGGGCTGGACGGATCACGGTAGTGAAAAATGCTGCAGAGACCGCTAACCTGTAAACATGGCGACTGATGCTGAGACTGACCTAGCAAGTAGACAGCGGGGAAGAAAATATGCTCAAAGAATAGGAAAAGCAAGAACTAGGAGCGAACATAAACAGACAAGACCTTGAGACAAAACAACTAAATTAAGCAACATCAACATATGTGGCATCGCAAATAAAACTAGTAGAGGAAATGAAGAAAAGAAAAATAACTATAATGGGAGTAGCAGACACTCGAACTAAAGGAACAGGATGTCAACAGATTCACAATAATTACGTATATTTCTATTCAGGAGTGAACAAACAAGAAAGAGCAAAACATGGAGTAGGATTCATAATAGATCCAAGAAATAGCACCAAACCTAGACATTGACATTAAATGACAAGAAAACTAGTCACAACAGAGATGAAGTGTTTACTCAGAATGCTGGGAGTAACAAGAAGAGACCGCTTTAGAAATGAAGATATCAGGAAAAAGTGGGTACACCATCAGTACTGAACTTTATCAAGAAGCAACAAATTAAATAGTTCAGCCACATAAGAGCAATGTTGCTCCGATAGAGTGGATACAAAGCAAAATGCTGGCCACGCAGACGGTGGACCTCAGAGATAACAGAGGCGACGAAAGACTTTATGAAGCACACACACAAAAGCCTGTGCTAGAATACTCTTCTTACCCTGAAGCTGTGAGGCAAATCAGAATTGGAGAAGCATGAACAAAGTTGGTTCATCAGTCTAGGCCGGGATCGTGAGAATTGGAGATGAGAAAGAAAGACAAGGTGCATAGAGAGGCTCGCTCCAGGTGTATCCTTTTTTCGACCAGACGTTGAAAGGCAAAACAGGATTAGAGGATAGATAGAATTGGACAAGTCCCACAAGTTAAGTACACTACAACTTAGTTGACAGCAAAACTGTAAGACAATCATGAAAAAAATGATAAGTGGTACTGATAACACTCACAGGTTGGTTACTACGGGCACCTGTTCACTGACCTAATGCCATATTGTCGCCGGGATGTCTGGATTTTTAGCCTACTCAGGTATGAACCAGAAATGGTTGCCACATCAATCTGGGACCTAAGTTATTTACTATGATCTTCTCCAATACTGGGCTCTCCGTACTCATCCTCTGCAATGCTTCACAGCATGGCCAAAAAAAATATATTTTAATGCTGAAATACAATTGGTTATACGGAAAACCATCACGGTTGACTCATGCCCATGAAAACATCATCTCCATTAGCATTACACAAGCAGAAACCTGTTTTAGAATGTGACATGATAGCTAGATATACAGCAGCTAAACCACATTTTTGTCAGATAAATCAATTTCAAAACAAGACAGGTAAAAAAATAAAATCCTAAAATTCACAGAACAGAAAGTATTAATGAACTACACCTAACAAAAATAGCAGTCATACAAGCTGATAAATTTAAGAAACTCAAAGACTAGGTGGGTTTGCAGTAAAATGAGTTTGCTGTCATAGGCAGAAATGGGCAAAAAATAGTTATTTTATGAGCAGCAAAAACAGTTCTGGGTATGAGATATGCACTGGTCAAGTTTCCTGGATGCTTGGACATTCTGAGCATCAAACCATATCTGGGCCCTCTGCAATGGCAATGTACAAGCAATGATACATCAGTCAATGATTTCAGAGCCACACATTTCCTTCCAGCTCAATACCATGTCCTTTTCGAGCTGCTTTTAGATTAAAGACAAACACAGAAATCCAACAATATATTGCTGTACCATAAATATTTCTTTTTATGACTTGTCGCAGACCATATGGTAACAAAAAGGGCCAACATTCCCTTATATAATCTAAAAGCGCTGCAGACATGGGCTGAGAGTCTTGGCTTAGAGAGGTTTTACTCTCACCACCAAGGTAAAAACTCAAATTCCAGCATAATCTCAAAGTTTTGTTGACCAAGCTAACATAGCATAGTGTGACTGATTCAACATCATAGCACTCCAGGCTTAGCTATAGGCGCCAGTTTTTCTAGCTGATGTCAAATGGTATGCATACTGATGGTTCCTGGAACTTGCTGGTTAAACGCATCAATTTTAGTGTCTTCAACTTCAGAGAAACAGAAGGCTAGCCACAAAACAGAAGGAACCCATGAACCTTTTCTACCTTTGTTATCAACAGGGTGCCTGACGAGCCGCGTAAATTAGGAAAAGCCTGGCTGGTAGTCCAGTTTATTCTCCATTTAAACTGCCATAATTGATGTAGTGTGACTTGTCGCCTACCAACTTGGGTTATGAAATCTATAACTTGTCATTTGCTTCAGTGGCCAATTCTTTGAAATCATTAGTGGCTATGTATCAGACTTTTCTGTCACAAAGACTTCTTGATTGTGTCTTTCAAACTATCTGACATTATTTTCTAGAACCTCTTTGCCAATCTTGTTTTTTCCAACAGCAGGATGGTTGCCCTAGAAGTCTTCTGTTACAATATACATAATGGGTTTTCATGATCATTATGATGTGTCAATAACAAATGAAGAGCTTTTCAAATGAACAAATTGTGTGTCATTGGAGACTATTATTAGAAGACGGAGGTGGACTGGTCATGTATAACTTATGCAAGTAGGGATATTGGCTAGAACAGCGGATGGGAAAAAGAAGGTCTGAACATCCAAAAGAAACATGAAGAACTGTTGAAAGATTGTAGCCTGACATGGGAAACAATTGGTAGAAAGGCATTAATGGAAATCTTATGTGGAAGCCTTATAGGTCAGTTGGGACACAAAGGATATAGATAAATGATGTGTCCAGAAAATTTCTTTGTTCCCTGAACATGAGAGATAAAACCCAGTTATCTAAAATTGGTTATTGGTTACTAAACTGACATCATTGCACTCGGGCAGACCCATAGGTGCTCAGACTTCCCCAACAGATATCGAAGAGTATGCATACTGATGGTTCCCGTGGCTCGCTGATTAAACACACCTCTCATTCTGCCTTTCAGTTATCCAGTTCGACCTGCACAACGGGTAACTTCAAACTGCTTAAATCGCTTGATCGATTTAAAATACAGAGTTATCTAAAATACAGAGTTGGTCTACACAGACATACACATTATAGGTTTGCCATACCTAATCATGAATTGTTACAAAATCCCAATGTAATTCCACACCCCCATATACAGAATCATATGTATCAAATAAGACATAGATCATAATTTTTGTCAAATATATCTCTGCCCAGATAGAACTTATTTTAAAATGGAACCTGAATACTAGCATCAGTACTGAGAACATAAGCTAAGAGTGGTTGAAGCTTGTAGACCCCTAGGCTGTCCAGAACCCATTCTCTTATAACAGTTAGCAATCCCATATGTTTGTAGAGTCCTGTGGAAATTATATGAAATGTAAACATAAACAACGAAAGCATCTGATAAGTAATGAGCAACATTGATAAAGACTAGGAAGGTTTGAAAATGACAACATACTGAAGCATATAAATCGCATATTCACATGTGAACAGTGTAATAAACGCACCTAAGTGATTGTAATATGGTATAACCAGATGGTTATACAAACTTATATGATGAATTACTTCTCTGTTGACTGTGAAAAGAGCATTTGTGATCTGCAAGTTTTGGTTCAGCCATTCACTCCAGCATTTCTGAAACTGGTACCTTCTCTTCAATTTGACTCTTGAAGCTGAAAGATGTCGCTACATGAGGTGAGTAGGGTCGGATCTGAATCTGCATTTACATGTATAACTTTGATGTATTTAAACAACAGGATAAGTGCCTGTATCAAAGGTCTGTAATTTCTTCATGTGATCAATCTGCCAATATTCATTTGTCGTATATTGATGTTTATTTGCTCTGATTCTGACTGACCGCTTTCTTATCCTTTTGGTATGATTTCCAAGTGTCATGTCTTGACCATGTGAAGATGAAAGAGTAAGAGACCTGAGATGCCAAAGATGAAGAATACAGGTAAGATTCACACGGAATGGGATAATCAGCATTCAACAGTCCTGCTTCAATAACTATAGAGTAATCCTGAAAGGTGTGCATGAAGCTGGTGCCTTTGAATAATTCCATAATCAAGGCTGATCTACCTGTGAATCTTTGAGAACATACCATCAGTGCAGTGCAGCTCCGGTTCTTGGGAATAACATTTGATCATAGTCTTATTTTCAAACACATGTTAAACAGACGTAACAAAGTTGCAAGCGGAGGTCTTGCCTCCAAAGGGTTATGAAAGTCGACACCTTGAGCAGAGACTCTTGTCCTTTTGTTCGATCAACGGGTTATTTCCAGGGTGATTACGACTCGCATTCTCACGATAGCAAGATTACAATGTGAGCGACGAACATGTTCAGAATGAAGGCTGTGTTATACGATGGCTCATGCATTTAGGCATTTCCATTCGTGTCTGTCTCCAGTCCAGCCATCCCAAAGTTCATTTGCTCACCAGTCCATAGAAGTTGATTACTAGTCTCTCTCACACGAAGACACACTGTCTGGCATGTCCAAACTTACCTAATTCTCAACTTGTTCAGTGTCAGAACTTGCCCATGTCATACAAGATAGCTGCCGCTTGATGATAGTTCTGTCCATACTTGCGCTGGAGAGGGCATTTGCAAACGTCACACACTCGGTACCTGCACCCAGCATGTCCAGGTGTTACAGCCAAGTCATTTTCTTGAGATGTGATTCAATGATGTCAATCATGCCTCCAAGATACCCAGATTCAATCATTTGAAGCATATTCATCGAGTCTGATATGATAATCATATGGGTTACCTGTTGCCAGACCATGACAGCCCTAAAGGCAACAGACCCACAGATCCGATGCCGTTGCTCAAAGCGCCCATTCTCATGAAGGGGCCCAATGTGTGGGTTGCTTAGTGCAAATGAAGTATGCGATATTCTTGGCTGTACTAGAGATACCCCATTGAAAATGAGTATATGTTGGCCTTCTGTCACTCGCTTTGTAACAAGGCAAGCGTAGTTCGGATAGAAATCCACTGCACAAGAACACAATGATGTAAAGGCACGAGAATGCTGGTATATTGTGGATGACAGGCTGAGAATTGGCCAGGTGACCATGGCTGCCCTTACAAAAGGGATCCCACGGATGGTAGCATGACCAACTATCTCACGTATAATTACTTGGAGTGGGCCACATGAAGGCTGATCCGCAGTTAAGCAGCTGATAGAACAATGGAAGGGATATGATGTTTAAAACCTGATCGTGTATCATCCGCTGAAGGTCAGACTGGGGTTTCTGGCTATCATGGTAGGTATTGCAGAGCCGAAGTGGAGCTACGGGACAACACTCAGAGAGGATGGACGCTGAGATTGCTGCCCTCCATTGACTCTCTGAGACTTCATTTACTGAGGCAGTTGTATCTGACTCTCAGTCGATGCTTCACAAGATCCAGAAGGGCAGGTTTTGGTATGAGTAGATGTCGTCTATTGAAGTTTCGACCTCCAGAGGCTTACGTGGATATACTGTTCTGGGCATGCGGCGTTTGCGGTAATGAGAGAGCGGACAGGCTTGCATCAACAGCTTCGATTGTTGGGGAGTTGAAGATGGATAAGGGGAATGTTCTTCACGACTCTGGTGGATGAGGACACTACAATAGATGTTGAATCGATCCAGCGATTTAGGCAGTTTGAAGTTACCCGGTGTACAAGTAGAACTGGATGCCTTAGGGGCAGAGTTAGGAGTGCGTTTAATCAATGAGCATGGGAACTGTCAGTATGAATACTCTCGATATCTGTTGGGGGAAACTGAGCACCTATGGGTCTGCCAGGAGTGCAATGACATCAGTTTAGTAACCAATAACCAATAGAGATAACCCCCTGTGGTTTGCACACTTTCCGTTATCATTCTTCTTGAGTACAGGCACAATAGTAGCAGTCTCCCCAGTATCTTGTATTCTTTGTTTGATAAAGGCCTCGTTGGTGGAGATGTAGATTTATCATTTGTACTTTATAAAACCACCTATCTGGGTGTGGGTTTCCACCTTGGCTTGAAAAACAAATGAGGGAGTGTGCAATTTCATTGTCGCCCACCATACGCTCAGTCTCTAACACCAGCCTCTCCGCTTCTTCACACAAAGCGGGTCAGATTCCCAGTGGTAAGTGACAAGGTAGCGTTTATGTGTCCGCTATTAGACTAGTGCGGTCTTCCGTAGCTTGCAGCGCATAGTCGTAATGTGAGGCAGTCAGTCTGAAATTTAAAAAACTTGACAGTGATCTCGTTAAAAGGCCTAGCTCTCACAACGAATCTGCAGGTAGAAATCTAGTGTTGTATTTTGCTTTCCACGGTGGGAAGTGAGCGCTAGATCATTTCACTTAACTTTCACAGGGACCCGCTCTGGACAGAGCGCCTTCTCCTTACCCCGAGCTATGTTGGTGTAGTCATGTCGATGATAGCTATCTGGTTGATCTTGCCAGTAGTCATAAGCTTGTCTCAAAGATTAAGCCATACATGTCTAAGTTCACACTGTCTCACTGTGAAACCACGAATGACTCATTAAATCAGTCGGGAATGACCTCACAATCAGAACGGTCACATAGTGTAGACATACTCTTAAGCGAAGATCGTCAGCGAGACAGACTCAAAACATTTGCTGTAAGCCAAAATTCAGATGTCTATCCTACACATGTATGGTACCATACACTTGTAAGGGCCTAAAATACGAGGTGCAACATAGTCATTCTTGGCAAAGATCAATTATACATCACAATAAGAATGATCAAATTGGTTGTAAAGAACACAAACAAACAATAAAACTACCTTAGTATATGTTTTGATATTATATTAAATACATAATTTGCTGTTCAAAAGATCTTACCTCTAAACATATCCAGCTCTGCTGTTGTTGGAGCAGCATCTGAATCTGAACAGTATACAATCAGTTTATACCTGGCCACCTTAGATATTAAACTGATCGGATCATCTACAACGATGGCGCCACAGGCAGTCAGCAGATCATGTAGACTTTCTGCAATAGAGAGATAGAAGCACATTTTATGTATTACATTGAGACATGATTAAGAATATTTCAAGTTATCAGTTTTAAGAGCAGACAAACAATGAGCAGGGTTGTGAATACCACTCGCTGACCAGAATGAGAGAGATGGGTGTCAATACTGGTAAAGCCCGAAAAGAACGATATAACAAATATGCAGAAAAGGTTGATTAATCAACATCGAACTGGCGTGTTGGGCCGCTGGGCACTGACGGATTTGCTGAGGCGAAGATCAGAGCACCTATGGACATGTCCAGAATGCTATGATGATAGTCCTAATATAACTGATAAACAAAGAAGAGGAAAGTAATCTAATAAAAGATAATTAATAAACAAAATAAATTAAACACTTGAAAGAGTGCAACAAAGATGTCTGACAAGATTTTCTGAACAAACTGGGGATTTCTCTAGTGTGAAGGTAACCAAAATCATAAATATAATTTGAAAATCTTGAAGCATAATCTAATGGTATGACTATCTAGACAGATAACACAGCATGATGATGATAGAAAAATAAAGGAAAATATGAGATATTTTTAACATGATATTCCTACGGCAACTTCCAAATAAAAAATCTACCATTAACAATTTAGTTATCTAGTGTTATGTGAAGTAGATGTGTGAAACTGTGGTTTGCAGACTCCACAACTATGTCTGCTAGATTATGTTGCATCTTTCTGCCCAATGCTTTCAGCTGACTTTTGGGTTGAGATTTGTTTCATTAGTACATGTCCATTCAATGAATATTTACAAGGTAGCGCATGTTTGAATTTGAAGTTTCTATTCTTGTAGATAGTCTGTCATACATGGTTAATGAGCTCTATTTGCACTGGGTTTGAAATCTTGAGTTTCTACTCATCTAGTATAATTCTATCTATATCCTCTTTGTATCCCATTTGCCACAGAAAGTGTCCACAAGAGATTTCTACTGTTGTCAATCTGTTGCTTTCTCCAATCATTTGTGGATGTCAATCTCAAACAGATGACCTGCAGAGGTGAACAATTATGCATGTGTGTGTTAGGTCACAAGAGCTGTTTCTAACCTCTGCATTTGGGTAGTCACCTTCACTATGCAAGTCAGTCCCGTTAGATTTAGACCTTGCAGTCAAAGTTTTTCAGTATTCATCACTAAGAGGTGGGGTTAACTTGTGTGTTTTACGGGTCATAAGCAGTCTATTAATTTTCACCTTTCTCCGTACTAAAAAGACTAGCCAACTTCAACTGTACTGGATACAGAGCCTAGCGCAGAACACATCTCGTAGACCATTGCATTATTTCAGGTCTAGGTCCGCATGCCCAGCGTGTTTGTGGCGCGTTGGAATGCGGGTGATTAGCCCTCTGTGATTGCGGGTTCAATTCCGTGGGCTGGCAGAAAAGCCACAGGTTCCCAGATTCACGGCGTTCGTGGCACCGAACCGAAGGGTTACGATGTCCATGGCACTGAGCCGAAGAGCTGAATGCTCAAGTGCTTCTGGATCAGGAAAAAAAAAGCATTTGTTCTTACAAATTGTATCCATTATATCAACACTTATTTTCCACACAAAAATTAATTTTTATAACAGGAGTACACATTTACCTTTAGGCATCTCACTACTGTCTCCAACACAAGCAAAACAAAATTCTGCAAAAATGCGCTCCTTACTAAGTCTGGAACGTTTGACACCATGTGTAGATTCTCCTCCAGATGTATCTCCCAAAATTTCATAGTCTTCCTGAATTCATTTGGAATAATAACACAACAATAAAGCTGCTCCAATGTCAAATTCTGTAAATGATTGTATGTAAATACTTCAAACATAAACTCTGATTACAACATAATCCTTGTTATCTTTAGAGTGCAACATCATCACTCTAATGACTTGACTGACTATGCCAGTGGTTGATTATAAAACAGCACAGAAATGATTAGACATTAAACACATTCCATAAATAACAAAACACAATGTTTCTAGCCAAAATAAACTTTCATTCATAAATGAACAAAATTTACACGTTGAAACCTGCATACCTTTGCATATCATGCTCCCAGGAAAGAGAGAGAGAGAGAGAGAGAGAGAGAGAGAGAGAGAGAGAGAGAGAGAGAGAGAGAAAGAGAATAAAGACATACTGGCTTGAAGAAAAAAAGATACAATCTGGTACGAGGCTGCCATCAGAACCTGATAAACACTACAGACTTAATCCTGACGACCTGGACGCATATGTGACTTAGTATGCTGCTCGTATTCATATCACGATCGCGAGAGAGTATTCATATCAAATGTCTCTACTTCAAAGGTACAGATTAACAAAACATACAAAATTACCTCTGGTAATAACGATCCTTTTTGAATGGAACATGCTACCCATGAAAATGCTACAACCCAACACTTATGGGCAACCCCTTGGAAAAACTTGAGGGTTCTGTCACAGACACGATCATAGCCAAGTGCTGAAAACAATAATAATATTCATTAAAAGACAAATCAGAAGAAAATACATGTACTAATGGACAACGGAAACTATGGACCAGACAAGTAATGCATATTGTCAGCTCCACAGGAAAAGACAAAGCTGTAAATCTTAAGCTCTGTACAGGCCACAACAGACTGAGATACCACCTTTTCAACCAGCTAAAGAAAGGAATGTCTGATGGGTGTGACTTGACACTTAAAAAATGTCTTCCAAATATTTTTCAGAGACATTCAATGTTAGAGGAGCAAAATAGATCGATTAGGTCATCACAAGTCACCTGACTGTTGTCAGGTTTAGCATGGAGCTGGCTACACCATCTAGTAAACATCTTCTTCTTCGAACACTCCATATCAACACCTTGTTAAACCGTTCTTTGTATTTGATCTGAGCCTACGAGCGATTGCACGTTGTACCAGTTATGCGCCTACAAGTAGGCCAACACATCCGATTTCTATAATGCTTTTTATTTACTAGGGTAGCTTCCCTAGACCCCTACCGTAGTCGCCTCTTATGACATGTCTTGTAGGTGCAGTGTTACTATTCTTTGCTCCCCTTGTGCAACACACTGCAATCCAGTCAACACATTTTTAGTGACAAAATCCAACTAACCATGAACGCTCATGGGTTACTTGAGGGCCCCAAATGGGTTCTAAATGGCAAAGAAAAGGTCATCACAAAGTGTCATTGTACATCACAAAGTGTCATTGTACATCACAAAGTGTCATTGTACATCACAAAGTGTCATAGTAGGACACAATATTTGAATAATCACACGTTCTGAAACCGAACACTATTTTCTTCAATATATTCAAGTTACGAAAGCAGACAGAAAAAAAAGCATTAAATAAAGGTAACAAGATTTGTAAAAATATGTGAGGCAAAATGCATGCAATTTTGATGTTTTAGATACAACTATATGTTTACAGTGGTCTTGAGAGTTTGATATTGGAAAGGTATAACAAAATATATAAAATAAAACCTTGAAGTTCTTTTTGTTTTTGTTGAGAAACATAAGAAACATTTGAAAATAAATCACGGCTAAATCAAGACACAGTAAATCAAGTATAGTAAAATAGCGTAATATTTTAAGAATGACAAAATTTGAGGAAGAAATTGATCCCAAAAGATCAAACCAATGACAAACTTCCTTGGTTATTAGAAATGAATCGTATGATGTCTGTAAAAATAAAGTAGATTTTTAGAGGGTCTCTGTGGCATAAAGGTTAGATTCTCTTCTTCTTAGAGCTCTTGCTCCAAAGTTTCTCAGGTTGCTCCTTGTTGAGCAATTGGGATATTTTTCCAGAGATACTTGATCTCAGTGTAGGTGAGATTGACTTTCTAGTCCTATCAGAGACGGACGATAAAACGGAGGTCTCGTGTCAAGCTGAGCACATAAAAGAATCTGTGGCAGTTCAAAATCAAAAAGAGCAGGCTGGACTGCCGCAGCCCGGGCAAAATTCATTAGAAAGATTTATTATATAAAACTCCTACAAATTATTTTCTTGACTATCTTCTTGACTTTCCAATTTTCTCAGTCCTGGTACATAGCCATGAATGTCTTTTTCAAGCCTCCATAATATTTTATATGACCAAATATGGGCTACAATGTGTGTTTTGCACATGACACTGCATCTAGCAGAGTTGGGGTTGGCTAGTCTCTCTTAGGAAGGATGAAAAGCGAAAATTGGTAGACTACTGATGATCTGTAGAACACACGAGCCAACCCAATCTCCAAATGGTGTAGACCGGGAAACTTTTACAGCGAGGTCCAAGGATATAGCCGACCATCGCAAGCGATGATGACAACAATCTCAGACATGTACTGTTGCACCTCTCTGGTGTGTGCGGAGGTGACTGTAGAGTCCAATCCTAGAACAAAATCCCCGACCACAGGTGGGGCATACATGATCAAGGTTAGACATGTGCGTGTTGTGTGCTCTGTCTTTTCGCGCTGCTCGTTTCTCTGTGACTCAACAATACGATGATTCTCAGCTATTCGGGTTCCTCTTTGTTGTTACAGCGCCACATTTGGCGACCTTGCAAGGATTCCCAGCACGTATTGTCTATATCGAAGCATTTCAGAGACACTTTAAGAGTGTCTTTAAAGCGTTTTCTGTCCACCAGCTAACGTCTGCCCCCTTCAAGCTCGCCATACATCAACTGTTTTGGTATCGTTTATCAGGCATTCGAGCAACGTGACCGACCCATCTCAGTTGGGCCTTCTGCAACAGGGTGTTGACGCTTGGGATCTTTGCTCTTGTGAGGACTTCGCTGTCTGGAATTTTGTCCTGCCAGTTTATTTTTAGTATTCTGCGTAGACAGCTTGTGTGGAAATGGTTTAATTTTCTTCCGTGTCTGCTATACACTGTCCATGTCTCGCTTGCGTACAGCAGCGTGGTTAGCACTATGGCCTGGTAAACTTTCAGCTTTGTGACTATGCTTATCCCTTCCGTTCCCACACAGTGACACGTAACCTTCCGAACGCAGCACTGGCTTTGGATATCCTATTGTGGACCTCAGAATCTATGTTTGCCGATCTGGATAGGAGGCTGCCAAGATAAGCAAAGTTGTCCGTTGACTGGAGACGCTGGTGTTTAATGTTGATGACTGGATCGTAATACTGTTCTCTAGGGCGGGCTGGAACATGACCTCTGTTTTTTGGTGTTAATGGTGAGGCCAAACCTATCACAGGCCATTGAGAACTTGTCCATGTAAGTCTGCATTTCTTCCTCAGAGTTGGTAGCCAGGGCACAGTCATCAGCAAACAACAGGTTTGAGATAGTTGATTCTTTTACCTAAAAACAGAAGTCATGACAATAAGCAGGTTAACAGGTCAACTAAATATACACGTGAATAATGTCAAAATACAACAGACTCCAGAATTCAAATATCTCGGGAGTATATTCACAGCAGATGGAAAGATGGACAGAGAAATCGAGACTAGATGCCAGAAGGCAAATGCAGTGACATACCAACTGTCACCACTATTAAAACATCCAAGCATTAACATGGCAGTCAAACGACAACTGATAAACTGCATATTTATTCCAACTCTCTGCTATCAGTGCCAAACATGGCCCCTGACTAAGACACAAGAAAGAAAGATTACAACATGTGAAATGAGATGTCTACGAAAACTGTCAACGTTACAAGGCGAGATAGAGTGAGAAACGAGAATATCAGAAGCATCGTTGGTACTATACCATGCATACAGTACATCGAGAAGCAAAGATTCAAGTGGTTCAGCCATTTAATGAGAATGGAACCACATTTACTACCATCATGTGCCTATAATAATCGACACTCAGGGCGCAGAGCACGAGGCAGGCCAAGAACAAGATGGATAGATAAATCTCAGAGTCCCTGCGAAAGCATGGACTGACAACGTCAGCGCAACACACCTGGCACAAGATAGGAAACTAACTCTCCCACGGCGCTCACGCAAATGTGGTTAAGATAAGATAAGATAAGATTCTTTTACCTTGGTGGAGGATTTTAACCTCCGAAGATTGAATAGGTTACCGTCTGTCCTGTATCTAATCTTTACCCCATGTTGTCGCCTTCCCAAAAGACATCCGTGAGCATGGCAGCAAACATCATGCTGAAGAGTGTTGGGGCCAGTACACATCCCTGTTTGACGCCGTTGGTGACATGGAAGGCTTCCGACAGCTCTCCTTCGTCAAGTACACGTGCCATCATGCCCTCGTGAAACTGTTGAACGATCTTGATGAATTTCCTTGGGCATCCAAATTTTCCATGATCTTCCATAGACCCTCCCTGTTAACCGTGTTGAAAGCCTTTGTCAGATCGACAAAGACCATATAGAGGTTACGGTGCTGCTCTTGGCATTTCTCCTGTAGTTGGCGAGCAGCAAATATCATGTCTGCTGTTCCACGACCTGCTCTGAAGCCACATTGGTCCAAGGATAATGGGGTTCTGGCTCACCAAGGGTATGGACTTCCCTAGGCCAGTTTATTTTTGTTCGTTCATAACGTAGGAGGCAAACCTGATTAGAAAGCACGCAGAAAATGGATGTGCTGGTCTACATGCACCTAACTGGCACAACAAACTCACACTCTATGGCTGAAATCACATGTAGACCCCCATAAAAAGTGGTTGATACAGAGTGAATGAAAGAAGATATGATCAAAATGCTTCACTTTTCATTGTCCTACAAACAATGATATCCAGTTTGATTGCAGTCTTAGCTATGTAAGATTATTTACCTGGTTTCATGACAACATGAGTTACCTCTGTAGAAAACTTTGAGGAGAACTTCAAGCCATACTTTTCCACTAATTTTGAAGTCATCAACTGTAACAAGAAGATAAGAATAAAATCATGTCAAGATCAACAAGATAAGATAGAAGAAAGTGTCATCTGCAGAATTGGCAGCAAAAAATATTAGCAGTAGCGTAGCATTGGAAAATTTGTTACATTTGACATCTCTACTCATATGTGTTTAGTTCCAATCACTATACTAAAAGTTTCAGCTTCTTGTGGGAACTTACACAACAGAAAGTTATGATTCAAAATAATTTCACATAATATATTTTTAACTGGAGAGCCTTGATAACATAATGCAATAACTTCCTAAAATTGTGGTTCAGGTTAAATTTGACAGTGAGAGCAGTTTTTTTCAGATTGTAATGTCTCTCAGGTCTCAACTGGGTGCCAGAAAAGCACTAGGAAGTAAAGGAGGCCGGCGTAATGTAGACCACACAACCAATCATGTGCCGATTATCAATGAAAAATACGGGGTTTTTTGTCAATGAAGAATACAGGCCTAGCACCATATTCTCAATATATCTCAAGGTAGGTAAAGATTTGCTTGATACTTTTACATTTTTGACAAAAATTAAACTGACAACCAAAAGACACCTCACAGCAACAGGGGACAAATTGACAACTAAATGACACCTCACAGCAACGGGGGACAAATTGACAACCAAATGACACCTCACAGCAACAGGACAAATTGACAACAAAATAAACATCTGATAGCAACAGCAGACAAGAAAAAAATGAAATTAAGAGTACTTACATATTCCTCCTTTCCTAATCCAGACACCATAATGCAGAGACTTTTCACTGGTTGATTTACTAAACTTATTTTGGTGACAGAACTATTATATTCAACTAGTTCACCCCGAGGTGTCATCTGTCTGCTCTTCTGGGATAGTAAAATGGGACTAACTGCTGTAACATCATTGCATTTCTTCTCTGGTGTGCTCTCCACATTAATTACTTCATCCATCTTATCAGTACTAGTGAAGACTATGCTCTTGTCTGCAGATTGAAGCAACATTTTATCCGACGATTGCTGTTTTGTAACCTTTTGAATGCCATTTTCTGGATTAATTTCCTGTGGGTTGAGCTCTGTCAAAGACTTTGCTTGAATTTCATTTCTGACATTGTTGTTAGACAATACTGTGCTAATGGTAAACTCTAAAGATTTCTTTGTACGAACGGTACCTCCTGGAGACTGAAACTGCTTCATGTATTGTTCAGTGTGTCTTTGAGATTGAGAATAGGCAGGTCTCCTTGGCACTGGCCTGGCATTTGATTGGCGTGGTGGAGGAGATGGAGATAAAGAGCTCAAGAAAAGGTCATTGCTGTCCTCATCAGCAACAAGACTTTCATCAGAAGCAGCAATGGCCAATGCTTTTGTGCTTTCATTTTCTGAAATGAATTTTAGTCCATATGAGCAACCTCAACATGTGACATACAGAGAAGATAATATACACAGAACAGTAAAGACCTAAAGCTTTGATAATAATTTAATACTATAGGTTATTTAATCAAATGTCATAGCATTCCAAGCAGATCTATAGGTGCTCAGCCTGCTCCAGCAGATGGTGAAAGATATGAATACTGATGCAGTTACTTGTTAAACAAAACAATGAAGTCGATCCTTTGACATATATGGGGTAAAACCTGGTGCAATGAAGTCGGACACACTCATTTTCTGCTTCTCTGGTGTTGAGTTCTCTTTGTGCAACATTTGATTCCAAATATCTTCATCGCAACACTTGTATGATATCAACTTTAGTGTCCTAATATAACAGGCAGTTGCTAAATAGCTGCAGCATGTCCCCGTATCCATTTCCCTTACACAACAGGTGGTCACTAAAACAACTGCAATATGTCCCCTTATCTATCTCCCTTACACAACAGGTGGTCACTAAAACAACTGCAGCATATCCGCATATCTATTTCCAGCACCCAGACTTTAGGAGCATCTGATGCAAACATGTCTGCTTTTTCATTACTCATCTGCATATTCAAAACAAAATAAGAGCATAGAAATTTGACACACTAGATAACATAAAAAAGTAGAATTTAAGACTAAATCATAAAATAGAAACAGTTTTTACTGGTGTATCAATTGAAAAGAAAAAATGCTTCTGTTCTGCAACAGCTTGATATTAAGGAGAGTTGGCTATTAAAGAGCATAACATCAAGGAAAATTTAAATATTTGAGACACTTCAGACAACATGAGTGCCTAAAGAAGATAATTGTGGAGGAAATGGTGCCAGGAAGAAGAATGAGAAGAAAACTTAGAAGACGATGGGTGCAAGATGTCATTGACTGAGAATGACTGCTGTTGATGCCGGTCAACTTGCACAGAACAGAGTTTTTCAGGAATGCTGTCATGGGAGCCAAGTTATGGAAGGGACAAGCTACTTGATGATGATCAACTGATTGGGAGAACCATCATCACTGCACTTTGGTGAATGTGTTCTCCAATCTATTTTCTGAAACAGTAAAATTTCAGCAACAGTACACAAACATCGCAGATGGTCTGATTTTAAGAAAGGTGACAATTTAAAGAAATTCTATTCTTCTTCTTCTTCAATGATCCAGTGGCACTTGAGCTTTTGCCCTTCGCCCAATGCTATGTAGTGGTATCTGCATGTGTCTGTAAGTTGTTCTTTGTTCCGTATAGTGTGTTCCATTTATCTGGCCTTGGAGGAAGGAGGGTCTTTCTGATGTCTTCTAGTGCGACACTTGAAGAGTGGTGATGAAGGGCTTTAGAAATTCTATTCAAATGGTATTCTTCTTCTTCGTTAGCTCTACACTAACCACCCTATGTGGTTGGTATATAATTTGTGCCTTAGAGTATGAGTTTGTTGGTCCAGTTAATTATTGATTTTTGTCTGAGCAGCAGCTTTCCAGTCCACTCGCTGATTTTCAACTGTCAAGGATTACTCTACATGTTCACCTTGAACACAGTACCTATGTTATATCATGTCTTTGATATGACTAGAAACTTGATCTCTCCTACATTGAGCTGGTAAAAGCAATAGTAGACTATATCTGGCAAGTGTAATAGTTAAATAGCGTATGGAAAGAAAGTCAAAAAGGAATAAATGTATGTATATCTCAACGATGTCATTACCATCCAGAGGGGCCTCTTTCACTAGTTTCAGGTCTGTACTCTGCAGACCTAACTTGGCTTCATACTCGGCAATTTGCTGATGAAGATGAATGACATCCTTCTCCAGGGCATCTTGTTGCTGTCAATAGACAATTCACACTACGTGTTTTATTTCTATATAAATGACACTACTTAATCTCAAATAGTTGAGTTTGTTAATGTTAACACCAAATCAAAATATCAAGTGGACAAGTACTTTAATCATCCAGTGAAACAGATGCAACAAACAGATACAGCATTAATGGGTAGTTCACAATTGAACGTAGTCTTGCTATACTAGACAGATGTATGTGTGTGGAGACTTAGTCTTGATATACTAGACAGATGTATGTGTGTGTGGAGGCTTAGTCTTGCTATACTAGACAGATGTATGTGTGTGTGGAGGCTTAGTCTTGCTATACTAGACATATGTATGTGCGTGAAGGCTTAGCCTAGCTATACTAGACATATGTATGTGCGTGAAGGCTTAGTCTCAGGCTGACATTGTTTTCTTAGTAAAAATAATTAATTATATGAGTAGGCTCATCAATCAAAATTGAACTGGTACGGTCAGTCGTTGGACGCTGTTGGAGATATTGCGAAGGAGATCGGAGTACCTATGGATATGTCCGGAGTGCAATGAAGAGATTCCAAACTGAAACAATTCAATTTGATGCCTGAGAGTGTACACACAGTTATAATGAACAGAAAATGATCTAAGCATGAACATATTTTCTGAATTCTTACTTCAGTAGTCAATATTTCACTCTGCGATGACATTGCACTACAGGATGTACAGTTGGCTGGACTCTGATTGTTGGTACCTGGACAGGTAGAAAAACATACAAATATAGAATAATCCTGTTAATGTTATAGCAAACTATTGTACTGTAATTTATAATTACAATAACACTTATTACAATTTATCAGAATATGATACTAAGGGTGTGAAGCATGGACATTTAACAAGGCAATGGAAAAACATATATGTGCTTTTGAATATAAGTTACAGTCCTTTGTATATCGTGGACAGAGAAGAGAACAAATAGATTGATCCAGTAAGAATTCACAATCAAAGAAAACTGGCTGATGCTACAAATAAGAAAATTGAGGTATTTTGGACGTATAAAGAGACACGGAGGGCTGGAGAAGACCATCATGGAAGGAGGCATCCCAGCAAAGAGAAAGGCCACGGAGAAGATGGATTAAGGATGTAACTGATGGTTTGAGCATGAATGCTGCAGATGCAGGACATCTGACCTATGAGAGAAATACGAAGGGCTGTTAAGGTGGCAAGGTTCTGCCCAGGACAAGCTATTTGATGATTACAAATGTAAACAGGCTGACATTGATTTAGCTGTTAAGCGAAAAAATAAGAAGTATAAATATAATTGACAAGCAGCTTATTAGCAAAACTCTGTAGAGTGAAGTATGCCTGTAGTCAACTGTAACATACACTCTGAAGATTTCAATGAAGAAGGTAAAAGGTATTTTCTATCTCGACTATGCGAGTTATGCATACCGATAGGTGAGGCAAGACAGGTAAGCCATGCGAGAAACCCCAGTAGATATAATAACCTGCACAGTTGTTAGTCTAAACACATTGAAAGACATGCTTAGGAGGAGATTGAAGGAATTATGGACATGTTCGATTGGGATGATCCTCAAATGAATGATGAAGTATTAGAGCCTGAACTGGAATGAAATAAATAAACAAACTGGGACATAAATAAATTTGAAACAACCAACTTCTATAAATGGAACTGGTGACCTGCTGATCTTCATACCATTTTGTGCATTAAAAGTCTTTACAGAATAAACATTTATTATAGTTCATAACATGTTGGACACATCTTGAGGAGAAATGATCAACAAATATCAAAGCAGGCATTGAAGTAGGATGCAAAGGGTTCAAGAAAGAGAGGACGACCTAAGGAGACCCTGAAATGAACTTTGCTGAGAGAGACAAGAAATATCGGTTTCAGTTCCATGGAGGAGATTGAGCGAGTTGTCCAGGATAGAGCAGTATGGAGAAATTGCTTGCAGGCCCTCTGTACCGTAAAACGGTACGAGAGGAATTATTATGATTATTATAGTTCATAACATTGTAACAAACCTTCTTGGTCAGAGTCATCACTGTCACTGACTATTTGAAGTCGCTTAGCCCGTGTTTTTGGCCACATGTAAACATTGTCTTCCTCACTGCAGCCAGTATCATCAATAGGAGACTGTAAGGATTATAACAACAAGGCACTGATATTGACTATATGTACAACCAGAACTATAAAACTGACTTATATGATAGCTATGAACATCATCATCATCAAGTGCCATACCAGCAGGTGTAGGTTAACATTTCTTCCAAAACTTCCATGTCTTGTTCTAGTTATAATAGTGATTTTGTGCAGTGTCATGATGGTAAGCTGTCTATAATCTTTTTTCCTCTCTCTCTCTTCCCATTATCTTGCTCATTGTCACAATGTATTCCAGCTTTTCTCTTCTCATTATCTTGCTCATTGTCACAATGTATTCCAGCTTTTCTCTTCCCATTATCTTGCTCATTGTCACAATGTATTCCAGCTTTTCTCTTCTCATTATCTTGCTCATTGTCACAATGTATTCCAGCTTTTCTCTTCTCATTATCTTGCTCATTGTCACAATGTATTCCAGCTTTTCTCTTCTCATTATCTTGCTCATTGTCACAATGTATTCCAGCTTTTCTCTTCTCATTATCTTGCTCATTGTCACAATGTATTCCAGCTTTTCTCTTCTCATTATCTTGCTCATTGTCACAATCTATTCCAGCTTTTCTCTTCTCATTATCTTGCTCATTGTCACAATCTATTCCAGCTTTTCTCTTCCCATTATCTTGCTCATTGTCACAATCTATTCCAGCTTTTCTCTTCTCATTATCTTGCTCATTGTCACAATGTATTCCAGCTTTTCTCTTCTCATTATCTTGCTCATTGTCACAATGTATTCCAGCTTTTCTCTTCTCATTATCTTGCTCATTGTCACAATCTATTCCAGCTTTTCTCTTCCCATTATCTTGCTCCTTGTCACAATCTATTCCAGCTTTTCTCTTCCCATTATCTTGCTCATTGTCACAATCTATTCCAGCTTTTCTCTTCCCATTATCTTGCTCATTGTCACAATCTATTCCAGCTTTTCTCTTCTCATTATCTTGCTCATTGTCACAATGTATTCAGCTTTCTCTCTCATTATCTTGCTCATTGTCACAATCTATTCCAGCTTTTCTCTTCTCATTATCTTGCTCATTGTCACAATGTATTCCAGCTTTTCTCTTCTCATTATCTTGCTCATTGTCACAATGTATTCCAGCTTTTCTCTTCTCATTATCTTGCTCATTGTCACAATGTATTCCAGCTTTTCTCTTCTCATAAACATGTTGAAACAATATTGATTGTTTCTTACTGATGTGTTTTATAATCATTGTCTAAATCAGTTTTTAATTTATGTACAACATAGTTCTAAAACTGACTACTACTATGGGGCCATCTATCTATATCCTCTGTGTCCCATTTGATTTCCAGGTTGCCATTCTGCTATCCTTCTACAATGGTTTACCATGTCAGGCCACAACCTTTCAACTCTCTTTTCACAGTTCTTCACCATGTTTCTTTTGTATATCCAGATCTTCTTTTACCATCCGTTTTCCATCGTGAGTTGTGAAGACTCCTTCTTAGATGGGGTATATGTATCGTAGGCACAGAGCCATTATCTCTGCTAGAGTGTTATGATGATAGTCCTCATATAACTGAATGGTGGATCGCATAGGTGATCTTGGATATTCCTAAACATCTGTCCTGAGTAATGACTATCAGTTCGAATGTTGACAATTTTCTATGCCACAAAGTTAAGCTGCCCAGAATTGTTCTCTTGCTATCATTACTAACAGAAGTAGTAGTTCTTCTTCTTTGAACGCTCCAAATCAACCACTTGTTAACCACTCTGAGTGATTTGTATGTGATCTGAACGTAAGAGCAATTGTACGTTGTGCCAGTTATGCGCCTACACGTATGCCAGCACATCCGATTTCTGCGATGCTTTATATTTACTAGGGCACGTTTCCCTAGGTCCTACATCCATTGCCTCTTACGACATACAGGTCTTATGCCTTGTAGGTCACAGTGGTACTATTCATTGCTTCCCTTACGGGCTCCCGGCACCACACGGGTGTAGAAGTAGTTAAATTCACGCGTAAGCTACTGTGCTCTGGTACTTTAAACGTGCAGAAATAGACTGAACACTTCTAGGGCCCTACGTATATTGATGCTTATTTTATATTAAATTAATAGTACAGATAGATTAGACATAATTACAAAAAAAAAACCTATATTCTTGTTTACTACTAAAACACTCACCTGACCAATATTTGCATGTCCAATGTTGTCTGCCGTCTTTAGAGGAGAACTTGTAAGGGGAAGCGAACCAGAACTCTTCATGCTTGCACTAGGTTTCTCAGTTATTTGTTTGTTTTCAGTCTCATCAAATTTAGTTTTCATCTTCCCGAGTCTTTTTGTGTGCATCATTATCATCATCATCATCACTACTTTCCCCTAGGTCAAACAGTAGGTCACTATCACCTTCTTCTTCATTAAAATTCTGAATATCCGAGATGTTTATATCTTTCTCTAGTTTCTTCTCACCACTAGATGTGGCATGACCAGCAGATGTTGCATGCTTGTTTACCGCTCCTTCTCTGTTACTATTCTTCATTTTTCTATGTTCTTGTCCAAAAAGTTCTTGCTCAAGTCTCTTCTTGTTATCATCATACTCTTGCTGTGTTTTCTCAATAAGACACTTCTTCATTGTCTTTGTGGCATCTGCTGCTATTTTCTTCTGCTTTTTGTATTTTCTAGATATATTCTTGGATTTTACTATGACAATTTCACTTTCAGATTTCTGAGTGTCTGCATCATTCTTACCATTAGAACAATCAATATTTGTATTTGTTTGACACTGTCCAGATGTACTCTGTTCAATCACATTGTTACAACTTTCAACCTCCGCGTCTACATCAATGACAATAGTAGGACTATTTTCAGCTGTCAATTTTTGGTCTGTGTAAGAGCTTGATGCAGAGACACATTTTTCGATCCCGCTTCTAATAGCTGCTTTAGATGCTGGAGACAAAGTGACTCGTGGATGTTTAATGATAGGACTGAAATTGCCCTTTTTAGCAAAGCCTCGTTTTGTGTGCCCCACTTTCTTCAAATGAGAAGATATATCTAAATGTGTTGAACAAGAAGATGTTTCTGTATCAGTTCCTGACTCGGTACCACCATTTAGCACAGAATTGTTGACAATATGTTGAACATTCTCATCAGTTTGGTCATCAATAGTTTCAGAACTTATAATATTGAAGTCTGGCACAGACAACTCAGTAAAATTATTTCCTGTTTTATTGTTGTCTTTACACGGAATATGATCAAACTTGGCCTGATTTCTCTGGCAGTGTGAACCATTCTCTAAATCTCTTTTTGCTGCACTTCTTGTCAAATGGATTATAGGTTCTGCAGAAAAAAGACACGTTTGAGACTTTGGTTTAGAAGATACATCAAGACTGCTTTCTTCTGAATGTAGAACAAATTTCCCTGAAGAATCAATGTACTTTAATTTTCCTATAGGTGTGACCTCTACAAGTAATTCAGTAGCACGACTGGTAGTTGTCATCTGATAACTGCTACCTGGGCATGTCAGTTCCGTCTCTTCAACTAGTATCGCATCAGGGGTGCTCTGTGAGACAATGTTCTGTTCTTGCTGGCTTTGAAGCTCTCCACAAGTTAGATAATTTGACATTCTAATAACAGTATCATCTTCCATTTCTTGTTCTGTCCATGTGTCAATAACTCTCATGGCCTCAGTTTCTCCAATCATTTCTGCTACAGCTCACCATTACAGTTAACAGACTGTTGTTTATCTTCAACATTTTGATGATCATCTGAACTTACATTTGACAGTTTACCATCCTCCGTTTCATGATCACTAGCAAATATGACTGGCTTTAATGGACTTTCGCCCAGAGAAAAACATTTTCGTTTTGCCCTACGCACAATGAGAACATGATCTTCATCTTCACTTTCGGACATATTTAATCTACATGGCGCACTACTAACTTGATTGATTGGAGAAACTTTATCATTAGGAGTTTCATGTATAGTCAGAGCTAAAGGTGTTGTAGTGATATTATTAGCAAGCTGGTCAATAGAAGATAATCTAATTGATGTATTGTCCTCATTAGCAGGTTTGCGTTTGCAACAATTTCTTGACAAGTTGTTGTAGGAGTGATTTAGGTTATTATCCATGTGAATTTCAGATCCTTGTTTATCTGCAGAACGTAGTATGGACTGACTTGGAACTGAACATCCTGACACAGTTTCTTGAGAGGTATCAACAATAGCTACAGACTGGTGTAAATTATTATGTGAATTTCTAGTAGGATGACAGTTGATATTATCCGGACATGCCATCTCAGATCTGACAATACTAAGATCAGAGGAATATCTATTATTGATGCTCTTGGACACAAGTTGTGGTGCTGCTGCAGTTGGTCTCTCTGTGGACTGTGTAGACCCACATGCCATCTCAGATCTGACAATACTAAGATCAGAGGAATATCTATTATTGATGCTCTTGGACACAAGTTGTGGTGCTGCTGCAGTTGGTCTCTCTGTGGACTGTGTAGACCCACATGCCATCTCAGATCTGACAATACTAAGATCAGAGGAATATCTATTATTGATGCTCTTGGACACAAGTTGTGGTGCTGCTGCAGTTGGTCTCTCTGTGGACTGTGTAGACCCACATGCCATCTCAGATCTGACAATACTAAGATCAGAGGAATATCTATTATTGATGCTCTTGGACACAAGTTGTGGTGCTGCTGCAGTTGGTCTCTCTGTGGACTGTGTAGACCCACATGCCATCTCAGATCTGACAATACTAAGATCAGAGGAATATCTATTATTGATGCTCTTGGACACAAGTTGTGGTGCTGCTGCAGTTGGTCTCTCTGTGGACTGTGTAGACCCACATGCCATCTCAGATCTGACAATACTAAGATCAGAGGAATATCTATTATTGATGCTCTTGGACACAGGTTGTGGTGCTGCTGCAGTTGGTCTCTCTGTTGACTGTGTAGACTCACAAGGTGTTTCAGCAACAGTCTCGACACTTGTCCTAGTGGGTGTGGTAGCCTCGTTATATGCTATATCCTGTCCTGATTCTTGTAATCTCACAGGACTAAGTGAGCCAACACAAATTTTCTCTCCATTTTCATTGCTGTTTGCAAGCTCAAAAGTAGCATTAAAATCTTGTGTTTCTGCAACAACAGTGTTAGCATTTTTGCCTAAGTATTTATTATTACCAGAACTGGTAGAGCTGCAACTGTACATGCATGTATCTGGTGCTAAAACGATACAGTCATCTAAAGTACTTCTCACATGATCTGTACTTTTCTTGTCTGATGTGGCAGCATGTTGTCTGGAAACATCCTTTGACTTGAGCGAAAGGTGGGTAGTATATGAAGCTCTTTTGGTATTTTCTTGTGAGTCCCCTGAAGTTTTAACATACAACACTTTGTTCACATGTGCTGGAGTGATGATGGAGTTGTTATAAGCTGGTTTCATAGTTCCATCAAAATTTCCTGAGTTGTGAGAGTATATTGGTATGTCTTGTTTGCATGCTGCTTGCAATTTTGAAACATTCTGCTCATCTAATTTATTCTTGTTTCTTATGTCATCTAAAACGTTGTTAGATGTCACTGATGTTTGAACATGGCTACTGATATTTTGGTCAGAACCATCACCAGTTTTTTCTAGTTGAGATTTCTCAGAGACAGTTTTCATAGGTAAGTCAACTTTGTGAAACATGTCACCTACAACAGATGATTCTACCCCTACTACACTATTTACTGACACAGGTTTTGTGCTTCCCAAGGTACCTTGTTCACCAGGAGATATTAAAATCATCTCACTAATGTTTGGCCGTGAAAAGTATAGAACCCTTCCTCTGTCAGCAGATCCTGCACATGATTTTCCTTTAAAAAATGAGCTGTCTTGTTTGTGAGGCAGTGAATGTGAAGTACATTTATCTTTAAGTTCAGTCATACTGGAAATAGTGTTTTCTTTTTCACACTCTATAGTTCTTCTGTCCAACAAAGCAACATTTGTTGCTGTGTTAGAATATCTACATCTTCAATGACTGATGTTTCCTTGATGGGGCACGGCACTGTCATCACAAGTTTTGCATGTACATTTTGCAGCACATTTGTTGCTGTGTTAGAGTTATCTACATTTTCAATGACTGATGTTTCCTTGATGTGGCACGGGCTGTCCCCACAAGTTTTACATGTACATTTTGCAGCCCATTTGTTGCTGTCTTAGAGTTATCTACATCTTCAATGACTGATGTTTCCTTGATGGGGCACGGCACTGTCACCACAAGTTTTGCGTGTACATTTTGCAGCACATTTGTTGCTGTCTTAGAGTTATCTACATCTTCAATGACTGATGTTTCCTTGATGGCCGGCACTGTCACCAAAGTTTTGCGTACATTTTGCAGCATTTGTTATCAGATTTCCATTTTCTTTGTTACTGAACTGTTAGTCACTTGGACAAGATCATTTTCAGTATCGTGCAGTATGATTCATAACATCCTGATAGTTGAGTCATTATCT
Source organism: Arion vulgaris (assembly GCA_020796225.1). NCBI lineage: Eukaryota > Metazoa > Mollusca > Gastropoda > Stylommatophora > Arionidae > Arion > Arion vulgaris. The sequence goes on along the minus strand of CM036753.1, from coordinate 108,464,346 downwards.
GACCCTGAGATAGTTTTTGTTGCCTCATCTATTTGATCTATTGCATGAGTAACATTACAGTTATCAGACTCGAGTATGCCAAAGCCGAATGCTTCATTTTGTATTTTCTCTCTCTGTAGATCTTCTTGAAGTCTCTGCTGTACATCCTGTGTACTGAACATCAATTCATATTCTTCTGCCTGATTGATATTCTGAATGAGTTTGGTCAACTGCTCTCCTGATTTTTGTGAAAATATCTCTGTATTTGAGAATTTTGATTTTTTCTGTCTCACAAGTTTTCTTTTCTGAACAGAAGTAATAATCCTTTCTGTGCGAGGCAGCAAACTTAAAGTATCCTTTTCTGGTGATTTATGAGTTTTATTTTTCTGTCGCTTTCTGGATTTTAACGTCTGCTCTAAATTCAAATCACTGACAGATGTCTGCAGATTTTCATTACCCTGAATTTCAATCTCATTAATTTGTGAAGTAGTTTTGATATTTTCTAGAGAATTCTCAGTTGATTCAGAATGCGGAAGTACTTTGTTTGTGCTTTCAGAGACATCTTGTGAAAGTGAACTTGCAACTGATGTGTTCTGTGCTGCTTGTCCGTGTGCATCATTAAGATGAACTGTCTCACCCTGCAACAATGCACAATCACTCTGGTTTTCAACAACACCATCATTGTTTGATTTAGAGGGAATCCTATTCCGTTCTTCTACAGAAGCACTTCCTGTTCGAGCAGTATCTTTTTGTATGCATTCACTATCTTCAAGTCTAGGGAGAAAATGAACTTTCTTATTCATTTGTTGACATGAATTTGGTACATTCTTGATTAGAACATGTGCATAAGAGGGTTCCTGTTTATCTGGTGTCTCAGGTATCTGAACACAAATAGCTGAGACATTTTTGGTACTGTCTGCTGTTTCTGTTGTAGTTTGCTTATTACATTCAATCATTGGCAACTTATCATTTATGTCTGCACAGTCCGTCAAAATGTTCTGCACTGTTACAACTTTTGTTAATGGCTTTGTGTTACTTTTTTCCTGACCTTTTAGGATTGCAACAATTCCCTTGGACTTCTTAGTCCTTAGCCGACCCTTTTGAGCTGCAATTTTACCCTTGGACTTGACTGGAGTTTGTCCCACTTTAAACTCGTAAGGATCCTCCTCATTTGTTAGAATCTTAATATCTGACACATTTGAACTGCTGCTAGTGTCTTGTATATGGCGTTTAAAGAGGTTCCTTCTTCTTGGTTCTGGGGTCAGTGGAAATTCAAACTGAATCTGAGACTCTTTGCAGCTTACAACATCTGCGATGTCGACTGGAGGATTTTCGACTGGTTTGTCTTTCTGATAAATCTGTTTCTTGGCATTTATTTTTTCTTTTGTTGTGAGTCCTCTATGTTGTTGTGGTAAGGTGTCTGCCCAGTTTTTCACAAAACCAGCGGGAAAAGATTTCCTCATGTCCCTGGAATATGTTCTGGCTGTAACTGGCTTTGGTTTCATTAGCTGCTGGGTAGATGATACACTGGACCCAGGTGATGGAGTGTCACTGCAAATATCTTCACGTGTGACATTGCTACCAACAACAGGCAGTAGGCTAGATCCAGAATCCTTAGTAAGAGTTACATTCTCCTTTGCTTCAGAGATTTCACTAGTGACTATAACGTTTGATAAGCGTTCAAAATTAATGTTGGAATTTGACTCAGAAGCACTTAACTTTGATGGGGACAGTGGTATTCTTGACCTAGAAGACCTCAGAAATAATTTCTTGTTGTTTCCACTATCCAATGTGTCTGAAGAATCATCAAATTTTCTGCAATGTGTTTCTGACTTTGCTCTGTGAGGCATTCTTACAGCAAGATCATTCTCTTCATCGAATTCTGACAGTTTCCTTTTGCCGATATTCTGCTTGACATCAACACAAGGTATAACCATGCATTCATCATTGTCATTCCCTTTGATTAGATTAACATAAACTGCTCCACAAGATCCTTCCTCCAAGTAATGCAGCAGATCTTGGTTATCTATATCTTGTTTGTCATTGGTATATTCTACACATTTCTCTTCTATCTTCTTCTTCTGGTCAGAAACCATCCTGTTACCATTATTGCCTGAGTTAGCATTATCCAATCTCAAATTTTCTTGTCTTCCTGATCTCCTGCGGTCAATTTGATTTAAATCTGGTAACGGTCCATTATTCTTTCTCCTTCTTGAGGGATCCTCACCTGGATCATCTGCAGTAGTATGCAAAATTGAAAATCTAGTTCTTGACTTTGCACTGGAGATGATGAGATCACATGCTGAAAGTTTGTGCAAGTCTTCATCATGTTTGGTACTAGCTACTGATGTTTTATCACAATCTCCACAAGGGAGATTAGCTTTAGTAGAATCTGATTGTGTGGATAATTTTATGTGAGCCATGTCCGCCTGTGAATGAGTAAATTAAAATATATCTCAGTGAAAGTGATTTCTAGAGCAGGGATTCTTAACCATATGACTATCACACATTACCTAAGAATTAATTAACTGTTTACCCCTTCTGTCGTTACTGAAACAAATCATAACATGTTATGGTTCATTTTCTGGGAGTTGATACAAGTATCATCTTTGGGTTTGGAAGACATGAATACAAAATATACACAGGAGATGATTGCGATGGCTTGTACATGTCCTCACTATGAGAAAAGAAGACAACCAAGACATGCAATGGATACTGCAGGAACAGTGGAAAAAAGGGAGGCATATGGACACATGGAGAACTATTCTAGAAGAGGTATGATGTGATGCAGAGAATCTTGCAAGGAATCTGCACAGCACGCTATCTTCCTTTCACCTAGGAAATGCTGCAGAATTGGCATCTTGAATGTTAGAAGTATGTATGAATTGGGATTTTGGAGGCAGAGATTACCGCTATACGGAAGAGCTGAAAGAAGCTGCAAAAGATAGCAAAACTTAGCATGAGTTGGTTGAGGACATATGCCCCAAACTTGGTTAAAAAGCAGAGAGAGAGAGAGAGAGATGTATTAGGTTATTTTTTTTCTCAGCCAGTGTCAGCAGGTGGAACGGACCCCGGATCATGCCCTGCAAGACTGTCCTCTTCTGGACAGGCTGAGAAGCAACCTGTAGTCACACCCAGTCTATATGAAAACTAAGCATTGGGGAAACCTGACAGACCTGAAGCTGACTGCACAAAGTGTGGTCCACAGTAAATTAAGCGCACGACCAGAGATCACTGAAGAATTCTAATTTTGCAAATGAAAGCTTCATAAAATAGAGCCAGGTAAAACTAACCTTTCAAACTTGATATTATTTTGTCATGTTAAATTGCAAGGAAAACAAACAGAAAACAAACAAACTAGTGACTAACCACGTTCTGTTTGCTAGTACTGCATCCATGACTAGGACTTTCACATGTTGGTAGAATTGATCGCGGAGCCCTGCTTGGGCTATCTGAAAATGAAGTAAACTATGTAGCTTTCTCTACAAACTGCTATTTGTTGTACAGATGGCATATTATTTATTACACACAATTAGTGACAGTGATACCATTCTCATGAAATATCTTTTATTTCTAGGAGCATTTTTAGACTATAATGCTTAAACAATCTGGCTACCTGACGTCTGAGCACACTGGAAATATCTTCTTGTTCTCTTCTTCCATTGTACCGCAGTGAGGTTTCGGAGGAGACATAATAATCTTCTTCTTGTCTAATGCGCTTTGTTAAATGGTATCCATTTCTCTAAAGTTGTTCTTGATGCCACCACTTTAACTTTTGTGTGGTCTTTCTCTTGCTCTGTACCCAATACATTTTTTCAATGTGGCTCTCTGTGGTAGATATCAGGGCATTCTTGTCAGGTGACCAAACCATTTAACATGTTTTTCTTTTATCAATTGTGTGAGTGATTTTATTCAGTCTTCTTCAAACTGTATCTCCCATTGTTACTGCTGCAGCTCTTCTAAGAGGTCGCATTTCTGTTCTTATGATTTTCTACTCATTGGCTGCTGTGAGTGGATCATGTTTGACATTGATAGGACAATGTTGACTAAAAATAGTTCTTATGAGATTTGCTTTAGTATTAACAGATATCTCTTGATGTATCAGAAATGATGTTAGTTATCCCAGTATCTGGTTTACATTTGTGAACCATATGTTGATTTTTCTATCCATTTTCCCACTGAATTCAAGTAAAAACAGCCAGCAGATATCTGAAGTCACTGTGTGTGGTGTCTTTACTTTTTAGTTTTATTGAAAGGGTTTCTGCCTGCCTTTTTATTAATAGTGTCTTATCAGTGCTTATTTTCATATTACAATCTTCACTGTTGATATTAACTTGACTCAAGATGTTTTTGGAGGGATTCTTCATTGTCTCCTGTCAGTAATTGGTCATCTGCAAAATAAACAATTCTGAAATATCTTTTTCTTCATTTCCTGCTTATATTACCAATATATGTTATAAAAGTCATAGGAGAGCCCAAACCATGGAGCTTTCTCATCAAATAGCTTGTCCTGAACAGTCCTTTGGAATTTCTCTCTCTCATAGGCCAGATGTCCCGCCTCTGCAGTAGTCATGCTCAAACCATCTGTTACATTCAGAATCCATCTTCTCGTGGTCTTTCCTCCTCTTTGCCGGTATGCCTTCTTACATGATGGTCTTCTCCAGCCCTTCAAGTCTTTTATATGTCAATACTTCAATTTTCATTCTTCAATTTTTCCCTTTTGATTCTGAATTCTTTCAGATGATCAGTCTACTCTGTTCTGATATACAGAGACTCTTCTATAACCTTATATTAAAAGCACATATATGCTTTTCCTTGTTAAGTGTCCATGCTTCACACCCATATGTTGCCACTGGGAATATGCATGCTCTTAGTACTTTGAACTTTGTTTTTCCTATCAGTTCCATTCCATACTGTTGTTAGTTGTTTAATTGTGTTGTAAGGCCATGGATCTGTCTACGCTTGATAAAAAAAGGGGAAAAATATTCCCTAAGAACATATAACAAACAAGAAATAACTGACAACTGAAACTTATGATATAAAATAGATGTGCTACAATGTAACTTAAATCAATAGCAAAAGAAAAGTACATTACATTTCTTGGATGTATCTGTGTCATATGCTGCTATGAGTTTTTGCACATTGCTGATCACAACTGATAACTCTATCCTATCCTGGAGACCTCTGTGATAATAACAAGTCATAAGTATTGTATTTAATTTCAAAGTTTAAGTAAGAAAATTCTGAAGCATATTTTATTTTTGTTCTTATCAGGATGCTAGTTTTGTTTCTAAATCATCATCATCATCAGGTGCCGTCTCTGCATTGAAGGTTCGCTGCAATGAACCTCCAGCAGTCTATCGCCTTGGTGTTGCACTCTGCCAGACTATATCCTGTCCAATTCTTTAAATTTCCCTCCCACTTATCTCTTGGTCTTCCTCTTGCTCTTCAACTTTCCACTCTAGTAAAGATTTTATGAAGGTATCATGCCTTTTTATGTGCTCCCAAAAGTATTTTGTTTCTAAATACAATATGTAAAACAATATTTAACTGCTGAATCTTGTCTCATTTCAGAGTTGAGGTGAAGTATAAGTCAGAGAGAGGACACTTTTATGCACTCCTATATATATAGAGGTATTCAGGGACTCTGCTGTTTCATCAGTCCAGGACTTGCATGATTGTCCTCTCCCCCTGTTTCCATCAACTCTGTGTATCACCGCCTGTTGCGGTATGCTATTTGAAGACAATCATGTTATAGAACCAAACCATTTGACCTGTTACCTCTGGATGAATTTTGTTGCTGCTTTTACATCCACTTTGGACCTGATTGTATCATTTCTGTGGTCACTGAGCAGTCCAAGTACTTCCCACCTCGCATGGGTCAGCTCTGAGCGCAACACCCCCCTCCACAATCAGATCTGGCACTTGCATCTTATTTTGTGTTTGGTTGAGAATAATCACTTAAAAACCTCTCTTTGTGGTTCTGGTCAATAAGTATAAGTACAATGTGATGATAGTTTGCAGCGGTTAAGATGGGATATTTGCATCTTTACCCAGTACATCCATTTTTGGCATTACACCTTTACTAAAAGTGTCTTTAATCAGTGTCTAACAAGTTGCCTTTGATGTTTCTGAATTACAAAAATCACAATTTGTATGCTGTGTGGTACCAGTAAGGATAAGTAACCTTTAACCCACAGCCTAGAATAACTGTCTAGCAAAACAATAATTAGAATAAAGGTTGGACAAAAGTTTTACTAATATTTTTCTGTTAGGTCATTGAGTGATTGATTGATAGGACCACTATCATTGGTGCTTTGAAGAAAATCATGTGTGCTCATGAACTCTGTACACCTGAAGGGGATCTCCGATGTAATTTTGAGTGTGGTTATAGGGTTTTTTGTTATGTGGAGGTGTGGTGCTCATCTAATGCTGCAAAAGAACGTGGTTCATTTCTCATGTGATGCGATCTGGCTAAAATCTAGTGATTCTTCATATCAATGTACGTGAGATCAAGTTCCTAGACTTATCAGAGATAGACAATCAAATGTAGATCTTGTGTTTGAGTTGAGCACATAAAATAACATGTGGTAGTTTAAAATGAATAAGAGTAAGCTGAAAAGTCACAACCCCAAGCAACATATTTAACAATTACAATTCCTACAAATTTTCACCATCAAGTTCATTATAATATATTTAGTAAAACTATAACTAAAGTTTTGACACTTGTCATATACCACTGACAGCTGATTTATTTACTGATCGAGAAGCATTGAGTTCAAAGCTGTAATAGGTTTGAAATATTTAAGCACTAATTACCTTTTCGTCACAGGTGCTTTACACAAAGGACATGGTACTGAGCGCTTATTCTGCAGAAATGTGGTGATACAAAATCTGGATTATTGGGAAAAAAACAAAGAAAGAGAAATAAAAGCACAGAAAAATAACATTTGTAACAAACAATATTTGACAAAATAATTCTGTTTACTTATCTTTCTATCAAACATACATTTCATACTATATATAATAATTAACCTTGTACCGTTATACGTTACAGAGGGCCTGCAAGCAATTTCTCCATACTGCTCTATCCTGGACAACTCGCTCAATTTCCTCCATGGAACTGAAACCGATATTTCTTGTCTCTCTCAGCAAAGTTCATTTCAGGGTCTCCTTAGGTCGTTCTCTCTTTCTTGAACCATTTGCATCCCCCTTCAATGTCTGCTTTGATATTCTTTTATCATTTTCTTCTCAAGGTGTGTCCAACATATCTCCATCTTCTATTTCTTATAACAGTTGTTCCAAGTAGTTGACCAGACACTTCTCTGATTTCATCACTTCTGCTGAATTTGTTCCATTTTATGTTCTTTATTTTTCGCAGACATCTATTTTCAAAAGCATTCAACTTGCTTTCTATATCTTTAGTCATTTTCCAACTTAAATCGTTTTATGGAAACAATAATGTTAGTGAAAAGGTAGAAGAATTTGCATAATTTTATGATACAAATTTACCAGAGAATAAGTAAAGAACCTGTTTTCATGATATGAGGTATACTAGGAAATATGGTGTTAGGCCCACATTTTTCTTTGACCAACAGCCCAGAATTGATCATGTGGTCAACATTAAGCCAGGCACCGTTATTTCCAATATTTCTCTGGTACCAAATTGATGTTGAGTTGATCTAAGAGCCACACAGTTTGAAAAAATTGTCGGCTTAGACTGTGGAATTTAAACAAACACTACTCTATCATTGTTCTTTTATCAGAAGGTAGGACAGAAATAAGTTACACAATAAAAGTTACACAAGTTCAGACCTGCAAAACTGGTGATCACATTTGGTCGATACTGGATTGCTTAGAAGGTCCAAGCTAGGAAAGATAAGAAGTGAAAAAATATTGACAGAAAATACATGAGAAAATATTGATAAAACACAGGAGTATGTTCAGCTTACTTTCTTTGCTTCAATAGGAGCATCATCATCATGTGCCATGTCAGTTGGGCTAGGCATTTATGGATCTTCACAAATGTTTGCACTGAGTACTGACCTATTGTCTATTCCCAGGTGGAAGATGTAGTTGGCTGTCCACTCTTGCAGTTAAATGTAGGGATGGAAGCTTTAATTTGCATTCTAGGGCCAGATGAGTCACCCTTGTTGTGTTATATCCGTGTTTGTGTAGTGTGGTCTTGATATTGTCTATCTTTTTCTTGGTCTTCCCTTAGCTCTAGTACCCAATCTCTTTTTATTGTCTGCTATTATTGGTGGTTGATTGTATTCATTCTCATTAAATGTCCAAACCACTGTATTTGTTGTCTTTCGATGTATTCGGTGCATGAGTTATGCCCACTCTGCTTCTGATGTCCTCATTTCGTAGTCTGTCTTTCCTAGTGACTTCCACTGCCTTGAGTACTGATCAGTTCAAAGGTTGACATTCTTCCATGCCCTAAAGCTAGTCCATCCAGAATTTTCTCTTTGTCATCCTCTGCTTCACCTCCCATTGATTTTGCAAGTCGTCACTAAGTGTTCTAAACCTTTCTTTCTCATCACATGCCTAAAATATGATGAATGCTTATTTCTTATATTGATGAGTTTTCTCTGTGTCTTGACTTCTTTCAGCCCATCAACAATAGTCATTTTTAGTAATTCATGAGATTCTAAACAGTTCTCATAAAACAACATCTCTGTGGCTTTGAGTGATTTTGATGTCTGCTTATTTACTGTATATGACTCGCATTCAGATTTCAGTTCTGGCTCTAGTAGCACTTAAGAACTTTCTAAAATAGACTTGTTACACATGTCATTCATTTTCTGGTATGCTATTTTTGCCTGTCCTATTCTATTCTTTGTTTCTAATCTGCATTTACCATCTGATGTTATCAAAGTTCCAAGGTATTTAAACTAATGGACATATCTTAGCAGCATCTCATTTACTTTGTTGGTGCATTTTTATAGAACCTGTGCTTTTTTTTAAAGACTGTAACATCCATCTTTCTGCTATTCAGATGTAGACATTGATTGTTACTTTCTGTCATCATATTTACTTTTTCATGGAGCTCTTTAATTTTTTTGCTATCAAGAGAGTGTCGTTAGCATATCTCAAGTTATTTATGCTTTAAAGCCGAAGGATTGACTTCATTGCATCGGGTTTTACCTCATATGGCTCGGTCCCTCTCCGCAGAAATGGCACGCCACCTGCCAAGAGTATTGCACAAAGCACGAACTCCATAGCTCCGGCAACAATCCTAGGGGTCTCTGGAAAAACTGCCCTCGTGAGCAGAAGGCGCGGTCAGTTCAACGCACAACCTTTTATTTATGTCCCCTTTATTTATGTTATGTCCCCTATCGGTAATCCAGCCAGTTTAAAAAAAAAAATTTCATAATGTTTAACTCTACAGAGAAAACAGATCAGATGATAATACCCTATTTGATTTGATAGACAGTTCCTATCTGTTTGTTGTCAATACCAAAGATCGATATGTAAGCTTTCTAACATTTTGGAAAGATCCTGATGACTCATATTGTTGAATGTTTTGTTATAGTCTATAAAGTTTAAATCTCGTTACTTCCAGTGCTCTTTCTTGTAGTGTTCTCAAGATAAAAATATATATAGATAATATAGCAATACAAATATCCTTTTTTCACAAACTCACCATGTTCTTCCCCAATTTATGCTTTTCATCTTTAATGATTGGGGAATACAATGTTAGGTGTGTATTTTGTATTGATCTTCGGTACACAGTTAACATCACGCCGACCGTCTTTACTTCCCAGTGTTAAAGATCATGAGTAAGCTGTGCTGCAGTGACCATTTCCGATAAAGAACATGCTTTGGGCGGGAGGGAGCACAAATTATTTACATTTCCCTAAGGAATTAAAGGTTTTTATATTGCATTGTCTTCCCATACAGAGTTTGAGACTTTAGCTACTGATATAATTTGCTGTCAGAACCAAGCATTTTGGCACAAGACACCAGTTACCATATCAACTGCAGCATACGTACCTTAATGAACAATGTTTGGCAGAATGAGACCCCTCCAAAAGATTGGAAAGACGGAGTGATATTCAAGCTCCCAAAAAAGGCGATTTGTCAAATTGCAACAACTGGCGCGGAATAACTCTGATATCAACACCTGGCAAGCTATTCTGCAGTATTTTGATGGAGAGGCTGAAAAAGCTGTGGGCGAAGGCTAAGAGAAGAACAAGCTGGCTTTCGTCCACATCGTTCTTGTACCGATCATATCTTCACGCTGAGATCCATTATAGAAGAATCAATTGAATTCCAGTCACCACTAGTGATAAATTTTATAGACTTTCAGAAAGCATTTGATAGTCTTCATCGTTCTACTCTCTGGGAGATTCTTAAGACCTACGGCTTCCAGGAAAAGTACATCAATATTATAAAAGCCTTCTATTCTGAAGCATCCTGCTGTGAAAGAACAGATGCAGGAAACTCAGACTGGTTCAGTCAATTCGGGTGTGAAGCAGGGCTGCGTGATGTCACCTATGCTTTTTGGGATAGCTATAGACTGGATCATGCGAAATGCACCCAAGATGATCAACTAGGCATCAAATGGCTTAATAACAGCAGACTATTTGATCTTGACTTTGCCGATGACGTGGCCATATTGAATTCAACCACACAAGCAACCCACAAACTAACAAGCAATCTTTGCACACTTGCAGAACAGGTTGGTCTCCAGATCAATTCTGCCAAGACCAAAATTATGGACCTCACGAACTCGACAGACAACATCGTAATAAATGGCCAAACACTGGAGAAAGTTGAACATTTTACATATTTGGGTAGTAAAGTGTCAAACAACGGAGACACGATGAAAGAAATAAACTTACGTATTGCTATAGCAGCTAGTGCCTTCACTAAATTAACGAATATCTGGCAATCTCAAGACCTTAGTATATGCACAAAAGTTAAATTATTTAGGTCATGTGTGATTCCTGTACTGACCTACGGTTGTGAAAGTTGGAAATCAACAAAGAAAATTGATAAGAAACTGGACAAGCTTTGAGAATAAATGTCTACGAAAATTTTTAAAAGTAAAATGGAGTGATTTCGTTTCTAACAACACAGTGAGAGATAGAACACACCAACAACCCGTATCAAATATTATAAGGAAAGCGAAGGTGGAAATATTTAGGTCATGTTCTTAGATCAGACGAAAAGAGACTAAATCGACAAGTCCTTATGTGGTCACCAGTTGGGAAAAGAAAACGTGGAAGACCAAAGACCACTCTTGAAGAACCATCCAACAAGAAAGTAAACTATTGGGATGTAAACCATACAAGATCTCCAACTGCTAGCAAAGAACCGTATCACATGGAGATCTAAAACCTCTACCCTATGTGCCGCCTTTGGCTCGAAAGGAATAAACTAACTAACTATTACTTTGATGACACTAACCAGTTCATAGCTATGGTTCCAACTTCACTGCAACGGGTCACCCCATAAATTTCTCTGTTCCTGTGCCAATGAAAATCACGAAATGCTAACAACTGTGAAATGTTTCCTGTGTGAACTAATTCCAGAATGAAACAGCCGTGTACCGCCACAAAAAGCAACCTGCACAGCATAAAATGCATATAGCCGTCGCTAATGTAGCAACACAAAACTGTTCATCACTTGAATTGCAATTCTTGTCGAAGGGAACATCAATAATGACAAAACCCAGCTTTCTGCACTCGCAATATAACTGCATACAGCAGATTGAGCTTGTTCGTCATAACCGCTGTCCGCCATTTTCTGAATACACACAACAAATGCACGGTTGACACAGCAAAAGCATTCCATGTAACAGTCATAGCTCACAGCGTTGCTCAAGCACTAACTCAGTAGCTCGACAAACGAAACCGGAAAATACCCGACCAAACATGGCAAAAATGCGCTAGCAAAGTCGTATTCAGAATCAAACAGTTCTGACTCTGAATGGCCCTCCGCATTCCGCCATTGCTGCCAGATTTTTTTTTTTTCTCAGAGACAGTGTGCACAATACCACAAACTGAGAAATCCTCAATGGAACATGACTCCGATCTAGAAGATTCTGAAGACACTGACAGGCATAGCAAATCGACTGTGGTATAATTTAATTTTGTCTATGCTCATAGAAACATAGAGATTTCACAAATTAGATAATAGGGCCAATGGGACACTAACCAGGATAATTGTCATGGACACAAGTACATAGTACAATAACTGAGCTGGGACTTATCTCTGGATGTTTGACCATTAAGATCATATGAGAGCATGTACTTTGAAATGTTGCACATCTGCTTTATGAGCAAACCTTATACTGCATCACAAAGAGATGGAGTTCAGTATGCTCTTGGATCATGACAGGTCACTGACTGACCGGCTCAGTGACCCTGCTGACACCTTATTTTATTCACTCAGATTCACTGAAATCACTGTGTCTTAGTTCCCGTATTTCTGTGCGATTCAAGTTGCCCAGTAATATTCAATATATAATTGCTGCTAGCGTTTACAGCAGATAATCAATTACACTCAAGTTGCATTTGAAGTTGCACACTCAGCACTGACACCTGCCAGTGATTGACATGTTCAGCCCAGCGTTTTGTTATAAATGAATAGTTTTGCTTACGCTCAAAACTCTGGCCCTGGCAACGCCACCCCTGTTCAGCATTTATGGTTGGATTTTTTTAAGCAAAGAAAAATGTTCAAGTAGATAGCTATTATTTATATACATCACTTGTCACCATTAATATTAAATAAATGTTTTGTAAAATGTAAGTGTTGATTTAATGTAAGTTTTAATTCTATATAACTTGCATACTTCATATGCAAGTTATATAGTATTAAAACTAAATTACGAATTTTCAATTCAAATGTATCAATACTAACATATGCTAGCGAGAGTTGGAAAATGACTAAAGATATAGTCTATAGAAAGCAAGTTGAATGCATTTTGAAAATAGATGTCTGCGAAAAATAATGAATAATAAAATGGAACGAATTCAGAAGTAATGAAATCAGAGACATGTCTGGTCAACCCTACTAGTGACAACTGTTATAAGAAAGAGAAGATGGAGATATGTTGGGCACACCTTGGCCTTGAGGAGAAATCATCAACAAATATCAAAGCAGGCATTGAAGTGGGATGCAAAGGGTTCAAGAAAGAGAGGTCGAAGGAGACCCTGAAACGAACTTTGCTGAGGTAGGAAATATCGGTCTCAGTTCCATGGAGGAGATTGGGCGAGTTGCCCAGGATAGAGCGGTATGGAGAAATTACTTGCAGGCCCTATGAAACGTATAACGGTACGAGAGGAATTTATTTTAAATAAATGTAATATTTACCACACAGGACATTCCAAAGCCTTTTGCATTTGGGCCAAAATGTCCTTGAATTTGGCTGTGTCCATATTTTTGCTTTATGGTAGTCAACTATCGTTTTACTACATGATACTACTACATAAGTGTATGTATGTCAGTAATTAATTAATAATTTACTATAGCAAGTAAGTAAGTAAAGCAACACGGTTCCCCTTTTCTATCTGGCGCCTGGATTTGAGCTAATGTAATCATAACACAGAAGAGTTATTCCATCCAATTAACTTTTATACTTCCGGTGTTAACTAATTTGTTGACGACAGAATGAAAAGGGAAAATAGTGTGTTATGTAGTGTTTGACGAAGATTTGTGGTACTACAGCGTCGATTTTGTTCAAAAACATGTAGCTACAAGTCGAATAGAAGAAAACCTGTTAACATATCCCATTTAATCAGGGACACACAAATATGGCATCATCAGGAAATTCATCAGAGAATCTCCAATCGTCGTCGAAGACGTCTGTCATGACATCTACCTCAACAACAACAGCGTCAAGATCAAAGAGTCTAATGAAGAGAGAAAAACGAGCAATGGCTCTATATGTAAAGGAAGAGTGTTCAAAAACTAGCAACTTGAAACCTCTCAATGACCAGTTAGATTCATTACTGGATCATCGGAAACCTATTGATGACTTTGAAAATTTAGACACCTGCAAGTGGATTATAGCTGGAGGACTCACGTTCGAAGAATATGCCAAGAAAGGTAAACTAAAAGTCATTTAGTCGCTTGGTTTCTTGATATATAAGTAATGGCGATTATTCCACTACTATATACCAAACTAAGAAATATCAAAACATGAAGTAAAATGTGAGATAGTTTTACAAAATGCTTCATCTTTCCTCTTCCAGTTGCCTTTCAAGGTATGTAAATAATTATGTCAAGCTCCATCTTGTGCACCTCCTATCTAGGGTTTCCTACTGCCTTTGATACATCTGTGCTCCACCATTTGTGTTGGCTAGCTTTGGCATTGAAACCATTGTATCTGAATAATAGTGATAGTTATGGTATATATGGCAGTTATGCATGGCAGTGTTACATAGCTGAACTATATGATTTGATGTTTCTTAGTATGCTCTAGAACTGTTGTTGTTTCTACCAAGTCTCTAATAGCTTCGGTTTTTTATGTTATACATCCTTCCTTACACACTAAAATCAATATTTTGTCCAAAGTCTTAATCAAATTAAGGATACATTTAAGACAAAATAAAAACATTGTCTAAAGCCAAAGAATTGACTTAATTTTAGCAGGTCTTACCCCATATCGGCTTAGCCACAAACTCCAAATGAACTCCAGTTATAAATATAACTTTACTATAAGGATTCCCAGGTGTTAACTGATTCATTCCCACCCTTTGTAAAGGCTATTCTTTGCATGATTATTATGAACTGTTCAAGACCGATCTTTCATGTGCAAATTTGTATGCTGTCCATTTTCTGCTATAGCGAGTCAACCATCTTCATCAAAATCGAAGTTTGTTTCATCTAGAGAATGGCTATCCTGTTTTGTAGCTAATGATAGAGTTGAGTATAATAATTCTGACTGGGATATTTCAATTTATAGCACCTTTCACAACATGCAGTTTTAATGATATAAGTAATACTACATAAGGCATCTAATTTGGCGTCCATACTTTGTTCAAGCAATAATACACATAAATGTCTTAGATTGTATAACAATCATCATCAAATAGCTTGTCCTCAGCAGAATTTTGCCAATCTTACAGTCCTTCAGAATTTTTCTGTCATAGGCCAGATATCCTATAAAAATTCCACAAGAGATTTCAATTGTTGCAGTTCTGCCGCCTTTTACTAATTATTTCTCACTTCAGACCACATTTCAATTTTCTTGACACAGTTATGCTCTATGCTTCCTTAGACATCCTTTACTCCCATCTGCTGTACATCAGAGAAATGTTATAGCTAATGCTCCTACTTGCATACAACATTTCTTGTAGGCATTCACAACCACAAATATTGCCCTCAAGTATTTGTTCTGGGTGATCAGTTTTTCTAAAACTGATGTTTGATATGACATATTTTCAATATAATGTGGATGTAGAGAAAATTAATTGAGGTATGAAAGTTACACATGCAGGACCAGCTACTAGATGATGATATATATGCATATATGTCAGTTGTTAGTGTTATTAGTTCATATTATCTAAATATTTTCTAGTTTATTGTAATGAAATTTTCTTTTGCTAATTTGTTAAGAAAATGATGTTTTCTATTCTAGTGCGGGAGTATGACAGCTCTGTTATGTGCGGACTGGTATGGACAGCAAACTTTGTAGCATACCGCTGTCGAACTTGTGGCATTTCACCATGTATGTCCATTTGCTCAGACTGCTTCCAAGCTGGCAACCACGAAGGCCACGACTACAACATGTTTCGTAGCCAGGCGGGGGGCGCTTGTGATTGCGGAGATGCTAGTGTTATGAGGCCTGAAGGGTAGGAAGTTTGTGTTCATGCTATGTTTGTGCAATAACCACATTATAAAATAAACACTCATTGTTGATGTCAACATTTATTTATGTGAGCGTTAATTATATAACTTAAGGGTTTGGTAAATAACACTAAGCTGGGTTTGATCTTCAATTTGTCGATTTTAGCTCCATTACAGTCTATTCCTGTGGGTACCCAGACTTACAAAATTGGGGAAAGATTATGTTGCCAGTGTTTCTACCAGTTATTCTACAAACCAAAATATAAAATGGGACCAGCTTAGCCAAAAATTCTTAATGTGCATTCAGTACATGGTTTGACTACAGGGGACCTTCGATTTTGTTGCAAAATGGGCAGATTTTTATTTCTGACCATGATATTGTAAGTATTTTCTTTAGCACATGCATTCAAAGGCTTTGTTAGATTTTTCAACTGTTTAGCAATAATGCAATGCATCACATCCAATGGGAAAAATCATTGTCTTAAAAATCAAAGTTAACTTTTTATATTAGTTCCCTTCCATAAGTTTTGGTAGTTCTTTTAAATTCTGCTAAGCTATGATCATTCTTCTTTTTATTTCCTTTTTAACATTTCCATTGCTTTTTAGCATTGAAACGAAATAATCAAAACTACATTTGAAACTATTTGACCAAAAATGTTGACTATTTCATTCAGATAATTAACAGGTTTCTTTCTTCATTGACCTCTCTCAGCACATCTACATTATTCTTTTTTACAGTTCATTTGATTTAAAACATTTTTTCATAGAACCACATCTCTAGCCTCCATAATTTTTCTTGCCAGATTGTTTATTGTCCAAAATTCACTTCCATATGTTGTTTATTGTCCAAAATTCACTTCCATATGTAGGTATTGGAAGTGTGTAACACAAAGAACAATTTTTCTCGTCTCAGTAGACACGCATCTGTTGTTCCTTATTTTCTGCAATGTTGCTTTTTAATTGGCATATTCTATTCCTTATCTCTGAGCTACATCTCCAATTGAGAGCCGCAGTAGCGTAGTTGTTAGTGAACTCGCTTCTCAAGGCTGGTGGTCTGGTTCAACTCCCGCAGTGCGGGGAATTTTTCCAGGCCGCGACGGCTTTCAGGTCGACCCAGCCTCAAATGGTTACCAGACATGCTCTGGGAAAGTAAAGGCGGCCGGCGTGATGCTGACCACATCACCCATCGTGTGCCGATGGTCAATGAAAAATACAGGCCTAACACTGTATTGCCCCATATACTACAAGGTATGAAAGGGTTCCTTTACTTTTTTTTACTTTTTACATCTCCAATTGGATGTTATCAGATCACCAGGATATTTAAATCTTCTTTTTTTGTGCTCAACTGCTATGAATTCAGGCGTAGTCATGGTGTCTGGTAAGACGCTTCTGACTAATTTGTACGGGAAGGCCTGCTTTCCTTATTAATAGTGTCCCCCCGCTATAACAGGAGTGCCTTCTCAGACTTCAGAGGTAGATATTGAAAACATTACATCTTATGATATTTTCTCCTTTACCGTGATCTTGCTTTCATGGTTAAGTTAATACTTCTACATCTTCAATGAATCAGCAATGCTGTTATGTTTCTTCTTTGAATTCTCCATATCGACCGCTTGTTAACCACTCTTTGTGATTTGTATGTGATCCAAGCCTAAGAGCAATTGTACATTGTGCTAGTTATGCGCCTACAAGTAGGTCAGCACATCCGATTTCTGCTATGCTTTTTATTTACTAGGTAGCTTCCTAAGTCCCTACCTCATTCACCTCTTATGACATACCTTGTAGGTCACAATGTTACTATTCTTCACTCCCCTTGAGACCCCAAACAACACACATGCATATTATGTTTCTTAAATTTGACAATTACTTTAGGTTTTTTTTGTTATTCAAGATGAGACCTTTGTTTTCACTTTATTCAACTACAACATTAATCATTTCTTCTTCTTTTCTTGAATCCTGCATTGCTTCATAGTGTCTGAATAAGAAGAGATTTCTAGAGCGGACTTTTGTGTACGCTACATAAACAGTGTTTTTCATAGCTTCTTTTATCACTGAGGTCCATCTTTAGCGTGAGCAGCCTTTTGCTTTGTACCCACTGTATCGGAGTAACATTGCTCTTTGGGGCACACTGTCTGTTGGTAATCTGCTTATGTGGCCAAACCATTTAATTTGTTTTTTCTTGATGTTCAATACTGATGTTGTACCAACTTTCTTCCCCTAATGTCTTCATTTCTAACCGATCTCTTCTGAATTCTCGCAGCATTCTGCGTAGGCACTTCATCTTTGTTGTGACTAGTTTGCTTCTATTGTTTGATGTCAACGTCTAGATTTGGCACTGATAGCATAATGTTGGGAGAAAGATTAATCCTTCAGAAAGCAGTACTTGATATAAGTGTTTGTTATTTGTTTGAATAAATAAATATCATTGTTTAAAGCTTCAACATTATCTAATAACCATTTAATTAAAAAATAATTGTTTTTCTATATTTTATTCTTATATTCACAGATTTTGTCCGCGTCACGGTGAGCATCCAGAAAATAGGTCTGCTCCGCAAGCCCCAGATGAACTGATGGCTGTAGCAAAGGATATGATCCCAAGGCTCTTTCTGCGACTCCTGTACCATTTGCGGGAGCAGTTTGTGTCTCAGTGTAATTAAAATATTTCTTTATATATTAGAATAATTAATGTTCCGTGTCTTTTATATCAGAGAAACTGAAATGTCAAATTGTGTGCAGGACTCATTTTCCAGAGAAACTAAAACATTGAAATTAGTGAAGATAGACTGAAGAGTCACTTGTCAGACAAAATTCAATAAAAGATTTAAATAAAAATTCATTTAAAAATGTTGTCATCTTTAAAATTACATCAGGGACTTTTGTCAGTGCTATGGAGTTTGTGCACTGCCCTTAGTTTTTCCTGTGTAAGTAAGAGATCAGAGCACACATGATTATTCACAGAAGTGCAATTATGATGGTTCTATCAATCAAGCAACCAATGTCTCTTAGATCTGCTTTTATATTTAACTTTTATCAGATCTATCTGACTAATCTGTACTCGTAAACATAACATTTCGTTTAGTTCTTAACAATTTGCAATTCTATTTATCATACAAGATTCTGTAAGTTCCATATCATTATTATATAAATGTCATGTATTCTGCATTTGTTCTAGTACACCAGTCACAGGAGTACTTTCTACTCAACATGAATGACTTGGAACATTTCCTCAACTTTATGCAGTCATTGAGTGACATGGGAGCAGCCATGAGGCGAGTTATCGCACAGGCACTTGTCAATGAAGACCATTACAAGAGTTCCACAGGTGACATCTTGCTATTCTACCACTTGTTCTGTTTTTGTAAATTTATATATATATATTTTTATTTTAACTATTTATCAATGTCAAACATAATTCAAAAGAATTTTTGTTTGCTGTAGGTTTTGTGTGTGGGGTATATGTGGTATCTGGTAGTGGGGTTAAAGGGTATCAAAAGAGATGTAAGGTGCCTCCTTCCTCCTCCTTTTTTTCTATGATACACCCTTGGGCAAAGTGGGGTACCCATTTAGCGTTCCCGGTAGGATAATGTGAAGCCTTGGGAGCAGGTGGTTACACAGGCTACGATTGTTCCCAACCCCTCTGTGTCCCTGTGGCACCACTGAGCAAACCACAGAACATGTCCTGCAAGACTGTCCCCTGTATGGTCTCCCTAGAAATGAATGCTGGCCCTACAAACCAACACTACATTCAAAACTACATGGCACCAGAGATGAACTCCAGACAACAATCGACTTCATCATAAGAACGCGTCTAACGGTATAATCATTAAAATATCAATCGCAAAGAAGAAGAAGGGAGCAGGTGGTGAAAGAGTGCAGGAGCAGTCGACAGAGTATCAGAGGTTATGGTCTCAAAACTCCCGACAGCGGGCAGAGGATCTCTGTAATAGAGACAATGGCTACAGTCACTGCCAGAAAGGATAGCAATCGCAGACCACCTTCCAAGATGCCTAGATAACACTAACAGTAATATGGAATACAAGAAAACAGAAACAGTATCTGTTGATGAGGCCCCCCATGCTATGAGGATCTTATAAACACACTGGGGAAGAGCTTAATGTTGGGAATAGTACTAACAATATGCATATTCCCAGTTGCAACGAATGGGTGTGAAGCAAGGACATTTAACAAGGCAGTGGAAAAACATATATGTTCTTTTGAATATTAGTGTAACAGAAGAGTCCCCTGTATATCATGGACAGAGAAAAGACAAATAGATCTGTCCAATAAGAACTCAAAATCAAAGAGAACTTGCTGATGCTACAAATAAGAATGAAAAAAAGGAAGTATTTTGGATATATAAAAACACAACGGGTTGAAGACCATTATTGAAACGAGGAATTCCTGCAAAGAAGATTCCATCTCCTATTCTGCCTCCATGTGCTGACAAGGGTAACAAACTGCATCACTGCAGTCTGGCTAAGTTAGTATTGATTGAAGAGTTCCACAAATGCTGTGCTTAAAATGGATATGGTGGACCAAAAGCAAACCTCTATAAAGTGGAACCTTTTCAGAACAGATGATAACGAGGAATAAACTGATAGATGCAATAATTACATCTTTGTTCTCCGTTAACATTCTCAAGGATTAGTCTATTGTCGTTTCCCAGGTGGATGATGTAATTGGTTGTCCACTCTTGCCATTAAGCATAGAGATGGAGCTTTAATTTGCATTTCAGGGCCAGATGAGTTGCCCTTGTTGTGTTATATCCGTGTTTATTTAGTGTGGTCTTGATATTGAGCATCCATCTTTTTGGTCTTCCCTTGGCTCTAGTACTCGATCTCTTTTTATTGTATGCTGTTATTGGTGGTTGGTTGTATTCCATTCTCATTAAATGTTCGGACCACTGCATTTGTAGTCTTTCAATGTATTCGGTTACTCACGACAATGTATTAAATGCAAGGATTCACCCGTATGGTGTCGGGGCCAGCAAGGAAGGTAAAGAATAGTACCACTGCAACCTTCATGGCATGTCGTAGGAGGCGACTGATTTTGGACCTGGGAACCTACCTAGTAAATAAAAGCATTGCAGAAATCGGAGGGGCTGGCCTATTTGTAGGCGCATAACTGGCACAATGTACAATTGCTCTTAGGCTCAGATCACATACAAATCACACAGAATGGTTAATAAGTAGTCAATATGAAGCGTTCGAAGAAGAAGAATGCAAGAATTAGTACCAGCAAAACAATATATATGAGATAAAGAAAAGAATGTTTTTAGTCACCACTATTTATCATCTCAGAATTACTGTATGTTTTGTATATTCAATTCTGAAAGATTAATTTGTTGAATTTGTCCATATTACAGAATTGTTAGCAGACAGCCATGAACAGAAGATTTATGCTGTTTTCAAAGAACAGCTAAACAATAACTGCTTGAGATATCCACGAGACTTTGACAAGTTCAAAGGTATGTCTTTTTTTAAATATAGCTGCCATGTTGCCTTTACTTTGATGCTGTAGAGGTTCTTGCATGACCCACTGAGCTATGCTCATCATAGCAGTTCGTTCAATAGTGTCTGAAAGATCTGTGTGGTCAAGTGTAGTGTCCAGATCGTATAAGATACCTATCTATCTGAAGCCTTGTAGACAGGACAAGGATAACCAAAGAGTATGAAAGACAAATCTTATAGAATTGTTTGTTGATCCCGTATGCAGATACTACATTGGAAGGTGGAACATAATTTGAAATCAGCTGCAGTTACTGAACAAAATAGTGGAGCATAAATTTAAATCAAGTATAGATACAGATGTAAACAGTTTACATTTAAATTCACTAGTAAATAATGATGTATACCTCCCTCACCCTATGGGGCCATTATCTTGTAGTGGGGTGCGGAGTTGCTGTTGATCATATTGCGAAGGAGATCAAAGCCCCTATGGGCATGTTTAGAGGGCAATGAAGTTATTTGAAATTGAATGAGTTACTTATTTCTATTTTCTACTCCATCATAATTTTCAAGATTACCTTAATGTTACCACCATTGACTTGGTCATCCCAGGCCAAGTCTTCCAGGAACCATGCCCTCCATTATTTCTGTCTCAAAACCACTGATTTTTAATTTGCCCAATATATTTCAGTTTCAGAAACATACCATTGTTTTTGAGCTAATGTTACTCAATGTTCATGTCTATATTTTCCCTCTTCTTTGTTCAAGATGTTTTAAGAATTTTTCTAAAGCTGTTTTGTTTTCAAGAGAATTGATTTTTCTTGATACGTCTGAGAAAAATGAAACACTTATGCCATGCAAGATTGCTTATGTAGATATATCAACCAACACAGAACGGGAGTTGTTAGTCTAAACACACTGAAATACTCTGTCATGGGAGGCTGAGCAACAGGTTACCCATACGATCATCATATCAGACTCGATGAATATGCTTCAAATGATTGAATCTGGAAGTATGCGTGTGGAATGGACGGACATCATTCGGAGATCACATCTCAAGAAAATTACTTGGCTGTACATGCCTGGACATGCTGGAGTGCAGGGTAACGAGTGTGCTGACTCTCTTGCAAACAATGCCCCAACTCAAGTGGGCAGAAGTATGGACAGAGCAGATATCATCAATGCGGTACGCTCTCAATTGTGTGACATGGACGGGTCTCAGACACTGGAACGAGTTCAAGAAATAGGCGTTAAGTTTGGACATGCCAGACAGTGTCGTCTTCGTGGTAGAGAGAAGATATAGTAATCACTTCTCATGGGTACTGTGAGCAAATGGACTTTGGGATGGCTGCTGCAACAGAGGACAGAACACGAATGGGAATGCCCAATGTGCCATGACGTCGATCGCATAACATAACACTGACATACATGGTTGGAAGGAAGTCTGAGCAATTATGGACATGTGCAATGAAGATGATCCTCACGTTAACAATGAACAAGATTGCTCATCTTCACATGCTATGCTTGGTGTTATGTGATCATGTCTCACCACATATGCATATGCAATGCTGGTTGACATTTGATATGTTTCACCACATCTTCACATGCCATACAGATTGACATTTGATAATGTTTCACCGCATCTTCACATGCCATACAGATTGACATTTGATAATGTTTCACCACATCTTCACATGCCATACATATTGACATTTGATATGTTTCACCACATCTTCACATGCCATACAGATTGACATTTGATAATGTTTCACCACATCTTCACATGCCATACAGATTGACATTTGATATGTTTCACCACATCTTCACATGCCATACAGATTGACATTTGATATGTTTCACCACATCTTCACATGCCATACAGATTGACATTTGATATGTTTCACCGCATCTTCACATGCCATACAGATTGACATTTGATATGTTTCACCGCATCTTCACATGCCATACAGATTGACATTTGATATGTTTCACCGCATCTTCACATGCCATACAGATTGACATTTGATAATGTTTCACCACATCTTCACATGCCATACATATTGACATTTGATATGTTTCACCACATCTTCACATGCCATACAGATTGACATTTGATATGTTTCACCACATCTTCACATGCCATACAGATTGACATTTGATATGTTTCACCGCATCTTCACATGCCATACATATTGACATTTGATATGTTTCACCGCATCTTCACATGCCATGCTGACTGTATTAATTATTTTATTGCATTTATTCCATGGCATGATGTTAAACTGTGTTCGGTGACTTTTGCCTTTCATTATGTCTTTATCCAGCAATCTTGTCTGTTTTGACAGGAAAAATATTATCTTAAAATAATCAGAAACTTAGTGTCAGTCTTCTTCTTCTTCGACACTCCATATTGAGCTTCCCTAAGTCCTACATCAGTCGTCTCCTACGACATGCATCGTTGCTCGCAGTGGTACTATTCTTAGCTTCACTTGTGGGCCCTGGCACCACATGTGCGAGCATCAGTAAGACAGTTAATTTATTAATATTATTTTAGTCAAGTCACTTTAGAAAATTGCATTTAAATCTCTCGACCTTGAGTTATGTGTTGTACATATAATTATTGTTATGCTCAGATGTGTCAGGCATGAACCAGAAACTAGAATATACCACCATCATTGAGGAGCTTGTGTTCTGGGTCCTGAGATTTGAGTTCCCACAACATCTTGTCACTTTTTTGTTGGGCCTACTACCTGATGACCTATATAAGGTTTGTATTACAAGTAGACTAGCCAAGAGATAGGATTTTTAATTATTTGATGGAAAAGACGATGGTGGGAATTTTATTATTCGTCTTATATTGTTTTGCGCCCATGTGTTGCCATGGCTCCCAAGGGGAACAAAGAATAGTAACACTGCAACCTACACAGCATGTAAGAGGCGACTAAGGTAGGGGCTTAGGGAAGCTATCCTAGTAAATTAAAACGTGGCAGAAATCGGATGTGCTGGCCTACATGTAGGTGCATAACTGGCACAATGTACAATTGCTCTTAGACTCGGATCACATACAGATCATAAAGAGTGGTTTAACAAGTGGTCGATATGGAGTGCTCAAAGAGGAAGAAGATATTATGTTGAATGTAGTGTTGGCCATCACTATTCTTACCTGATCTTGGTTTCACATCTTCCATTCTTGTTATTTTATGTCCAAGATATTCTTTCTTCATTCGTTCTAGTATAACCATTTATAAACCACTCTTTTATTGTACAATTTTAGCCAGGTGAGCATGGGTACATTTTGCCATATTTACAGAAATTCTGCGATACATGTACCTTTTTGACCAACACACTCAATTTCATCAGGTGCTCTTTGTGTGGGTACACTCTTCCGGTTGTTTCATGATGGTAGCTTTGGTAGGTAAAGAAAAGACTGACAGACCTTGAGAGGAACCACAGGGTAAAAGTAACAAGAAGGGCTCTTTTCTGTAACCTGCAGGGAAAACGATGGAGAGAAAAGCCTAGAGATACATGAAGAGATTTTGTGCAGGAATTAATGATATACGGAAGAGTTGCAAGAGATAGCTAAAATTATTACGTCTGTGTATGAGTTTGTTGAAGGCCTATATCCCAGCTGGGGTAAACAAGACAGGAGAGAGAGAGAGAAAGAGAGAGATTTGATAGAAATTAAATGAAACTTTTAAAATAAACTATCTCAAATTTTGAAAGATCAACGACTACAGCCTACTTTTTTAAAATTTGTAACTGCCAAGGTATCTTTTATGTATACAACTTGCATGCATGACTTTTTTACTTGTTTTATTTTCTCTCCTTGTTATGCCTATGTTTTTGAACTGTAATAAAGAACTTATACTTATATATTATGAAATGAAATCATGGAATATCCTTTACAGGATGTAGCCATCAATTACAGTAAACAAGTTGTTGATTTTCTAGGCACCACTTGTACGTTAAGTAGTTTGCCATTGCTTTCTGGACGAGGTGGTAAATTTTTACCTTTCATAAAAATCCCACAGAAATAAATTTGATTCCAAACTGCCTGTCGCAGAGTTTGAACCAGGTATGCTTGGGTTGTGAATGAAGCTCACTTACCACTTAAGCTACAGATGCCCACTATATATTATACAAGAAGACTAATATTTAATCCTTTGATTTATTCACTGTTAATATCTGTCTCATGCATTGAATGTTTTTTTGACCATTCATATTCTGGTGTTGAAAATACTGTTTATCCTCTTATTTTGAATAGGAAGCTTTTGCTAAAGCTTTTGTGAAGCACTACTCTCGCATTTCTGTTGTGCTGATTGATGCCCAAGCAAGATCTGCTGTTGCCAACAGGATTGTCCACATCAGTGTCCAGCTGTTCAGTAATGAACACTTAGCAGTGTACTTGACAGAGAATCACAACCTGCTTCTGACAATCATTCTCAGTCTTGCCAATATGATTCAGAGCATCCGAGTACCAAGTTCACTGGAAGGTAGTGTATCAAGATTATTTGTTGTTATTGTCCTTATCACTGATTCAGTTACCACACAGCGGATATCTGAAGATTTTAGGGCAGTTTGATATGTCATTGAACAGCAAATGATTGAGTGGTTAGTACACAAGTCTTT
Organism: Arion vulgaris; assembly: GCA_020796225.1. NCBI lineage: Eukaryota > Metazoa > Mollusca > Gastropoda > Stylommatophora > Arionidae > Arion > Arion vulgaris. Next base: position 108,438,487 of record CM036753.1, on the reverse strand, counting down.
TAGTATTGCAGACATCAGTGATTGTGCGGGAGGGTCATACTTTTTTGTTTGTCTTGTCTTATCCACATGTGCCTTGAAGCGTTGTGGGAGTTTCATTTTATATTCTCTGTCAGGTGTCTTGCCTCTGTAGTTGTTAGTCTTTGATTTCGCAGGATATCTGTAATATTATCTTTCTATCGATTGGGTTATTGGTCTTCCTCTGGCTTTATTATAAACCTAACCTTTGCATTTTGTAGTGACAGTAACGGAAAGCGTTTTTATTTCTGAGATTAAAATACCACTAGCAACCCTTAAACAGAAAATATGCTCAAACAAAAGTTTTTGAGATTTGCTCTTAATTGTTCATGCAGTGCTTGTAGAATATTTCATGTGAAATAAGTAATAAAACTGGTTGCTGTAGTTTATACAAAGACCTTTTTTAGCAACAAAAATGTTGAGATTCTAAGTTGATTTTGTCAGAGTTATTGATGTGGATCTCTTCCTCTTCTTCTGCATTCACTCACAGATGTCAACTGGAATATATTCAAAGAAAGCAGTGGTCCACTTCAGGTTGTTTAGATCTCCAAAATCCTTGTCATGCAATAGCACTAGTGATAACCATTTCAGTGTTCTCTACTTCTCTAACGGTGGATATCTTTGTACAAGATATTCAGAAGTCACTTTGTCAATGCCACAGTAACAATCATCACAAGTATCTATCTTTAACATGCTGAAAGGATGGAATCTCAGTATATTTTGGCATATGCAAAGTGAATATTACAACTATCTCTTTTCTGTTGAGCTGATAATATGAATCATTTTTCTGGTGGCCTAGATCTTCTGTTTTACACTTCATTGTGTAATTTCTTGGCACAATTCTCTTTATTTCCTCATAGTTTATGCACATCATGGATGTCTAAAAGTGATCAAAGTATAAGAAGCAATACTAAACTACAGCAACAGAATGCAGATCTCAACCAAATGTTTTTATCAAAGATGGAACAAATGATAACGGCATAGATCTGGGGGCTACATGACCTATGATGGTGGTATCCTGGAGATTAAGTCTGGTGTCGCCAGTTCTCAGACCAGTGATAAGAGTCTGCTTCCATGTGTACCTGTTCTTAGCAAGCTTTTCCCAGTTTGGTGTATTCACGTTGAGGCCCTTCAAGTCTTGTTTGCATGTGTCTTTGAAATAATTGAAGAGTTGTCCCACAGATCTTTTTCTAGTAGCCAGTGCTCGGTAAAAGATATCCTCAGCGATCAGGCCATCCTGCATCCAACACATGACCTATTCTTCTTTGGTGTTGTCGACAAAGGGGAGTGACCATGCTTGAAATCTAAGCATATTCCAACACCTTATTGTTTGTTAATTGTCACTTCAGGAGATCCAGAGTATACTACTCTGGAAGCACATGTGAAATGCATTCATCATTCCTCATGTGATGTATATAGGGGACATATTTACTGGCATAGAGTAGGTAAGATGCTCAACATGCAGGCTGTGCACACAGCAAATTTAGGTTGAAGTCATGCTGATCATTTTATGCAGATCTACATTCAGTGCAAGGTCATCAGTGATGGTAGGGTCAAAATAAATTGACCAGTTTACTACTCCCATTTTGTAACCATAGATGTTTATGTATAAAGGTTCTGTGACCTAGTTTATCACATTACAATTCATTAGACTGATGATGAGCCCAAAATCTTCACAGGACATCACAAACCTGGTCATGATAATTTGAAGTTTGACTTCTGTGTGTGTGCCTAAAGTTACATCATCTGCAAGCAACATATCCCTAATGATTCCCTTGCATCTCATGTTGTTTGCTTTTATCTGGACTAGATTAAATAACCGTCCGTCCAACCACATGTGTAGGCAGACATCTTCAGTTGATGATTCATTTAGCACTACAGCAAAGAAGATGTTGAAAAGCATAGGAGTGAAGACATATCTGTGCATGACTCCACTAGTGATATTGAAATCTTCTGTCAAACCATCATGTTGCACTGTGCCTTTCATATTCTTATTGAAGATCTGGCAACTCCCCACACGGTTACTACTATTTAGTGGTGGGGAACTTGCATGCCTTCATGATCTGGAAAGCTTTGCTCCTGGTTGGGACACCCATGTCAGACAGGTTGAGTGATAGAGTACAGACATATGTGGTCTCTTGGTTGAGGGTTAGGCAAGGGGCTGACAACCAATTCCTGTAAAAATATTGTGTTATGGAAATGGAAGCACATGCTACATTTTTTTTTTGCATCGGGTGAAGAGAACGAGGTCAATCCAGTAGAGATGAAAGATTATTGCCTGACGTGGTAAACAATTAGACATGCGGCAACAATGAAAATCTCTTGTGGAAGCCTTATTTGTCAAATGTGATACGAATAGGATATAGATAGAACATTAGGACAAAAGTGACAGATTGCCAGTATTTGTAGAGACAAATGGCTGTGGGGCTTTTGTGATATATACTGAAAGACAGACATATGTGGTAATGCAATCTAGACAAGAATGGGGAAAACATCATGACCAGAGTTCTAATAATTTATGTCTTGTTCCAATCAAGTCATATTTTATAGTGTTTCAACATGTGTTGTTATTCCATAGTCTCTGTTTGGATATGTGTAAAGTTTTGTGATGTATTCTTGTTAAGTCTTGTATTTTTAATCATCTTCATTGTTGACACTTCCATCCTTTGTTTTGATTTTATGAACCTTCATTCTGTTTTTTCAATTGTTTCATCTGTTTAACAGTGTGTTCAATATCCAGTTCTGCAGTTTTTAAATATTTATTAATTGTTTAGGCACCATCTTCACATTGAGAGTCAGCTGCAATGAGTCTCCAATACTTTTGTATGTTGCCATGGCGATAATTTCTGCCAAACTGTTACTTGTCCATCTCTTAAGATTTCCCTCTCAATTATATTGCTGTCTTGTGAACTTTCCTCCATGTCATGAGGTTAAAGCATCCAGTATGTGTTTTTCTCTTTTATTGTCTTATGTTGCACTAGCAGAATAGCTTATGTGACATTAACATTTATACTCACACAGATCCTGACATGAAGTCTAATTTCCACCATGTGGTCAACTGTGAGCATAAGATAATGAAGAACCACTGCTACTGGCCTGTGGTCAGCGATCTTATCAATGTGCTATCACATGGTAGAATTGCACATAGATTTCTATCTGATGAGAAACTGGTTGAACTGTGGTTGGAGCTTTTAAATGACATGCAAGGTATGACATTGTATTGACATTGTCTTCTACCACTTTTAAATTACATAGAACAAGTTGTTACGTAAACAACAGCTGTTAGAGCATGGGTAAAGCAACTTTATCACATAGATCAAGTTGTTACATAAACCACAGCTGTGAGAGCATGGAATTAGCATCAAATCAAAGGGACTAGCAACTTTATCAGAACATGGGGATAGCAACTTTATCAGAACATGGGGATAGCAACTTCATCACATAGAATAAATTGTTACATAAACAATAACTATATAGACAATAGACATTAATGGTTTAACTTAGGTTTCATGCAAGAAGATTAACTGCAATAAATTCATCTTGTTTTTGTTTAAGCAGAAAAAAAGAAGGATGATTAAATACAATTAGTTCATCTTTTATACAAGCTCAGTAGATTTATTTTTCAATGATCAGACAGCACTTGGTATAGCTTAATGCAGTGATGTAGGAATACAGAGACAGAAGATACTGCACCTTTTAAAATAATACATAAGGTACAGCATATATAATATATAAACGGCTGGCCATGCAAAAGCTGGACCTCAGATAACAGAGGTGACAAAAGGCACTGTTTATGAAGCACACAAAAGCCAGTTCTATAAATCTCTTCTTATCCTGACGCTGTTAGGAAAAACATGATTGGAGAAAAGAAAGAAAGACATAAAGTGGTTGGGTGAGTTTTTGTGTGTATTTAGCTGCTTAAGTAACAGCAAGGGGTAAGATAGGTGTAATATGGGATAGACAAATTGCATATGGATTCATGAGTTGAGGGACACCTTGCATGTGGGAGATTTGTTAAAGCTGTAATGGGAGTACAGTTCCATAACAGACATGCTACTGAATGTTTATATTTATAACACTATGTCACCCGTGTGTTGCCAAGGCTTGTGTGTTGTAAGAGACGACTGAGGTAGAAACATAAGGAAGCTACCCTAGTAAATAAAAAACGCAACAGAAATCAGATGTGCTGGCAACAGAAATCGGATGTGAAAGATCGATGAGAGAACGAGGAGCAACCTAGTAAATAAACGCACAGAAATCGGATGTCTGCAACAGAAATCAGATGTGCTGGCAACAGAAATCGGATGTAAGAGACGACTGAGGTAGAAACGAAAGGAAGCTACCTAGTAAATAAAAACGCAACAGAAATCGGATGTGCTGGCAACAGAAATCAGATGTGCTGGCAACAGAAATCGGATGTAAGAGACGACTGAGGTAGAAACGAAAGGAAGCTACCTAGTAAATAAAAACGCAACAGAAATCAGATGTGCTGGCAACAGAAATCGGATGTGCTGGCAACAGAAATCGGATGTAAGAGACGACTGAGGTAGAAACGAAGGAAGCTACCCTAGTAAATAAAAAACGCAACAGAAATCGGATGTGCTGGCAACAGAAATCAGATGTGCTGGCAACAGAAATCGGATGTAAGAGACGACTGAGGTAGAAAGCGAAGAAGCTACCTATAAATAAAAACGCAACAGAAATCAGATGTGCTGGCAACAGAAATCGGATGTGCTGGCAACAGAAATCGGATGTAGAGCGACTGAGGTAGAAACGAGGAAGCTACCTAGTAAATAAAAACGCAACAGAAATCAGATGTGCTGGCAACAGAAATCGGATGTGCTGGCAACAGAAATCGGATGTAAGAGACGACTGAGGTAGAAACGAAAGGAAGCTACCCTAGTAAATAAAAAACGCAACAGAAATCGGATGTGCTGGCAACAGAAATCAGATGTGCTGGCAACAGAAATCGGATGTAAGAGACGACTGAGGTAGAAACGTAGGAAGCTACCTACTAAATTAAAACGCAACAGAAATCGGATGTGCTGGCCTACTTGTAGGCACATAACTTGCACAATGTACAATTGCTCTTAGACTGAGATCACATACAAATCACGAAGAGTGGTTTAACAATTGGTCGATATGGATCGTTCGAAGGAGAATAATAATAATACTATGTTGTGTTTCTTAAATTTGAATAATGACTGGTTTTCTTATATTTCTTGTTGAAATATGAAGGTATGAACCTTAATACTCGAGAGTTAAGCCAGCATGTTGAGTTTGAACCAGACACATACTATGCTGCATTCTCTGCCGAGCTGGAAATTTCTGCTTCACCAATGTGGTCACTCCTTATGTGCTGTCAGACTCCCGTAAGTTTTTGTTGTTTCCTTTTGTCTTCTAGTACTGTCATGTAGTCACATTGTTTGCTGTCATGTAGTCACATTGTTTGCTGTCATGTAGTCACATTGTTTGCTGTCATGTAGTCACTTTGTATGCAGTCATGTAGTCACATTGTATGTACTCAAGTAGTCACATTGTGTGCTGTCTGTGTAGTTACATTGTATGCAGTCATGTAGTCACATTGTATGTACTCATGTAGTCACATTGTTTGCTGTCATGTAGTCACAGTGTTTGCTGTCATTTAGTCATATTGTATGCAGTAATGTAGTCACATTGAACACTGTCATTTAGTCAGATGGTATGCAGTCATATGATCATATTGTATGCTGTCATTTAGTCATATTGTATGCATTAATGTAGTCACATGGTATGCTGTCATTTAGTCATATTGTTTCGTGTCACAGTCAAATTCTTCTCTCTCATGTAGCTATATTATTTACTTTCTTGCATCCCTTGGGGAGGCTGCAGTCTTGGAGAACATGTTCTACTGTTTTTGTCCACCCTAGCTAGACACTTTTGTGTGTGTCTGTCTTAGAGAACATACTCTACTGTTTGTTTGTTTACCTCACAAAGGCATCTGTCATATTTAAAACATGATTTTACTAATAATAACAATTAGTTTGTCAGTTGTTGACCATCCATTGTATTAATGTATAAATCTATGTTCAGGAAACCAGCCATTTTGTGACCAACATGATCAAAGCTGCCACTTCAGCTGTAGCAGAATGGTTTGAAGCAATCAACTTTCAAGATTCAATGAAGGTACAACTACTGGCATGTTACACTAAATCCAGGATATTTCTTAGTTTTATTACATCATGATATTTACTAAGATGATGTTACAATATATGTAACACCTAATGGCTCATTTGTAGTTAAATTATTTTGTTTGTATCCTAATACTTTCCTTACAATGTTGAATGTATTCTTGACCATTCTAATTCTTTTATTCATGTTTCATATCTGCTGTCACCTGTTTTTATGTCTTCTTTTTCTAACTCATGTTCTGCTTTTTGCTCTCTTGAGCAACCTTTTGTTATATGTTCAAGATGTAAGAACTGTTTCATTTGTTTTCTTATTCATATTTCAACCAAGGTATATCACAGCTGTGTGCTATCTACTTTAATATACAGAGCAGAATGCTGGAGAATGACAGAACAAGATTTATCCAAATTTCTCAACTTCCACACAACTTGTCTGAGAATGATCTTACGCATGTTCTGGCCAAATACTATCTTTAACCAGAAACTGCTCACACTGTGTCAGCAAGAGAATAAGAACACCATCATCCAATAGAGAGGATTTAGATGGATCGGACATATGATACTCATGGAGACCAACTTTTTCACACAAACTATACTGATATGGATGTCAGAGGGTAAATGAAAATGTGGAAGACCCAAAATGATCTGGAGGAGAACAGTAGAACAGAAACTGGAAACAGTGAATCACAGCTGGAATACAATACAGAGGGTGGCCAAGTATAAAGAAAAGGGCTGCATTTGTTGCTGCCATAAGCGCCCAGGGCATCACAGGCTAGAGACAGAGAGAGTGAGTTTTCCTTGCTCATCGATGATGCCCAAAGAAAATAAAATGCTCCAAGTTGAACATATTCAGCTAGTTTGTTTTAAATCCAACTAAAAGCAGTATTCCATGAGGTCAAAAACAAAAAAATTATCAACCTATCTGTCGCCAAAAACTGAAAAATTCTACACAGAATTAAGCATGCATAGAGAAAACTTGATAATACATCTGACAGAAATGTCATCTTTCACACCTAAACAAAGACAAACTTTGTAAGAGAAAGGAAGAAAAGTATGAGAGTTGACACACAAATAACTGCATCATTTAGTTAGGAGAGACAGTACAAGATTATGAAACTTCTCAATATTCATCTTGTAACCGGTGATACACATATGGGTACTTTATTTTAAACATGATATGCTTCTAGAAATATTATTATACAAAATATTGTTTGACTAATTTACGTTGTTGGTCCATTGAAAATCAAACTGTTGCTCACCAACTTGTGCAGTTTGAGTCATATTTGTGTACTATATAATAAACCATATGAGCTCTCTCTCACTCTTTCATCTCACTCTCTCATATCTATCTTCTCTCTCTCTATATATATATATATATATATATATATATATATATATATATATATAATAATAATAAATAATAATTCCTCTTGTACCGTTATACGTTACATAGGGCCTGCAAGCAATTTCTCCATACCACTCTATCCTGGGCAACTTGCTCAATCTCCTCCATGGAACTGAGACTGATATTTCCTGCCTCTCTCAGCAAAGTTCGCTTCAGGGTCTCTCTAGGTCGACCCCTCTTTCTTGAACCCTTTGCATCCCACTTCAATGCCTGCTTTGATATTCGTTGAGCATTTCTCCTCAAGGTGTGTCCAACATATCTCCATCTTCTCTTTCTTATAACAGTTGTCACTAGTGGTTGACCAGACATGTCTCTGATTTCATCACTTCTGAATTGCTCCATTTTATATTCATTATTTTTGCAGACATCTATTTTCAAAAGCATTCAACTTGCTTTCTATTTCTTTAGTCATTTTCCAACTCTCGCTGGCATATGTTAGAATTGATACAACATTTGAATTGAAAATTGTAATTTAGTTTTAATACTATATAACTTGCAGTTCCATATTTTATTTAGACTTTTAAAAGCTGATGTTGCTTTACCAATTCGTATCATAATTTCTTTTTTAACATTTCCTGTGCAGTCAAAATTGCTACCTAAATAGGTGAACTGCTCTGTTATTTTTATCATTTTAGATTCCAGTGTGATATCTGCATTACTTGCCATAGGTGTCTTCATTATATTTGTTTTTCATAGCTTATCTGCAGTCCAACTTTTGATGCTGTAGATGACAAGTTGTCTGTTTTTCTTTGCATATCTTGGTTGTTTTTACTTAACAAGGCAATATCATCTGCAAAATCCAAATCTTCTAGTTGACTATTTTCTACCCAATCGATGCCAGTTTCGCCCTGCAACATTTTCGCATCACCCAGTCAATGGCCGCTCCAAACAATAGCGGAGATAGAATACAGCCTTGCTTTATTCTGGTTTCAACCATAAACCAGTCGCTGTGTCCACCATCAGTTCGAACTGCACACTGTGAACCACCTACATCTAACTGCACACTGTAGAAATATATATATATATATATATATATATATATATATATATATATATATATATATATATATATATATATATATATATATATATAACTTTTAAATCCCAGATTGGGTTATATGCCATCAACCAACTCATGATAGTTCATGGTTAGTTAGATTTTGTGGCTAAAGCTATTTACCGGAGGGAGTAGCCATCCCCAAGTCGAATCCGTAGTACATGCCGATTCCTAGTTATATCTTCTTCTTCAATGATCCAGCGGCACTTGAGCTCTTGTCCTTTGGCTCTGTCCTAGTTATATCAACCAGTTAATCTGTAATGACGACCTACCGATTCTAAAGATGTCTGCAAAGTGATGCAAGTAGACGTAACCATTCAAAGATATTGATTGTCTGACAACAATTATCTTAATATATTCAATACGTCTTGTGTACACTGCCACCACATTGTGTGCATGGCCTATCCACTTTGCAAGGCTTGGGTCTGTTTCCAAGGCCACTGCGCAGAGGTGGGATAGGGTCTTGGTCAGTGCCAGCTCACTGACACTAGTGCTGTATAATAAATCTCATAAGCACAATAATACATATTTTATGCACTATAACAGATAGTAGTATTTAGCAGATAATAAAGCACATTCATTTCCGAAATTATATATTTTCTGTCTTGGATTCTGTCCTCTGATTTGCTTAAAACTTTCAACACTAGATGTTCAAGTACACTAGAAGGGACTTGTATAACTTCAAATATTTACTTGTTTTACATTCAAATCTTCTATTGCTTAGTAACTGAAGATATAAGTTTGTCTGATAGATGAAACTGTAGTAATGTTGACTTGTTCAATCATTAGCATATCCTTCATGAAACTTTGCTCCCATGACAGCCCTACTAAATACCTATTTATCACATGCAAGCTGCCCCTGATGTACCCACTTGCAATTCATCTATCACATCTTTCTCCCATATCCTTGTTTTTCAGCTCTTTCCTAGTGTATAACCTTCCATGAATGTCTTATCTAAGATTTTGTGATTGTTTTTTATGACTTAGATACTTCATTTACTAGAGGGGAAAGTTGAGGGAGAAGAGCAAGAGGAAGACCGAGAGATAAGTGGAAGGGAAACTTTAAGAAATGGACAGTTACAGTCTGGCAGTGTCAACACCAACTAAAGACAGAGGATGCTGAGATTCATTGCAGCCAACCTTCAGTGTGAGACGGCACCTGATGATGATGAGATACTTCACTTTTCATTGTCCATTATAGCTCAAGAGTCAATTGGCATATCTCGCTAGACAAGTAAATTTTTACATTTAATGTCAAGATATTTGAAATGTATGTAGATATATTTCTAATGCTATCTTCACCTCCTACAGCCCAACCCGTATCAGTTGACTTTTCACCTTCCACTGCATCGTTACTTGGCAACTTTTATTATGACTGCTGTGAAAAGTCATAACATGGATCCTCAGTTGCTGTTACCAGATGAAAATTTGCTGAAAAAAATCATGGTTCATGTGCTCCAGATTCAGGTATGTTCAACATGTTAGTCCTGGTAGCTTTTATGTTATAATCCTGTATGTTGAGGACACAGCATGCTCGTTAATCACGAGTTACAATTATTTGTTAATTATACTCAAGACAGAATAATAAAAAAAAGGAAGTTTTGAACATACTAATGTCAACATTTAAACTGACAATCATGACTCAAGACAGATGTTTGTGGAGATCCATGATAACCTATACCAGCCAACATGGCACATGATAATGAAATGTTTCATTGTATATTTTGTTATCAGGTGTGTCTGTCACAGATTTATGCAGGAATGTGGGTGAGAAATGGAATCCAGATTAAGGGTCAGGCCATGACATATATTCAGTGTCACTTCTGTTACTCCATGGCTGACGCAGACTTGTATCTTCTGCAGGTATTTAATGTTATGTTTTTGTTACAAATTAGCCCATATAGTGACACAGTGAACTTTAGGATTTGTGTTATTTTGTGAGAGAATATCTACGAAAAGGTAATTATCAATGTAGGTGCGCGTATGTGATAAAAGTGGATAAAGCTTAACACTACACATTTTCTCGTGTTAGTTAAAAAAAAGTGGTACAACTGCATTTTCTCCTGCGTCCCAACTGGAAGTGGACTTTTTAAGTACCAGCTAAAATAGGTGAATTGTAAGTTCAATATATTTTTACAAATGTAACCAAATTTCATGATTAATTGAGCTAATGTTGGACAAGCTTTGAAATAAACTAAAATGTCATGGACCTTGCTTTGGGGGGGAATTGTCAACCGGTGAATAAACTTATTTAACTTATTTTGTATACAAATCACACACTGCACCAGTTTTCTATCCTATTTCACAGAAAGCCACAGACTACACCCTAGTTTATTCTATTGCTAAATTAGTGTTAAATTTACTTATATCCTTGAGCTGTAGTATGTTTTCTATTTCAGTTGTGTGCTTCTAAACTTGATCCTGACTACTTCATACATACAGTATTGGAAAGGTAAATATACTATGTATTTTTCACTTAAAAGTTGTTTTTGTGCTCACTTAGCCAGACTGCAGTTTTGCAACCTTTTACCAGTCACCACTTGGAAGTAAGTAGAATCTTCTGTCATCTCATTGATTGCATCATATGCCAAAAGCATGACATGAGATGGCTAGGATGGATGAAATGTGTGCATAGCCAGTAGACTATGAGAGCCATCAGCATGTGTACCCTTCATCATCTGCTGAAAGAGACTAAGAACTCCTAAAATGTAGTGAGATCAGCACTGTTAACTAACACATCACTTCTGCTTAACAATACCGTTACTGTATTTATGTTAGTCTTGTGCTTGTATCTTGAAAATAACTCGAGTTTAAAATAAAGTCCTTAATGTCTGAAATTTTCTGCCACATCTATGATCTTCTCCTGCCACATCACGTTAGGCAAACCATCTGCCAGATCACAAAGAGTTTATTATTTTGGAATCAACATGGTACAAGAAATAGACTAACATTTAATGAACTCAAAGTAGAAACGCAGAGCCCATTGAAGAATTTGAAGGATTGAGTGTGTAGGGCAGGATGCCTTGAAGCGATCATGTTGAAACTCCTTTACTTTGTATGAGCTGAAAGATGAAGATAAAGATCATGACAATTGATACATGACTTGCTCATGTTTCTTTTTTTTAAATTTGTAATTTTCAGATTTCATATTTTGAACTGGCTATCCTACTCACCCGAGCAGGCTAACATTGACATCTTTATGGAGCCTAGCCATGAGCTTGCAATGGTGGAAGGAGCTCTCAGTCTATTTTCAGCCTTGCTAGGCATGCACACATACTTAGGTAAAAATCTTTTTCAATATTAGCCACGTTATTGACTGAATGTTAAATGACCAAACGCTAAAGCAGGTGAGAGAATTCAAATACCTTGGAAGTATCTTCACATCTGATAGTAGACTGGACAGAGAGATCGAAACTAGAATCCAGCAAGCTAACAACATTACAAACCAGCTTACCCCAATTTTGAAACACCCAGCTATTCCAGTAGTGACTAAAAGACAGATTATAAATTCAATCTTTATACCAACACTGTGCTACCTGAGCCAAACATGGGCACTGACAAAAGAACAAGAAAGGAAAATTATCACATGCGAAATGAGATGCCTGAGGAAAGCAGTAAATAAAACAAGAAGAGACCATATAAGAAATGAGGAAATTAGAAGAACAGTCGGAACAACACCTGCTATTAGATTTATTGAAAAACAGAGACTAAAATGGTTTGGCCACTTGGTCAGAATGAACCCGAATACACCAGTTGCAAGAGCGATAACCTGAAAATGGAATCATCAAGAGGAAAGGGCAGACCAAGAAAAAGATGGGTTGATGGAGTTACAGACATCTTAAAACTCCACAATACCACACCATATCAAGCGACCGAGCGTGCATTATCTCCGAAACCGATCATCAGTTAAACCTGCTACGCCTAGCGGCAAAAAGCAGAGAAGGACAAAAGAAAGAAAGATTGACTGAACCAATGTCAGAGCATTCACCACAGACCTATAGGTACTCAATCTCCCCCACCAGATATATAAGTATATACATGCTGATAGTTAATATGGTTCACTGGTTAAATATACTAATTCTGCTCCTCCAATGTCCAGTCTTGTGCATACTATACGTTATTCTAAATTCCTTAAATGCTGCAACTGCTGGGCTTTCATCTAATGTGGCCACTGAGTAGGTGAAAGACTCCCCCTGTATCTATTTTCACCTTCTCAGTTATCCATGCTTTTCATGCAAGCCTGTCTACTTTCTTATTCTGAGAACATCAGCATGTCCAGGACAGTATGTTCATTTATGTCTTTGGGGGTTGGAGGTGTCAGTAGATCATATCCACTCACACTGCAACCTGCTGTTTGAAACTCTCAAAGCTTGGACTGAGAGTCAGACACAATAATTTACTTAGTAAATGGAGTCTCAAAGAACCATTGAAGGGAGGTAGTGGTGGCCCCAACATCCATCTTGATACTGGAAATTGTTTTGCAGATAAACCAGCATTGTTGTAAACTACAACACAATGTAACAACCAACCTTGTTAGGCCATACAAAGATCATGCCTTGCCAAACTGTGCAGTTATCATATCAGACTCTCAGTTCATACTATCTGTAGCTGTCTGAATTTGTATGCTGGTTTTCGCTGAAGTTCTTCTATTTTGCTCTGGTTCTGTTTATATGTTTTGACTTTCAACGCCCATGTGGTGCCGGGGCCCCCATGAGAAGCAAAGAATAGTGCCACTGTGACCTACAAGGCATGTCGTAAGAGGTGACTGATGTAGGTCCTAGGAAGCTACCCTAGTAAATAAAAAGCAGCGCAGAAATCGATGTGCTGGTCTACTTGTAGGCGCATAACTGGCACAACGTTCAATTGCTCTTAGGCTCAGATCACATACAAATCACATAGAGTGGTTAACAAGTGGTCGATATGGAGCGTTCGAAGAAGAAATTTTGAATCTCCAGTAAGTTCTTTAGTGAAAGAACCTTCTCTCTGCTGACTTACTTAGTTACCTCATCTACCTCTCAAGTGACTGCTGTAGCTGCCTCATTACCTCATCTGCCTCTTGAGTGACTACTGTAGTTACCTCATCTTCCTCTTGAGTGACTACTGTAGTTACCTCAGTACCTCATCTTCCTTTTGAGTGACTACTGTAGTTACCTCATCTTCCTCTTGAGTGACTACTGTAGTTACCTCATCTTCCTCTCAAGTGACTGCTGTAGCTGCCTCATTACCTCATCTGCCTCTTGAGTGACTACTGTAGTTACCTCATTACCTCATCTGCCTCTTGAGTGACTACTGTAGTTACCTCATTACCTCATCTTCCTCTTGAGTGACTACTGTAGTTACCTCATCTTCCTCTTGAGTGACTACTGTAGTTACCTCAGTACCTCATCTTCCTTTTGAGTGACTACTGTAGTTACCTCATCTTCCTCTTGAGTGACTACTGTAGTTACCTCATCTTCCTCTTGAGTGACTACTGTAGTTACCTCATCTTCCTCTTGAGTGACTACTGTAGTTACCTCATTACCTCATCTTCCTCTTGAGTGACTACTGTAGTTACCTCATTACCTCATCTTCCTCTTGAGTGACTACTGTAGTTACCTCATCTTCCTCTTGAGTGACTACTGTAGTTACCTCATTACCTCATCTTCCTCTTGAGTGACTACTGTAGTTACCTCATTACCTCATCTTCCTCTTGAGTGACTACTGTAGTTACCTCATCTTCCTCTTGAGTGACTACTATAGTTATCTCATCTTCCTCTTGAGTGACTACTGTAGTTACCTCATCTTCCTCTTGAGTGACTACTGTAGTTATCCTCATCCCCTCTTGAGTGAGTACTCTACTTTACTCTTCTCTCTAATGTTTCTATGTTCTTGGTTTTATACCATGTACTTATCTCTGGCTAGTTAAATAATATTGCTTAAACTCCTTTTCTCTCAGCATTGATTTCCACCTGGTGTCATTGTTCTTAATTTTTAATGTCGTGGTCACTAGTCTAATGTTACCTGCTAACCACATGACAGTTTATTCAGCATGCATCACTCAAATCTTTACATTCTCTACATCTACTGGCTAAGGTATTCACCAAGGATGCACATAAGCAACCTTGCCCAGAACTTAGACTTGTCCAAGTGTAGCAGCGCTCAGTCTGAGACTGCACAATCCTATACAGGACACTATCATCAAATAATCATCAGTTATATTAGAACTATCATCAGTTGCTATTACATCACATATGTATTGTACCTTTGTATAAAACACACTATCAAAATACAGTGTGAACTATGTAGAATTGATTAAATTTTGACATAAGAGACTTTGAGTTGAGGTAGTACAGTTGTTTCTGCAGTTGGTAAATCGCTGAGATCAAAAGTGGGATGTAAACCTTTGCTATGTTTATGAACTGTTCAGTTTGAAATGAATTTGATGCTTTATATAAGACACAACAACAGCAAGGGGGTTTGGGTATTTATAACTAAAAAGGATGTAAACCATAGGGCTCAAAAGCTAGTAGTCTCAAGCTACTTCCACATATTTCTGTAAATGTTTGACATAGCTCAAGTTTCTCATCTTCTCTTTGTGCAAGACTTTTTACTATAATCATTTCAGTTCTGAACTAAATTTAACACATTGTTACCAAGTATTCATTTATTAAGCTTCTATATTTTCTCCCTCTCCGTCACTCTTTGGGACTTATAATCTTCTATGTATCAATAGCGAAACACGTAATAGCAAAGTACTGTAGTTTTACAAAAACAATGACAATACACGGCAACGTTTTGACCAAGAAGGCCTTTATCAAGCAAACGATATAACAAAAGTGACGAATGTCACAGAACACTACATATAGACTTTGACAAAGATATTGCAACGGTTAAAAATGAATGAAAATATGTGACTAAAACAAATAACGAAATAAATACAGAAAACTAGAAGTGGAAAAAGAAGAGAAACAATAAAAAGTCAAGTAAATATCTGACTCTTATACATTTAACATATACACATATCAAATATAAAGCATGAGAAGAAAAAGTACTAAGACGCATAGGAATGTAGAGCGTTGAGTCCATGAGGTCGCAAGGTACCATATAAAGAAATAAGGCCATTCTCCAGAACAAATTGACTACGATCTTCAGAGGAACATGATCAGATGGCAGTGACCTGGCCGTCGCGATCACCAAATGGTCAGTTCCATTAAATGAGTGGCTACAGGGTCACAGAGCATTGGCGTTTATCGCGTAAGTGTTGGCCGAAACGGTCACTGAATATTTTGCCTGTTTCGCCAATATATGCCTTAGCACACCGCTTGCAAGTGATAGCGTAGATTATATTTCGGGACTCGCATGTAAAACCATCTTCAATAACAAACTTGGCTAAAGGAAAAGATACAGTACGAGTCTGTATCCATAAGCACACATATTGCAACGCCGACTACCACACTGGACAGTGCCAAAATGACTTTGGATATTGGACTTAAGGCGACTGTGTACCAACATATCCTTAAGACTTCTGTCCTGTCTGTAAGCCACGAAAGGATAGTTGGGGAAGACTGAACAGGTCTCAGAATCTGACTTAAGGATAGACAGATGACGTATGAATTTATCAGTATCAATAGGGACTTATAATCTTCTATGTATCAATAGGGACTTGTAATCTGTGTATCAATAGGACTTATAATCTTTGTGTATTAATAGGGACTTATAATCTTCTATGTCTCAATAAGGACTTATAATCTGCGTATCAATAGGGACTTATAATCTTTTGTGTATCAATAGGGACTTATAATCTTCTATGTATCAATAGGGACTTATAATCTGTGTATCAATAGGGACTTATAATCTTTTGTGTATCAATAGGGACTTATAATCTGTGTATCAATAGGGACTTATAATCTTCTATATGAAATCAACTAATTACACTATTACAACATTGTCCAGAAATGCAGAGATTTTGTATTGACAAAGTCTACAATGAGAAACCATTTATTACAATGTTTGACATCTTTTGTGTAGGTATTAGTGAAAAAGATTTGATAAGAAAAGAGATGGCATCTCTTCTATGTATGAATGATCGACAACACAGTACACTGATGGATTTGATGCCAGAGAAGACTGGAGTTAATGGGCTGGCTAAGGAACTGTTTGAACCAACCCTACAAGAGGTAATGTAATTGTTTCATTAAAAGCAAAGTCAATGTAACCTTTTAGAACATACCACAACACAAAACATGGAAGAAAAATGTTAAATTATCTTTAAAATAATATTTTTGTTAGGCTTACCTCTAGATATGCTAAATCAAATATTAGAACAATGTTTAGAGTGTGTTTTTTAGTTTGTCTATACAAATTTTCAGTTATAGAGAAGACTGCAGTACAACTATATACTGTGATGATGTAACATACTAGTGGAATAAAAAGCTTATGAAAAGATGCCGGTGATGAACACATTGAGAAGAAAGACCATAAACATTGCAAGATAGGCATTGTTTTGGAACCTGTTGGGAAAGAGGAGTAGGGAAAGGCCTAGAAATACATGGAGAAGAGAGCTGGAGACGTGATATTAAAAAGATTGACAAGAAAGTGGAAGGGCTGAAAGAAGTTTATTAAAGATCTGTGCTCTGTTGGGAGTAGAAAGGTGAAGAAGAAGAAGAAGAAATTTCCCAACATGAAAGAAAGGTAGTTTTACAAAGTACAATAAAAGACTCAGTAGATGTTTCTATCAAAAAGGCTATTATCAAACAACAAATACAAGACACACTAAGGGCAAAAACAACATGACACAATATGAGATACACAGGTATAAAATGGCAAGAAAACAGACAAAATGGTAATTAAATATTCCAGAATAAAATCATGGAAAGAGTATGGAGAATCCATAAACTCTAGAAATGAAAAACAAAATAGTTGCATAATTGGCTTTGAAGAAAGATGACTCATAAGAATTCTCCCATTTTGTTTGGATCAAAGAATATCTAATACTGAGATCACTCAAAGCACAGGCATCAACAATATCAATAAAGAAATTTAAAAAGAGATGAAATTGTTGGAGCATATATTAAGAATGCAGAAGACCAGACACCCACATGTGGCTCTGAAATGAAATCTTGGAGGCAAGAGAGGATAAGAAAAAGCTAGAGAAACATGGAGGTGAACTATAGACAGAAAAAGAGAATAGGTTGGAATAAACTCAGCTAACTTGTTAAATACAGATCTGGTTAGAGGAAATTTGTTGATGCCTTATTCTTCAAGGGAAGTTAAGAAAAGATTTGGTTGAAATAAACACATAACAAATTAATGTTACATAAAGAAAATGTGATAATTAAATATTTTCTGTCATTTTGCGAGGCAGTTTGCTTAAAAAAAGTGCATTGGTGCATCTTGTAATGCACTGTTTCCTTCATTTTTCAACATGCTTGCCAGACGCATCTGCTGCAAGAGTCTACATTGAACGTTTACACAACAATCCACACAACTCCACACAGCAAATCTCTTTGTTCGCAGTAATAATTAAGCCTAATTAAAAAATCAAATGACTAGGTTACTAATGAGAAACTCGTAAAAAATTGTAATGAACAGTAGTGAACAAGAGCTTATGACAATACACTGACATTGAATAGGACACATTAAGAAGACCAGTAAATAGTGTAGCAAGCAGGATCTTGTTCTGTAACCAATAAGGAAATAGATAAAGAGGAAGACCAAAAACTGCATGGAGAAGAGAGCTGGAAAGGAATAGTGGAATATTTGAGAAGACCTGGAAAGGATGTCACAAGATAGAAATGAATGACGAATGTTTGTTGAGGACCTGTGCTCCAGAGGGAACTGAATTGTCTATTATTATTGATTACTAACTTTTGTTTGTTTGTGTCTTTAGCTTGCTGAATACAAGGAGCCCAATTTGGAAGCTGGTGGGGGACTACAACAGGGTACATACGTTCCTAAAGGTATTGTGACTTTTCATGCACAAATATTTGTGTTTGATTTTTATTTGTATTTGGCTCATTTCTTGTTTGTAGCTATCTGTATTTTGTTTCCAGTGATCGCTGTTATTAAATTAACGTAGGTGTAATCAAGTTTCTAGTCATGTCTGAGACAAACAATAAAATGTAGGTGCCGTGTTCAAATTGAGCATATTTTAAAAAATCCTTTGCAGTTTAAAATCGAAAAGAGAAAGCTGGAAAGCCACTGCCTAAACAAAATTCATTAAAAATTAAATTTCTACACATTTTAACCATCCTAAAAATTATATAGGGTACCCTCACCAGTGCTATGAAGTTTGTGCACTTCCATTGAGATCTTCCTGTGTAAGAAATATATCAAAGCAAATTTGAATACTAACCAAAGTGCAATGGTGATAGCTCAGGAAATTCATCTCAAAATTTGAAATCCGTGTTGCTGTATGGCTCGGAAATTTGGCTAGTCACCAAGTTAAATACAAATAAGATTCTAACTTTGTCAACTGACTTTTGACAACGGATGTCTTCGGTGGATTCTCAGACTTAGATGGTATGACAGAGTTGCAAACACAGATCTGTGGATAAGAACAGGACAGAAACCCATGATCTTCTTCTTCTTTTTTGCGTTCGTTCTTTACAACCAATTTTAATCACTCCTTGTGATATGTTTGATCTTTGCCAAGAACGTGTATACGTTGCACATTGGTTTGGTAGGCTCCTAAATGCATAGTCTTCTACACAATAGGACACATGCATCCAATTTCAGCCAAACATCCTTAGTCGCCTCTTACGACATGCGTGGCAGGTAACAGTGGTTCTATTCTTTACACCCCAAATTTGGGGCCCGGTAACCACTCGGGCGGAACCCATGATGACCCAGGTTAAGAGGAGATAATTGTGATGGGTTGTCTATACCCTATAGAAGACACAATTGTTTATTACTAGACAAGCACTTTAGTGGAGCTCACAAAGAAAATGGAAAAGACGACACCCTGAACAGACCTGGAGACAAAGTCTTCTTGAGGAACTAAAGGGTGCTCGACTATCCTGGGAAACCAAACAGAAAACAGCCAGAGACCGGAGGGAGTGACGAACAACTGTTGAGACCCTGTGCTCCACAAGGAGCAGAGAGGAATAAGTAAGTAAGTAAGTAATGATAATAGTTGTATCAATCAGTTTATGCATAATATAATCATAGAATATCATATGCTGAAATCTTACAATACTTGTTTGAACTTGCCAGTTTTCTCTACATGTCTCATTCATTTTTGTTATTCCAGCTTCTGTGTGGGAAAATGAATTTGACCCAGTCCATGTATCCCAGCGAGCCATTTATAGAAGAGATATGCAATCAGCAATGGATCGATACACTGAATAGTAAATAGTAGTTATTGTTGTTAGTTTCCATATTGTGAATGCTTGCAATTTATAAATCAGCATTACTTGAATGGAGGTTACAAGATATTCAATGAATTTCATGGGTAAAACTGGTAGACAAATCAGAGACAATATTGTTGAACAGCTCCTAGACATCTATATAACGTTACTCTTGGTCACCCTTCTGTCAGGTGATTTTTTTGGGACTTTATTAAGAAAGACAGTTATTTTGGGAGCCTCTCAATCCATGCTTTGTAAAATTCAAAGTATACACTTGATAAAAGGGGCAACATCTCTACTGTCCTCCAGTCTACACAGTCATAAGTGGCTGTATTGTCCTGGATATACTAGAGTTCAGAGTAAGGAGAAAACAGCTTGCCTTGGTTGCACATATTGTGGAATATTTGATCTGAAAAGAGACCACATTCATGACCAAATTTCTCATGTTGATGATTCTGCCATTGATGAGGATCCACCATTTAGCCATAAGAACTATCACTGGGTTAAGAAATCATTATTATTCATATTATAGTAGTCATTACAAAAAACACAACCCAGTTTATTGAAGATAAAGTATGCCAGCTACGGAGAACTAACCAGAATAAATCTATATAATAATAAGCCCAGATTAAGCCCATGTAGTTACAGATATATGGACATGCAGTGATTATATCTATCATAATGATGTTGCTTCTATCAGTTGCAACCAGGGAAAAAGAAAAGCAATGTCTTTGCAACTACTTCCTTTGAGTCTACTCAAGCTCAATTCTGAGAGTGCATGTAGAAGAAGAATGACATCACTTTTTCTTCTTCTAGTGTAAGCACTGTCACCAAACATTTCTTGATTACAGATTTAGTTTTTTTGTACATTATTTCGCCTGTTCTGTAGAAACAATTTTTTAAATGTTTTGTTTCATGCAATTTTGCATTTATAAATTCCATTCTTCAGTTTGCGAAACCATAAAGGTTATTCAAAGAAAACAACACCATGGCCTCCATTCAAGATTGAAGACAGCATTCATCCAGCTTACAAAGGCATCTATCGATTGTTGAACTGCAAGACAATGCACGCATTTCTCTTTATTGTGCTTCACAAGGTAAATATAACATCTACCAGTACTGGGTTATTCAACTTTAAATTCTCTTTGTATAGCCACTTATGCAGGGAAATATAACATGAGATGTGAATGACTCTTAACGTATTCAGAATGAAGGCATGCATATAGTCCTTGACTGCACTAGAGATACTCCCATTGTAAAGATAAGATTTATGATTAACATTCTGTCACTACGCTCCCGTCATGCAATCGCCCAAATCAAAGCGTGTATGTGGATTACTGTGGATAAGAGATATCTACTGCACAAGAATACTAATGAAGTTAAGGGCGGGAGAATCAAACGCGACATGTTGTGGATGGCCCAGGTTGAGAGAACAATTGGCCAAGTGACCACAGCTGCAACCCTACCAAAAAGGGGAAGAATGAATCTCAATAGATGTTAGTATGGCCAACTACCACAATGTTATCATTACTCTTGGAAGAGAATGTAGAGAATGGGACAACATGAAGACTGAACTCGCAATTACTGATAGAAGATAATGAAAGTGATGATAATGTTGCTGTTTATACCTATGGATCTGTACATCATGTCGAGAAGTCAGGCAGGGGTTTCTTGACTAGCGAGCATGGAAATGTTGTTGCAGAGCAAAATGGAGTATTACTTCCAGTATGAGAATTGTGGTTGAGGCAGTTACTGCTGTCCTTCATTGGCTTTCTGTTTGCTGGGGCCATTGTTGTGGCCGTTGTTGTTTCTGACTCACTCAAGGATTCAGGAGATCCAGAATGGCAGGTTGCGGTTTGAGAAGATGTTTGCCCATGTGGTGCCGGGGTCTGCAAGGGAAGCAAAGAATAGTACCACTGTGACCCACATGGCGTGTCATAAGAGGCGACGAATGTAGGACCTAGGAAAGCTATCGTAGTAAATAAAAAGCATAGCAGAAATCAGATGTGCTGGCCTACTTGTAGGTGCATAACTGGCACATCGCACAATCGCTCTTAAGCTCAAATCACAACAACTCACACAGAGTGGTCAACAAAGGGTCGATATGGAACATTCGAAAAAGAAGAGTTGATGTCGTCTATAACGGTTTCCAACCTCCAGAGACTCACATGGATCCACTGTCCTAGGCATGCGGTGTTTGCTGCATCCAGAGCACAGATAGGCTGGCATTGATAGCATCGATTGTTACAGTTTAGGATGGATAAAGGGGATGTTCTTTGGTCTCTTGGCGATGTACTGTTGGATGATGGCACTAGGACACTAAAACTGACGTTGAATCGTGCCATTCAAAAATATTTTTCGTTTTGATTATGTGACCCAAAAAATATTTACTTTGTAGATCTCATATTTCTTATTCAGGGAGGAAGCAATAGAATCAACCATTTCATCAAATAAGAATACACATATGTCCTTTGTTACAGGCTCTTCACCAGGAGACCATCTACAACAGTAGCCTATCCTTATATTGAAACTCTATATAAAGGATGATGATATTGTTGGCTACAAATTATGGTCCGTGACTGAACATTACTGAATTCAGAAGCAATTATCAGATTATGAAGCTCTGTGTCAAACATATTACAGCTTTGTAAGAATGACAGACTCATTTAAGACAACTTAAAAATCAAAGAGGAGGAGGCAGAGAAATTATGTCCAGTCTAGCTGCATTGCATGGAATAATGTTATCCGACCTGGTATTCAGTACTCAGAGTGGAGAGTGGACATTTGTGAACATAAATGATCACCTCCAAGAGCTGGTATAACAGATGATGATGATCATATTTTTGTAATAGTTTGTATTTCACATTATTACTGATTCTTCTCTTCCACCAATTACTTCTTTATAGAAGTGTTAGAGGAGAAATGTAGTGACCTTGTGTGTGCTTGCTTTAAGGCACTTTGTAAGTTGTTATTCATTTTCTTAAAGCTGTTCTTGATACCATTGATCCATCTTTTGCGTGGTCTTCCTCTTGATCTGTACTCGTTATACTTTTTAAGTGTGGCTCTCTGTTGTAGTTGATACTAAGGCATTCTTGTCAGGTGTCCAAACCATTTAATCTGTTGTTCTTTTATGAATTGCACGACTGGTTTCACATCCAGTTTGCTTCTGATTTCATCATTTCTAATTTTGTCTCTTATTGTTGCTCCTGCAGCTCTTCTAAGGCACATCATCTCTGTCGTTATGATTTTCTGCTTTTTGGCTGCTATTATTGGCCATGTTTTTATGATTACTGATTGAATCATAGAATGTTATGTAGGTAGTCAAGGTTCCAACCTCATGGCAATGGGTTGCCCCATAATTGCACTGTTTCTGTGCCAGCAAACACTACACAAAATGCTCATCATTGTCCCATATGTACTTGCAGGCTTTGAACAGAGATAAGAACCTACCAGAAGCCATATTATTTCACAGTGTACACTTACTCAATATGTGTCTTCATTTTGCACCAAAGACTTTTCCCAACAGGGTAAGTTTTATTACTAATAATTTGAAATAGTAGAAATAGTTATGATAGTTAAAATAAGAATGAGGAAATTGAAGTATTTTTGACATATAAAGAGACACAAAGGGTTGGAGATGACTATAATGGAAGGATCATGTTGGCAAAGAGGAGAATAGGAAGACTACGGAGAAGTTGGATAAGGATGTAGCTGATGACTTGAGCATGATGGCTGCAGAGCATTCAAGAAAGAGAGGATGCCCTAGGGAAACCCTGAAATTAACTTTGCTGAGAGAGGCAAGAGATATCGGACTCAATTCCATGGAAGAGGTTGAGCGAGGTGCCCAGGACAGAGTGGTTTAGAGAAATTACTTGCAGACCCTATCTAACGTATAACGGTGCAAGAGAAATATATATATATATATTATGCTTTGTTGCATCTAGCTTGGCATTCTTTTTGTTCTTAGTTCACCATGAACGCTGTGTACTCCATTAACTGCCATTTTTCTGTATCTTATAACCGTAGTAATAATATTAGTACTCTGTACATGATATTTGAGACAAAATATTGTGTTTTGAAAAATTTTAATTTGGTTCCTTCATTATTGAATTGTTATGAACCTTGTTGAGACACTGAATATATATATACATGTCTCCTTGTAGGTTCCTGGTTTGACCCTTCAAGGGCATGATGGTCAGCTTGATAAATGGTACGGAACATGTGATATCAAGGCAAATGCATGTGATATCATCAGTGAGGTAATTGTTCCAACACCAGTAGCTGAAGAGGAAATGTTGTCCAGTGTATCTCTGACAGATGACATGGATACTTCTAGCCTGGAGGCTATGTTCCAGTTACAACCTTCTACTATATCCAGTAAGATATCTGAGTTGTAGAATGTTTTCTCTTATCACATTGTTCCCAAGATGCAGTTTGTCAGTTTTAATTCATCACTGTACAACCAGTTTATGTTGCATGTCTTCTGTAATGGTAAGACTGAAATATGAGGGTTGAAGCATATGGTTCAATGAATGAGATGACAATCAAGTCAGGGTCAGAATGTAAGGGGCATATGATTCAGTGAATGAGATGACAATCAAGTCAGGGTCAGAATGTAAGAGGCATATGATTCAGTGAATGAGATGACAATCAAGTCAGGGTCAGAATGTAAGGGGCATAGGATTCAGTGAATGAGATGACAATCAAGTCAGAATGCGAGTGTTTTATCTTTAGATCTATTGGGGAACTAGATGCAAGGAGGGTTAAACTATGAGTGACTAGATGCAAGGAGGGTTAAACTATGAGTGACTAGATGCAAGTAGGGTTAGACTATGAGTGACTAGATGCAAGTAGGGTTAAACTATGAGTGACTAGATGCAAGGAGGGTTAGACTATGAGTGACTAGATGCAAGTAGGGTTAGACTATGAGTGACTAGATGCAAGTAGGGTTAGACTATGAGTGACTAGATGCAAGTAGGGTTAGACTATGAGTGACTAGATGCAAGTAGGGTTAACTATGAGTGACTAGATGCAAGGAGGGTTAGACTATGAGTGACTAGATGCAAGGAGGGTTAGACTATGAGTGACTAGATGCAAGGAGGGTTAAACTATGAGTGACTAGATGCAAGGAGGGTTAGACTATGAGTGACTAGATGCAAGGAGGGTTAGACTATGAGTGACTAGATGCAAGGAGGGTTAGACTATGAGTGACTAGATGCAAGGAGGGTTAAACTATTAGTGACTAGATGCAAGGAGGGTTAAACTATGAGTGACTAGATGCAAGGAGGGTTAGACTATGAGTGACTAGATGCAAGGAGGGTTAAACTATGAGTGACTAGATGCAAGGAGGGTTAAACTATGAGTGACTAGATGCAAGGAGGGTTAGACTATGAGTGACTAGATGCAAGGAGGGTTAGACTATGAGTGACTAGATGCAAGGAGGGTTAAACTATGAGTGACTAGATGCAAGGAGGGTTAGACTATGAGTGACTAGATGCAAGGAGGGTTAAACTATGGAGGATTAGATGCAAGAAGGTTCTGTCCAGGGGTGACTAAATGAAAGGAGGTTTAGACTGAGGGTGGCTTATGCAAAGAAAGTTCTTTAGTGCTACACACAGCCAGTACTGACATTCTTGCAAGTCATGCAAATAAATAAACAGATAGCAATGTCTGTGGAGGCCACGTAGTTGTTTCTTTACAGGAGAATACCGCCCGCCTGTCCAGCGTGTTCGTAGCGCGTTGGACCACGGGTGACAAGCTCCCTGTGAGTGCGGGTTCAATTGTGCGGGCTGGCAGAAAAGCAACAGGTTCACCAGATTCACGGTGTTCGTGGCACCAAACTGAAGGGGTATGGTGTTCATGGCCGAAGAGCTGAAAGCTCAAGTGCTTCTAGATCGGAAAAAAAAAAACACCCAGAAGAATACTCAGAATTTCATAAACTGCTAAAATGACTAATTTTTATGTTAAAAAAGATCAAGGCACAAAGAAAGTTTGTTATCAATATAATAAAGAGGCAATCATCATTTTTCATGTTTGTAATAAGAAATACAAATTTCACAGACAGCGAAGCAACAGATGATCAACAGCATTTTTATACCTACTTTGTGTTACCAGAGCCAAACATGGACATTGAGCAAAGCGCAGTCACAAAAAATAACTACATGTGAAATGCGTTGCCTGCGAAAAGTTACCAACACAAGAAAAGACAGAATCACTAACATCAGCATAAGAAAGAAAGTTGGCACAAAACCGTGCTTGAATTACATAGAGAAACAAAGAATGAAGTGGCTTGGCCACTTAATAAGAATGCATCCAAACTCCACAGTATACAGAGTCTTCTACAACAGAACATCGGGAAAGAAGGCAAGAGGAAGACCACGAAAAGATGGTTAGATGGCGTAGCAGAATCCTGTGAAAGAGCAAAGATAACAATCACACAAGCCACCAGAACAGTGCAAGACAAAACAGAAAACCACGACACTGGGCAACAACCCGGCAACAGTGTGACGACAAAAGAAGAAGAAGAAGTAATAAGAAAAGAAGGTTTAGAACACATAGTTATTATCCTTGAAATCAATGGTAGACAAAACAAAGGACAACAGAGAAAATTCTGTAGAGCCTAACTTAATGACACGGAAGAGTGTCAGATCCAAAACTAATAGTTAGTACTAAGGGCAGGCATTGTGAAGACTCATAATTTCCTCTGCCAGTATGCATGACACATGATGATGATGATGTAGTGACATGTAGACAGGATGGCATGCGTGCAGTGACACTCAAAGCTATGTCAGATGGAGCCTTACACTTCTGGCAAGTCTTAAGGATAGCAGACAGACTAGAAGACTGTGATCCTCCAAGTTGAGGACAAGGTGTTGATGGTCCATTCCTGCAAAACATATCTCATTGCAGAAACAAACACAAGGGAATATTTTGCAACAGCTGAAAGTAGTGAAGCAAGTCAGATAACCCTCACAATGATGTCTGAGAATCAAACCATAGAAAGTCAGCTGACTGACAGCAACAGCAAGATGATTTGTTAATTCGTGATGTGTCAACTGTGACATGAAGATGATAAATAGATAGAGCATGTTATTGAATAGTTAGGTCAAATCTTATAGTTACTAGTTATCATATACTAGTTATTCATTGCATGTTTTCTCAGTGACTCGATTAATATGCTCAAGAAGATTGAAACAGGCTGAGCTCGGAGACAATGGTTGGAGTCACTGAAGAGGTCAAGGCTGACAAAAATCAGTGGTTTTTTTTGAGTCTTGCAGGTATGGCTGCTGTAAAAAGTGGGTGAGCAAGATTTGGGTCAGGCTGTTATTTTGAATTCCTAAGGAGAGAGGATGTGTAAATGATTCAAGCAATAGTGGTGAATCTACAAACCTAACCAGACTGCAAGAATACCAAGTCAAAGGTGGTGTAGCTGTACAAGAGCACTATACTGGGAACCAAAGAAAAATAGTAAACCAACAAAGAATAGGTGTCATTAGTTGCCACACTCTGAGAGACATACTGGTTCAGTGTGCAGTGATGGTGATCCAACGATTAAGCTAAACATGCTGAGAGACATACTGAGGAGTAGATTGGATCACTTGTGGACTAATTGGTTCGATATGCAGTGATGATGATCCAACAACTAAACTAAAACTAAACTAGGTTACTAGTTAGCAACAAGAAATGCAAACTCTGAAGTAATAACAAAGCCTGGATTATCTTTCTTAATATTTATATTTACAGCTTCAGGTGGGCCAGTTACATCTGCCCAGATGGGACAAATTCCCTCATTGGCAATGGTGTCTCTACCTTCAGTCACTGCAGGGAAAGGTAGCCCTAAATCCAGCTATGCTCGAGGAACACAGTCTAGTGCAGCAAAGGCACATGTCAAGAGATATGAAAGTCGGGGCATGGCTACTATACAGTATAAGACCAAGCGAATCACAGTGAAAGAAAGTCTGGTCTCCATTTTAATTAAGCTGCACACCAAAATGGGTGGTTGCGCAAGGTAAGAGATTATTTTATCATTTCCTGCCTTTATAAATATTTGCATTGAGCGTGAAACAGAGTCACACCAATCAGAGTACAAAAAGCCTGCATAAGTCCATTGCCAACATAGTGGAGTGAGACGTGAAGATTTAGAGAATCAGCTGAGAAACATATAAACACATTCAATTGGAAATTGAACTGGCATCACATCACTCCAGGCAGACCTATAGGTGCTCAGTCTCACCTAACAGATAGCAAAGAGTATGCATACTGATGGTTCCTGTAGCTCCCTGTCTACACACACTCTCTGCCCCTCAAGCTCTACTTGCACGATGGATAACACAGTAGAAGTGCTTTCAAGTATAAATGTATAGAATAGTTTATAAAATTTAGTGAACAGAGAAAAGAAATCTATCCAACAGGAACTCAGAATTGAAGTCAAATCAGTGGGTGAAAAAGTTGAGATTAACAAATGTGAAGTATATTGAACACATACTGTTTTAAAAAAAATAGACATTCTGGGAAAGCAGATTAGGGGACATTGTGAAGATATATAAAGGATATGAGAAATTTAAACATGACAGCAACAGAGGCAGAACATCAGGCCCATACTAGTCTTCTTCTTCTTTGCGTTCGTTCTTTACTACCAATTTTAATCACTCTTTGTGGTATGTTTGATCTTTGCCAAGAACATGTATACGTTGCACATTGGTTTGGTAGGCCCCTAAACGCATAGACTTCTACACATTTAGGACACATGCATCCGATTTCAGCCAAACCTCCTTAGTCGCCTCTTACGACATGCGTGGCAGATAACAGTGGTTCTATTCTTTACACCCAAATTTGGGCCCCGGTAACCACTCTGGCGGCCCATACTAGTGAGAAATTCTGAAAAACTATTGTGGTGACAAAATTCTGCTTTTAGGACAAGCTACTGAATGATGATGATGGTCATGACACAACATTTTGATGTGCTTTTTATTTTCACTCTACTTTCCTAACTTGGCACAAAGAAACGGAGATGTCAATTCATGAGAACTAACCACACCGCAACTCTCAAGTTATATATAAATAAATTTTAAAAAAATAAATTTCTGCAGCCTTTTCATACCTTAGAAAATGAAGTAACTTGACTTCACATTTCTAGCTCCTAGTATGCAGGAGGTAGGAGGGCCAATTCCTTTCCACATGTGTGGAATGTCGAGTGTGGGATTGAACCCACAACCCTCTTGTGTCCGAGTTGATAGTCGAACACTTATCCAATACGCTTATCCAATACGTGAATCCATCCACCAAATTATATATACTAAATATTAATATAGAAGAAACAAAAACAGTAATAAGTAAAAACAATGGACAAGAAAAGGTTATTCTTATGTTACTTTGACATGACTTACTTGACTTATTCCTCCCCGCTCCTCGTGGAGCATAGGGCCTCAGTTGTTCGCCACTCTTCTCGGTATCTGGTTGTTCTCTTCATGGTCTCCTATGACAATTGAGCACTCTTCAGTTTCTCAAGAAGACTTCATCTCCAGGTCTGTTTAGGGCATCCTCTTTTTGTTTTCCTTGCGGGTTCCACTCAAGTGCTTGTCTAGTGACACTCGACTGTGTCTTCCGTAGGGTATGCCCGACTCATTGCCATTTTCTCCTCTTGACCTGGGTCATCATGGGTTTCTGTCCGGTATTTTGACATAATATCATAATTTGTACATGGAGGTTTCTGTGGTGTAGAAGTTAGACGCTCACCTCTCACTCCAAATGTACTCGGTTCACTCCCTCGTCCAGAGGCCCCTATCTTAGTGTAGGTGAGATTGAGTTTCTAGCCCTACCAGCGACCGACGATAAAACGTAAGTCCTGTGTTCAAGTTGAGCACGTAAAAGAACTCTTGCAGTTCAAAATAGAGAAGAGCATGCTGGAAAGCCGCTGCCAGGGCACAGTTCAAAATAGAAGGCATGCTGAAAGCGCTGCCAGGGCACAGTTCAAAATAGAGAAGAGCATGCTGGAAAGCCGCTGCCAGGGCACAGTTCAAAATAGAGAAGAGCATGCTGGAAAGCCGCTGCCAGGGCACAGTTCAAAATAGAGAAGAGCATGCTGGAAAGCGCTGCTCGTGCAAAATTCATTAGAAATGTTCAAAAATAAAATGTTTACAAAAATAGCTTCATCATCTTCTAAATACATTGGGGATCCTTGCTTTATGCTATGAAATTTATACACTACAGCTGAGTTCTTCCTGTGTAAAAATAGATCAGAACACACATTGTTACTCACCAAAGTGCAAAGATGATGTCCCTATCAATCAGTCAATCATACTTTATTATTAATGAAAAAATATACTGGTATTCGAAAGTCAAGCTAAGTATAACTAGATACTGACTGCACATGTCAGACATTTTGTACTGTATAAAATAATGTGAAACACAATTTTATCAATTTTGTAATGTCATTTTTTTTAACTCTGTACCCAAACACAATTTTCTTAAACGTTATGAATTCAAACATAGGATGTTTAGTAAAGAGATCAGTTGAAGTGAGTTATATTTCAAATGAAGTCTTGTTAAGCAGCTTTCAATAAGTGGACAATTTTTGTGCAGTTTACTTCTAATTTTACTTATATGGTTAAAATTGCATGACATTTTTGCTAATACAATTAACATATTTATAAATCCCATCTATCTTTAATTTGATGTTTAATATGTTATAACTTTAATCATACTTAGATATGATATTTTAGTACAATAAACATGCGCATAATTATGGAGTGTAGAGAAATAATTTTGCTCAGAGATGAAAATAAATTCTTTAGTGAATCGCATAAATGTGCCTGTTTTATTTTGTAATCTTTTGCTTAGCTACAAGCCAAGAGTCCAGTCACCACCATTGTCTTCCTCTTTCACTGAAGGGGGAGATGGCCAGCACTATATTGGCAGTTTTCTTGACCGTCTGTACTCTTCTGGGTTACCTGCTTCACAAGTTATCGATGAGACATGTCGCTCTCTCAATGTGACCAAAATTAAAGCTGGACCATCTGAGACAGAAAAAGATAGCAAGTAAGTGATGTACATATATATATAAGATAGCAAGTATGATGTTACATATATATATGATAGAAGTGAGGATGTTACATATATATAAGATAGAAGTAGGATGCTACATATATATATAAGATAGCAAGTAAGTGATGTTACATATATATATAAGATAGCAAGTAGTGATGTTACATATATATATAAAAGATACAAGTGAGTGATGTTACATATATATATATATATATATATATATAAGATAGCAAGTGAGTGATGTTACATACATATAAGATAGCAAGTAAGAACAGAGGAGTCAAGCTAAACAAGCACCTTGCTTCTCCAAGTTGGACATTGCAGCATAAGATGCAAAATGACTGAGCTTGTCATGTGCTGAACTGGAAAAGTGCACGCTGGAATTCGTATTTCATCATAACACATCCTGATTGTTGATTCATCTGAAAGCTAAACTACACACACTATATAAGAAATCATTTCAAGAGATCCTCTTTCTTTTATTTGCTTGAACTATTGTCTATACTTTCAATATGAACTGTTCAATTTTGTTTTGTTTGCCCATTATGAATGCAGGTTTGTTGTTATTTGCCTGTTATGAATTCAGCCTTAGTCATAGAGCCTAATATAGCGCCTTTGACTGATCTAGAATCTCAGAATCTCCACGGCATGTAGTCACTAGTTCAGCATGTTATCAACTTTGCTATCGCGACATCTGTCTCTTGTATAAACTTTACCGTCTTCTGTAGCTCACACAGAGTTCCTTGTAGTTACCTTTCCAGATACCAAGGAGATGTTACTTAATCTGTTATAACACTATTGAAACTGAAAAATAGCTGTAATTATAAATATTTACCTTCATAGATGATATAATTGAGAAGACTATGCTTGTGTCTCCTTAACAAGGCATCCTACATCACATGCAATGTGAGAAATTGATGATCTTAATGAGTTTTCAAATGAGTATATGTTATAGACGTTCATCTTTTGAAATTTGTATACTTTTTCTTGAAAAAAACAACTATTCACAGACAAGTAGCATGTAAATTGCGGAATGTTGCTTTCATAACAGCCCACCTTAAAAACTCTATCTCTTGCAAGTCCTCCTGCCTCCTCCAGTTCCATGTTCAAGTTTTCTTTGATCTCCTGCTGTCACCTTGGTGTGGTTCACAGACATTAGTGTTTTTAAAAATGTGCCATTCTTTTACGTCTAATGTCCTTGTTTTGGGTGCTCAGCTGGAGGTAAAATTCTGCTAAAGAAATGTAGACTACCATGCTAGTATGTATACTGTCCCCACAATGTGTTCAGTGTTTGGATTCATTAGATTCTTCTGTTGAAAATGAAAATCAGACATATCCTTTACCTGACGTTGCCATCAATCATAAGTAAACGAGTCGTTGATTTTCTAGACACCACTTATATGCTCAGTAGTTTGCCATTGCTTTCTGAATGGTTAGGTCAATTTTTACCATTCGTAAAAACGCACAGGAACAAGTTTGCTTCCAAACTGCCGTCGCAGAGTTAGAACCAGGTACTCTTTGGTTGTGACCGAGCTCACTACTGCTAAGCCACAGATTGTTCTGTGAAAGTGGTAAATTTCAGAGTTAATAATTTTATTCTGTTTTATTTAAGGAGAAGAAAAGCTTGGAATAGACAGCAGAAGTTGATGGCAGAGTTTGCATCTAAACAGAAGGCATTTATGGAACAAGCTATGGAGGATGAAGCTGGTAAGATATGCTTTTGTGTGTGTTTCCCTGTTCTGTGTATGCTGCTTGTTTCAGTTTGGAATATCTTCATTGCACTGCGATTTATCCATCAGATTCTATCAGTACTAAGTTCTTTGTTCTCTTTCAGAGATGAATGATTCTGGCTCTGATTCTGGACGTGCAGCCAAGGAGGAGGTCTATCAACAAATCAGAATGTATGACTGTGTGATCTGCAACCAGACTACACCATCCACAGGAGAAAGACCTGTTGGGCTAATCATCTTTCTACAGGCATCAAGTGGTCAGTATTGCTTATTCAGGTATCAACTGGTCAGTATTGCTTATTTAGACATCAACAAGTGGCAGTATGGTCTATTTAGACATCAAGTGGTCAGTAGGTGCTCCGATTTCCTTCCCAATATCTCCAACAGCGTCCAGCAACTGACCGTACCATTGCGATTTTGATTGATGAGCCTACTCATATACCTGTTGTGCTGTTCTTTTCTAGCCACTCCAATCTTCAATCTCAACTCTTACAATCTAGCAGTTGACGTGGGTTGTTTTAGATGAAAATCCCCATTGCGACCACACTCAAAGAAAGCTCTCCTTTTTCACCATTCTTATTCAACATATACACGGTGATAATCACAAAACAACAACTCGATAGAAGAGGTAGAACATTGTCATTTGCTGATGATATTCTAGTGTGTAGACAAGGGTAAGACAGGAATGAGATTGCCGGTGCGATGCTGAGGGCACTTGACCGCATCACAGACTGGTGTGATGTCTGGTGCACTAGTTAACCCTACAAAAGCAGTAGTAATATGATTCTCCCTTAATAATAACACTGTTAACACATGTATGCCTGTTGTCAAACTGTACTGTGTTGTTTTATCCAGAGCTAAATTGATGCAATTATTTGGTTGGAAATTTGGCTGCAACCTGTGTTTCAGGGAACATGTTCAGAGTGTCATTGTCAAGGCAGGATCTTGCTTACATACATCCTTATATTGCATTGCATTTGGGTTCTTCCCATCTGTCTCTTCTCAGAAAACAGCTTTCTATAAAGGAGATCCTTGGAAATTTGGCCATCTTCCATGTGCAAGATGTGGCCCAGCCACTGGAGACATCCTGCATTGTGTAGATATGATATAGTGTGTTTAACTAGTGAGCCATGGGAACCATCAGTCTGCATGCACTTTGATATCTGTTGGGGGAGAATGAGCAATTATGGGTCTGCCCGGAGTTGAATGACGACAGTTTAATAACCAATAACCAGTAGATATGCATAGAGCTAAGCTAGTTTTGTGAAGAGATCTATGTTTTACAAGAATTCCATTGTTCCATAGTTGCTTTGACAGTCCAGTTCTTTCTCCCATCTAGAGTGAGTAGAAAATTCACAGACACTCCAATTATTCAATGATATGTTGCTCTCAGATGAACTCTGTCCTTATTTATCTTAGCTATTCTGCCTATTAGCATTCAACCTCTATTACATTCTCACTTTTCTCTTCCCATGTGGGTTCCAGGCAAGTGCATGTTTGGTTATTTTGTGCAGTTATTCCCCTGTGCATGTTTTCAATTCATTGCTACTTCTCTCTTCAACTTTCAACTGTATTGTTCCAGTCTCTCTGTCTTGTTCTGCTTCGTAAGTTTTGTACTTGTGTGATTACTTCTGACATGCATATTATTGTTCTATTTTTGTAGTTCTGGGTCATCGTCATCAAAATGGTGAAGAGTACCCGTTAGGCCTCTCGGAATCACAAATAGAAAATTACCACAATGCTACTTGTAAGAAGGTTCATATGGACAAGTTGAACACACTGCGGAAACATTTTGAAGAAGTAAGTTTTAATGTTTGCATCTACAAATGTTGACATTATCTATTAGATAATCTTCCCGCCAGTGGTTACAGGGCCCAAATTTGGGGTGTAAAGAATAGAACCACTGTTACCTGCCACGCATGTCGTAAGAGGCGACTAAGGAGGTTTGGCTGAAATCGGATGAATGTGTCCTAAGCATGTAAGTCATCGTTTGGGCCTCGCAAACAATGTGAAGCGTAAACGTTCTTGGCAAAATCAAACATATCACAAGAGTGATTAAAATTGATCGAAACAGAAGATATGCAAAAGAAGAAGATAATCCTCCAACCATGCTAATCTCTCTAGAGCAATAGAAATGAGGAATACTGCAGTGGTCACCACAGGACTCTACCTGTGTAGGAGTTTACGCAACACTAAGCATAACACTACACTCTTAGAGTTGTTGGAGGTTTCTGGGTCTTCAAGGAAGCCAGGTACTCTGCCCATTCAAATATATGAAAAAGGGTGAAAATCCATAATTACTTGGGGTTCGAAAACAAACAAACAATGTTAGATAATCCTTCTACCAATGCTAATCTCTCTTAGATAATCCTCCTACCAATGCTAATCTCTCTTAGATAATCCTGTCATTACTGTTACATATGATATGGACAAATGTTTCATATTATTTATTAGAGAATGGGGTTGTCTATAACAAAGTTCATAAAACTGTGCTATGACCATATGCCTGGAAGTTCAGAGGTTTGAGATTCTGACTGAATTGTGTGTGAAGGCTTGCCTTCCTCATCACTATTGCACCTTGCCATTCAGATGAACCTTACTTAACTTCAGAGATGGATCAAGACTTTCTGTAGTCCAATTTCATACAGTGTTGCGCACCAAAAATTATTAACCAAGCCTCGAACTCTGCAATTTCCACAACTCATAGTTACTATCGCAGAGTGCTATCAACTTTGTTATCAGCAACCCCTTTTTGAACTGATTTTTCTGGGAATCATCAATCAATCAAATCAAACCCAAAATCTAAAATATGCCAGAGTTGGAAAATGATTAAAGAGCATTACATAGGGCCTACAAGTAATTTCTCCATACCGCTCTATCCTGGACAACTTGCTCAATCTCTTTCATGGAATTGAGACTGATATTTCTTGTCTCTCTCAGCAAAGTTTGTGTCACTGTCTCCTTAGGATGTCTTCTCTTTCTTTAACTCTTTACATCCCACATTAATGCCTGTTTTTATTCTTTGATCATTTCTTCTCGAGGTATATCCAACATATATCCATCTTCTCCCTCTTATAACTCCATCATCATTGCATATTGGTTAATAGCCATGTGTGCTCAGATCTGTTTTTACACAGGAAATCTCAGCTGCAGTGTACAACCTCTGTAACACTTTGACTTTACGAAGGCTGTCAGTCATCAGAAAACTGTACATATTAAGTCTCTATCCTCGAGTCTAGTCATTATTATTCATACTTTTTTCCCCAACTAAAGTGAGTGAATGTATAGTGTTCAGTAGGAACAAAGTGTGTACAAATAGGCTACTGGTAAGATTTTACAAACATAAAACCACCAGTTTATAGTACCACACCTACTATGTTATACTGTAGCATGGTATAAAATTTATGAAATGTCAGATGGGTTTTGCTTTATTATAGATCCATCTATTATCCTTAGTCACTAATAATTTCTGGTATTAGCCAGTATTTTTATGTATTGTATAAGTTTGATGACTAAGTTATGTGTAAAACAACATTACTCTAAAATATTTTGAAAAGAGACTTAGCAATGATCTGAAAGGCAAGAGAGACAAGCACAAACCCAAAAGCTATTAAAGTAAAACACTTGCCAATTGACCATCTGAAAAAGTTGTTAAAAGCCATATCTGTATATATGTATATATATTATAAATTTGTTCACCATTAAACTACATAATCACTGTGGTTAACTGAATTTGTTGTATGTTTTGGTTCATCACAGAAGTCATGTGAATTGTCCATCAACATTGGCTGGGAAGGTGGTGTAGTGGCTCAAACATGTGGACACTATCTTCACCTAGACTGTCACAAATCTTACCTTGATTCATTGAGGGTAAGACGGGGAAAGGTCATGCATCTGTGGATGTAGGACCTGGATATGGCTATTCATAGATGTTAAACATTTACACTTTGCAATAGTGCAAATTGAAAAGTAAATTAATGAACTGATGGGTGACATTCTGTTAGTCATGAGAGGCAAAATTAATGACCATAAAGTTAAGCTGTACTAAACTAGGAAACTAAATTACCATTTCACTCTGTAATTGTTTTTACTTTAGTGTAGTATTTATATTGAAATGTATACTATATTAGTGGATGTTGTAGCTTAGTGGTAGTGAGTTTGATTAAAACCAAAAGTACCTAGTTTAAACTTCATGGAGGGCAGTTTGGAACAAATTTGTTTCTGTTGATTTTTATGAACGGCAAAATAGACCTGACAGTTCAGAAAGCAATGTCATTCTACTGAATGTATAAGTGGTGTCTAGAAAATTAATGGCTCGTTGATGGCGATGTTCTGTAAAGGATATGCCACAATTTCATTTTTAAATAAATTAGTCTACAGGCTTTGCATCATCTTAACAAATCAGTTTCAGTTTGGAATATCTTCATTGCACCCCGGACATGTCCATAGGTGCTCGATCTCCTTCGCAATATCTCCAACAGCGTCCAGCGACTGACGTACCAGTTCTATTTTGATTGATGAGCCTACTTGTATACCTGTTGTACCGTTCTTTTCTTGCCACACCAGTCTTCAAACCCAGTTCTCACAATCTAGTAGTTGACGTGGATTGGTTTAGATAAAGGTTAACAAATCTTAACAAATACATTGAGTCAGTATATCGGCTCTGTAGTGTCATGGGTTAAATGTGGCTGCCCTCCAGAGAAAGGTTAAAGAGATTAAGTGCAGAATATATGTGCTTTGTTGATCAAAGTATTTTGATATTATCTAATATGGTCTGTTTACTCACTCAGAACCATGCAGAGGCATTGGAAGTCAGCAAGGGAGAGTACTGGTGCCCATTATGCCGTCAGCTATCTAATGCAGTTATTCCTATGGTACCTGAGGAGAGCCCAACCATGCTGGTCAAACCTATCTCCAAGGATCCAAAACAGATGGTTGCAGACATTGCAGAAATGATGGTCAAACGAAGAATTGAGGGGGTTAGTACATATGATTCATTTCTTTCAGATCGCTTTGTATTCTGTGCTTCATGAAATTTTTGCCAGCTTCTACATGGAGAAGCACCTGGTCGAATGGATTAGAGTGCGGCTCTCATGTGGAAGACCTGTGTTCAATCCACGGTAAGACCAACGATTTTTTTATGTTGGGGCATAAAGCAAATATCCTAACCTGAACAGTTTTGTGGCAACTGCACTAGCCATGCGGCCATTAAATTTCTCAGGCTCATGTACCCCCCTGTCTTACACCTTCCTAAAATGCGGTATTACAGACAGTAATGAGGGTTTTTTTAAGCATCACTTCGCTAATAATGCTCATAACTCAGCAACCAAATATGGAGAGGTTACATCAGTGAGGTCGATTCTGCAGTCTACATAGAACATAGAGCTATGGAACACTTTTTAGTTGCCACCTGAGTTACCATGTATGTGCTCTGGTGCTAATAAGGACTGAGCACTGTTAGAAGATTTCTGAGTTCAGTGACATTGATCCAGGTTTTCCAGATTCCTAATTTTTTTATTGTAATTTATTTTGCTGTTCTTTGTTCTTCCATCATCATTCTGCTGCATATTTATGATTGTACATTCTGAGATTCTGTGTATATGTGTGATTGTACATTCTGATATTCTGCATATATATGTGATTGTACATTCTGATATTCTGTGTATATATGTGATTGTACATTCTGATATTTTGTGTATATTGTATGATGTTTTAGCATAACCACTTTATAAACCACTTTGATCCATTTGACTGACTATAAATATGTTGTGCTGTGTGTACATCAAAGTTGTGATATCTGTCACTTTTAACCCATCACATCCAAATTTTGTGTTAGTTTCTTTTATTCGGGTTGTTTAATGATGGTAGATTTGGTTGGAATTAAATTTAGCTTAAAATTATATGTCATATTTTGCCCAGGCAAGAGACACAGTCTGTTCTAATTTCGATTTTCAGTTGCTATGTCACTTTAATAAAAGAGCATATGTCAATCGACTGGCTGAAGAAAGGGAAAAGGCAGCTAAGACTAGAAACAGTAAAATGCTATATAACACACTAAAACAACTTACTGGAACTTTTGTTTCAAACGGTGGCCCAATCAAGAGTAAAGATGGTAAAGTTCTAACATCAGATACCGAGCAGAAGAAAAGATGGGCAGAACATTTTGAAGAAATATTAAATAGACCTGATCCACCAGTACTACTCAAGTTTGTCGAAGAGGCAAGAAACAGCTCCCTACCAATTAATGAAGAAATGATAAGTGTAGCTGAGGTCAAGGAGGCAATCGATTCCTTGATAAACAATAATGCAGCGGGTGATGACAACATTACTGCAGAAATGCTCAAAGCGGCTGATGATACAACTATTAGCCAGGTGCAAGAACTATTTAATAAAGTATGGGAAGAAGAAACTGTCCCAGATCAATGGAAGAAGGGAATAATTGTTAAGATCCCCAATAAAGGTGATCTCAAAGATTGCAACAACTGGAGAGGAATCACCCTATAATCAGTAATGACCAAGACTTTCTGCAAAATCATTCTTAATAGAATCAAATGAGCAGTAGACACAACCCTGAGAGAAGAACAAGCTGGTTTTAGACCTGGGAGAAGCTGCTTAGACCAAATAATTACCCTACGACTAATTTTGGAGGAACATATTGAGAAGCAACAACCACTCATACTAAATTTCATCGATTTAAAAAAGCCTTTGATAGTCTACACAGAATCTCTCTGTGGAATATTCTGAGATGCTATGGAATACCAGACAAAATAATAAACATTATTAAGAGCCTCCATGATGGTTCACAGTGTGCAGTTCGCACTGATGGTGGACACAGCGACTGGTTTATGGTTGAAACCGGAGTAAAGCAAGGCTGTATTCTATCTCCGCTATTGTTTGGAGTGGCCATTGACTGGGTGATGCGAAAATGTTGCAGAGGCGAAACTGGCATCGATTGGGTAGAAAATAGTCAACTAGAAGATTTAAATTTTGCAGATGATATTGTCTTGTTAAGTAGAAACAACCAAGATATGCAAAGAAAAACAGACAACTTGTCATCTATAGCATCAAAAGTTGGACTGCAGATAAGTTATGAAAAAACAAATATAATGAAGACACCTATGGCAAGTAATGCAGATATCACACTGGAATCTAAAATGATAAAAATAACAGAGCAGTTCACCTATTTAGGTAGCAATTTTGATTGCACAGGAAATGTTTAAAAAATAAATTATGATACGAATTGGCAAAGCAACATCAGCTTTTAAAAGTCTAAATAAAATATGGAACTGCAAGTTATATAGTATTAAAACTAAATTACGAATTTTCAATTCAAATGTTGTATCAATCCTAACATATGCTAGCGAGAGTTGGAAAATGACTAAAGATATAGAAAGCAAGTTGAATGCATTTGAAAATAGATGTCTGTGAAAAATAATGAATATAAAATGGAACGAATTCAGAAGTGATGAAATCAGAGACATGTCTGGTCAACCACTAGTAACAACTGTTATAAGAAAGAGAAGATGGAGATATGTTGGACACACCTTGAGGAGAAATGATCAACGAATATCAAAGCAGACATTGAAGTGGGATGCAAAGGGTTCAAGAAAGAGAGGTCAACCTAAGGAGACCCTGAAACGAACTTTGCTGAGAGAGGCAGGAAATATCGGTCTCAGTTCCATGGAGGAGATTGATTGAGCGAGTTGCCCAGGATAGAGCGGTATGGAGAAATTACTTGCAGGCCCTATGTAACATATAACGGTACGAGAGGAATTATTATTATTAATTAAGTCACTTTAATGGTAAGATAAAGTAGCAAAAATTGCATCCATTTGAAAGTGGAAGACAAATGGGCATAGTGAACATCACTTCAATGATCCAGTGGTACTTGAGTTCTTGCCCTTCAGCTCAAGTGGACAATACAGAAAGGCTTTTCTGCATATACGGAAAGTGAATTAGGGACAGTGAACAGGAGAATTAGTGGGCAGTGAAGAGGAGAATTGAGCGCGGACAGGCACATTGGTGCTGTCTCCTAGATAGAGAAAGGAGATCTGCCCATCAACATCACTTGGGTACAGGGAGCGTGAGAATATTAAGATGGCTGCTGCATTAGGGGACAGAGTATGTATGCACTTGTCCAATGTGTGAGAATGTCAATCGTGAGAACTGAAATTAACTGATTAAAGAAGAAGAGGAATATATTGTGGGTAAAACAGTATATATAGGTAAAGTAAAAGCAAAGCAACCCTTTTTCGTACCTCGAGGTATATTGAATAATACGGTGTTAGGTTCATATTTTTCATTGACCATCAGCACACAATGGGCAATGTGGTCAACATCACGCCAGCCGCCTTTACTTCCCAGTGCTTTTCCTGATACCTAATTGAGGCTGGGTCGACCCTAGAACCATTACCGTCCGAAAAATATTCCACACCCACTGTGGAAAGGAACGTGGACCACTAACCTAATAAGCGAGTTCACTAACAACTATGCTATTGCAGCTCTCAAAACTATATATATATATATATATATATATATATATATATATATATAAATATAAATGTTGATTATAATTTATATATACTTGAACTATAGGACCATGCTACACTGACACGAGCTATGCGTATGGTGATGGAGGATATCACCAACATTACCTATCCCAACTACCGCTTCTTCACCTCAACACATGGCACCGAGAGTGTTCTGCTGTTCATCTCTTCAGTTGCCAGGTCAGTGTATTGTTGTGTTCAGTTTTGTTCAATAAGGCAGTTAGTCTAGATTATTTTTAGTTCTGTGATGATATTGAAGATTTCATTCTGAAGGGTAGGACAACATGAAATATATAGACAATATTTCAAGCGAACAAAAGGAATAAAGGTTCATTTTCTTTGGTTTGCAATGAGAAAGGGACGTTTAGAACTAATTCTATTTCTAATTTTTCTCTATTTTGTTCTGTTTTTAGTCACATATCTTCATTTTAGGGCAGTTTGGAATTAATCTTCTCATTGTATCTATGATGTCTATTATATAGGACTATTGTGCTGTATCCTTTTCTTGATAAAGTCCTTTTGGTAGAGAGGTTGCTGTATCCTGTTTTCGTACTTAAAACTTGCTTTGTTTTTATACAGGTTTCACCTTTAGAACTCATAGCGACAACTGACAAAATCAATAGGTTTGTGAGGGCGGGGGGACGGTGTACATTTTAAATTCATTGGATGGAAGAGTATCATCATCTGAAGTGATAGTCGGTACTCAGGACAGACATTTATAGTAGAGATCCATTATAACCCATGCCAGCCGACATGGCATACATCTATGACATGCCAAGTAGTAGCCAGTCTCTCGCAGAGCGTCACTTTCATCACAGCCCTGCTGAAAAACTTATGTTTCTAGCATGTTCTCCCGCCTCCTAAAGCATTGTGTTCAAGGTTTCTTTGATGTCCTGCTACCCCTTTTGTCTTTGTCATCCCCTGCCTCGTACTTCAGGAACAATGACTTCTATTACTGTGTTACTGTGCTCTCCAAACACCACTGTGGCGTTTAATGTGTCCAAAATATTTCATCTTCCAGGACATGATGTTATTTATGAGCTAGTGCTCCTCGATATGCAGGTCTTGAAGCATGTCTTTGTTTTTTCTCTTTCATTATATAAAAACTAGATATATGTATATGTTTAGTTTTTTTCTTCAATTTCAGGATAAATTTAGAAGTTGATCTTCTTCAGAGAGGTGGTACACTCGGCTCCACCCAGACTCCAACTTTTACTAAGAAGCACTGTTTCTGTAAGTTTCATCTATTTACAAACATAATTTATCAATTAAAGAGAGAGTATTGTTGCATCATCATCATGCTGAAAAAATGGCATGAAATTTAGATGTCTTTAAAAAAAATTAAATTAAAAAATTAATTTGGGCCCTTACCTGGTAGTGCCACAGCCGGTGGACCTAGTTATCGTTGAATGTACAAAGTTCAATCCGCAATCAAGAGGAACTACACATTGATCTTAGCCAAAAAGTAGAGAAACAATACGCTATATTAGAACTTCATTTTAATGTCATTATTAAAAATACAATTTTTAATGTAACATTTGCACAGATCAATCAACAACCATTGACCATGTACAGTTGAATATATTAGGCTATTTTTTTTAGTTTTCCTTGAATTCAAGGTGTGACGGATTGATTGCCTTGTCCTATCAGAGATGAATGATAAAATCTAGTTCCTGGGTTCAAATTCATCTTATGAAAGAACTTTTGGAAGTTGAAAATAGAGAAGCTTGATTGATTGATGATAGGACTATCATCATTGCACTTTGGTGAGT
The DNA here is from genome assembly GCA_020796225.1 of Arion vulgaris. Classification (NCBI taxonomy): domain Eukaryota; kingdom Metazoa; phylum Mollusca; class Gastropoda; order Stylommatophora; family Arionidae; genus Arion; species Arion vulgaris. The sequence goes on along the minus strand of CM036753.1, from coordinate 108,395,419 downwards.
AACTATGTGTCCTCCGACCTCTTTCTTATTCAGGAATCAGCGACAGTGCGAAGTCCATTACTCTCCTGTGATGTTCCTGATGTAATTTTGAAGATGGTGAACTTTGAAGAAATTTAATTTTCTTTTTTTAAAACTAATTATGTAGACGTAGTTTTCTTCAATCCAGATAAATTTAGAATTGATCTCTTCAAGAGGTTCACTGCTCACCCATGACTCAACTTTTACAAAAGACAACGTTTCTTATTTCATCTCCATAATTTAGAATTAAAGAAAGTAATTGCTCTCTCTGGCAAAGTTTAGATGTTCTTAAAAAAAATTACCTTTAAAAAACAATTTGGGCCTTAACAAGTGCAACTGACTAAATCGTTGATGTTCTAAAGTTCAACTGAAAGAACACAATGTGATCTTAGCAAGTAGAGAAACAATACACATATTAAATTCATTTTAATGCTTATTCAAAATAAATAAGTAACATTTACAGATAATAACAAATTACCATGTATAGTTGAAATATTAGGCTCATTTTGAGATCCTTCAATTTCAGAGGTGCAGGTTGATTGGCCCTTTGTCCTACAGAGAGAAATAAAATCTAGCTTCTGGGTTTTCACATGAAAGAACTTGGAAAGTGCAAACAGTAGAAGCTTGATTGAAATGAAACACATTGCACTTGGTGATAAGCAGTCCTGACTCCTATTCAGGTACTGAAGGTCGCGGTCCGTACCTCCATTTCTGATGTTTGAAGATGCTTATAATAAATTTAATTTATTTAAACTGATTTTGTCAGAAGCATTCGTACCAGAGAGAGGAGGAGGGAGGAGAGAGGAGAGGAGAAGAGAGATTATGAAAGGAGGCATCTTATCAAAGAGGAGAAGACAAAGACCAATAGAGAAGATGGATTCAGGATGTGACTATATGTTTCAACATATATCTCATATTTTGTGAGCAAATTCACTTATTGACATTTTTTTAACATACTAATTTCATTGAATAAGTTCAATTGTTTCAAACAATCTGCTTGGTTTCAGTGCCCCTGGTGCATGTTCTGAGTTTACACAGCAAGGTTCTGGTCTCACCTTCTCCTTATCCAGACATCTGGTCTCACATCACTGGCAGTAACCTTCTAGATGATTCTACCAGGTAGGTACATTCATGTATGTTCAAAGGTTTATTTATATTACTTGCTATATCACAATGTTAGTTAGTTCAACAGATAGATATCATCACATACTGGACCAGTTCATTGGTCCTCCAAAGCAGCAGCCATCTCAGTAATCTTACGTTCACTGTGCGCAAGGGTGGTTGGCACATCTTCTCTCTCTGCCTTGCGGACGGGACTGGCATGCTTGTCCATGTTTAACCCCCATTTCAATCCAACAGTTCAATGTTTCAGATTCTGTTTCACATTTGGGAACAGACAACATTTATGATGTCCACTATCCATACTTCTCACATTTGCAGTGGATGTTGCTCCAGCTAGTTTCTCTGTCCTATTATTTCCCTTCAGCCATGCATGTCTAGGGGTGTAAATCCAAAGCAATTTTCATCAAAGATTTAAACAAAGAAGATGAAGTAAATTCTTCGTCTCAGCTATGCATACAAGGCATACCGATTGGTCCGGCAAGACTGGAAAACCATGCGATGAACCTCAGTAGATAATCATCCAGCACAGAACAGGAATTGTTAGTCTAAACACACTGAAAGACATGCTTAGGAGGAGATTGGAACAATTAAAGACATATCTGATAAAGATGATCGTACAATGAAAAATGAGAATAACATCAAAGTCCCCTCTGTAGTAGAAAACTGCCCAGCTAGTGGCATTGCACCTTCCATCACTGTGAGAAGTGGCCTTCTGGGAGGTATAAGAAAGCCCTGGAAACATACTCCATCAGAAAGATTCACTAGGGGATCCACCATCCTGTATTCGGAAGTAACAAACTCCATGGTCTAACATAGGCAACAGAGTGCAAACTTGTACTCCCTGGGTAATTAGATCATCATCATAATCTTCTTGCTTTAGCTAAACATTTTACAATGTTTATCCTCTGATTCACTGACCCAGGTTTGAGAATTGTTATTATTTTATTACATTTGAAAATGTAATACCCAACACTTCTATAAAGAAGTAAATGGTGGAAGAGAAGAAGAAGGACATTTGAAAATGTTCTGTAATAAAAAAAATAATCTTTGTTATATCGTACATGCTGTTATAACTGTGACATTTGTCTTGATACTGTAATGCATGTGCAAAAATGAGCATCACATTTAATTTGTAATTTTTTTGGTAAAAATAATTTCTTTAATTGAGTTATGTTGCTGTCACTGCTTTCTTGCAGCACATTGTCTGTGTACGAGAGAAAGGTTCCACTTCTGCTAAAGGATTCACTAAGTCTTCTGATACAGTTTGTACTGACTCTGTCATTCACCATAGAACAAGGTAAGGACAGACTTCAAGTATTGTTATATTTTGTCTTTTTTGTCTTTACAGACGGTCAGTTGGCAAGTGCTCCATTTATGCTTAGCTTGGGCAGCTGATGTGGGGAATGTGCCTTGCTCGTTATCTGCAGTATGAGTAAATGTTGTCTATATGGATCTAATGTTCTGGTCATGCGGATGTTCATGGCAACGAGAGAGCGGATGTGCTTGCATCGGAAGCATCGATTGTTGGGGAGTTTAGGATGGATAAGGGGGATGTTCTTCTGTTTCTTGGCGACCTACTGTTGGATGAGGACACTAGAATTGACGTTGAATCAATAGAGAGATTTAGAGAGTTTGGAAATACACGCTGTGCAAGTAGAACTGGATGCTTGAGGGGCAGAAAGAGAGAAGTGTGTTTAATCAGCGAGCCACAGAGCCATCAGTATGCATACCCTTCGATATCTGTTGGGGGAGACTGAGCACCTATGGGTCTTTGCGGATTGCTGTGACATCAGTTCAGTAACCCATAACCAAGCCTTGTCCATTTTGCACAAACCCCCTCTCTACCCTGTTGTTTCATCCAAAGGAAAGACAAAGTCCATATATTTGGAATCTAGCAGGGTATTTTAGAAGATGAAACGGAATCAAGTTGTTTTTATACAAGTAATGCAACACATGGACTACATAATAAGTACATAGGTTTCAGAAACATTTTTGACTGGTTGAAGCAGTTAGATGGATGGCTACAACTTCAGAAGTCTCTACTAAACCAGTTTTCCAGTTTAAAAAGAATTAAGAGATATTAGTTATAAATAGCACAATTTTCATTATTGTAGTTTTTCATTGCTATGCTATCAATGTACAAACATGGTCACTCACAGCATCTAGTCACTGGAAAATCATAACAGAGATGAGATGTCTTAGAACAGCTGTGGGAGTAAAATTGAGAGATAAAATTAGAAATGAAGCAGTAAGATGAAAGCTGCTGGAGTCACCGATAACAAAGTTGATAACACTGTGCTAGTAAACACATGCTTTGTTAATTCTAGATTCCTAGGCCAACAAACAAAAATTCTTAGCTTACACACCGTATGTGGTTGGACTTCAGAAGACCCTGATCCTTTACTTGGGGATCTAAATTACAAGTCATAGTAAGACTTGCCTGAATGCTGAGAGATGTTGGTGATAAGAAAAGCAAACCTTTACACAAAAATCTGTCAAGGTGTGCAATATTAGGTGTCATTGTGATGTCTGAATTCATAGTGGACAAGTGAGAAAAAAAAAGACTACAAATGAAGCTGTAGAAATTTGGAACATGTGTAGGAAGAATTTCCTGAGAGGACAGATCAGAAATGTGCATAAATAGTAAACCATGGGAACCATCAACATGAACATCCATCACCGTTTGTTCAAAGAGACTGAGCATCTAAGGGTCTGCTTAGACTGTATCTAAGTTGGTGTTATTAACTAATTCTTCTTTTTCAAATCATCTTGAAGCATAAGGCATCAACACATTTTCTCCAACCAAATCTGTCTTGACCATGCCAGCTTAGTTCATTACATGTCTTTCCAACCTCTTCTCTTTCTCTCTCTACAGTTTGTCTCCATGTTTCTCTAGGTCATCCTCTACCTCTCTTGCCTCCCGGATTCTATTTCAGAGCCACATGTGAGGGTTTCCACCATTCTTAATGTATGTCCCAACCACTTCTGCATTCTTAATGTATATCCCAACCACTTCCATCTCCGTCTTTTTATTTCCTCGTTGATATTGTTGATGCTTGTTAACTAATTATCGGATCAAAAGTACACAGAACATTTTTTATTAATTTGTTATTGTTAATTTGTTGATTCTTTTTTTTTTTCCCTGACAGAGCACTTTGAATTTATGGTTCAGATGCTTTACAACCTTGTCTATGTTCAAGCTTTAGCATATATCAGCTGCACATTTTCTGGCAATGAACGAGATGCATGGAGAAGAATGGGCCTACAGGTTTGTGTAGCATAGTTTTCTCATACAAAAGAAAGAAGAATCACTGTTTTAAACTTATTTGTACAGATCATCATGAAATAAATTGTCCTGAGCAGAACTTTTGCCACCTTAACAGTCCTTTGGAATTTCTCTCATAGGCCAGATATCCAGCCTCTGCAGCTCAAATCATCAGTTACATCCTGAATCCACATTTTCTGTGGTCTTCCTCTTCTCCTCTTTGCTTGGTCTTCTCCAACCCTCCAATGTGTACAGATACTCATTTTTTACCAACACTTATTGTCACTTTCCATCAGTTTTATGTAGATGTTTGTGTATTTGATTATTCTAAGATGGGAATTTACTGGTGGGTAGAGTTCTAATGTTGTCAGAGTCATCTGATCACCCCATGAGGCCATACCTTGTAGTGATGGAGAGGTTTGCTTGCTCCAATGATACATTGGCTAGGAGGGTGGTACCGTATGTTTCTGGCAAGGTCACCTAAGCCAGACAGGTCACTGAGAAGGGGCCAGACTAAAAATGGCATCCTGGTTTTCCAGGTTTGGGATATGGCTTGGGACCAATAATCCTATCCTATAAAACTCTATGTTCTGGAGACAGAAACAAAGATATATATTGATTAGAAGAGCTCTTTCTTACTACCAATGGCAAGAACTTGTTGTGTAGCCTACTCTTTATTTTTTCTGTAATATTATACTTAACACTTTCGCTGCAAGCCATTTTTCAACCAAGTCTGGCTCACTGCCACGTTATTTTTAGACGTGATCAGTTTTCAGGGTGACAATTTTAAAAATCGTAACAAATAAACTAATAAACGTCATGACTTTTAAATTATGCAATAACGTTTATATATGAATGAGCTACCAACCTGTCTATATGTAGAGTACATTCTTCATAATCCACAAGCTTTTGATGTAAATGATATTGGCATAGCGCTCCATACCTATCCACAGTATGATATGCCGTCATTTTCGAGATGGGTGTTCGTCACCTACTCCCGTACCCGTGGGAATATATGCTATTGATCTCTAAACATCGTCATGTGAATCACAGTTCAAATGCGTATCACATTCAGAGCTCGTTTTAACACTATCACTGGCTAAAAAGTCAGAAAAGAGTCATTTTGGACATCACTATTCATCAGCTACTTCACCCATTTTGAAAATCTTTTTTACTTATGAAAAATTGGATTTAAACCGACGTTTATGGCGCGCACATTAGATTCGCCATTTTGGAGAGCTCGTTGGAACAATACGGAAGTAGTACGTCACAGGACCCCCATTTCAGCTAGCGATGCTCCCCATTTAAAAAAGGCATTGTCGTCTGCACATGTTGGTCGACAAAAGTCGACGACGGAAAGGAAAGGGAGTTTGTATTTCGCTGACTTTTGTCATCAGTTGCAGCCAAAGTGTTAATATAAAGTTTACACTTTTTATAGACAAAACACGTAATCACAAAGTACTGTAGTTTTACAAATTACAAAAACAATGACAAAATACAGCAACGTTTCGACCAACAAGGCCTTTATCAAGCAACGAACAACAGGAGTGACAAATTTTAAAAACAAATGGACGACCAAATACAAACGTTTCTAATGAAAATCTGGGAATAAAAACGAATAACGAAATAAATGTAACACAAAAACACACATAAAAACTAGAAATAGAACGGAAGAGAAACAATGAAAAATCTAGTAAATATATAACTTGAATACATGCAACATATACCCATATAGATTACAAGGCATGGGAATAGAAAGTACTAAGAAGCATAGGAATGTAATACGTTGAGCCCACATGGTCGCAAGGTACCATACAAAGAAATCAACCGATTCTCCAGAGCAAATCGACTGCGATCATCCAAGGAACACGATCGGATGGCTGTGACCTGGACATTGTGAGCTCCTATATGGCCAGTATCATTGAAATGGGTTGCTACAGGGTCACAGAGCATTGGCGTATGTTGCGCAAGTGTTGGGCGAATCAGTCACTGAGCCTCTTGTGGATACTGGCTACTTTTTATAGTTAACTTATCATAAAGTTTGATCTAATTATATTTACCTGTTTGGAACGGTGTCAATCTACAGTTGTAACACTTCACATACATTTGGCTGATACACTTGCATTGATTTCTCACTTAGTTTTGATAGTTTATATAAAAACATTCTTGTCTTGTTTGTGCTTTTATGTCACTTTTTTTTAGTCATTTTCCTGTCCAGTTCTTTTGTATCCATTATTACCCCTCACACCATGTAATTTTGATCTGTGAATTAATTTTATTTATGTATTTGTTCATGTCTTTTGCCTGCTTTGACCTTGTCTTTTGCTGTCCTTTATAAAACTGTCATATCGTGTGTTTTGTTTTAACTTTCACTACTATTATTGTAAACTTGTTTTTGCCATTAACTTGATAATTAACGTTTTTTTTCTGTGTGTGAATAGAGCCAGACCCTGACACTGGAAGGTATGCTCAGTAACATCATTGGCTGGCTGTCCCGTAGCTCTCTTTATGAGGAGACAGACAACACACACACACTTCCTGCTGTATGTTGAATTAATTGTGTGTCCAATCATAAGTACAATAATATCAAATTGCTATTAGAAAATTGCTTTTGTTAGGAGGCCACAGTAGAATAGGTAAATTAAAGTACATTATCATCTGTCATACTTGCTACTATAGACATTCATGGATCTTCACAAACATCAGTCCTTAGCTCTGACTATTATTGCTTATGTTCTTCTTATCAACCAAGATAACCACTCCTCATGGTCTGTGTGGTTTACCCCGGTAACATGAGTATGTTGCATCCATATGGCATGTAGGACAGACACATCCTAATTTCTGCCAGAGTGTATGCATACTATACAACAGGAAACTCATTTGTACAGACGGTTAACTGTAAGTTTTTACAAACAGAAAATTACCACATCTGGAGTTGTACTGTAGCCATGGTACCAGATCTGATTGGTTATAAGAAGGCCATCAGAGCTGACTCATGCCAATTCTGACTATTCAATAGAATAACCATCAATTATTTACAACTTTACTATTATCCAACATGTCAAGTCTCAGACAGATCTCAGTCAGATATGATTGAGATGGTATATTATGGTAGATGGTATGACTTACTCACTGTTAACCTAGATTGTTTGATGTTGTTTGCCAAACACGACAACCCATATTGTGCTGATGACTTCCAACCAAACAGATACACCTATATTCCCTCTCCCAGCGTGTTTGTAGCGCGCTGGACTATGGGTGACTAGTCCTCTGTATGTGTGGGTTCAACTCCGCGGACTGGCAGAAAAGCTACAGGTTCCCAGATTTACGGTGTTCGTGGTACCGAGCCGAAGGGTTACGATGTCCACGTCACCGAGCCGAAGAGCTTTCAGCTCAAGTGCTTCTGGGTCTGAAAAAAAAAAACAACCTATATTCCTTGGAATTACCTCAACACCAGACTCGCATGGAGGCCAAACATAGAAAATATTCAAAGAGAAGACACTCAATGACTTATAATAATGAAAAAAAACTAGCTGGTTTCTCTGGTATTCTCTAGATTGGTTTTGCTAGTCCCATGCATCACTGTCATAGATTTTAGTTAACCTCTTTAGAGAGGAGCATCTGGTTGAATGGATTAGAGCCTTAGGATTAGAATTAGGATTAATGGACCCTTTTTTGTGTTAATACTATGATAGATATCACATTATGTATATTGTGATGATCCTTTCAACAGTTTGAAATATTATTTTCTCATAGATATCATTATTATCTCTGATGAATATCAGCGACATATGATATATTGTAAACTCTGTTACTACACCACAGATCTGCCAAAGCGTGTGGTCTCCTGTGAGTGTGGAACAATCTGTTGAGGAGTATTGTATGACCTTCTTGAGAATCTCGGCTCTTATGAAAAGTCATCTTTTCAGTACAGAAATACCTACACTTCAGGTATGCCCATGTTTTTGCTTGCTAAGTGATCAATCAATAAATCATCAATAAATGTACTACTATTTTACACAATGCAGTTAGATCAAGAACAGCCTTATGAAAATGAATATCAGCTTAGAAAGTGCCTTAAAACAAGCACACACAAGATCACTACATTTCCCCAACACTTCTATAAAGAAGTAAATGGAAAGAAAGAAGAAGAAGAGAAGTTAAACCTATGTTACGAGCTGATAGATTGGCTGGCATGGCTACGATATCAGAGGGAGCTGCAATGGATCAAAATGACACTCTTAACGCATTGAGAGTCTTTCAGAACAGGAGTTTCAGGGCTGTTAATCTCAGCCGCTGACCAAATTGAGAGCGATGGGTGTCAATACTGGTGCAGCCCGAAAAGAACGGCATACCAAATATGCAAAAAAGATTGATTAATTTACATTGAACTGTCTTGTTTAGCCGCTGAACGCCGCTGGATTTGTTGAGGCGGAGATTGGAGCAGCTATGGACATGTCCGGAGTGATATGGTGATAGTCCTCAAATAACTGATAGCCTATGTTGCAACCTAAATAACTTCATCATAGACAAGTCAACACACACTCAGAATTTGTTTGCTTTTTTTTACTTTAGTTTTTCAGGAATTAATATAGTGCTTTATTGTCTATTTATTAGAAATGTTATTGAAATGCACAGAGTTAAACCACAAACTAAGTCACTAATGTTCCGACACATCCTGGATACAGTAAACACAACTTTTTGCGACTTGCCTTTCCAATGTTCGGTGATCAAGTATTCACACAGCTACAGCACAGCATGCTCAAATGTACCCACACTAGCAGATAAGCATATTTTAATGTGTTCAAACTAGCATCACAATATACCCAAATGTCCAAAATAACAAATAATTTGTAATACAGTAGCAAGTGCAGGAAAAGAAACCATTTCACTGTGAATTGTCAGATTTCCAGGAATTATGTATTCTCTCTTTTTCAGTTTAAGGACTTCTATTGTTTTATTAAGCTAGTGTGTTTGCAATTAGAGGAACACATGGGTGTAAAACATGGACATTTAACAATGCAGTGGATGTGCTTTTGAATATAAATGTTATAGAAGAGTCCTCAGTTTATCATGGATAGAGAACAGAACAAATAGATCTATCCAGAAAGAACTCAAAATCAATGAAAACTGACAGGTGCTAAAAATAAGAATGAGAAAATTGAAGAATTTTGCACATATAGAATGACACAAAGGGTTGGAGAAGACCATTATGGAAGGAGGCATCCCAACAATAAGGAGAAGAGGAAGGCCTCGGAGAAGATGGATTCACAATTAACTAATGATTTGAGAAAGACATTGCACCTGGCCTTTGAGAGAGGGTAATCCCAAAGGACTGTTGAAAGGAGTGGTAAAGTTCTGCTCAGGATAAGCTATTTGATGAATATCTCATAGGACTAGACACTAGATCTCACTTACTTAATGCTACTTTTACTTATATACCATACTTTCTTATGGGAAGCAACATATCTTGTTAAAAATCAGAAGGAAAAGGCTAGCAAACATTTTTATATCTTTCTAATTGTGATCTGTTCCAGCAGGGACAAGGAGAGTTTCAGTTATTAGCTCAGTACTTGAATCTGTGGCATCAGCCAGCGGAAGCTTCTAGTGATGAATGTAGTAGTACAGCTTGTGTCCACTGGCTTCCAGAGGAGCCACATTCATTGGTCAGAGCATGGTGTGTCCACATTACTGACTTTGCTAATGCTGCACATCAAGAAGCCAAAGTAAGTAGACATTTACAGTTGTGTATTATTTTTATTAAGATATCACACATTTGTTACATTAGACCATTGTTTAAAAGACATCAATAACTGCCATAAGGGACGGATTAGTGTAATGCATAATCATTCACCTATCGTCTCGGACACAAGAGGGTTGTGAGTTCATTCCCACATGTGGTGTATTCCATGCATGAGGAAAGGAATTGGCCCTCCTACCTCCTGCACACACACACTAGGAACTAGAAATGTGAAGTGAAGTAACTTCATATCCTAAGTTCTGAAAAGGATATAGGAAATTTTATTTTATTATTGTAACTGCCATAAAGATATCCCTGCACATAGAATAAAGATAGAGAAACTTGAGGAACTCTTCAATACAAAAGTAACAATACTATATCAGAAGAGAATGAGGAGTAATAAGAACCCCAGGGAAAGCACCAAAGCCAATGAATATGATCAATAAATAGACAGTGAACAAGTATTAGGGGTTTCTGAATAAAAACGAATTACCAAACACAGGATTTGAACCACAAACCCTTCATTTCTTTCGGCACTCATTGTCTAACCCTACAGATGAGCTTTTTTTAATGAACACAACCAGCTAATTCTCCAAATAAGATGAGGGCATGAGAAGACAATACTATATCATAATATGAGATAGTCTATCAGTGATGAAGGATATACAGTTTTGACAAGAATATATTAACTGTAGCATTAACTTGCATCAAGCTTCTATGGATGTGTAAAAACACACATGCAGTACCAAGTACATTACTGCATTTTTAGACATAATTTGTTTAATGCTTTACCTTCAGCCAAGCTCAGTAAAACATATAGCACATTTTCATCTTCTCATAATATTTTCTTTTCATGATAGATTTTTATTTTATCTTCACACAATAGATCTTGCTTCAACTGAACCCCAACTGGCAGAAACCTGGCTTAATTAAGCTTTATAAGCGCTACTACCATATCTTCCAAATGTACCGTTCTGAAAAGTGTGCTAGATGTGGGAACACACCAAAGGATCCAGCTATTTGTCTTGTTTGTGGCAAATTTCTTTGTTTCAGAGAGAGTTGTTGCGCCCAACATTTTGTTTTTGAAAGTGTTGACGTAAGTAATAATTCTTTACACTGTTTTGTGTGTTCTTTGTCTGTTAACATAAACCAGATTATTCTGTTTGGTATGTCATCCTTTCCTTTGGTAATATATATAGTCAGAACTACTACTATATTGAAATAGAAAAAGTGGCTAGCAGCAAATATGACACATTACCTGTCAGTAATGGTTGCACTTGAACTAGAGATGGGCTAATGGTGCAGCAGATTTGAACTATCATTTGTCATCTGATAACACTGGAAATAAAGATGCCATTTTATCTACAGTTTAGCTTGGAAGCCACAGAGATGTTTTTGTTTTCAAAAAAGCTGAAAATAACATGAACATTAAAAAAACTGAATGATGAGGTTTTAAAAGAGGCCTATACATAACGAAACCTGATGAAAATAATGAGAATCAGTGTGGACATATAATGAGAATCAGTGTGGACATATAATGAGAATCAGTGTGGACATATAATGAGAATCAGTGTGGACATATAATGAGAATCAGTGTGGACATATAATGAGAATCAGTGTGGACATATAATGAGAAGAGAAAGCTTTGAACATGTGGTTGCAACAAGTAAAATACAGCGAAGGCAGAGGGAGAAGATGTTGGATGGTCTGACATTATGGTTTAACAAGAGATCGGTGTCAGAACTGATTAACTGCACCAGGGAGAGAGAGTTGTGGAGAGACATGATTGCTTACGCTGCCAGGCTTGGCACTTAATTGATTGACTTGGACAGTTATACTTCTAACCATTACCTATGTCATTGTGATCGTTCAGTGCATCTGACTGACATCTTGCCACATTGGACAAGCCCATTCATGCTCCATCTTCTAATGCAACAACCATCTCAGTTGCACTGCATCTATGATGTCTGCAATATCCATATGCTGCCACCTGCAGTAGATGCTGTTCCAACTAATTTATCTACCCTTTCATTTTCCTTCACGCGTTCATGTCCAGGCACGTAAAGCCAACACATCTTCTTGAAACAAAACTGCTAAATACTGATCACCCATTCACTGCAAAGCTTGCTTGCATTGATCCTTCTACACATACAGTGATCAAGTATACTATCCTTGATGAAACACATAAAAACAAACTACTATGGTTTTACAAATTTACAAAACAATATTCTTTTGTACTTTGTAAAACTACAGTACTTCATATTTACATGGTTCACCATTGCTACATAGTTTTACTGCAGTCTTCCCTTATATCGATTATGATATCCTTGCATGCATTGCTTTTTGTTCTGCCAGCCACGAAATCACCTCAGAGACAACAGCTATCTCCATTGACATTTTTGAAGTGGTCATAGCTTTCCATATGTACTGTCCTTCTGTGCACCTGCATCATATAAACCTACCCAGATCATAATCACCAAATTATCCATATCAATGACAGATTCTGATGGTGTTACCTCTGAAACATATTTCTTATCATCATGGTGGATAAATATCTTTTATCATGGGAGATAAATAATGGCTTACTTTGCTAGTCATTCAGAATTGATGTTAACCGATCCTGATTTCATTGGTAGTAAAACTATAATTATTTTTTCTATTAGAAACTAATGTCCTTCTTTTTTATTTTCAGCATTCCGTTCATTGTGGTGCAGGAACATGCATGTTTTTGCTTGTCAACTCAAGCCTTGTTGTGGTCATCAGAGGTCCTAGAGCCACTTTGTGGGGATCAGTCTATCTGGACGAGCATGGAGAAGAAGACAGAGATTTGAAGTATGAATCTACTTAATTCTTTGCTTGTAACTTTTTGTTTGTAACTCTTTGTTTGTAACTCTTAGTTTGTCACACTTTGTTTGTAACTCTTTGTTTGTAACTATTAGTTTGTCACTCTTTGCTTGTAACTTTTTGTTTGTAACTCTTTGCTTGTTATTCTTTGTTTATCACTGTTTGTTTGTAACTCTTTGTTTGTAACTCTTTGTTTGTAACTCTTTGTTTGCCACTCTTTGTAATTCTGTACAAAAATTGTCTTCTTTCAAACAGTAGCAAGTACCATAGACTCATTGATGTGATTTGTCCTGGCAAACTTATAGGGACTGCACATTTGATGAGATAGTTGTTAATCATATAAATCATACACAAGTTCAATAAGCATTATTAATCCTCTAATTCCTGGAGCAGCCAAAGCGCCGCTATCGGCATAATCCTGTAGCGCCGTAACGCTAGCGGTGTATACCTTTTTAAAAGATTTTTTCTATATCTTTCCTTGCGACACGCTAAATTTAGCCCTGATGTCATTGCCGATAATAGCTGCCGTCATTTTAGAAGTTCGCGAGTTTCTAGCGTTATTGGTTCCTTAGCGAATTTTTGAAAAAGTGCTTACATTTCTGGAAAACTTATGATTTATGATTCAGTTGATGGAAAATTTGCAGGCGAGATCATGGATAAACCGGATTGATGTATTATTAATTCAAGATTTGCGTGCGAAAATATACGACGCTATTTCTAGTGTTTACAGCGGTTTGCATAACTATCAGTTACGATGAATTACGATTATCGATGGATGCAAACACCGCCGCTTCCCTCCATCCACCCAGGTCTTAAAGTTGAGAGAGAATAGTCGAAACAGCTGAGCACTATCAATATCGAACAATTTAGTGAAGAAACAGGTTCTGCAAATGACATTGATTCAGATTCAGAATATTCTCTATTTGTGATTACCATCATTACGCCGTTACGGCACATGCGATTTTTACGTAAGACATTTTATTTAGAACTGGACAGAGCTAACCAACGCATTTGCTTTTATGAAAATTCAAGAAAACCAGATCCTTCATGGACACCTGTTTCTTTTGATTATTTCAAGATCTTTCTTTATGTAAACTATATGTGTGGAACTCACCAGTTACCTTACTACAGAATGTTTTGGTTTACTGATAAACTGTTGAATGTGCCTGCTTTGTCAAATATAGTGTCAAGAAATAGATTTAAAAGTATCAGCAATTATTTGTACCTCAATGTTAATTCCAAATTCGTTCCATGAGGACATTATGGATATGTGCAAGGTTGAACCTCTGTCTTGATTGTATGAGGGCCCTCATGCCCAGACAACTACAGGACTGATAAACCCCATTCATGCCAACCATCATCCGACTCAACTCAACTGTTTGGCAGAAAGCAGATCTGCAGTTAATGTTTCTAAATGAAGATGAGGACTGCACCACGAAGGTGTGTGGAAACAAGTGGTAGCTGCCCCACATGTAAAATCAACCTCTGTAAGGGAGATTGCTTTTCAACCTTTCAATTTACATTTATCGTCAATAAAACTGACATTTTTGAGTGAAACATTCTTTCAATTTTGTCATTCATTTTTATTTCTTCACTTGTATAATTTTTTTACATCCAACTTGCATGGCATTGACAACATACATGTTTACAGACTAGTACCTCATTCATTTAACTGTAAATTGGATTTAAAATCACAAATATTGATTAGAAATTGTATTTGTTATGAATTTTATTTCACAAACACTTCTCATTGTTGCAGAGTTATTTCCCTTGCCCTGGGAATTCTGTAGAAATTTTTTCTGAAGGGCTGGTGCTGAGAGAGTTAATGTAGTCAGAATAATTTCTAGCAAACAAAACGGTAACAAAAACAAAGTAACAAATGCAATAGTAACATAATACAACAGTAATAAATGCAACAGTAATAGCAACAATAACAAAACAAGTAACAAAACAAAACAACAATTATAACACCTGTTTTCTCACACTTAATTCCCAGGAGAGGCAAGCCACTGTACTTAAGTATGGCAAGATACACGCTTCTGGAATCTCAGTGGCTCTCTCACAGCTTTGACCACTCTTGCAAACGTTGGATCTGGCATAAAGATCAACTTTGAATTCAACAAATGAAACCTAGAATTCTAGAACCAAGATCAGATTTGGAGGAAAACTGAAGCAGAGTATTAAGCATATGTTGCATATATCATTCATTATGATATGTATATATTATACATTGATGGTGATAATGTGTTATAAATATCAATACTATTTAATTATCATAGTATTCTTGTGTGTACTCATTTTTACTTGTGTTATTTCCTTCAATTTCCCATTTTCACTTTCCATTGCAGCAAATCTTAGCAGCAACAATTCACCTTGTCTCTCTCTCTCTCACTTAACATAAGATATATCAATTTGTTAATGTGTGTTACAAGATTTGTACAAAAAATTTATTACCAAGAATACTATAAATAATTCTCAGAGAATGAAAACAATATAGTAATGGACATTTGTGATAAGGAAGTTATATAATGGAAATTTGAAATAAGTAGACTATAATGGACATTTGTCCTAAGTTATAAGGGACAGTTTTCTTAAAGTAATTGAAATAGTTTTCCTAAAGGAATTGAAATGGGTAGTTTTCTTAAAGTAATTGAAATGGAGGTGGCGTCTGTGGCCTAGGGGTTAGTGACTCGGTCTATTAAACTCAACGTTCTGAATTTGAATCACGCTGCAAACATTTTGGTTGCAAATTGTTTCGAGTGGATTTTAACAAAAAAACGATAGCACCACCCGTTCAGAAAGCAATGGCAAACTACTGAACGTAATAATGCCTAGAAAATCACAAACAGCATTACAAAGCTGGGGTTGATTCACAACAAAGTCCTGTAAAGGACATGCAATTAACTTAGTTTGTCACACTTTGTTTGTAACTCTTTGTTTGTAACTATTAGTTTGTCACTCTTAATTGAAAGGGATAGTTTTCTTAAAGTAATTGAAATGGATAGTTTTCAAAAGAAAATATCATTGTTGCCAGAATAATGATGAACTTTAGGTTAATAAATGAGAGAAATAATACAAAATAAAAGTAACTTACATTAGAATAGACATAAGCCAAGCATGTTTTTATCTTTTTTTTACAAGCATATAGTAAGTATCTTCTTGATAGTTGATGCTTTTTTAAAATTTAGATTAGTCTAACACTTTACATACAACTCATCTATAGTGCATACAGCCTACATATAGCAAATACAACCCATGCACAGCACATATATCACACACAATCCACAGATGTCACATATAGCACATGCAACTCATATATAGCACATACAACTCATGTATAGTATATACAACTCATGTTAGTTTGTTTCTTTCGTGCCAAAGGTGGCACATAGGGCAGAGGTTTTAGATCTCCATGTAATGCGGTTTGTTGCTAGCAGCTGGAGATCTTGTATGGTTTTACATCCCAATAGTTTACTTTCTTGTAGGATTGTTCTTGAATGGGTGGTCTTAGGTCTTACACGTTTTCTTTTCCTAACTGGTGACCACATATGGACTTGTTGATTTAGTCTCTATCCGTCTGATCTAAGAACATGACCTAAATATTTCCACATTCATTTCCTTATAATATTTGATACCAGTTGTTGCTGTGTTCTATCTCTCACTGCGTTGTTCACAACTCATGTATAGTACATATAACACATGCATAGCACATACAACAACAGTATTGTCATTCTATAAATCTGTGACACTAATTTCAAGTGTTCAATTATAATGGTTATACAAAACATATATATGAAATATCAGCCTAGTGTTGTTATTATGCTCACACTCGAACACTGTACTACAAACATTTCATTGAACATTACTATTCTCGTGACTTCGATTTGTAAAGCCCAATCACAGCCTCCTGTAGCCATAAGGCAGTTTAGCTAAAGTGGGTATTCTCAGAAATCAGACCACTCACGTCATGTGACCCTTGTAGTCTAGTATTATTCGATGAAGACAAATGTATTCTAAAAACAACATAACATATGAAAACAAGGTTATATTGTGACAAATTTAATTTAACACTAAGAAATATCAGTATTATTAACACTTTTCATCAATAAATAACCATGGACTCGTAGAATTGTGTCAAATTGCAATAAAGCTTACAGTGTTCTATAAAACATATATAAAAGTCAGCCCATATCTACAGGAATTTATAATTTCCCAACTGAGCTAAACAGCCTTATGTTACCGGGTGCTACGGCCTAATCAAGAGAAGTTTTGTGTCTTTAAAACACATCAGATGTGTTTTTAACCTGCTGCCTTGCAGTTCGGCTGGGACAGCCAAAGGCTGATGGAGAGCGAACCCAGTAAATGCTGGCTGAAACCGGACACATCACCGAAGGATAAGCACCAGAGCTCCAAATGGCCCTGAAGATGTGACGAAACCCACCATGCTAAGGCTGCATGAATCAGGTTTCCACATGAATGTGATGTATGGGAAAATGTGGTACATCAGTCTAATGGTGATCGCAAGAGAGAGAGAGGTGTGTTTTATTTTGATCTTGTAATCTAAACAACCCTTATAATTTGAGTGTATGTGATATTACAAATATTTGTGTTTTTCTCTAAAACTTGTTGATTTTTCACTGTTTTGTCTAATCTGCCGTGAAAATATTTAAGGTGTTATATTTTTCTCACTAATATGTAGAAGGAAACGGCGCCTATAGACGACGCCCTGAACTCACAGACATTGATTCTGTCCATTTTTTCCTTCTTTGATTCACATTTTGGTGGGTTGGTTATCACATGTATAAATCTTACACCTCTACCAAAAAATATTAATTAAATATAACAAATGTTTACTGGGATAATAAAGTGATTATACATATTTGTATATCTTATGATTATTATGTATGACTAGTGGTAGTAGTGTACACCGCATTAAAGTGGTGACTTAGTTGAGCTGTATTGTATATAGTTGAGTATCACAGTGAGAATTGGACTCTGTTGTAGATATGAGCAGCCATAATGGAAAGGTAATCATAACTAGACGTTAAACCCAAACATCTTCTTTCATTGATTATGATCCGGAAGGTAGAGGCTGGTTTAGTGCAGGCAGTGTACTGAATCACTACAAGCATCAACAATTTGCAGAATTACACTTATCTTTGTTCTGCAGCACATGGGTGTTGTTGGAAATGAGAGAACAGACAGGCTGACTACCTCTGCCACCATATCAGGGGTCAGTCAATGGATAGAGCTGAAATTTTGAGTGCATCATAGAGTGTGGCCGCAAAGATGATTTTTATTTAAACCAATCCATGTCAACTACTAGATTGCAAGAGTTGGGATTGAAGTGGCCAGAAAAGAACAGCACAACGGGTATATTAGTAGGCTCATCAATCTTCTTCTTCTTCTATGTGTTCGTTCTTTACGACCAATTTTAATCACTCTTTGTGATATGTGTGATCTTTACCAAGAACGTGTATACATTGCAATTTGGTTTGGTAGGCCCCTAAACACATAAACTTCTACACGTTTAGGACATGTGCATCTGATTTCAGCCACACCATCTTAGTCGCCTCTTACGACATGCGTGGCAGGTAATAGTGGTTCTATTCTTTACACCCCAAATTTGGGCCCGGTAACCACTCGGGCAGCTCATCAATCAAAATCGAACTGGTATGGTCAGTTACTCGATGCTGTTGGAGATATTGAGAAGGAGATTGGAGTACCTATGGACATGTCCGGAGTGCGATGAAAATATTCCAAACTGAAACTGATCTTTTTTCTTTGATTATTAAGTTAATTATCGCACTTTTGGATCAGTTATAGGATACAGGTTTAGGTACCAATAAAAGGCAGTTTTTGGTGCTAGCAAGTTCTGTTTGTTGGACAGATAAATACATCTGGTGTCAATTCATTTCTGCACTAAATGTCTTTGTGAATAATTTTGTAATATCTATGTTTTCTTATCTAGCTGTATATATTATGAGCATCTTTAACTTAGCAGTAGTGAGCTTGATCACAACCCAACATAGTACATGGTTCAAACTCTGTGGCAGACAGTTTGGAAGCACATTTTTTCACGATGATGTTTACAAACGGTAAAAATAGACCTCACTGTTCAGAACTCAGTGACAAACTATTGAACATATAAGCAATGCCTAGAAAATCAACAACTCATTTACTGTGGTTGATAGTGACGTCCTGTATAGGATATGCCACATTTTAAATGTCACATCTTCTAGCTGATATTGTCAAATCTTTCAAGTCCTTGATATTGCAAGTTTGCTGAAAGCTTGTAGTTGTCATTAAAGATGTTATAATGATGTGCAGTTTTGTCAAATCTGGCAAATTAAAAATGAGGGGGAAAAAAATTTATATTCTGGAAATTTTTCTTACTAATATTATTTACATTAAATGAATTCTGTTTACTTTTTGCAGGCACTAAATTGTTGTTTTTAAAAAAAAATTACATTGTTTTATCTGCTTCATATAATGTTCACTAATTAATATCACTGTCTCATGTTATGCATTCACAATTGGTCTGTGGTTTGTCTGCATTCTACTCCATATTGGGAACAAGTTTAGATAAATAGTATATTATCTTGTGAGTATATTCTCTTGGTCAGTGTAGATTCCTCAGAAAGTCACTCTATCTTGGTCAATGTAGGTATCTTGGTCAGTGTAAATTTATCAGGACTCTATCTTGGTCTGATATTTCTGTTCATGGTCTGCCACAACTTCTTCTTGTAGTTCTACTTATCAGTTTTGATATTAACTAGAGGGGCACCTTTGAAGTCGGAGTAAGGCTCGCTTGAATAGCGAGGGACACTGGTGATAGGGAAAACAAGCCTTCACGCAAAAATCAGTCAGATGTGACATATTAAGCTACCTGACTACTTCTGAATTCATAGTGGACAAATGAAAAGAAAAAAGAAGAGCTGGAGTGACCATATTGATATTTTCTAGAGGAGGGTGTGTCTACATGAATTTTTGGCTAACTTAAAAAAAAAGGATGAAACGTTTAAAGGAAAGTAAGTCATTTAAATTGTAATAATGTCACCCATGTGTTGCCGGGCCCATGGGGGAGGGAGCAAAGAATAGTAACACTTCAACCTACAAGACATTTCATAAGAGGTGACTGAGGGTCTAGGAAGCTACCTAGGAAATAAAAAGTGTCGCAGAAATTGGATGTTCTGGCCTACTTGTAGGTGCATAACTGGCACAGCATGCGATTGCTCTTAGGCTCAGATTACACACAAATCACAAATAGTGGCTAACATGTAGTCGATATGGAGCGTTCCAAGAAGAAGTAATAATGTAACACATTTGTGCCGCAAATAAAAAATATTCTGAACTAATGATGACCAAAAAGTAAAGGAACCCTTTCATACCTCGTGGTATATAGGTCAATACAGTGTTAGGCCTGTATTTTTCATTGACCGTCGGCACACGATGGGTGATGTGGTCAGCATCACGCCAGCCGCGTTTTCTTTCCCAGCGCATGTCTGGTACCCAGTTGAGGCTGGGTCGACCTGTGCGCCGTAGCGGTCAGTAAAAATTCGATGCTCATTGCGGGAGCTGAACCCAGACCACCAGCCTTGCGAGCGAGTTCACTAACAACTACGCTACAGCGGCTCTCAATGATGACCAAAGCGACTAGTTATTGTTGAAACTTGAGTAAAGAGAGGTTGTATTTTATCTCCACTACTGTTTGAGGTGGTCATTGACTGGGTGATGAGAAAATGTTGCAGTGGCGAAACTGGCTTAGATTTAGTTTAAAAAAATAGACAACTGGAAGATTTTGATTTTGCCTTGTCAGAAAAAGCAACCAAGATATGCAAAGCAAAAAGCAGATGATCCATAGTATCAAAAGTTTGACTGCAGATAAGCTATGACAAGACAAATATAATGAAGCCACATCTGACAAGTAATGCAGATATCACTCTGGAATCTAAAATGATAAAAAATAACAGAAGTTTATTTTTTTTTGGGTAGCATTTTTGACTACAAAGAAGATATTAAAAAAATTATACTATGAATTGTCAAAGCAACATCAGCTTTCAAAAGTCTAAATAAAATATGGAACTCTAAAGTACATAGAATTTAAAACTAAAATACAAATTTGCAATTCCAATGTTGTATCAGTCGTACCATATGCCAGCGAGAGTTGAAAACATTACTAAAGATATAGAAAATAAGTTAAATGCATATGAAAATATATGTCTGAAAGAAAATAAAGAACTAAAATGGGATGAATTCAGGAGAAATTATGAAATCAGATAAATGTCTGGTCAACTCCTAGTATCAGCTGTTATAAGAAAGAGAAGATGTTGGACATATCTTGAGAAGAAATGATCAACAAATATCATAGCAGACATTGAAGTGGTAGGTAAATGGTTCAAAATAAAAAAGGGCGGCGTAGGAAAACAGCGAAACAAACTTTACTGAGAGAGGCGAGAAATATCAGACAATTCCATAGCAGAGATCGAATGAGTTGCCCAGGATAGAGCAGTATGGAGAAATTGCTTGCAGGCCATATGTAACTTATAACGGTAAGGGAGAAATATAATTTTTACAATGTAAACAAATTTCATAAAATTCTGGTTTTCATATTTTTGTCATTAAGTATTATTTATGCAATATGGCCATTCAATCTTTCATTTTCTACTTTTCAATTGATATTTTCTATCTGAGTAG
Source organism: Arion vulgaris (assembly GCA_020796225.1). NCBI lineage: Eukaryota > Metazoa > Mollusca > Gastropoda > Stylommatophora > Arionidae > Arion > Arion vulgaris. The sequence goes on along the minus strand of CM036753.1, from coordinate 108,373,733 downwards.
GTCTAATAATTGTATTGAGGTTGTTATTACTATTCAATTCCTATATCTATTTCTTTCATATTCATTATGAACACAGCTAGTTTACATGTCATATTATTGTTTCCTTTATATTTGGTAATACCTCCAAATATGGTGTTTTCAAATGTTGGTAGAAAGTTGATACCAGACACTGCTCTTTTTTGTTTTTTTAAAAAGACACTAGCGTAAAAATGTCTCTTACCAAGAGCTGCTTGCACAGTGTCAGCAAGAGAATATAAACACCATCATTCAAAAGAGACATTGGAAATGTGATACGCATAAAGAATAAGTCTGTCATGAAAACTGCACTTAGATGGACACCAGAGGAAAAATGTGAAGACCCAAAACAACCTGGAGGAAAACAGTAAAACTTATTCTTTTTCTGCTTTCTCACTAGTTTGGGATTTTGGATTCTCTAATAAAGGCAGCAGTCTGTCTCAGATTATCAGCCACGCCATACAGTTTTGTCTTGGACGCTAGTGTAAGTGGGCCACTTCTTTCTTCTCAAGTTTGCATACCGGCGGCAGTTCTGTAGGATATAATTTCTATGATTTCTGCTTCCCCGTTTGTGCCGACCTCTTCCCGCAGTGAGTTTTGACCACCCTCGTGATGGTAGGTCTGACATTCTTACTGCATGGCTAAATCTCTGAGGCAGACTGGCAACCGTAGAATCCATTATCCAATTTCTCATTGTGATGGGTCGCACCATGTTATGCGCCTTACGACCTGGTGCATCCGTTCTCTGCAACCATTTGTTTTGGGTCAGCATTCCTAGCGGACACATGCATCCGATTTCAGCCAAACCTCCTTAGTCGCCTCTTACGACATGTGTGGCAGGTAACAGTGGTTCTATTCTTTACAACCCAAATTTGGGCCCAGTAACCACTCGGGCAAAACAATAGAACAGGAACTGAAAGAAAGGAATCACAGGTGGACCAGTGGCGGCTCGTGATCATTTTTGTTGGTGGGGCCAGACAAATTTTCCGGATAAATCATGGTTTTTGGTTGCTATATTTTAATTTATAAAATAATAAATACACGTTATACATTATTTTTGGTGGGGTCCTGCCCCACTGGCCCTTAATGACGAGCCGCCACTGGGTGGAACACAATACAAAGGAGGCTAAGAACAGAGAAGAATCGTGTGCATTTGTTGCTTCCTTTATCGTCAAGCATGTCTCAGGCTAGAGAGAAGCATAAACATAGATCCCAATGTTACACACCAAATATTGTACTCCAAGTTACTTTAGTTACTCGAAAAGTATAGGCATTTTGCGTTTATGTCTTTTTAAAAAATAGTTGTGTTTGTTTTGTCTTGAATTGTGTATTTGTTGTGCTGTGTTGCAGCTTACATCATTTGTCTGCATTACATTATTTGATCCGGTTTACCTTTCATTTTTAATCCCTACTTGTTTAGCTAGACTGTAGTAATGCAGCTTGTTCTTATGATTACAATTTGGAGGTGGAGTAGGTCTTGGTCAACTTTGTATTGATGGTTATGAAGTTAACTTATGTCTTTTCTTTAACAATGTCTTTGGCACTCACTTTGTTTCAAAACTGGATAAATCACAATTTATAAGGGAATCTGTTTGTGCTGAATTTGTATGTGAAAAGTCAGATTAATCTGGAGGTATGGTCATCAGTCCTGGTCCTGCGCAAGGGCAGATAAGACAAAGGCAAAATATTTTCACTTGATAATTTAATCTTGTATCTCTCTCTGTACCTTAAACCTAGTTTTATGCATAGTTTTGAGCTCTGTTTGAAACGTTCACCTCATATGTCTCTAGGCCTCTCTTCTTGCCACTGTCCCTGCATGTCCCTGCAACATCCACTGCATTACTTGCCATGGCTGTCTTTCTTTTTCTCATCATGAGGACATGTTCAATCCATCATCATCATGTATGGTTACTCTATGTTAACTTTTTCTCTGCCATAGCTGTAAATTGTCTTTTATTTTTTCCTTCTTGTCTTCTTTATCCGTCATTTATGTTTTCTGTCTCTCCTATTGTACCCAAACCCTCTTCCTCTCATAATATGGCAAAATGAGGACAGCTTCTTTCTGAACTGAAACTGTGTCAATCTGAAAGTTCTTGTCTTAACCCTTAGAACGCGGGCTCCTGATATTTTGGGATTGAATGTAGGCGCTGCCTATCCCAAGCTCCCGATATATTGGTCTGAGAATATTTTTCCTTATTTTTCGGTATTTTAAAATAAATTGTGTACACATGTGACGTCAAACACAACCCAATGTTCTGCATGGTTATGCGAGATGACGGACACTGTTGTGTGATGATATTTTTTGGTCCTGATAAGGTAATTAATTAAGTATTTTCATGTTGAAAAAAATGTTCTAAAATTTTCAGAACGGTTATTTTAAAAGGAAAACAGAACAAGTTGCTGAACTTGTTTAGAATTAATCTGAAGATGAATTAGACTTAGAATGTGATTATTCTGATACCGATATTTAAAGTGAGATAGATGATCATTTAGACGAAGAATTGTTTTAATCGATTGATATTCAAGCTATATATGTTCAATCTAGAAAAATTCTACATATATGGGAGTATTCGTGGCCGTACCCACATAGTAAATCAAATAAATGTTAACGTTAGTATTTTTCAAATAGATCTCCTTCTTCTTTGCTTTCGTTCTTTATGACCAATTTTAATCACTCTTTGTGATATGTTTAATCTTTGCCAAGAACGTGTATACGTTGTACATTGGTTTGGTAGGCCCCTAAACGCATAAGACTTCTACACGTTTAGGACACATGCATCAGATTTCAGCCAAACCTCCTTAGTCGTCTCTTATGACATGCGTGGCAGGTAACAGTGGTTCTATTCTTTACACCCCAAATTTGGGCCCGGTAACCACTCGGGCGTTTCAAATAGATAATAAGCAGGAGTAATGGAGATGATGGGCTAAGTCAATAATAAATTATAGAGCACTTAAGTGTGCTCAATTATCGTGTTTTAATATAACTCTGATATGGGCTGTGTTTGCTCAGAAGCTCTGGGAATGGATTTTTAAGGTACAGGTGGCCAGGGTTCAAAGGGTTAAGACATTCTTGGAGGTCCATCAATTTAGAACTCCAGAGCTCTGTAAAGTGTGAGAAGGAACTGATTTGAAAAATCAGCAGGAAACAGTATTGTTTCTGATTATCTATAGAATGTTCTGTCTAGTAAGTAAGTATTGTTTCTGATTATCTATAGAATGTTCTGTCTAGTAAGTAAGTATTGTTTGATGAACAAGAAACCCAACAAAATGCTACAGATCAGCTGGCGTGATCATGCTTTATAATTGTCTGTAACTATAATTGATGCTGCTTTCAAAGTGCATAGAATGGGCACATTTCAGATAGAGAGAGCTAACATACTAAAGTCTCTCCAGCATGATCCATAATGTGATGATCACTTAGAAACTCGCAAAGATAAAACTTCAGAATGGAAAAGTCTTGCATTAAACATTTCATAAGTCATTAGAGTCGGAACCCCTACTAGGATCGATGAGGCTTGTGTATAATGAGCGAGCTATGGGAACTGTCAGTATGCATACAATTTGCCATCTATTGAATGAAATTGAGCACCTATAGTTCTGCCGAAATGATGAAACCAGTTCTGTAAGTCAATATTCTATGATGTTAGAAGAGTTATGTTTGAGTAGCCTGGTAAATCAGGAAGTAGGGTAAAACAGAACACATTCATGATCCTTTGTTGTGCTTTCCTGTTTTACATTCATAAAATTAATACACAAATAAAACTTGTTCTATTATGAGTGTAGTTTCTGCTTATTTTTTGTTGGCATTTTGTCATATCAAACTCTTCCATGAAAACAATCTGGGAGTATTGCAATGTCGACGCCTGAGTGATTACCGGGATCCAAATTAGGAGTGTAAAGAATAGAACCACTGCTACCAGCCACGCATATCATAAGAGCGACTAAGCAGGTTCGCCGTGGGGCTAGTTACCCCACCCCATAAAAAACACTAGATAGCTACAGAAACCAGAACCAAGGAAATCCATTTCTCGCCACCCGAGGAAGAAGGATTCCGCATGGAAGGACTCATGAGCGACCGAGGAAATTCAAAAATGAAATCAGGCTGCTGACTCACCTTCTTTCAAACTGGAAGATTTCCAGGATTGAACACCTGGAGGCAGGAGTTGGAGATGGAATACAAGAAAATGAGGAGAGAGTGCAGAGATCTGGAAAATATGGCCTTGGATAGAAGAGCTTGGAAGACCTTGGTTGCGGACCTATACCCCACTAGGGGTGAAGGGTGTAGAATAATTGTCATGTCGAGCCCTTTGATGGGAAAATCTGGTTGTATAATCATATCAAACTTTAATATGAAAAAAACATTGCAATGTTTTCATGTTGAACTCTTCAACAGAAGTTGACAAGTATTGAATCTTCTTCTTCTTCTTCTTTCTCGAATCCTGTATGCCTCACAGCGTCAGGTCAGGAAGAGATTTCTAAAACGGGCCCTAGTATGCGCTTCGTAGATAGTCTCTTTCGCCTCTATTATCTCTGAGGTCCATCTTTTGCGTGGCCGGCCTTTTGCTTTGTACCCATTGTATCGGAGCAGCATTGCTCTTTGGGGTGCACTGTCTGGTGGTAATCTGCTTACGTGGCGAACTATTTAATTTGTTGTTTCTTGATGAAGTTTAGTACTGATGTTGTACCCACTTTTTCCTGATGTCTTCATTTCTCAACCGGTCTCTTCTTGTTACACCCAGCATTCTGCGTAGACACTTCATCTCTGTTGTGACTAGTTTTCTTCTATCGTTTGTTGTCAGCGTCCAGGTTTGGCACTGGTAACATAATGTGGGGAGAAATATTGTGTTGAACATTGCTCTTTTGTGTTCATGGTGACGTGTTTACATCTTAAAATTGGCGCCATTTGCCCTATCATTTGATTTGCTTTGTTGCATCTGTGTTGAATTTCATTAGTTATTCTTCCATTTGCTGAAAAAATGCTCCCCAGGTATGTGAAATCTTTTACTTGATTTAGTAGGCGATTATCGATGGAGATATTGTCCCTGCTTACCGTTTTTCGAAATCTCTTCATAATTCTACGAGCACTAATTAGATTATACCACTGTTGGCTTGCTAGGCCTGTCCCAGTGGCTTCAGAATTCCCCAGATGGGTCACACGGTGCACTAGACTATCACATTCAGGCTAGAATACACAAATTCCATTTAAAAAAAAACCTGAAAAATCGACTTCGGTTAGAGGCCGGCAGAAATTCACAACCAGCTTGCCGCGCCATCTTGAAGTATTGAATATATGTGATTAATTGATAGGACCATCATCATCATGACATTTCAGTGAATAACCATAATGTAACATAATCTCTTTCCTACACAGAAGTATCTTAACTACAATGTACACATTTTATAACATCAGTGATGGTGCCAAACCAAATTTTGAGGATGATGAAAATTTGTAGGAATTTTAAGAAAAATATATTATTAATAACGTAAATGTCTGTAGCTTAAGCGTTACTGAGCTCGAGCACAACCCAAGCGTACCTGGTTCAAACTCCGCGGCGGGCAAGTTTTAAAGCAAATTAGTTCCCTTGGATTTGCCTTCTTCTTCATCTTTCAACGCCCAACGGAGCACAGGTCTTCAACAATCTTCTGCTAGCTCTTCCTCTCTCCTACCATCTCTTGGATTTTTATGAATGATAAAAATAGACCTAACCGTCCAGAAAGCAATGGCAAACTACTGAACATATAAGCGGTGACTAGAAAATTGACAACTCGTTTACTGTTGTTGATGGCTAAGTTCTGTAAAGGATATGCCATGATTTTCATTATTAATTAATTTTACTTGAGCATCAACTTTGCAGCTTAATTATCGATTTTCAACTGCCAATGGTTCTTGTAAGTGTTCAACATGACATTCATTTTATCATCTATCTCTAATAGAACTACGTAATCACAAAGTACTGTAGTTTTACAAATTACAAAAACAACGACAATATGCAGCAACGTTTCGACAAACAACGCCTTTATCAAGCAAACGAACAACAGGAGTGACGAATTTAAAAAACAATTACATATGGACGACTAGATACGGAGACATTCAAACGTTTCTAATGAAAATCTGGGAATAAAAACCAATAACGAAATAAATGTAACACAAAAAACACACATAGAAACTAGAAATAGAAAAGAAGAGAAACAATGAAACATCAAGTGAATATATAGCTAGAATACATGCAACATATGCCCATATAGATTTTACTTTTATTTTACTTTTAGAATGATATTTTTCATTGTTTATCTTCTTTTCTATTTCTAGTTTTTATGTGTGTTTTTGTGTTACATTTATTTCATTATTCGTTTTTATTCCCAGATTTTCATTAGAAACGTTTGTATGTAGTCGTCCATATTTTTTTTTAATTTGTCACTCCTGTTGTTCGTTTGCTTGGTAAAGGCCTTGTTGGTCGAAACGTTGCTGTATTTTGTCATTGTTTTTGTAATTTGTAAAACTACAGTACTTTGTGACTACTTGTTTTGCCAATCAAATAGTTTTACTGCAGTCTCATCTATTTTGTGAATATCACATAAGCACACGTGTTGCAACGCCGACGGTCACACTGGACAGTGCCAAAATGACTCTGAATATTGGACTTAAGGCGACTGTGTACCAACATATCCATAAGACTTCAGTCCCGTCTGTAAACCACCAAAGGATAGTTGGGGAAGACTGAACGGGTCTCAGGATCCTAACATTATATTAGAACTTTCTATAACGACTTCTAGGAAAATTACAATATCTTTATTATATTCAGTTTTATATTATTTCTTCTTCTTCTTCTCCTCTTCTTTGCGTTCGTTCTTTACGATCAATTTTAATCACTCTTTGTGATATGTTTGATCTTTGCCAAGAACGTGTATACGTTGCACATTGGTTTGGTAGGCCCCTAAATGCAGACTTCTACAAGTTTAGGACATGCATCCGATTTCAGCCAAACCTCCTTAGTCGCCTCTTACGACATGCATGGCAGGTAACAGTAGTACTATTCTTTACACCCCAAATTTGGGCCCCGGTAACCACTCAGGCGTTTTATATTATTTCACAGTAGACAATTTTGGAACCACAAAAGGACAAATTTCGGTGGCAAAACATAAAATATATTTTCCTTCGACATTGGCAAGCTTGCACTGTGTGTATGCTGTTTAATTTGTAATGAATTTGACTGAACAATTTCATTTCTTCTTCTTCTTCTTTGCGTTCGTTCTTTACGATCAATTTTAATCACTCTTTGTGATATGTTTGATCTTTGCCAAGAACGTGTATGCGTTGCACATTGGTTTGGTAGGCCCCTAAACGCATAGACTTCTACACGTTTAGGACACATGCATCCGATTTCAGCCAAACCTCCTTAGTCACCTCTTACGACATGCATGGCAGGTAACGGTGGTTCTATTCTTTACACCCCAAATTTGGGCCCCGGTAACCACTCGGGCGCAATTTCATTTAAAATGTGTAATAAGTGACAGTTATATGTCGCTCATGTCTAAAATAATTTTTCCCATTTAAAATGTGTAATAAGTGACAGTTATATGTCGCTCATGTCTAAAATAATTTTTCCTATCAAAAGTCTCATTTACCTACTTGTACACAGGCTGCTGTACTCCAGAGACAATTACTTCCTTAGATATCTTAATGGTTTGTTTATTGTGTACGAAAATGTGGGATAAAAATCCTTCAAATGGACTTTGTAATGATTTTTTCCAAGTAACGGCACTGAAGTTCTGCTATAACCCGTTCAACAACTCATGCCCACATTCCAATTTAAATTGTAGCAAAACCATCAGTTCTACAGTTGCGAAACTTTGCACCCAATCTTAGAATTATACCGACTCAAATGTCTGATGGAATAAATTGATATAGGAAATCTGGATTTTGTAATATAACGGTTTCCGTTGATGTTGGCGGCATATTTGGCTAGTCTGAAACGAAATTTTAGTTTTTACAGTAAACCACCAATATGACATTTGATGACAAGTCTCATACAAAGGTGTATCATCCCAGCTTATACATGGGGGCCAATGTTGATACTTGCAATAGAGTCATGAAATAAACAAGAAATGTAGACTTAGTTGTATTATTACTTACATTACATAAATAATCCAGGCTTGGGACTGGCAATGGCTGAGCTACTTGGAGACGTTCTTTCAAATCGCTACTTCTTCTATACAATGTTCATGTGTTAACATGTGGTAGGAGGTATCACTACAATAAAATAGCTCTTTTCTCTGGTTCTTGTATACTGTGGTACAGATGACCCATATGTGCCTCTTTGTGGAAATGCGCGTATAGCATTAATGACACTTTTTGCATTGTAACTTTAAACTCATTCGAAATGTTATGTTAGTATCTCGATAGAGAAGTCGAACTTCACTAATCAACACCGGCCGTAAAAGTACCGATGGTACGAGGACTCGAGGCAAGTGTTTCGTGGACAACAGGTTTCCTGTAACGATCAGACTTGAAGGATCTAATCTTCAAGTACCTCTCAAGACGGCAGGCAGACCGCATGGTGAGGGACACTGGAAAACGGTAAGTAGGCCTCACGCAAAATTCAGTCAGAAGCGCAATACCAGGCGTCATGACTTCGCCTGAATTGAAAGCGGGCGTTCGCAGAAGAAGAAGATATCAGTGTCTGTTTTGAGAAGTCAACAATGTGACCCAATAGCTTCACACTAACTTCGATATAGTCCTTTAACTGATTTCAGAATCCGACTTATCGATGCACGATAACTACGAAATTCTAGAGAACTCAGACAATTAACAAAGACAAATTACCAGACTATTTTTCTGCTGTCAAAATTGGTAGGGAGATTACATAAAGAATTCAAACTTGAATAAGTAATGTAGTCATTGTTGCTCGTGTAAAGTTTGTTTCAACTCGATGACCGACCTACAATTAGTTATAGTTTTCTAAAGATTGTCGGCACTGAACTCAAGTTAACACATCTGCCTGGATAGAGTCAACGAACTTGTGAAACTAAAGACTGTGTTGGCACTGAACTCAAGTTAACACATTTGCCTGGATAGCGTCAACGAACTTGTGAAACTAAAGACTGTTTCAGTTTTAGTTTGGAATATCTTTATTGCACTCCGGACATGTCCATAGGTGCTCCGATCTCCTTCGCAATATCTCCAACAGCATCCAGCGACTGACCGTACCAGTTCGATTTTGATTGATAAGCCTACTCATATACCTGTTATGCTGTTCTTTTTTTTTGCTATTCCAATCTTCAAATCCAGCTCCTGCAATCTAGTAGTTGATGTGGGTTGGTTTAAATGAAAATCTTCTTTGCGGCCACACTCTATGAGGGCGTTCAAAAATCAGCTCTATCCATTGGCTGGCCCTCTGATATGGTGGCAGAGTCAGCCAGCCTGTCTGCTCTCTCATTGCAACGACACCCATGTACCCCGGAACGAAGATAAGTGTGATTCTGCAAATTGTTGACGCTTATAGTGATTCAGTCCATTGCCTGCGCACCGAACCAGCCTCTACCTTGCCGATCATACCCAATGAATCAATCAGAATGCACGCATGAGTGTAGTTTTGTGACTCCAGCCAGAGTAAAGCATTAGTCACCGCCAGTACCTCCATTGCTGCGCTGCTTGTTGTCATACGAAATGCACCACTGGCCTTCTAGACCATTCTGCCACATGAGCTTGCAGAGAAGGCCCATGCGGACTTTTCGTGACGAACTACCGATCCACCCGTGTAAATCACAGCGGCACCTTCATTGCAGTTTTCATCAATGATAGCCTTGACGTCTGCATCCAGCGCCACGGGATTCCTCTCTTTGCAACTTTTGTCAAGTTTAATGACGGTGGAAAAAGTGTTCCCGTATATTGAAGACATCTGTAACCATTCTTCCACATAATCGATATTGGTGAGCCCGCATACCAGCTGAACAGTGTGTGCGTCACGGCCAACCAACGACTTGCCCCACTTTATCCGATTTCCTCCACTAGTGCTTAGCAGCTCGTGCAATGTGTGATCCTTTTTAGCACTTATTTTTAGGTAAACACGTGCTCTAGCTATCTTGAGACTATATTCCATGGTCGGGAAATCCAGGAGAAACCTCATCGCTACGCAGGGTGTATCCCGTGTGCAACCGAGAATGATACGCATAGCTTCATACTGTATTCTCTCCAGTCTTTCAATTTGCGTTTTACTAACAGTGAGGATGGCCATTGCATATTCAACGGTGGAGAGAACCAGCGTCTGATACAGGATGACAAGCAGCCGTTGGGCGATATTAGTAGCCGCCATAACTCTCATTGCCGCTAAACCTTTACGTCCTTTGACAACGACATACTCAACATGTTCCCTGAAACACAGGCTGCGGGCAAATTGCACACCCACACATTTCATCGATTTAGTTCCGGACAAACGATATTGGGAAAACCCAGTGCACTGAAGTCAACCCTTCGTCTTTAGACACTTTTAGTTTCACAAGTTCGTTGACTATTCGGGCAAATGTGTTAACTTGAGTCCAGTGCCGACACTTCGTTGACTCTATCCGGGCAAATGTGTTAACTTGAGTAGAGTGCCGACACTTCGTTGACTCTATCCGGGCAAATGTGTTAACTTGAGTTCAGTGCCGACACAGTCTTTAGTTTCACAAGTTTGTTGACTCTATCCCGGCAAATGTGTTAACTTGACTTGAGTGCCGACACTTCGTTGACTCTATCCCGGCAAATGTGTTAACTTGACTTGAGTGCCGACACTTCGTTGACTCTATCCCGGCAAATGTGTTAACTTGACTTGAGTGCCGACACTTCGTTGACTCTATCCCGGCAAATGTGTTAACTTGACTTGAGTGCCGACACTTCGTTGACTCTATCCCGGCAAATGTGTTAGCTTGACTTCAGTGCCGACACATCGTTGACTCTATCCGGGCAAATGTGTTAGCTTGACTTCAGTGCCGACACATCGTTGACTCTATCCGGGCAAATGTGTTAACTTGAGTCCAGTGCCGACACAGTCTTTAGTTTCATAAGTTCGTTTCACAACTTGTGAAACTAAAGAGTGTGGCGGCACTGAACTGAAGTTAACACATTTGTCCGGATAGAGTCAACAAACTTATGAAACTAAAAGGGTCTAAAGACGACGGGCTGACTTCAGTGCACCGGGTTTTCCCAATATGGCGTAGTCCCTCTCCACAGATATGGCAGTCCACCTGTCGAGAATATTGCACAATGCACGAACTCTATAGCTCCGGTCACAATCTTAGAGATCTCCGCAAAAAATCATTTTTGAAAGGAACTGAGATGTCCTGAATCGAACCACTTGGTCACAGAAACACCAACTTATGAAACGATATCTCACACTAGATATATAGATACTGAATCGAACCACTTGGTCACAGAAACACCAACTTATGAAACGATATCTCACACTAGATATATAGATACTGAACCGAACCACTTGGTCACAGAAACATCAACTTATAAAACGATATCTCACACTAGATATATAGATACTGAACCGAACCACTTGGTCACAGAAACACCAACTTATGAAACGATATCTCACACTAGATATATAGATACTGAATCGAACCCCTTGGTCACAGAAACACCAACTTATGAAACGATATCTCACACTAGATATATAGATACTGAATCGAACCACTTGGTCACAGAAACACCAACTTATGAAACGATATCTCACACTAGATATATAGATACTGAATCGAACCACTTGGTCACAGAAACACCAACTTATGAAACGATATCTCACACTAGATCTAACATGAAAGGAGTAAGAATTTGCATTAGAAAACTGGGCGGATATCAGGTACTATATTTCATATCAAATGTTATAGAAAGTATAAATTATGTAATACTGGTGAGAAGTTATATTTCAAAGTGCACATAAATGTGGATTTAATTTTTGAAATAAAAGCAATTAAAAACTTGACTTCAATCGTATTATTAAATATACCCAGGTTTTACCGTGTAATAAGCCTATCATACTTGGAATTTGGACCAGTCCATTTCTGCCCTACACGGTTGTCACGCTGACCTATTTCACTTGGATGGTATCATGCAATTTTATGTCTTTTCAAACTGGAAACTAAAAATATGATAACTCATACTGTTTAGTCAAACCAGTTAGCGATTATGTCACATGTTGACACATCATGTATACTTCATGCGTGAACTAAGTGAAGACAGAAGAGAAATCATTTAGTTGAACACATGTTAATAATCATTTCAACGAAGATATACATTATAGTCTTGTCTGACTTATATTACCTTTGTTCAACATTGCTAATTAAAGAGAGTGAACATTTTTGAATATCTGGTTTCATTGATAACAGGCAGTAAAGAAAAAGAAGGTCAATATGAAGAATAATTGTGATAGATGAGATAAACATGACAACGACAGAAGCAGAACATTCATAACTGATAAAGCTGCAAACATTATGACCGGTTACTACAATTTCGACATTATCCGTTAGTATAGATGATTAAATGTTTGTACCAATACACAAGATCATTTACTTACTATGGTACTTAAAACAGAAATGACACGATTCGACATTTTTTGTGTAATGTTGAGTTTAATCATTCGACGATCAACATTACTGTAGACTGGATACTAAAATACAAAATTGGTTTTAAAAAAAAAAAAAAGACAAGAGATATTCAGATCAAAGAAATGGTTTGCAGGTCACAGACATACTATATCCAATAAGATGTGGACATCCAATTTAATTAATTCCATACAATTAACCACAATAGTAGCCTACAACTGTAAGCCAGTCACACCACACGCCACCATAATGACTTTTCATATACATCACTTTTCTTCTATACTAAAGTTCATTGCATAACCTTTACAGGACTTTGCGAATCAACCCCAGCTTTTAACGCTGTTTGTGATATTTCTAGTCATTATTACGTTCAGTAGTTTGCCATTGCTTTCTGAACGACTGGTGCCATCGTCCTTTTGTTAAAATCCAAGCGAAACCATTTGCAACCAAACTGTCCGCAGCGTGATTCGAAATCAGAACGTCGAGGTTAATATACCGAGTCACTAACCCCTAGGCCACAGACGCCACACTTCTTCTATACTAATCGTTCTAATTTGGTATCGTAGCTATAAATAGTAAAACACATGTATAAATAATAATAGCAATCTCCATGTGATATAGTAATGAGAGCCCTACTGCCAACACTGTCAATACAACAACTTTAAGTGATAAAAAATATTGTTTTAAAAAGACAATCGAGGTCAGAACTCAGTAACATTCATGGTACGGAAAGAGTTAATGATATACAGCTCACAGACACAATGTATCTAATAAGTCAAATGCTGAAATGTGGTCCATCCAAATATACTAATGTCGCCATTGTATGTACTTGAATATCTGTGCTTTAGCGTTTAGAAGGAATTTGTGGGAGAAAAATCAGTAAAAACAGTGCAACAAAACTTGTTGCGGAGACAAGAAAGAACACCCAGTACCACCCTAGATGTGTAAGAAGTATCTGAGCTATAGGTGGAGTTGTACCGTACGAAACTAAACCAAATAACAATACCATTCCATAGATGGTCATGTAATGATCAGGACCAAATAATCTCAGAACGCATATAGGATAAATAATCATGCCACCACTTTGGGTTGTTTGCAGGACCAGTGTCCAAAACAGGTAAAACCACTTGTCCACACGGGAGTGTAAGTACCAAAACACTGACACGATGGCGTGGGTAGAACACAAAATGTACAGATTTCATGTCAAAACTGTCGGTAGCTGCACCACAGAACTCTACCAACCAACAGCAATACTTATTCCTACAGCAATAATGTTTAGAAAGTAGTCAATCAAAATATATAAACTCCAAACTGTTTACTAATCGCATATTTCGACAAGATCCAACCATAATTAAAGCTAACGTTATTCCTAATATATAAAAAGCTGGTACGTATTGCATAAGTAGGTGTCAAACTGACACTTTTTGTTCTCTCCATAGAAATGATTAATTCTTCAGGCTGTTCTGTATCTGCGTTATCAGACATTGATTTCTCACGATGTTCTGTGTTCTTTATTGATAGATCAACATTGTCAGTTGCACCATATTGTTCTGTGTTGTTTGTGTTTATGCTATGTCCATCTCTGCTAGATTTCTCACTGAGTAAAGTATTGTTAGTAGATTTTTTCTTGTTGCTGTATTGAGGTAAATTAGGATGATTTCTCATCAGTGGAAAAGCTATGATATGAAGCCTATGCAAAGCACAAGTACAAAGGAAAACATATGCACACGTTTATGATTTCATCTTGAGAAAAATATTTGCTTTCACCAACAGAAATATCTGGTTCCAAATTGTGTGGGTTGGTAAAATATGTTGTGGCTAAGTTGAAAATCAGGGTTCCTCCACCCAAAGCAGCAGATACAGCAGCAGAAAGAAGCGACTTCTTTTTACCCATGTTGCAGCGTACAGGAGTGACATACCGTAACAAAATCCTGAACCTGTACCTGTCAATACTCCAAGTGTCACATCAGGACCATAAACTTGACTGAAGCGTAAAAGAAACTTAAATAAACTCTAAGATTAAAACCAATATTCCAATCAGCAAAGTTAAACGTGCTCCGATTCTACGACAAATAATTCCAGATAGAAATAAACCAAATGATGTTAAAGAAGACCATACAGAAGTCATCCACAGTAATCCGGTCTGGTGGTTCTCTCTGCCAACAGTAGCAATAAAATAAGAGTCAGTGTACGTTGATAATTTCCATAGTACAACCAACAGCTAAGGAATGTTTATCAAAATTCCACAAAATGACTCCTGCCACCTGTAGATTATAAACTGTTTCTTTTTTCATTCTCTGATGTTGAAAAAGTTTATCTCAATAGCCTGTAACAAATATCTCACAGTTTCAACTGATCTCCTGACTAGTAAACAGTCTGTAACAAATATCTCACAGTTTCAATGTTCTCTGACTAATAAACCCCTAACAAATATCCACAGTTTCAACTGTTCTCTGTAGTAAATAGCCTGTAACAAATATCTCACAGTTTGAACTGATCTTCTGACTAGTAAATAGCCTGTAACAAATATCTCACAGTTTGAACTGAGTCCCTGACTAGTCAAAGCAAACAAATATAGAAATGCAACTGATAAGCAGGGAAACACCGTTTAATATACAGAAGTCTGTATATACTATTAAAGTTCCACGAGCAAATTATAATTTTTATTAGACTTAATCTTTATTCTCAAATACATTATTTCTGGACATGTAATCGGAATGACAGAAAGGGATAAAATGCAGATTGCCAGTGGAATGTGCCGTATGGGAGTGGTAAAGTTGCCACTTAATACCTGACATAAATTGACCTTTTCCGCCATGTTGAACATAATAATTAACTTTGTTATTGCAGTGCTCACACACGTATAAAAGACAAATATGTTATTTGTCAGCGATTTATACCATGGGTCTGGTATGCCACACGTTATAAATATTTCATTAATTAAAAGTAATTTCAGAATGATGATGGTTGCCAGTTTTATTTGACAATTTAATAACTGTGTGACAGTAAGTAAAACTATATTGCAAAGACGGTATTCACATTTTTTCAACAGTCGATTCTCTATTCACCAGTCTGATGGACACCAGCAGTTACTAGTCGGAAACATTTCGAATCGTCGTCGAACTGTAACAGTATTCACTGTTACTTAGGGGCAGTGGTAATAGTTTCGGAGCCAATGAACTTAGCAAACAACAAAATGATGCGAACTGTAACAGTATTCACTGTTACTTAGGGGGGCAGTGGGTAATAGTTTCGGAGCCAATGAACTTAGCAAACAACAAAATGATGCGAACTGTAACAGTATTCACTGTTACTTAGGGGCAGTGGGTAATAGTTTCGGAGCCAATGAACTTAGCAAACAACAAAATGATGCGGACTGTAACAGTATTCACTGTTACTTAGGGGGGCAGTGGGTAATAGTTTCGGAGCCAATGAACTTAGCAAACAACAAAATGATGCGAACTGTAACAGTATTCACTGTTACTTAGGGGGGCAGTGGGTAATAGTTTCGGAGCCAATGAACTTAGCAAACAACAAAATGATGCGGACTGTAACAGTATTCACTGTTACTTAGGGGCAGTGGGTAATAGTTTCGGAGCCAATGAACTTAGCAAACAACAAAATGATGCGGACTGTAACAGTATTCACTGTTACTTAGGGGGGCAGTGGGTAATAGTTTCGGAGCCAATGAACTTAGCAAACAACAAAATGATGCGGACTGTAACAGTATTCACTGTTACTTAGGGGCAGTGGGTAATAGTTTCGGAGCCAATGAACTTAGCAAACAACAAAATGATGCGAACTGTAACAGTATTCACTGTTACTTAGGGGCAGTGGGTAATAGTTTCGGAGCCAATGAACTTAGCAAACAACAAAATGATGCGAACTGTAACAGTATTCACTGTTACTTAGGGGCAGTGGGTAATAGTTTCGGAGCCAATGAACTTAGCAAACAACAAAATGATGCGGACTGTAACAGTATTCACTGTTACTTAGGGGGGCAGTGGGTAATAGTTTCGGAGCCAATGAACTTAGCAAACAACAAAATGATGCGAACTGTAACAGTATTCACTGTTACTTAGGGGCAGTGGGTAATAGTTTCGGAGCCAATGAACTTAGCAAACAACAAAATGATGCGAACTGTAACAGTATTCACTGTTACTTAGGGGGCAGTGGGTAATAGTTTCGGAGCCAATGAACTTAGCAAACAACAAAATGATGCGGACTGTAACAGTATTCACTGTTACTTAGGGGGGCAGTGGGTAATAGTTTCGGAGCCAATGAACTTAGCAAACAACAAAATGATGCGAACTGTAACTGTATTCACTGTTACTTAGGGGCAGGGGGTAATAGTTTCGGAGCCAATGAACTTAGCAAACAACAAAATGATGCGAACTGTAACAGTATTCACTGTTACTTAGGGGCAGTGGTAATAGTTTCGGAGCCAATGAACTTAGCAAACAACAAAATGATGCGAACTGTAACAGTATTCACTGTTACTTAGGGGCAGTGGGTAATAGTTTCGGAGCCAATGAACTTAGCAAACAACAAAATGATGCGGACTGTAACAGTATTCACTGTTACTTAGGGCAGTGGTAATAGTTTCGGAGCCAATGAACTTAGCAAACAACAAAATGATGCGAACTGTAACAGTATTCACTGTTACTTAGGGGGGCAGTGGGTAATAGTTTCGGAGCCAATGAACTTAGCAAACAACAAAATGATGCGAACTGTAACAGTATTCACTGTTACTTAGGGGCAGTGGGTAATAGTTTCGGAGCCAATGAACTTAGCAAACAACAAAATGATGCGAACTGTAACAGTATTCACTGTTACTTAGGGGCAGTGGGTAATAGTTTCGGAGCCAATGAACTTAGCAAACAACAAAATGATGCGAACTGTAACAGTATTCACTGTTACTTAGGCAGAGGGTAATAGTTTCGGAGCCAATGAACTTAGCAAACAACAAAATGATGCGAACTGTAACAGTATTCACTGTTACTTAGGGGCAGTGGGTAATAGTTTCGGAGCCAACGAACTTAGCAAACAACAAAATAATGCGGACTGTAACAGTATTCACTGTTACTTAGGGGCAGTGGGTAATAGTTTCGGAGCCAATGAACTTAGCAAACAACAAAATGATGCGAACTGTAACAGTATTCACTGTTACTTAGGGGGGCAGTGGGTAATAGTTTCGGAGCCAATGAACTTAGCAAACAACAAAATGATGCGAACTGTAACAGTATTCACTGTTACTTAGGGGCAGTGGGTAATAGTTTCGGAGCCAATGAACTTAGCAAACAACAAAATGATGCGGACTGTAACAGTATTCACTGTTACTTAGGGGCAGTGGGTAATAGTTTCGGAGCCAATGAACTTAGCAAACAACAAAATGATGCGAACTGTAACAGTATTCACTGTTACTTAGGGGGCAGTGGGTAATAGTTTCGGAGCCAATGAACTTAGCAAACAACAAAATGATGCGAACTGTAACAGTATTCACTGTTACTTAGGGGCAGTGGGTAATAGTTTCGGAGCCAATGAACTTAGCAAACAACAAAATGATGCGGACTGTAACAGTATTCACTGTTACTTAGGGGCAGTGGGTAATAGTTTCGGAGCCAATGAACTTAGCAAACAACAAAATGATGCGGACTGTAACAGTATTCACTGTTACTTAGGGCAGGGTAATAGTTTCGGAGCCAATGAACTTAGCAAACAACAAAATGATGCGAACTGTAACAGTATTCACTGTTACTTAGGGGGGCAGTGGGTAATAGTTTCGGAGCCAATGAACTTAGCAAACAACAAAATGATGCGAACTGTAACAGTATTCACTGTTACTTAGGGGCAGTGGGTAATAGTTTCGGAGCCAATGAACTTAGCAAACAACAAAATGATGCGGACTGTAACAGTATTCACTGTTACTTAGGGCTGGGTAATAGTTTCGGAGCCAATGAACTTAGCAAACAACAAAATGATGCGGACTGTAACAGTATTCACTGTTACTTAGGGGCAGTGGGTAATAGTTTCGGAGCCAATGAACTTAGCAAACAACAAAATGATGCGAACTGTAACAGTATTCACTGTTACTTAGGGGCAGTGGTAATAGTTTCGGAGCCAATGAACTTAGCAAACAACAAAATGATGCGGACTGTAACAGTATTCACTGTTACTTAGGGGCAGTGGGTAATAGTTTCGGAGCCAATGAACTTAGCAAACAACAAAATGATGCGAACTGTAACAGTATTCACTGTTACTTAGGGGGGCAGTGGGTAATAGTTTCGGAGCCAATGAACTTAGCAAACAACAAAATGATGCGAACTGTAACAGTATTCACTGTTACTTAGGGGCAGTGGGTAATAGTTTCGGAGCCAATGAACTTAGCAAACAACAAAATGATGCGAACTGTAACAGTATTCACTGTTACTTAGGGGCAGTGGGTAATAGTTTCGGAGCCAATGAACTTAGCAAACAACAAAATGATGCGAACTGTAACTGTAACAGTATTCACTGTTACTTAGGGGGCAGTGGGTAATAGTTTCGGAGCCAACGAACTTAGCAAACAACAAAATGATGCGGACTGTAACAGTATTCACTGTTACTTAGGGGCAGTGGGTAATAGTTTCGGAGCCAATGAACTTAGCAAACAACAAAATGATGCGGACTGTAACAGTATTCACTGTTACTTAGGGGCAGTGGGTAATAGTTTCGGAGCCAATGAACTTAGCAAACAACAAAATGATGCGGACTGTAACAGTATTCACTGTTACTTAGGGGCAGTGGGTAATAGTTTCGGAGCCAATGAACTTAGCAAACAACAAAATGATGCGAACTGTAACAGTATTCACTGTTACTTAGAGGCAGTGGGTAATAGTTTCGGAGCCAACGAACTTAGCAAACAACAAAATGATGCGGACTGTAACAGTATTCACTGTTACTTAGGGGCAGTGGGTAATAGTTTCGGAGCCAATGAACTTAGCAAACAACAAAATGATGCGAACTGTAACAGTATTCACTGTTACTTAGGGGCAGGGGGTAATAGTTTCGGAGCCAATGAACTTAGCAAACAACAAAATGATGCGAACTGTAACAGTATTCACTGTTACTTAGGGGGGCAGTGGGTAATAGTTTCGGAGCCAATGAACTTAGCAAACAACAAAATGATGCGAACTGTAACAGTATTCACTGTTACTTAGGGGGGCAGTGGGTAATAGTTTCGGAGCCAATGAACTTAGCAAACAACAAAATGATGCGGACTGTAACAGTATTCACTGTTACTTAGGGCAGGGGTAATAGTTTCGGAGCCAATGAACTTAGCAAACAACAAAATGATGCGGACTGTAACAGTATTCACTGTTACTTAGGGGCAGTGGGTAATAGTTTCGGAGCCAATGAACTTAGCAAACAACAAAATGATGCGGAAAACAGCTCAGTATGACTCATGGGAAATATTCGTGGTGAGGAGCGATATTCGAAGAGGCTCAGTGAGACTTTCGGAATTTTTTAACAGTGCGAGAGACAGTTGAGAGAAGAACAGCGTCTCGGACAGTCGAGTTTTAGACAAAGTCTGAGACGGCAAATGATTTGGACGGACGACCACGGCAGTGAGAAGGTTGGTGGTAAATAGTGACAACGGTTCATTTCTGTATAAGATCATATTTACTTTTAATTTCTTTAAGAAAGAAAGAGAAAACTGTAAACTTCATCTTTTCTCTGCAAGAAGATTATCTTTGAATTGCTGTCGCAAGTTAAATTGTTTAGCCATCGTCCTTTGCAAGGATCAAAATGTTTATACTGAAAGTTGAAAGCTAATATGGAATAAGTCTGCAGCGTCTCGATTTCTAGTAAAAACGACGTGCGTCGTTCTGCAGAAAAAGAGGGTTGCAGTTTTATAAAGAGCTCTGTCGACGTGGGTTTCATGCCTACACCCAGGGGCGGCTCGTCATCGAGGGCCAGTGGGGCCCGGCCCAACTAATAATCATAAGGGAGAATATCTTCCCGGAATAGACAAATAATAGTAAACACTCCAAAAACCATGATTTTTCCGAAAATCTGTGTCTGGCCCCACCTAGAAAACTGACCACGAGCCGCAACTGCCTACACCATATTGTGAAATGTTCTAGCTATCATGTGCGCACCTTTGTTGCAAAAGGTATCTGCAGTGTCTTGCAGTTGTGGAAACGGCGTTGAGGTCGTTCTGTGAAAGAGTGGACAGTTGTTGATCCATTGCTTAGTCATCGTGAAGCATTTTCGTGCTGCACCATCACCCGTGCAAGTTCTTTAGTGTCAGTCAGGAAAATCAGAAAGCAACAGTTGTCTTCCAGAGAGCCTGTTTTATGCAGAAATAGCGGTTGTCTCGTCGTTTGATGCCAACAACTATGTGTAGGTGACATTAAATATCAAATGTCAACTATGTGTAGCGACATTAAATATCAAATGTCAACTATGTGTAGGTGACATTAAATATCAAATGTCAACTATGTGTAGGTGACATTAAATATCAAATATCAACTATGTGTAGGTGACATTAAATATCAAATGTCAACTATGTGTAGGTGACATTAAATATCAAATGTCAACTATGTGTAGGTGACATTAAATATCAAATGTCAACTATGTGTAGGTGCCATTAAATATCAAATGTCAACTATGTGTAGGTGACATTAAATATCAAATGTCAACTATGTGTAGGTGACATTAAATATCAAATGTCAACTATGTGTAGGTGACATTAAATATCAAATGTCAACTATGTGTGGACATTAAATATCAAATGTCAACTATGTGTAGGTGACATTAAATATCAAATGTCAACTATGTGTAGCGACATTAAATATCAAATGTCAACTATGTGTAGGTGACATTAAATATCAAATTCAACTATGTAGGTGACATTAAATATCAAATGTCAACTATAGTGAATAGAGTGACATTAAATATCAAATGTCAACTATGTGTAGGTGACATTAAATATCAAATGTCAACTATGTGTAGCGACATTAAATATCAAATGTCAACTATGTGTAGGTGACATTAAATATCAAATGTCAACTATGTGTAGGTGACATTAAATATCAAATGTCAACTATGTGTAGCGACATTAAATATCAAATGTCAACTATGTGTAGGTGACATTAAATATCAAATGTCAACTATGTGTAGGTGACATTAAATATCAAATGTCAACTATGTGTAGCGACATTAAATATCAAATGTCAACTATGTGTAGGTGACATTAAATATCAAATGTCAACTATGTGTAGGTGACATTAAATATCAAATGTCAACTATGTGTAGGTGACATTAAATATCAAATGTCAACTATGTGTAGTGACATTAAATATCAAATGTCAACTATGTGTAGGTGACATTAAATATCAAATGTCAACTATGTGTAGTGACATTAAATATCAAATGTCAACTATGTGTAGGTGACATTAAATATCAAATGTCAACTATGTGTAGTGACATTAAATATCAAATGTCAACTATGTGTAGCGACATTAAATATCAAATGTCAACTAAGTGTAGCGATATTAAATATCAAATGTCAACTATGTGTAGCGACATTAAATATCAAATGTCAACTATGTGTAGCGACATTAAATATCAAATGTCAACTATGTGTAGGTGACATTAAATATCAAATGTCAACTATGTGTAGCGACATTAAATATCAAATGTCAACTATGTGTAGGTGACATTAAATATCAAATGTCAACTATGTGTAGGTGACATTAAATATCAAATGTCAACTATGTGTAGCGACATTAAATATCAAATGTCAACTATGTGTAGGTGACATTAAATATCAAATGTCAACTATGTGTAGGTGACATTAAATATCAAATGTCAACTATGTGTAGTGACATTAAATATCAAATGTCAACTATGTGTAGGTGACATTAAATATCAAATGTCAACTATGTGTAGCGACATTAAATATCAAATGTCAACTATGTGTAGGTGACATTAAATATCAAATGTCAACTATGTGTAGGTGACATTAAATATCAAATGTCAACTATGTGTAGGTGACATTAAATATCAAATGTCAACTATGTGTAGGTGACATTAAATATCAAATGTCAACTATGTGTAGGTGACATTAAATATCAATGTCAACTATGTGTAGGTGACATTAAATATCAAATGTCAACTATGTGTAGCGACATTAAATATCAAATGTCAACTATGTGTAGGTGACATTAAATATCAAATGTCAACTATGTGTAGGACATTAAATATCAAATGTCAACTATGTGAGTGACATTAAATATCAAATGTCAACTATGTGTAGGATATTAAATATCAAATGTCAACTATGTGTAGGTGACATTAAATATCAAATGTCAACTATGTGTAGCGACATTAAATATCAAATGTCAACTTTATAGTGTAGGTGACATTAAATATCAAATGATCAACTATGTGATTAATATCAATGAACTGAATTAAATATCAAATTAACTATGTCAAATGTCAACTAGCGTAGACATTAAATATCAAATGTCAACTATGTGTAGGTGACATTAAATATCAAATGTCAACTATGTGTAGGTGCCATTAAATATCAAATGTCAACTATGTGTAGGTGACATTAAATATCAAATGTCAACTATGTGTAGGTGACATTAAATATCAAATGTCAACTATGTGTAGGTGACATTAAATATCAAATGTCAACTATGTGTAGCGACATTAAATATCAAATGTCAACTATGTGTAGGTGACATTAAATATCAAATGTCAACTATGTGTAGGTGACATTAAATATCAAATGTCAACTATGTGTAGCGACATTAAATATCAAATGTCAACTATGTGTAGCGACATTAAATATCAAATGTCAACTATGTGTAGGTGACATTAAATATCAAATGTCAACTATATGTGTAGCGACATTAAATATCAATATGCGCTCAACTATGTGTAGCGACATTAAATATCAAATGTCAACTATGTGTAGGTGACATTAAATATCAAATGTCAACTATGTGTAGGTGACATTAAATATCAAGAACTCTGTGTGGACACAGAAATCAAAGCATTGAATTTAGGATTTGATTTAATCATATATTGTCTGTTTATGATTATTAATATAAATCAATTATAGTTCATGTGCTTTATATATTAGATTGGAACTTTGACGTTGAAATGCCTGTACTTTCCTGCAGGTTGTGTTTATTTGTCGAATTTGTACCAAGTGTAAGAATTAGCAACTTTCCATCATAGTCATTCGTTAAACATATGAACTACTGAGCTTGGATGCTGAACTCAGAGTTGGTAACTTTCAGTAGCAATCAATAAACTCAAATGTGAAAGTAACTCAGACAACACTTGCTGCAGAAATTCTCAAATATGAACTAACGATGCCTCCTGCCACCTCACAATCTCCTTATTCAGTGCTGAAGAGATAATTTCTTAAGACATGAGGATGCAAAGAAGTGACACTTTGAGACAGTCAGCAGACAGGTCTTATAAATATCTCAACATATAGGCTGTCCCCCAAAGTTGCTTCAATTGCTGTCTCCCTTCCCATGAGGGGTACATAAAATAGACAAATACAGTTCGATGGCAGCACATCTAGATAGTTTCTGAGGGGTTAATGTGCTTAGGAGTCAAACAGGCAGCTGTGTCACTTGCCCCCACTCTCTTTGGCATCTTCTTCGCAGTCTTATTACGCCACGCCTTCGGGGATGCTGATGGAGATTTTTTCATTCGCACGAGATCTAATGGTTCACTCTTTAACTTGGCTCGCTTAAGAGCCAAGACAAAAACGACGGAAATTCTTCTCAAGGACGTCCTTTTCTCTGACGATGCTGCCTTAGTCGCCCACAGTGAGACTACACTGCAATGCCTGCTCAATAATTTTTTCTCTGATTATAAGTGTCTCCAAAACAGTTCTTTTATGTCAGAGAGGTCACACAACAAATATCACTTTAAATGGTAGCCATCTAACACCAGCAAAAAATATTGCTGTCTTGGGTCCATGGTCACTGCCATCCTTTCTCTTGATGAATAAATCAACGCTGGTATATGGAGTGCGGCTGCTACATTCGGCAAACTATCAAAGCGAGTGAGACAACACAAAACTAACATTGCAGACGAAGATTCACATATATCGAGCTTGTGTAATTAGTTCTTTACTATATGGCTCAGAAACATGGACTCAAGACACGAGAGAGACTTAACATATTTCACCTTCGATGTCTCCGCAAGATTATGAACATCAGTTGGTGAAGTACTACAACGTGCAAACCTACCTTCCATCATATGCAAGCTCATCAGTGGACGACTAAAATGGTTGGGGCATGTGAGAAAAATGGAAACTTGTCGCATACCAAAACAAATGTTCTGTGAACTTTCGGAAGGGAAGAGGTACCAGGGCAGACCACAGCTCAGATATAAAGATGTCTACAAAGCCTCAAGGAAAACCGTTTATATAGGTCCCAGCACATGAGAAAAACTAGCTGATGACAGAGTTATGTGGAAAGTCATATTGCGCAAAGGCGAAGAGTCTTTTGAGACGAGGCTTATGTATGAACTGAAAGACAAGAGAGAAAAGCGAAAACTCAGAAGTTGTCACAGTAAAACACCTGCCAATTGATCGTCTGTAAAGACTAAAAAGGCCGTATATACGAAGTGTACACACATATACTGTTACAAATCGTACTGTAACCAGTTTGTGTAGACCTGCTTGTCACTGTTACAGAGCTACAGTGTCAGTGCTCGGCTTCTGATACTTTCAGCTTGAAAATGCCGAGCCCCTCCAGGTTCCCACTGTGCATAGACCTCAGTTCTGTAAAGGTTTCAGACAAGAAAGTTTAGGACAAGAAATAATCTGTATCTTCGAAGTGCACCAACATATTTATTTTCATAATTGTTAGAACAGAAACTAAAGTGCTTTTATGGAGCAGGGCAAACTAATTATTTTCATAATTGTTAGAATAGAAACTAAAGTGCTTTTACCAAGCACAAAAGCTAACTAAAAATTCTTCTGTAACACATGCTATATATATATAATAAACTATACGCATATAATAATTATGTTTATCACATAGTGATTGGATTAAAAATTAACGCTTTTAAATCCCGCTTAATATTTAATATAGAGGATTATTCTTACGGTGCTTCTTAATGCAGTTGTTTATTGACCCAGATCCATCTCTTTGTCTGTTGTCACTTGTAATAATTTAACTCATTCGTCCTTCTAATCCGATACACTGGCTCGTGGTACATTTTTAGGTTGACGCAAGGCCAGTATAATGACTAATTCAGTATACATTGCAACACAAGTGTATCAAGATTTAAAAACATTGCGGAGTGAAAGGGTTAACAATAGAAAATATATACTTACCGTTTACTAACATTGGTGGGGTGGCGGAGGGTTAAAAAGGGGGTGTATAGTTACAATGTTCGCTTCCCTCATAAAAAATGTACTCGGATAACGTCGGATGTGGCCATGTCGATTGGTTTGATCAAACTTGTTTCCAGTCGTCCCATATCTTAGGGTAGGTGTTATCGAATGCCTGTAGTCTGTCCATTAATTCGTGAGCACGTTTGAAATTGATTTTCTCGAAAACTACCTGTTGGATCTCAGTGATTTTTGCAAGCAGCCTTAGAATATCCATGACGCTAGAGAAAAATTTTTTTTCCAAGAAAATTTGATGTAGTTTGAAATATTTCTTCTTCAGGTTATATTAAAATCAACCTCACCGGATTGTACACAATAGTAACAGATTTACGGTACACAGACGCGTTGTTCTAAAAATACATTATGGTAACATTCAAATATCGTGAGTTTCACGAATTCCCGTGCACCTAACCCAGTCGACTTTGAAAGCGGAAAGCATATGACGTTATAATTGGGATACCATTGTATAGTTATAGGCGTATCTCGCTATTTGTATGAAGCTATTGTATCATATTTGTTGGCTTATCAAAACTGACATTGATATCACATTCATAATGAGTCTGAAGTGCACATTTATAACAATGCAAAAGGTTACAGTTTTACTATACCAACACTTCCGTAGGGAATCTAAGAGAGGTCATCTATATTGCGATATTCATAACCCTGAGAAACGAGCGCAACTGGCGCTTGGTCTGAATAGAGAATCCTTTTCCCGATGAATTAAACAGGACACAAAGTGCACTAATGTCAAGCAAGGAAGGAAAAGAACAATTGACGACTTTGACATAGATGTCATAAGACGGGAGCTCTTGAAAATGTTTGCGACAAATCAACTTGTTACTCTCAGGAAACTGAAATTAAAACTGCAATCAGATTGCAGCATAGACATTTCTAAAAGTACTCTATGGAAAATTGTAAGAGCCGCCCGCTTCACCTTCAGAAAAACTATAGGCGGCAGGAATATTATTTGTGAAAAGCCACATTTAATTGCTGCCCGAAGTAAATACCTGAGGCAGATCCGTGAGCGGCGGAGGCAATGCTATGATATTGTATATTTGGACGAATCCTGGGTCAATGCTCACCACACCAATGCTAAAGAATGGCAATCAGTAGACGGTGAACAGAAAAGAAAAATACCAAGCAGCAAAGGCCAGCGTATTATACTAACACATGCAGGAAGTAGTGAAGAAGGTCTTGTCCATGACGCTGGACTTATTTTCCAATCAAAAGTACCGACGGTAGGGACTACCACACAGAAATGAATGGACATATTTTCAGGCACTGGATGGAGAAAGATCTACTTCCAATTCTAAACAGACCATCATGCTTGGTAATGGATAATGCATCCTAACACAACGCAGTATCAGCGGAAGACAAAGTACCAACTGCATCAAATACAAAAGATCAAATTAGGACTTGGCTTGCTAAGGAAAATGTCAGCTTCGATGATACATATTTGAAACCCGAGTTGTTGCACCTGGTGAGGATGACAAATAAGACAAAGGTGTTTCATATTGACAAAATCATTGCGGAATACGGCCACACGTCTTTGCGACTACCTCCATATCATGCTCACCTCAATCCGATAGAGCTTGTCTGGGCTAAAGTAAAAGGGCAAGTTGCCGAACAGAACAGGACGTTTAAAATGTGTGATGTTGAAGTTCTGACACGTGAGTCCTTCTCAATGATAGACATGCAGTTCTGGAAGAAGTGTGTTGAACATGTGCTCCGAGAGGAAGACGAGTACTGGCACCGAGATGGATTACAATTTGTCCAGCCAGTAACAATTATCAACCTCATGGAATCGTCAGATTCGGGATGATACAAATCATATTTTTATTACAGACTGAGAAATAGCAAGGTATACATTTCCATATCCAAATGCGTCTACCATCATACAATTTGTGGTGAAGTTAAGACACCCTGGGGTCTAATGGTGACCGAAGGGAGGACTAACTGTTGCATATTGTATCCAAGTTCACGATTGCACATAAAGGGCAACACACTTAATTACTTGACCTATCAAGTTAATATGGAGATACACCTATGAATAGAATTGACATGGACACATTCTAGGGATACTGTAAAATCTAAAATTTGAGCCCCCGTATTTGCAATTGTCATAAAAGATCAAAGGAATTTGCCGATGTGCAAAATCCGTAGCATCTACGGACTACTGGTTAGCTTTATTTTAGCGTCATGGATATTCTAAGGCTGCATGCAAAAATCACTGAGATCCAACAGGTAGTTTTCGAGAAAATCAATTTCAAACGTGCTCACGAATTAATGGACAGACTATAGTTCTATTTTACTGGCAACAAACAGCAACTATAAGAGTAAGCAAACAAATGAGAAATTGTCCAGACGCTGAACAAGAAAGTTAGTCAGTGATATGTATTATCTCATTATCTGTCAGAGTAAAAATATCCCGAGGTCAATAACTGGGATGAATAAATCAGAACAAATCATCATTTAATTTGTCCTGTACAGAACTTGTTCGACGTAACAACTTTTTGAAATTTATCTCTAGCATATGTCAGATGGGTTTTTTTTTCTGTTGCTGTCATGTTGCTGTCGTGTTGAAGGCGTCACAATGCAAGATTATTTAGTCTTTCTTTCATAGATATACACAATAAGTCGTCACTAAACAACACACACCAGGAACCGATCCTAATAAAACTTGAGTCAGACAGCAAATAATGCTAAAGATCCATGTGAAAGAGAAACGGTAAATGTAAGTGGGTTTTAATATACACAGAGAAAGAGAAACGGTAAATGTAAGTGGGTTTTAATATACACAGAGAAAGAGAGTCTCTGTGGCGTAGAGGTTAGGTACTAGCCTCTCGTTCCAAAAGTACTCGGTTCGCTTCCTCGTGGAGTCATTGGGATATTTTCCAGAGATCCCTGAACCTTGTGTAGATGGGATTAAATTTCTAGTCCTATCGGAGACCGACGATAAAACGTATATCCTATGTTTAAGTTGAGCACGTAAAATAACCCTTGGCAGTTCAAAATCGAGAAGAGTAGTCTGGAAAGCCGCTGCCCGTGCAAAATTCATAAAAAACAAAAGTAAAAAAATACTTATCTTCTAAATTACACCAGGAACGCTCGCCGGTGCTACTGAGTTCGTGCATTGCGTCTGAGACCATAATGTGCAAGAAAGATATCGGAACACATATGGTAACTCATCAAAGTGCAATGATGATGGTCCTATCAATCAAATCAATAAGAGAAAAAGATAAAGACAGCGATTATGAGAGTAAATACAGCTATATCAGTAATAAGGTTACACCGTAGGAAATGTTTCAACTGGATGTAGATTCATACATATGTTATTCTGACAGTACCTGTGATATCATTGACTACAAGTTGTATCGGCCTTGCCCTTGAATTTGTCAGTTGCGTAGAATTAGGAGGGGGCGGTGGAAATGTTGCATGAACTACAAACATCCTCCATATTATCATGCTCAAATTGTTCCATGATGTTTGAACTACAAACATCCTCCATATTATCATGCTCAAATTGTTACATGATGTTTGAACTACAAACATCCTCCATATTATCATGCTCAAATTGTTCCATGATGTTTGAACTACAAAGATTTTCCATATTAGTATGCTCAAATTGTTACATGATGTTCGAACTACAGATGCTATTGACGTTGCCGAGACAACACGGAAGCAACAGTTACAGATTATAAGAAAGTTGCTCATATTAGCGAAGAGCTGGCGCTAGGTGTTGCTTCTGAGAGTGAGAGGAATCCTCTGATTCTACTCTGATTAAACTGTTCGTCATTTTATTTGTTGCAATGTTACATCACGCATTCGAACCATCAACAGAAGGTGTCTACCTCCTAGACGATCTGAAGGTTCTAAAACCGAAGGATTGACTTCATTGCGCCGGGTTTGATCCCGCATGGCTCGGTCCTTCTTCGCAGAAATAGCACGTCAATTGCTGTGAGCATTGCTCAAAGCATGAGCTCCGTAGCTCCAGCAAAAATCCTTGAAATCTATGGAAAAGATGCACCAGTGAGCAGAACGGCTTTCTCCGGATTCGAACCCCCGACCTTCGAAACGCAAAGCAAAGGTTTAACCACTTGGCTACAGAGACTCCCATAGTTTTATATATATGTACTATTGAAAGCAGAAAGCAAGATAAGGAAAGTGATAATCAGAGATATGCTGTTTGCAGATGATGCCACTTCGGTCAGAAACCGAATTTTAGACCCTAATGACGTGAACATTTGTGTCTCATATTCGGACTTAATACAACGACTGTGTTGTTACAGGAAGTCTGAATTTCGTCACTTCTGTTGTATTCTTTGCTTGATAAAAAACTTGTCATTGAAACGTCGCTATATATCGTTTTTCTACTTTGTAAACCTAAAGTACTTTGTTTTTACATGTTTCGCCATTGCTATATAATTTGACTGTAGTCTTTCCTTATATCGATAATATTATTCGCTATTTTGCTGCAACTCTTCGTTGTATTGTCATTTAGTTCAGACGCCGTAATGACATTTTTAGTGTATTTACATTTCCTATTTCTACCCGATTATTATTGTTTTATTTTCTGTTTTCCATTTCGTGTTGTTTACATTTTTGTCATTGTTAGTCACATATTTTCATTTTAGTGCCGTTAGGATTTATTGTCTGACTGTATATGTTATGTTTGCCGTTTGAGAAGTCAGAATTACTTCCCTTTTTGTGTATCCTTTGCTTGATAAAGACTTTTTGGTTTGAAAAGTTGCTGTTTATTGTTTTTGAAAATTGTAAAACTACAGTACTTTGTTTTTACGTGTTTCGTCAACCTCCACGCATAACCATTTGTGGCTAAAACATTGTGGTCGTAAAGAAGCTCGTTTATCTCGTCTCTACTATAGCCCGCCTGCTGAACATGTTCGTAGCCAGTTGGACGACGGGTGACAAGCCACCTGTGAGTGCGGTTCAATTCCGCTGTCTGGCAGAAAAGCCACAGGTTCTCCAGATTTGCGGTGATCGTGGCACCGAACCGAAGTGTTACGATGTCCAATGGCACCGAGCCGAAGAGCTGAAAGCTCAAGTGCTTCTGGATCGGGAAAAAAATATCGTCTCTACAATACATGTTTGTTGTTATTCGAAGTGTGTGGAACAAATTCGTTTGTTTTGTGTCGCAGAACGATTCATTTTTGACCACACTCGACTACGATGCAGGAAGTGTACCTGAGCTGGCTTCGGAAAAATGCTTTATTGATAATAATATTTTTCCATAGCAACCCACAACAAACTTGACCAATAATATTTTCCACTGCACCCCCTTCCCCCACCCACCGCTGTCATGACACATACGTGCAACCCTCCTCCACCCTCCCCTTTCACTTTAGTCCACCACTGGAATCGAGGTAAATATTTTCCTGTCTTTTTCACTATGCTAATTCTCGTTGCTGGTTTCTATACTCTCTCGATGTGTGGGATTATATCTGGCATGATTTCAATTATTATCTCTCGATGATGTGTGGGATTATATCTGGCATGATTTCAATTATTATCTACTTTATTGTTGGAATGTCGGAGAACTAATGACATACTTTATTATTGTAATGTCGGAGAACTAATGAAATACTTTATTGTTGGAATGTTGGAGAACTAATGAAATGCTTATTGTTGGAATGTTGAAGAACTAATGAAATACGTTATTGTTGTAATGTTGGAGAACTAATGAAATACTTTATTGTTGGAATGTTGGAGAACTAATGAAATACTTATTGTTGTAATGTTGAGAACTAATGAAATACTTTATTGTTGGAATTCTGAGAACTAATGAAATACTTTATTGTTGGAATGTTGAAGAACTAATGAAATACTTTATTGTTGTAATGTCGGAGAACTAATGAAATACTTTATTGTTGGAATGTTGAAGAACTAATGAAATACTTTATTGTTGGAATGTTGAAGAACTAATGAAATACTTTATTGGTTGTAATGTCGGAGAACTAATGAAATACTTTATTGTTGGAATGTTGAAGAACTAATGAAATACTTTATTGTTGTAATGTCGGAGAACTAATGAAATACTTTATTGTTGGAATGTTGAAGAACTAATGAAATACTTTATTGTTGTAATGTCGGAGAACTAATGAAATACTTTATTGTTGGAATGTCGGAGAACTAATGAAATACTTTATTGTTGGAATGTCGGAGAACTAATGAAATACTTTATTGTTGGAATGTTGGAGAACTAATGAAATACTTTATTGTTGGAATGTCGGAGAACTAATGAAATACTTTATTGTTGGAATGTCGGAGAACTAATGAAATACTTTATTGTTGGAATGTTGAAGAACTAATGAAATACTTTATTGTTGGAATGTTGAAGAACTAATGAAATACTTTATTGTTGTAATGTCGGAGAACTAATGAAATACTTTATTGTTGGAATGTTGAAGAACTAATGAAATACTTTATTGTTGTAATGTTGGAGAACTAATGAAATACTTTATTGTTGGAATGTTGAAGAACTAATGAAATACTTTATTGTTGTAATGTCGGAGAACTAATGAAATACTTTATTGTTGGAATGTCGGAGAACTAATGAAATACTTTATTGTTGGAATGTCGGAGAACTAATGAAATACTTTATTGGTTGTAATGTCGGAGAACTAATGAAATACTTTATTGTTGGAATGTCGGAGAACTAATGAAATACTTTATTGTTGTAATGTTGGAGAACTAATGAAATACTTTATTGTTGGAATGTCGGAGAACTAATGAAATACTTTATTGTTGTAATGTCGGAGAACTAATGAAATACTTTATTGTTGGAATGTCGGAGAACTAATGAAATACTTTATTGTTGGAATGTCGGAGAACTAATGACATACTTTATTGTTGGAATGTTGGAGAACTAATGAAATACTTTATTGTTGTAATGTTGGAGAACTAATGAAATACTTTATTGTTGTAATGTTGGAGAACTAATGAAATACTTTATTGTTGTAATGTTGGAGAACTAATGAAATAACTATTGAATACGAGATCTCTGTAGAACCTCTTAGACCCTCTTAGACCCACTTAGACCGACTTAGACCCACTTAGACACACTTAGACCCACTTAGACCCACTTATACCCAGGGACTTACTACTTACAACTTCTTATTCTTCTTCTCTCATCGTGGAGCATTGGAACTCAACAGTTGTTTGCCACATTTCTCGGTCTCTGGCTGTTTTCTTTATGGTCTCCCAGGATAGTCTAGCATCCTTCAATTCCTCAAGTCGTCTCCTGGTCTGTTCATGGTATCCCAGGATAGTCTAGCATCCTTCAATTCCTCAAGTTTTTCTCCTGGTCTGTTCATGGTATCCCAGGATAGTCTAGCATCCTTCAATTCCTCAAGTTTTTCTCCTGGTATGTTCATGGTATCCCAGGATAATCTAGCATCCTTCAATTCCTCAAGTCGTCTCCTGGTCTGTTCATGGTATCCCAGGATAGTCTAGCTTCCTTCAGTTCCTCAAGGCGACTCCTGGTCTGTTTATGGTATCCCAGGATAGTCTAGCATCCTTCAATTCCTCAAGTCGTCTCCAGGTCTGTTTATGGTATCCCAGGGTAGTCTAGCATCCTTCAATTCCTCAAGTCGTCTCCTGGTCTGTTTATGGTATCCCAGGATAGTCTAGCATCCTTCAGTTCCTCAAGTCGTCTCCTGGTCTGTTTATGGTATCCCAGGATAGTCTAGCATCCTTCAATTCCTCAAGTCGTCTCCTGGTCTGTTCATGGTATCCCAGGATAGTCTAGCATCCTTCAGTTCCTCAAGTTTTTCTCCTGGTCTGTTTATGGTATCCCAGGATAGTCTAGCATCCTTCAGTTCCTCAAGTCGTCTCCTGGTCTGTTCATGGTATCCCAGGATAGTCTAGCATCCTTCAGTTCCTCAAGTTTTTCTCCTGGTCTGTTTATGGTATCCCAGGATAGTCTAGCATCCTTCAGTTCCTCAAGTCGTCTCCTGGTCTGTTCATGGTATCCCAGGATAGTCTAGCATCCTTCAATTCCTCGTTTCTCCTGGTCTGTTTATGGTATCCCAGGATAGTCTAGCATCCTTCAGTTCCTCAAGTTTTTCTCCTGGTCTGTTTATGGTATCCCAGGATAGTCTAGTATCCTTCAGTTCCTCGTTCTCCTGGTCTGTTTATGGTATCCCAGGATAGTCTAGCATCCTTCAGTTCCTCAAGTCGTCTCCTGGTCTGTTTATGGTATCCCAGGATAGTCTAGCATCCTTCAGTTCCTCAAGTCGTCTCCTGGTCTGTTTATGGTATCCCAGGATAGTCTAACATCCTTCAATTCTTCGTCTCCTGGTCTGTTTATGGTATCCCAGGATAGTCTAGCATTCTTCAGTTCCTCAAGTCGTCTCCTGGTCTGTTCATGGTATCCCAGGATAGTCTAGCATCCTTCAGTTCCTCAAATCGTCTCCTGGTCTGTTTATGGTATCCCAGGATAGTCTAGCATCCTTCAGTTCCTCAAGTCGTCTCCTGGTCTGTTTATGGTATCCCAGGATAGTCTAGCATCCTTCAGTTCCTCAAGTCATGTCCTGGTCTGTTTATGGTATCCCAGGATAGTCTAGCATCCTTCAATTCCTCAAGTCGTCTCCTGGTCTGTTCATGGTATCCTAGGATAGTCTAGCATCCTTCAATTCCTCAAGTCGTCTCCTGGTCTGTTCATGGTATCCCAGGATAGTCCTAGCATCCTTCAATTCCTCAAGTCGTCTCCTGGTCTGTTTATGGTATCCCAGGATAGTCTAGCATCCTTCAATTCCTCAAGTCGTCTCCTGGTCTGTTTATGGTATCCCAGGATAGTCTAGCATCCTTCAATTCCTCAAGTCGTCTCCTGGTCTGTTTATGGTATCCCAGGATAGTCTAGCATCCTTCAATTCCTCAAGTCGTCTCCTGGTCTGTTCATGGTATCCCAGGATAGTCTAGCATCCTTCAATTCCTCAAGTCGTCTCCTGGTCTGTTCATGGTATCCCAGGATAGTCTAGCATCCTTCAATTCCTCAAGTCGTCTCCTAGTCTGTTCATGGTATCCCAGGATAGTCTAGCATCCTTCAGTTCCTCAAGTCGTCTCCTGGTCTGTTTATGGTATCCCAGGATAGTCTAGCATCCTTCAGTTCCTCAAGTCGTCTCCTGGTCTGTTTATGGTATCCCAGGATAGTCTAGCATCCTTCAATTCCTCAAGTCGTCTCCTGGTCTGTTCATGGTATCCCAGGATAGTCTAGCATCCTTCAATTCCTCAAGTCGTCTCATGGTCTGTTTATGGTATCCCAGGATAGTCTATCATCCTTCAGTTCCTCAAGTCGTCTCCTGGTCTGTTCATGGTATCCCAGGATAGTCTAGCATCCTTCAATTCCTCAAGTTTTTCTCCTGGTCTGTTTATGGTATCCCAGGATAGTCTAGCATCCTTCAGTTCCTCAAGTCGTCTCCTGGTCTGTTTGTGGTATCCCAGGATAGTCTAGCATCCTTCAATTCCTCAAGTCGTCTCCTGGTCTGTTCATGGTATCCCAGGATAGTCTAGCATCCTTCAGTTCCTCAAGTCGTCTCCTGGTCTGTTTATGACGTCTTATTTTCCGTTTTCCTTGCGGGCTGTACTCAAGTGCTTGTGTAGTGACATTGAATGAGTCTTCAGTAGAATATGCCCGACCCATCGTATTTTTTATTCTTATCCTGGGTCATCATGGGTTCCTGTCATGTTCTTATCCACAGGTCTGTGTTTGCAACTTTGTCATACCATCTCAATCTGAGAATCCACCGAAGACAACTGTTGACAAAGGTCTGAATCTTATTTGTATTTAACGTGATGACTCGCCACGTTTCCAAGTAACACATACTTAACACAGGGATTTTGCTCAATGGAAATATGCAGCTCGTATTAATACCAGTAGACGGTTCATATGTGACAGTGTTAACACTGGGAATGCTTAGCTTAATTAACTCTATTAATACCAGTAGACGGTTCATATGTGACAGTGTTAACACTGGGAATGCTTAGCTTAATTAACTCTACCTCTACCATTAGTGGTTTCATACAAATCTGCGCCATGCACCTCATTATCCCCGTTAGTGGCTTTTCACATTTTCACTATGGTGGCTTTTTATTCCTACTGTGCTATCGTGTTTCATCTTATTTTTATTGTCTGTACTTTGTGTGATAAATGCATTTGGTTGATACATTTCTTCTGTTGTTGTAAACCTACCTTTACTCATATTTTGATATTTCCTCTTTGAAAAGACGCTTTGCTTTAAAAACCAATTTGTACATAGCATGCGAGTCATAATGAGTTGAAAACAACACATAACATATAAACAACGAAAGAATGTGGAAATAATAAGCAGATTTATTTCAAGTGTCAATTATGTGATATATGTTAGAAATTACAGAAATATTTGATCAAAAGTATTCAAACTATACAATAAATACAGTGGTAACCAAAATAAAAATCTCAATTCGGAATAATAAATTATAAAAAATAGATATAAGCTCAGTTTAAAAATTATATGTAAAAATAATGCACAGTAAATTTTTTCTTTTTATACTTTGAAAACAGATCTTCTTACAATCTTCACACCAACAGCAATCTTTTTACCAACAGCAATCTTCTTACCAACAGCAATCTTCTTACCAACAGCAATCTTCTTACCAACAGCAATCTTCTTACCAACAGCAATCTTCATACCAACTGCAATCTTTTTACCAACAGCAATCTTCTTACCAACTGCAATCTTTTTACCAACAGCAATCTTCTTACCAACAGCAATCTTCTTACCAACAGCAATCTTCATACCAACTGCAATCTTTTTACCAACAGCAATCTTCTTACCAACAGCAATCTTCTTACCAACAGCAATCTTTTTACCAACAGCAATCTTCTTACCAACAGCAATCTTCTTACCAACAGCAATCTTTTACCAACAGCAATCTTCTTAGCAATATGTGCTACCAGTGCCAAACATGGGCACTGACAAAAGAACAAGAAAGGAAAATTACCACCTGTGAATTGAGATGCTTGAGGAAAGCAGTAAATAAAACAAGAAGAGACCATATACGAGATGAGGAAATTAGAAGAACAGCCGGAACAACACCTGCTATTAGATTCATTGAAAAACAGAGACTCAAATGGTTTAGCCACTTGGTGAGAATGAACCCGAATACACCAGTTGCAAGAGCGTACAACCTGAAAATGGAGTTATAAAGATGAGGGTGCCAACCAAGAAACTGATGGGTTGATGGAGTTACAGACATCTTAAAACAAAATCAAAAAAGCAGAGAAGGACAAAAGGAGAAAGAAAACATGTGTCCAGGAAAAATAATTAACATAACATGGGATGAATTCAAAAGTGGTTAAAACAGAAAAATATGGTCAACCACTTGTAACATATTGGACATAATCTGAGGAGTAAGGGTCAAACTATGCAAAGCATACTTATATTACAAAGCATACTTATATTACAAAGCATACTTATATTACAAAGCATACTTATATTACAAAGCATACTTATATTACAAAGCATACATATATTACAAAGCATACTTATATTACAAAGCATACTTATATTACAAAGCATACTTATATTACAAAGCATACTTATATTACAAAGCATACTTATATTACAAAGCATACTTATATTACAAAGCATACTTATATTACAAAGCATACTTATATTACAAAGCATGCATTGAAGGGGAAAGCAAAGAGTTCATGAAAGAAAGAACGCCCTAGAGAAACAGTGAAGCGAACTTCACTGGGAGAGGTGTCAAATTTGGACTTAGTTCCGTATAAAAGATTGAATGAGGTGCCTAGAATCGAGCGATATGGAGACATTGCTTGCAGGTCCTATGTAATTTATAAAGATGCGAGAAGAATATAAATATATAATACACACACACACAATTATTTTGTTGCTTTTATGTTGCATACTGTAAACAGTTTCTTGTAATGTTGAGTATAACAGTGATAACACTAGCTAGTCAACATTGTTTCTTCTATAGTCTGTCCATTAATTCGTGAGCACGTTTGAAATTGATTTTCTCGAAAACTACCTGTTGGATCTCAGTGATTTTTGCAAGCAGCCTTAGAATATCCATGACGCTAGAGAAATATTTTTTTTCCAAGATAATTTGATGTAGTTTGAAATATTTCTTCTTCAGGTTATATTAAAATCAACCTCACCGGATTGTACACAATAGTAACAGATCTACGGTACACAGACGCGTTGTTCTAAAAATACATTATGGTAACATAGAAATATCGTGAGTATACAACAATTTCACGAAATCCCGTGCACCGAACCCAGTCGAGTTTGAAAGCGGAAAGCATATGACGTTATAATTGGGATACCGTTGTATAGTTATAGGCTTATCTCGCTATTTGTATGAAGCTATTGTATCATATTTGTTGGCTTATCAAAACTGACATTGATATCACATTCATAATGAGTCTGAAGTGACATTTATAACAATGCAGAAGGTTACAGTTTTACTATACCAACACTTCCGTAGGGAATCTAAGAGAGGTCATCTATATTGCGATATTCATAACCCTGAGAAACGAGCGCAACTGGCGCTTGGTCTGAATAGAGAATCCTTTTCCCGATGGGTTAAACAGGACACAAAGTGCACTAATGTCAAGCAAGGAAGGAAAAGAACAATTGACGACTTTGACATAGATGTCATAAGACGGGAGCTCTTGAAAATGTTTGCGACAAATCAACTTGTTACTCTCAGGAAACTGAAATTACAACTGCAATCAGATTGCAGCATAGACATTTCTAAAAGTACTCGATGGAAAATTATAAGGCCATGTTTACCTTCAGAAAAACTATAGGCGGCAGGAATATTATTTGTGAAAGCCATTTAATTGCTGCCCAGAAGTAAATACCAGGGCATATCCGTGAGCGGCGGAGGCAAGGCTATGATATTGTATATTTGGACGAATCCTGGGTCAATGCTCACCACACCAATGCTAAAGAATGGCAATCAGTAGACGGTGAACAGAAAGAAAAATACCAAGCAGCAAAGACCAGCGTATTATACTAACACATGCAGGAAGCAGTGAAAAAGGTCTTGTCCATGACGCTGGACTTATTTTCCAATAACAAAGTACCGACGGTAGGGACTACCACACAGAAATGAATGGACATATTTTCAGGCACTGGATGGAGAAAGATCTACTTCCAATTCTAAACAGACCATCATGCTTGGTAATGGATAATGCATCCTATCACAACGCAGTATCAGCGGAAGACAAAGTACCAACTGCATCAAATACAAAAGATCAAATTAGGACTTGGCTTGCTAAGGAAAATGTCGCTTCGATGATATATTTGAAACCCAGTTGTTGCACCTGGTGAGGATGACAAATAAGACAAAGGTGTTTCATATTGACAAAATCATTGCGGAATACGGCCACACGTCTTTGCGACTCCCTTTCCATATCATGCTCACCTCAATCCGATAAAAGCTTGTCTGGGCTAAAGTAAAAGACGAAGTTGCCGAACAGAACAGGACGTTTAAAATGTGTGATGTTGAAGTTCTGACACGTGAGTCCCTCTCAATGATAGACATGCAGTTCTGGAAGAAGTGTGTTGAACATGTGCTCCGAGAGGAAGACAAGTACTGGCACCAAGATGGATTACAATTTGTCCAGCCAGTAACAATTATCAACCTCATGGAATCGTGAGATTCGGATGATACAAATCATATTTTGATTACAGACTGAGAAATAGCAACGTATACATTTCCATATCCAAAATGCGTCTACCATCATACAATTTGTGGTGAAGTTAAGACACCCTGGGGTCTAATGGTGACCGAAGGGAGGACTAACTGTTGCATATTGACCCAAGTTCACGATTGCATATAAAGGGCAACACACTTAATTACTTGACCTATCAAGTTAAAATGGAGATACACCTATGAATAGAATTGACATGGACAAATTCAGGATACTATAAAATCTAAAATTTGAGCCCCATTTGCAATTGTCATAAAAGATCAAGGAATTCTCATGTGCAAAATCCGTAGCATCTATGGACTACTGGTTAGCATTATTTTAGCGTCATTGATATTCTAAGGCTGCATGCAAAAATCACTGAGATCCAACAGGTAGTTTTCGAGAAAATCAATTTCAAACGTGCTCACGAATTAATGGACAGACTATAGTGTTGGGTATAAACATTTCATGCACAATACTACCATAGACTCTTTGCTAAAATACAAGATTACTAAAGACCGACATGAATGTATTCAAATAAAAAAATTGCGGGTCACAGATACCCTTTGTCTATTGCGATGTGGACATCAAAATAAAGGGTTCAAGTTGACAGTGTGTGCACTTGAACATATACCAGACAGAATATATATACAGTCACACATAGAGTCAGACGTCCAGGCATTAATTTCTTAGAACGCGTCTAAAGACGACGTAATCATTAATACAGATCTGTCAGTGATTCAACACGAGCGGAGCTCGTAACTTTCAGTGCTCAAGTAAAGGGATGTTGGATGGAACTGGGATGGTCTTACTATCGAAATCATGGCAGTAACTAAAGCGAAGGTCTGGCTGGAGACACAAACTTTTATCCATTCATGTTTTCTCAGTGAGTAAATGAAAATGATCAGAAAGATTGAAACAGTTAAAAGGTAGTGGTTGGAGTCGCTGGAGAGGTCTAGGATGACAAAAATAAATTTTTTTTTGTGTGACAGGGCATGCGGGTGTAAGGCGAAATAAACGCGCCGATAGGTTTGCAGGTATGAATGATGTAAAATGTGGCGAGCAATGTACCAGGTTGATATTCTAAATTCCTTAAGAAAGAGAGAGAGGAAGATCACGTGTAAATGATTCAAGTAATAGTGGTGAATCTGCAACCATAACCAGGCTGCAAGACTACCAAGTCAAATGCGGTGCAGCTAGACAAGAGCACTATACTGGAAGTCAAATAATAATAATAATCATAATAAACCAATAAAAATGGTGTTGCCACATGCTCAGAAGAGATACTGAGATCAGAGCATTAAAACTAATTGGTACGATGGCTAGTGATCTTGATCCGACGCTAAATTGTAACACAAATGTCTCAACGTTTAGGAGGATTTTAGGAAGAAAAATCAGTAAATCAGTGATACAACTTGCGCTGAGACAAAAGACACCCAGTACCACCCTAGTTGTGTGAGAAGTACTTGAGTTATAGCTGGAGTTGTGAAGTACGTAACAGTACCAAATGACAATACCATTCCATAGATGGTCGTGTAGTGATCAGGACCAAAAAATTTCAGAACGGTCATAGGATAAGCAATAATACCCCACTACGAATTGCTTGCAAACCACTGCCCAGATTAAGTACAACCACTTGTCCACAAATGGAGTGAAGTACCAAAACCCTGACATGATCGTGTGGGTAGCAGCCACAAAAATTAATAAAGATTGCACATCAAATTTGTCGATAAGCTAAACCCAATACGATTCTGCCTAAACATGCAACAACATTTATACTTACACCAATATTGGCTAGAAAGTAGTCATCAGAAATATATAGAATTCCAAACTGTTTATAAGCGCTATTTTCTACAACAAATCCAATTGCAATTAAAGCTAATGAAATGCCTAATATATATAAAGTTTTGCTACGTAGTGCATCTAATGGTGTCAAGCTGTCACTTTTTGTTTTCTCTTTAGAACTTGTTGATCCGTTTGGTTTTTCTGTATTTGCGTTATCAGACATCGATTTATCATGCTGTTCTGTGTTCTTGATTTTTAGATCAACAGTTTCAGTTGCACCATATTGTTCTGTGTTCTTGATTTTTAGATCAACAGTTTCAGCCGCACCATATTGTTCTGTGTTGTTTGTGTTTATGCTATGTCCATCTCTGCTAGATTTCTCACTGAGTAAAGTATTGTTAGTAGATTTCTTCTTGTTGCTGTATTGAGGTAAATCAGGATGATTTCTCATCAGTGGAAAAGCTATGATATGAAAGCCGGTTGTCAAAGCACCAAGAATAAGGAAAACATATGGCACACGGTTTATGATTTCATCTTGGGAAAAATATTTGCTTTCACCAACAGAAATATCTGGTTCCAAATTCTGTGGGTTGATAAAATATGTTGTCACTAAGTTGAAATAAAAGCTTCCCCCACCCAGAGCAGAAGATACAACAGCTGTACCAAGACCAACTCTTTTTTTAACCCATGTTGCAGTGTACAGGAGAGTCATACCGTTCACAATCCAGAACCTATACCTGAAATACTCCAGTGTCACATGCAAGGCCCATAAACTTGACTGAACCGTGAAGAAACTTGATACACACCAGATTAAATACCAATATTCCAATCAGCAAAGTTAAACGTGCTCCGATTCTACGAGACATTATTCCAGATAAAAATACACCAACTGATAATAATGATGTCCATACAGAAATCATCCACAGTAATCCGGTCTGATGGTTCTCTCTGCCTACAGAAGCGATAAAATAAGAGTCGGTGTACGTTGATAAATTTCCATAGTAATAGCTAACATATAAAGGAGTGTTTATCAGAATTCCGCCAAGAATAACTCCTGCCACTTGTAGACTGTGAACTGTTTCTTTCTTCATTCTCTGATCTAGAAATTGTTGTCTCAATAACATGTACTAAATAGCTCACAGTTCAATTTAGAAACT
Organism: Arion vulgaris; assembly: GCA_020796225.1. Lineage (NCBI taxonomy): Eukaryota > Metazoa > Mollusca > Gastropoda > Stylommatophora > Arionidae > Arion > Arion vulgaris. Next base: position 108,331,048 of record CM036753.1, on the reverse strand, counting down.
CCTGACTAGTTGATTATCACAACACACAAATGCAACTAATATTCCATTAAGTCCCTTTAATATTCAATACTTTGCATATGCTAACTACTGCAACATTTAAAATTCATTTTAAATACAATTTTATCGATTTTTTTAAAGTAGACATTTGATGTCATCGAAATATGCAGAACAAAATGGATGAGACTGCAGTAAACTATTTGATGTCAAAACACGTAATCACAAAGTATGTAGTTTACAAATTACAAAAACAATGACAAATACAGCAACGTTTCGACCAACAAGGCCTTTATCAAGCACACGAACAACAGGAGTGACACATTTAAAAAAATAAATGGACGACCAAATACAAACGTTTCTAATGAAAATCTGGGAATAAAACGAATAACGAAATAAATGTAACTACAAACACACATAAAACCAGAAATAGAAGGAAGAGAAACAATGAAAAATCTAATAAATATATAACTTGAATACATACAACATATACCCATATAGATTACAAGGCATGGGAAAAGAAAGTACTAAGAAGCATAGGAATGTAATACGTTGAACCACGTGGTCGCAAGGTACCATACAAAGAAATCAACCGAGTCTGTCTATCACAGATACATTTATGACTGTATTGGCATTACTGATCTGTCTGAAGCCGATTTGTCACGCTTCATTAATTTCATTAATGTTTTCAACCCTTCTATTCGTTTCTTCTCACATCTCCCCACTTGTGTCACCTTTCTGACATTACTATCACCTACGCCTATCCACTATCACTACATCAGTATATTACAAGCCTACTGATGCACAAAGTTTCTCCTTATACTTTTCCCATCCCCGGGCTTGTCGTGACTCTTTGCCATTCTCGCAGCGCCTGCGCCTTCGTCGCCTTTGTAGCGAGGACGATGATTTTCTTAGAAGGGTCGCGAGATGCTTGATTTCTTCGAGTCGCCTATACCGGAGAGGGTGCTTGTCTCGGCTATGCATCGAGTTAGAAAATCACTCGCCAGCAGGCCCTCACCAGCCAGCATAGGACTACTAACTCTGACAGAGTAAAACTTATCTTAACTTTCCACCCCATAGTTCACTGGTGAAAAATGTTTATTCCGTCATCTGTCTATCCTTAAGTCAGATCCTGAGACCCGTTCTGTCTTTCCCAACTATCCTTTGGTGGCATACAGACAGGGACAGAAGTCTTAAGGATATGTTGGTACACAGTCGCCTTAAGTCCAATATCCAGACTAATTTTGGCACTGTTCAGTGTGGCCGTCAGCGTTGCAACACGTGTGCTTATGTGATACAGACGAGTACTGTATCTTTCCTTCAGCCACTTTTTTATTGACGATGGTTTCACATGCGAGTCCGTAATCTTATCTATGCCATTATCTGTAAGCGGTGTAACAAGGCTTATATCGGCGAGACAGGCAAGAGGCTCAGTGACCAATTCGCCCAACACTTAGGCGACATACGCCAATGCTCTGTGATCCCTGTAGCAACCCATTTCAATGATACTGGCCATTTAGGATCTCACGATGTCCAGGTCACAGCCATCCGCTCATGAGAATCGGTTGATTTCTTTGTATGGTACCTTGCGACCACGTGGGCTCAACGTATTACATTCCTATGCTTCTTTGTACTTTCTCTTCCCATGCCTTGTAACTATATGGGTATATGTTGCATGTATTCAAGTTATATATTTACTAGATTTTTCCTTGTTTCTCTTCCGTTCTATTTCTAGCTTTTATGTGTGTTTTTGTGTTACATTTATTTCGTTATTCGTTTTATTCCAGATTTTCATTAGAAACGTTTGTATTTGGTCGTCATTTGTTTTTAATTTGTCACTCCTGTTGTTCGTGTGTGATAAAGGCCGTTGGTCGAAACGTTGCTGTATTTTGTCATTGTTTTGTAATTTGTAAAACTACAGTACTTTGTGATTACGTGTTTTGCCAGAACAAAATGCAATGTGTCATAGTGTCGGAAAGCTGTCGCTGCGCTCAGCTTAGGAAGTCAGGCAGTTGCTTCTAATTTTACCCAATGAAGTTAATGTGCCTCTTGCACACAACTGCAACAAAAACATTTCTGCTGACGTTTTATATGATAAATACCAGGATAATTTTGACCAATTTTGAATAGGTTTAAATTCCACAGAGACCGACATACAAAGAGAACGTTTATATTCAGGTAATTACATCGCATAACGAATCGCATCATGAGGAGCTCCCAAATAATAATTTTGTGATCAATTCTAAATCACTCACATCGCCATTTAAAGTTCCATATCGTGCTTCGACTTTACTAGCTGTTAATATTTCAAAAATATAGCTAATTCTTCTGAGATAACTCTATGATGTCATTTGATCGTGTTGATTTATTTCCCATGATTTGTTTCAATGACTACACGATATCGATTATTGCATCTTGTTCATCAGCTGTATTTTTGACTTCATTTTCTATTGCATCTTGTTCATCAGCTGTATTTTTGACTTCATTTTCTATTGCATCTTGTTCATGAGCTGTATTTTTGACTTCATTTTCTATTGCATCTTGTTCATCAGCTTTATTTTTTACTTCATTTTCTATTGCATCTTGTTCATCAGCTTTATTTTTACTTCATTTTCATTTAATTTGTTTTACTTACTGAGAAGTAGGAAATGATGCTTACAATAGGCTTCGCAACATCCAGGGAGATCTAACATTTACGGCACTAAGAGAGATGTTCAGATATACAAAACATTTGTTATGACAGTCCTTATCTACAGATATGATACTTGGAAATATAATAAAATAGAAAGTATGTTAAGAGGATTAGAGGTAAGACGTCTTAGGAAGAATACTTGGTTATATCATCGAGGAAAGGGGGGAAGAGATTAGCAATATCAGACTTCAAGAACTATCTGGTTTGTAAGACATAACAAAAGAGATATAAAAGAGACAGTGGCGACGGATTGGACAGGTTCTCAGTGAGAAAGAGAAGAGGTCAAGACTTTGCAATGCAGTGGATACAGCAGGGACAGTAGAAAAAGAGGAATACCTAGAGGCACATGGAGGACAACTTTTGAGGCAGTGTTTAAACATATTCAAGAATTCAAATACTTAGGAAGCATATTCACATAAGATGGAAGACTAGATAGAGAGATAGAGGCCAGAGTGCAAAAAGCAAATGTTGTAACCTACTAGCTAGCCCCATTGTTAAGGCACCCAAATATCTCCTTGACAGCTAAACAACAGATAATCAACAGCATTTTCATACCTACTTTGTGTTACCAGAGCCAACCATGGACAATGAGCAAAGCGCAGTCGCAAAAAATAACTTCATGTGAAATGTGGTGCCTGCGAAAAGCTACCAACAACACCAGAAAACGGAAGTCACCAACATCAGGATAAAAAGATAGCTGGTACAGAACTTTGCTTGAATTACATTGAGAAACAAAGAATGAAGTAGTTTGGCCACTTAATAAGAATGCATCCAAACCCCACAGTATACAGGGTCTTCTATAACAGAGCATAAGGAAAAAAAGGTGAAAGGAAGACAACAAAAAAGATCGTTAGATGGCATAGCAGAATCCTGTTAAAGAGTAAAAATAACAATCAACCAAGCCACTAGAACAGCGCAAGACAAAACAGAAAACCATGACACTGGGCAACAACCCGGTAGCAGTGTGGCGACAAAAGAAGAAGAAGAAGAAGTTTAAATGACTAGGTTTTGGTGGAAAGAAATGACTAGGTTTGTGGTGGAAAGAAATGACTAGGTTTGTGGTGGAAAGAAATGACTAGGTCTGTGGGGGAAAGATATGACTAGGTTTGTGGGGGAAAGAAATGACTAGGTCTGTGGTGGAAAGAAATGACTAGGTCTGTGGTGGAAAGATATGACTAGATTTGTGGTGGAAAGAAATGACTAGGTCTGTGGTGGAAAGATATGACTAGGTTTGTGGTGGAAAGAAATGACTAGGTTTGTGGTGGAAAGAAATGACTAGGTTTGTGGTGGAAAGAAATGACTAGGTTTGTGGTGGAAAGAAATGACTAGGTTTGTGGTGGAAGAAATGACTAGGTTTGTGGTGGAAAGAAATGACTAGGTTGTAGGTGGAAAGAAATGACTAGGTTTGTAGTGGAAAGAAATGACTAGGTCTGTGGTGGAAAGAAATGACTAGGTTTGTGGTGGAAAGAAATGACTAGGTTTGTGGTGGAAAGAAATGACTAGGTTTGTGGTGGAAAGATATGACTAGGTTTGTGGTGGAAAGAAATGACTAGGTCTGTGGTGGAAAGAAATGACTAGGTCTGTGGTGGAAAGAAATGACTAGGTTTGTGGTGGAAGAAATGACTAGGTTTGTGGTGGAAAGAAATGACTAGGTTTGTGGTGGAAAGAAATGACTAGGTTTGTGGTGAAAAGAAATGACTAGGTTTGTGGTGGAAAGAAATGACTAGGTTTGTGGTGGAAAGAAATGACTAGGTTTGTGGTGGAAAGAAATGACTAGATTTGTGGTGGAAAGAAATGACTAGGTTTGTGGGGGAAAGAAATGACTAGGTTTGTGGTGGAAAGAAATGACTAGGTTTGTGGTGGAAAGAAATGACTAGGTTTGTGGTGGAAAGAAATGACTAGGTCTGTGGTGGAAAGAAATGACTAGGTTTGTGGTGGAAAGAAATGACTAAGTCTGTGGTGTAAAGAAATGACTAGGTTTGTGGTGAAAAAGAAATGACTAGGTCTGTGGTGGAAAGAAATGACTAGGTTTGTGGTGGAAAGAAATGACTAGGTCTGTGGTGGAAAGAAATGACTAGGTTTGGTAGTAAAAATGACTAGGTCTGTGGTGGAAAGAAATGACTAGGTTTGTGGTGGAAAGAAATGACTAGGTCTGTGGTGGAAAGAAATGACTAGGTCTGTGGTGGAAAGAAATGACTAGGTCTGTGGTGGAAAGAAATGACTAGGTTTGTGGTGGAAAGAAATGACTAGGTTTGTGGTGGAAAGAAATGAATAGGTTTTTGGTAGAAAGAAATGACTAGGTTTGTGGTGGAAAGATATGACTAGGTTTGTGGTGGAAAGAAATGACTAGGTTTGTGGTGGAAAGAAATGACTAGGTCTGTGGTGGAAAGAAATGACTAGGTCTGTGGTGGAAAGAAATGACTAGGTTTGTGGTGGAAAGAAATGACTAGGTCTGTGGTGGAAAGAAATGACTAGGTTTGTGGTGGAAAGAAATGACTAGATTTGTGGTGGAAAGAAATGACTAGCTTTGTGGTGGAAAGAAATGACTAGGTCTGTGGTGGAAAGAAGTGACTAGGTCTGTGGTGGAAAGAAATGACTAGGTTTGTGGGGGTAAGAAATGACTAGGTCTGTGGGGGAAAGAAATGACTAGGTTTGTGGTGGAAAGAAATGACTAGATTTGTGGTGGAAAGAAATGACTAGGTTTGTGGTGGAAAGAAATGACTAGATTTGTGGTGGAAAGAAATGACTAGGTCTGTGGTGGAAATAAATGACTAGGTTTGTGGTGGAAAGATATGACTAGGTTTGTGGTGGAAAGAAATACTAGGTCGTGGTGGAAAGAAGTGACTAGGTTTGTGGTGGAAAGAAATGACTAGGTCTGTGGGGGAAAGAAATGACTAGGTTTGTGGTGGAAAGAAATGACTAGGTCTGTGGTGAAAAGATATGGCTAAGTCTGTGGTGGAAAGAAATGACTAAGTCTGTGGGGGAAAGAAATGACTAGGTTTGTGGTGGAAAGAAATGACTAGATTTGTGGTGGAAAGAAATGACTAGGTTTGTGGTGGAAAGAAATGACTAGGTTTGTGGTGGAAAGAAATGACTAGGTCTGTGGTGGAAATAAATGACTACGTTTGTGGTGGAAAGATATGACTAGGTTTGTGGTGGAATGAAATGACTAGGTTTGTGGTGAAAATAAATGACTAGGTTTGTGGTGGAAAGAAATGACTAGGTTTGTGGTGGAAAAAAATTACTAGGTTTGTTGTGGAAAGAAATGACTAGGTTTGTGGTGGAAAGAAATGACTAGGTTTGTGGTGGAAAGAAATGACTAGGTTTGTGGTGGAAAGAAATGACTAGGTCTGTGGTGAAAAGAAATGACTAGGTCTGTGGTGGAAAGAAATGACTAGGTCTGTGGTGAAAAGAAATGACTAGGTTTGTGGTGGAAATAAATGACTAGGTTTGTGGTGGAAAGAAATGACTAGGTTTGTGATGGAAAGAAATAACTAGGTTTGTGGTGGAAAGAAATGACTAGGTCTGTGGGGGAAAGAAATGACTAGGTCTGTGGTGAAAAGATATGACTAAGTCTGTAGTGGAAAGAAATGACTAGGTTTGTAGTGGAAAGAAATGACTAGGTCTGTGGTGGAAAGAAATGACTATGTCTGTGGTGGAAAGAAATGATTAGATTTGTGGTGGAAAGAAATGACTAGGTTTGTGGTGGAAAGAAATGACTAGGTTTGTGGTGGAAAGAAATGACTAGGTCTGTGGTGGAAAGAAGTGACTAGGTTTGTGGTGGAAAGAAATGACTAGGTCTGTGGGGAAAAAATGACTAGGTTTGTGGTGGAAAGAAATGACTAGGTCTGTGGTGAAAAGATATGACTAAGTCTGTGGTGGAAAGAAATGACTAGGTCTGTGGGGGAAAGAAATGACTAGGTTTGTGGTGGAAAGAAATGACTAGATTTGTGGTGGAAAGAAATGACTAGGTTTGTGGTGGAAAGAAATGACTAGATTTGTGGTGGAAAGAAATGACTAGGTTTGTGGTGGAAAGAAATGACTAGGTTTGTGGTGGAAAGAAATGACTAGGTTTGTGGTGGAAAGAAATGACTAGGTTTGTGGGGGAAAGAAATGACTAGGTCTGTGGTGAAAAGATATGACTAAGTCTGTGGTGGAAAGAAATGACTAGGTTTGTAGTGGAAAGAAATGACTAGGTCTGTGGTGGAAAGAAATGACTAGGTCTGTGGTGGAAAGAAATGATTAGATTTGTGGTGGAAAGAAATGACTAGGTTTGTGGTGGAAAGAAATGACTAGGTTTGTGGTGGAAAGAAATGACTAGGTCTGTGGTGGAAAGAAGTGACTAGGTTTGTGGTGGAAAGAAATGACTAGGTCTGTGGGGGAAAGAAATGACTAGGTTTGTGGTGGAAAGAAATGACTAGGTCTGTGGTGAAAAGATATGACTAAGTCTGTGGTGGAAAGAAATGACTAGGTCTGGGGAAGAAATGACTAGGTTTGTGGTGGAAAGAAATGACTAGATTTGTGGTGAAAGAAATGACTAGGTTTGTGGTGGAAAGAAATGACTAGATTTGTGGTGGAAAGAAATGACTAGGTTTGTGGTGGAAAGAAATGACTAGGTTTGTGGTGGAAAGAAATGACTAGGTTTGTGGTGGAAAGAAATGACTAGGTTTGTGGTGGAAAGAAATGACTAGGTCTGTGGTGGAAAGAAATAACTAGGTTTGCGTGGAAAGAAATGACTAGGTCTGTGGTGGAAAGAAATGACTAGGTCTGTGGTGGAAAGAAATGACTAGGTTTGTGGTGGAAAGAAATGACTAGATTTGTGGTGGAAAGAAATGACTAGGTGTGTGGTGGAAAGAAATGACTAAGTCTGTGGTGGAAAGATATGACTAGATTTGTGGTGGAAAGAAATGACTAGGTTTGTGGGGGAAAGAAATGACTAGGTTTGTGGTGGAAAGAAATGACTAGGTTTGTGGTGGAAAGAAATGACTAGGTTTGTGGTGGAAAGAAATGACTAAGTCTGTGGTGGAAAGATATGACTAGATTTGTGGTGGAAAAAGACTAGGTTTGTGGTGGAAAGAAATGACTAGGTTTGTGGTTGAAAGAAATGACTAGGTTTGTGGTGGAAAGAAATGACTAGGTTTGTGGTGGAAAGAAATGACTAAGTCTGTGGTGGAAAGAAATGACTAAATTTGTGGTAGAAAGAAATGACTAGGTTTGTGGTGGAAAGAAATGACTAGGTTTGTGGTGGAAAGAAATGACTAGGTTTGTGGTGGAAAGAAATGACTAGGTTTGTGGTGGAAAGAAATGACTATGTCTGTGGTGGAAAGAAATGACTAGGTTTGTGGTTGAAAGAAATGACTAGGTTTGTGGTGGAAAGAAATGACTAGGTTTGTGGTGGAAAGAAATGACTAGGTTTGTGGTGGAAAGAAATGACTAAGTCTGTGGTGGAAAGAAATGACTAAATTTGTGGTAGAAAGAAATGACTAGGTTTGTGGTGGAAAGAAATGACTAGGTTTGTGGTGGAAAGAAATGACTAGGTTTGTGGTGGAAAGAAATGACTAGGTTTGTGGTGGAAAGAAATGACTAGGTCTGTGGTGGAAAGAAATGACTAGGTTTGTGGTGGAAAGAAATGACTAGGTTTGTGGTGGAAAGAAATGACTAGATTTGTGGTGGAAAGAAATGACTAGGTTTGTGGTGGAAAGAAATGACTAGGTCTGTGGTGGAAAGAAATGACTAGGTCTGTGGTGAAAAGAAATGACTAGGTTTGTGGTGGAAATAAATGACTAGGTTTGTGGTGGAAAGAAATGACTAGGTCTGTGGTGAAAAGAAATGACTAAGTCTGTGGTGGAAAGAAATGACTAAGTCTGTGGTGGAAAGAAATGACTAGGTTTGTGGTGGAAAGAAATGACTAGGTTTGTGGTGGAAAGAAATGACTAGGTTTTTGGTGAAAAGAAATGACTAAGTCTGTGGTGGAAAGAAATGACTAGGTTTGTAGTGGAAAGAAATGACTAGGTTTGTGGTGGAAAGAAATGACTAAGTCTGTGGTGGAAAGAAATGACTAGGTTTGTGGTGGAAAGAAATGACTAGGTCTGTGGTGGAAAGATATGACTAGATTTGTGGTGGAAAGAAATGACTAGGTCTGTGGTGGAAAGAAATGACTAGGTCTGTGGTGGAAAGAAATGACTAAGTCTGTGGTGTAAAGAAATGACTAGGTTTGTGGTGGAAAGAAATGACTAGGTTTGTGGTGGAAAGAAATGACTAAGTCTGTGGTGTAAAGAAATGACTAGGTTTGTGGTGGAAAGAAATGACTAGGTTTGTGGTGGAAAGAAATGACTAGGTTTGTGGTGGAAAGAAATGACTAGGTTTGTGGTAAAAAGAAATGACTAGGTTTGTGGTGGAAAGAAATGACTAGGTTTGTGGTGGAAAGACATGCACACGTTTAAATGACTTAGGTTTGTTGTGGAAAGACATGCACAAGTTTAAATGACTTTGGTTTGTGGTGGAAAGACATGCACAAAATTGAACTGAGTGGACATTTTTGTCTCTGCTTTATCTGACATTGGGCATGACGAGGACTGATGTTGAAAAATGGTGCTTGTGCTAGACATAGAAGATAACCAGATTTCAATTGACTGAATCAACTAGAACCAAATAAAATGCAATATATTTATGGGAGGAAAGGGACGGAGGACTGAATAAACATGTGATAAATATGGAAACAGATAGATTACTTTTTCACGTGAAGAGAAATAATAAAATAAGATTTTTCTAAAACTTTTCAACTTCTCTTCCACCATTTACTTCTTTATAGAAGTGTTTGGGGAGGGAGAGTGGTGTAATGATCTTGTGTGTGATCCTTCTAAGGCACTTTATAAGCTGTTATTAATTTTCTTAAGGTGTTCTTGATGCCGTCGCTCCATCTTTTGCGTGGTCTTCCTCTTGCTATGTAAATCAGGTCTTCTATCGGCAGACAGGCCTGCCCTAGATTCATTTCACACCGCACACTTCTCCTTCCGACACGTAGTTCACATTCTAACATAGTCTATCATATTCTAACATATTCTAACATATTCTAACATATTCTAACATATTCTAACATATTCTAACATATTCTAACATATTCTAACATATTCTAACATATTCTAACATATTCTAACATAGTCTATCATATTCTAACATATTCTAAAATAGTCTAACATATTCTAACATATTCTAACATATTCTAACATAGTCTATCATATTCTAACATATTCTAACATATTCTAACATATTCTAACATAGTCTATCATATTCTAACATATTCTAACATATTCTATCATATTCTACCACATTCTAACATATTCTAACATATTCTAATATATTCTAACATATTCTAACATATTCTAACACTTTTCAACTTATCGTCAATGTACAAACATACAAACATACAAACATACAAAAACAAGATAGACGATTAATGGAGACGACATAATAAGAGCAAACATAGAAGGTATTATACAATCTGATGAGTGGACAACATAGAAGATATTATACAATCTGATGAATGGAAACATAGAAGATATTATACAATCTGATGAGTGGACAACATAGAAGATGTTATACAATCTGATGAGTGGACAACATAGAAGATATGTTGCAATCTGATGAATGGACAACATAGAAGATATTATACAATCTGATGAATGGAAACATAGAAGGTATTATACAATCTGATGAGTGGACAACATAGAAAGTATTATACAATCTGATGAATGGAAACATAGAAGATATTATACAATCTGATGAATGGAAACATAGAAGATATGTTACAATCTGATGAATGGAAACATAGAAGATATGTTACAATCTGATGAATGGAAACATAGAAGATATGTTACAAACTGATGAATGGAAACATAGAAGGTATTATACAATCTGATGAGTGGACAACATAGAAAGTATTATACAATCTGATGAATGGAAACATAGAAGGTATTATACAATCTGATGAATGGAAACATAGAAGGTATTATACAATCTGATGAATGGAAACATAGAAGATATTATACAATCTGATGAATGGAAACATAGAAGATATGTTACAATCTGATGAATGGAAACATAGAAGATATGTTACAATCTGATGAATGGAAACATAGAAGATATGTTACAATCTGATGAATGGAAACATAGAAGATATGTTACAATCTGATGAGTGGACAACATAGAAGATATTATACAATCTGATGAATGGAAACATGGAAAGTATTATACAATCTGATGAATGGAAACATAGAAGATATGTTACAATCTGATGAATGGACAACATAGAAGATATTATACAATCTGATGAATGGAAACATAGAAGATATTATATAATCTGATGAATGGACAATATAGAAGATATTATACAATCTGATGAATGGAAACATAGAAGATATTATACAATCTGATGAATGGAAACATAAAAGATATTATACAATCTGATGAATGGAAAACTTTTTCACACGTGTTGGTCAACTGTGCTATATCTGTAAGTTCAGGGTGAAGATTACTCTACACAACCAGGAAGTATGGTGGTCATGTAAAACGTGATGTTTCAAATGCAGGGAAGTAGATAATAGCCATTTCCAAGTGATTGATTGATTGATTGATTGATTGGACCATCATCATTGCACTTCGGTGAGTAACCATGTTTGATCCAGTTTCTTTTTTACACCGGAAGATCTCAACGACAGAGCACGAACTTCGTTGAACTAGATAGGATCCCGATGTAATTTAGAAGATGGTGAAAATAGTATGCAGGAATATTTTGTTTTAAATCTTTCTTTTGAATTTTGTCCAGGCAGTGACTTTCCAGTGAGCTCGGTGTCATGGACATCGTAACCCTTCGGCTTGGTGCCACGAACACCGCAAATGTGGGGAACCTGTAGCTTTTCTGCCAGTCCGCGGAGTTGAACCCGCACTTACAGAGGACTAGTCACCCGTAGTCCAACGCGCTACGAACACGCTGGGCAGGCGGACATGACCCTCCCTCTATGACCGGTGATAAATATTATTATATAGGAGACACGAGGGGACCACTCAGAGAAAGTTTGGCTCTGACATCCGAGATTGGATTGGTGAGTGAATGAATGACAGATGTAGGAAAGGATGGAAGCGAAAGGATGAGAATACATGCACACGTTTCACTACGTATACTTGATTAGTATGCACAGAGGTAGAGATTGATAGATGAGGAGACATACAGGAGGAGGAGACAATGAAGCTCAGATATCACCACTTACAAGCACCTCATCATTGACCCAGAATATTCAAACTGTGATTAAGGATGGCGCAGAACCATGACCAACAGACGATATTGTCACGTGACAGACGAGATAGTGCAGAATTCAGGAGGGAAACTATAAACATATATAACCAGAGCTGGTTAGTCATGTACGATTGTAGAAGAAATTGAGAAAGTGTAGTCTCTGACTAAGCAACATTATGGTAGGTGACAACGGAGTGAAATAATGTGTGTGTGTGTGTGAGAGAGAGAGAGAGAGAGAGAGAGATAGAGATAGAGAAGGAGAGAGAAAGAGATATTACTAAAATAAAGAAGAAACGAAGGCAGAAGGAAGTAGCAATTATTGACAAAATAAGTAAGTACGATAAAGACAGTTTCAGTTTGTATTATCCACAATGCACTCCTGACATGTGCATAGGCGCTCCGATCTCCTCGCAAAATCTGTAACAGCGCACAGCGACTAACGGTATTAGTTCGATGTTGAATGATGAACCTACCTACACGTCTGTTGTGCTGTTCTTTTCTGGCAACTCAAACCTGTAATCTCCAATCGAAACTCTTGTTATCTAGCTATTGATACGGAATGGTTTAGTTGAAATCTACAGATGCGTTCAGAATGTAAAATCTATCCATTGACTCACCCTTTCTCATCTCCCGATGAATATCATAGACAGCCAGATTGTCCGCACTCTCATTGCTATCATAGACAGCCAGATTGTCCGCACTCTCATTGCTATCATAGACAGCCAGATTGTCCGCACTCTCATTGCTATCATAGACAGCCAGATTGTCCGCACTCTCATTGCTATCATAGACAGCCAGATTGTCCGCACTCTCATTGCTATCATAGACAGCCAGATTGTCCGCACTCTCATTGCTATCGACACCTATGTGACTTTTATTTGACTTTAAAACACATAATTCAATTTGTTCTACTCAATGGTACTAATACTATACACATATGCAGTGGCGGACTGGTCATGTTGACAGCCTTCTAGATGGCGAGTGGATCCCTGATGACATGGATTCCTTTGTGATGCAGTGGCGGACTGGTCATGTTGACAGCCTTCTAGATGGCGAGTGGATCCCTGATGACATGGATTCCTTTGTGATGCAGTGGCGGACTGGTCATGTTGACAGCCTTCTAGATGGCGAGTGGATCCCTGATGACATGGATTCCTTTGTGATGCAGTGGCGGACTGGTCATGTTGACAGCCTTCTAGATGGCGAGTGGATCCCTGATGACATGGATTCCTTTGTGATGCAGTGGCGGACTGGTCATGTTGACAGCCTTCTAGATGGCAAGTGGGTCCCTGATGACATGGATTCCTTTGGTCTTAGAGAATATGTTAAATATGTTAGAAATGAAAATATAATAGAAATTGCAATTGTGTTTTTGTATGCAACTAAAATTTGCGTTGTGTTACTATTTTAATAAATATTTATGAAATAATTTTTCGAGAATACTAAAGACTAATAAATACAATTCTGCGTAGCCTTTTCAGACTTAAGTGTATGAAGTGCTTGTCACTTGAAATTTCCAGTCCGTAATGTGCAGATGATAGGAAGACCCATTCCTTTCCTCACGTGGGGAACGTCGAGTGTTGGATTAAACCTACAACCCTCTTGAGACTGAGTCGATAGGTAAACGATTACGCATTACGCTAATCTGTTTCACTATCGAGAATACTGACAATGTGAGAAATCATAACTATTTGAGACAAATTAGCAAAGGGTTATGTCCTGTGTAAATGATAGTTTTACAATTAGTGCATAGGTTGTCTCCCATCGTCTCCTGACAATGAATAGCTTCGACCCAGCCTGTCAGTACAAAGAGGTGAATGTCGAAACTAATCAAATACAAAATCATGACATTCTTCACCAGTACGTTTCCACAGTAGCCTACATCTGGTCATGTTCAGCAGATATGCTATTGATGATTCACTCAGTTTTTATTAGCGTTATTTTTTGGTCCACAACGTGTCACCAAGCATATTCTTTAAATATAATGCTTATATATATATATATATTCATCTCTCATCTAGTACAGTTATACCTTACATAGGACCTGCAAGTAATTTCTCCATATCTCTCTGTCCTCAGCAACTCGCTCCATGTCTTCTATTAAAAAATAGATGAGACTGCAGTAAAACTATTTGATTGGCAAAACACGTAATCACAAAGTACTGTAGTTTTACAAATTACAAAACAATGACAAAATACAGCAACGTTTCGACCAACAAGGCCTTTATCAAGCAAACGAACAACAGGAGTGACAAATTTAAAAAACAAATGGATGATTGTTTTTGGTATAAATATACATTTTTTGTTGTCAATTTAGTTCTCTCAAATTTGACTCTGAATAGTTGAAATGGAAAATGCATCTCATATTTGACTGTCAATAGTTAGAAATTGAAAAATGTAATTCATATGTGACCGTCAATAGTTAGAAATGGAAAAATGCATCTAATTTGACTGTCAATAGTTAGAAATTGAAAAGTGTATCTCAAATTTGACTCCCAATAGTTTGAAATGTGAAAATTTCTCTCAAATTTGACTCCCAATAGTATGAAATGTGAAAAATTCTCTCAAATTCGACTGCCAATAGTTTGGAGTTAAAAATGTTTATAAAACTAATTTCTTCCATAAACTAAAATAATTCAGCTGAACGTTTATGAGATTTGTCTAGCTTAACAGTAATACCACCTGCAGAAAATGATGATTAATAAAACAGTTTAACACGTTTAGCTAAATGTATTTTTTTTAGAAACTACTGGCATTAAACTATCTTTGAATACTAAGTTGTCTCGGCTAGATATTACTCTGTTCTGAGTGTGATACTTGTTACTAAAGAAATTTGCTGTGTTAAATTCTAGCATAATTATGCAAAATAAGTTTTCTACTTTTATAATAAGACGATCAGAGAAATTATTTTTCTGTTTTAGTGAAATTTAAAACTAAAAATTTTTTAAAATTTGTATTTTACAACACACATTTTAAAAATTAATGCTGTGAATAAAAAATTCAAATTTAAAGTGAAATTAACATTAACACGTCTGAATTTGTACTAGACGAAGCAAACTAAAATGTTCATCTTCTAACAAACCATCTGCATGTCGTTATCTGCATGGACAATTATCAGTCGTTGACCTTCGCTGCTTAGTACAAATCGCTTTGTCGTTCCTTCTTTTTGCTAGAGTAATGAGCAATTATCCAAGTTTCATTCACAAATCGCTTTGCCGTTCCTTATTTTTGCTAGAGTAATGAGAAATTATCCAAGTTTCATTCACAAATCATCATTATCTCTAGACATATAATTTACTTCTTGTAATTACTGACTTCCCATGGCCACTGTATGCTGCTTCTCACAAATATCATTTCTTCCGATCGCATTTAGAAAATTGAAACCCACACTCCTTACTCGTCAATAAAAAATTCATCTTCAGCTTTTAATGAACTTTGTCAGGGCTGTGGCTTTCATAACTATTTTTTCATAAGTACGTTCGGTTTTTTCTTTGACGTACAGAAAGACGTTTAAATTCTGCAGTTGCTCATTTCTATGTGTATGTGTGAGATATCAATTTTTATTTCCATTACTCTGAACATGTAAGTTGTCAAATGTAATTGTGAGGTATTATCGATATCATTTAAGTTTAGACTGAGATACAAGAACTTATGCTATCAAATCCGCAATGAACTAAGTTTATACAAGATAATGATGTGTAACATGGTCACGTATGAAATAAAACGATAGCAAACATATGTTACAGAACTAAATATCAATTTAATTAATTTCAACTGCTAACAAAACGTCACACTGAAAATAGACTATTTTAATATATGTAAAACATAGAATAGAGAGGTACGCTGCTATAATGAAACAATTTATTTTAATATATGTAAAACATAGAATAGAGAGGTACGCTTCTATAATGAAACAATTTATTTTAATATATGTAAAACATAGAATAGAGAGGTACGCTTCTATAATGAAACAATTTATTTTAATGTATGTAAAACATAGAATAGAGAGGTACGCTTCTATAATGAAACAATTTATTTTAATATATGTAAAACATAGAATAGAGAGGTACGCTTCTATAATGAAACAATTTATTTTAATGTATGTAAAACATAGAATAGAGAGGTACGCTTCTATAATGAAACAATTTATTTTAATATATGTAAAACATAGAATAGAGAGGTACGCTTCTATAATGAAACAATTTATTTTAATATATGTAAAACATAGAATAGAGAGGTACGCTTCTATAATGAAACAATTTATTTTAATGTATGTAAAACATAGAATAGAGAGGTACGCTTCTATAATGAAACAATTTATTTTAATATATGTAAAACATAGAATAGAGAGGTACGCTTCTATAATGAAACAATTTATTTTAATATATGTAAAACATAGAATAGAGAGGTACGCTGCTATAATGAAACAATTTATTTTAATATATGTAAAACATAGAATAGAGAGGTACGCTTCTATAATGAAACAATTTATTTTAATATATGTAAAACATAGAATAGAGAGGTACGCTGCTATAATGAAACAATTTATTTTAATATATGTAAAACATAGAATAGAGAGGTACGCTGCTATATTGTAGACGTCTGTGTGGTAGCGTAGTGAGCTTGATCACAATCCAAGAGTTCTTTTTCTTCTTTTGTCGTCACACTGCTACCGGGTTGTTGCCCAGTGTCGTGGTTTTCTGTTTTGTCTTGCGCTGTTCTGGTGGCTTGTGTGATTGTTATCTTTACTCTTTCACAGGATTCTGCTACGCCATCTAACCATCTTTCCGTGGTCTTCCTCTTGCCTTCTTTCCCGATGTTCTGTTGTAGAAGACTCCTGTGGAGTTTGGATGCATTCTTATTAAGTGGCCAAACCACTTCATTCTTTGTTTCTCTATGAAATTCAAGCACGGTTTTGTGCCAACTTTCTTTCTTATGCTGATGTTGGTGATTCTGTCTTTTCTTGTGTTATTGGTAACTTTTCGCAGGCAACGCATTTCACATGTAGTTATTTTTTGTGATTGCGCTTTGTTCAATGTCCATGTTTGGCTCTGGTAACACACAGTAGGTATAAAAATGCTGTTGATCATCTGTTGCTTAGCTGCCTGTGAAATTTCTGGGTGCCCTAACAATGGGGCTAGCTGGTAGGTTACAGCATTTGCTTTTGTACTCTAGCCTCTATCTCTCTATCCAGTTTTCCGTCTTCTGTGAATATGCTTCCTAAGTATTTGAATTCTTTCACTTGGTTTATTTTAGTGCCATTGACATGGATTTCTAGATTATTATGTTTTCTTCCCATATTCATTATTTCTGTTTTAGTGTTGTTGATTTTCATGTCATGTTTTACACAATTTTGTTCAAGGTGTCAATATGATGTAGATCTTGTTCATTTTGATGTATCAGGCACTGATCATCTGCAAACAGCAGTTCATTTATTTCATCATTATCTGAATTTGACTCTTGAGTTATTTATCCACATATGCAATAAAGAGTAGTGGTGAGAGGACACAACCTTGTCTAACACCTGATGTAATGGAGAACCAGTCGGTCATTCAAGAGTACCTGGTGCAAACACCGCGCCGGGCAATTTGGAAGAAAATTTGTTTCTGTGTATTTTTACGAACGGTAAAAATAGACTTCACCGTTCAGAAAGCAATGGCAAACTACTGAACGTAAAAGTGGTGCCTAGAAAATCAACAACTTGTTTCCTGCGGTTGATAGCGAGGTCATATAAAAGAATATGCCACAATTTCTATTTCATTTGTAGAGCACAAGACTCACAGTACAAAGTAATCTATTAGCAACAGTACAGAGTAATCTATTAGCAACAGTACAAAGTAATCTATTAGCAATAGTACAGAGTAATCTATTAGCAACAGTACAAAGTAATCTATTAGCAATAGTACAGAGTAATCTATTAGCAATAGTACAGAGTAATCTATTAGCAACAGTACAGAGTAATCTATTAGCAACAGTACAGAGTAATTTATTAGCAACAGTACAGAGTAGTCTATTAGCAACAGTACAGAGTAATCTATTAGCAACAGTACAAAGTAATCTATTAGCAACAGTACAGAGTAATCTATTAGCAACAGTACAGAGTAATCTATTAGCAACAGTACAGAGTAATCTATTAGCAACAGTACAGAATAATCTATTAGCAACTGTACAGAGTAATCTATTAGCAACAGTACAGAGTAATCTATTAGCAACAGTACAGAGTAATCTATTAGCAACTGTGCAGAGTAATCTATTAGCAACAGTACAGAGTAATCTATTAGCAACAGTACAGAGTAATCTATTAGCAACAGTACAGAGTAATCTATTAGCAACAGTACAGAGTAATCTATTAGCAACTGTACAGAGTAATCTATAGCAACAGTACAGAGTAATCTATTAGCAACAGTACAGAGTAATCTATTAGCAACAGTACAGAGTAATCTATTAGCAACAGTACAGAGTAATCTATTAGCAACTGTACAGAGTAATCTATTAGCAACAGTACAGAGTAATCTATTAGCAACAGTACAGAGTAATCTATTAGCAACAGTACAGAGTAATCTATTAGCAACAGTACAGAGTAATCTATTAGCAACAGTACAGAGTAATCTATTAGCAACAGTACAGAGTAATCTATTAGCAACAGTACAGAGTAATCTATTAGCAACAGTACAGAGTAATCTGTTAGCAACAGTACAGAGTAATCTATTAGCAATAGTACAGAGTAATCTATTAGCAACAGTACAGAGTAATCTATTAGCAACTGTACAGAGTAATCTATTAGCAATAGTACAGAGTAATCTATTAGCAACAGTACAGAGTAATCTATTAGCAACTGTACAGAGTAATCTATTAGCAACAGTACAGAGTAATCTATTAGCAACAGTACAGAGTAATCTATTAGCAACAGTACAGAGTAATCTATTAGCTTAATGGTAAAGGTAAGCAAGGGAAAATAAACCGTCTGTACCTAGTAAAATATTGGTTATTAGTTACTTACCTAACGTCATAGACCTACGGGCAGACAAATAGATGCTCACTATCCCATAGCAAATGTCAAAGAGATAAGTATAAGGATGGTTTGCTCGTTAAACGCACTCATCATTCAACGCCTCATGCATAAAGTTCTGTTTGTGCAAAGTGTATTCATTTCATGAAACTTATTACATCGATGGGCAGATTCAATATCAATTTTATTGTCTTCATCAAACAGGCAGTAGGCGAGAAAGCTAAGGATGTCCTCCCTATCCATTCTCAACTCCCCGGTGAACGATGGGGTGATGCAAGCCTGTCCGATTTCTCATTGCCGTGAACACCCGTTTGTCCAGGGATGTACGAGGGAAGTCAATAAGTAAGCCACAAAGTTATGTGAGATGGTAGGTAAATGTAGTTGGTGTTTTCTAAAAGTGTCATTAGGTGACAGGAACATCCAACTTTATATTCCCTTCGCCAGGGGCGCTATTGTCTCATGCGCATGCGCAGCGCATAAACAAAATGGCGACTGTACTTACGGAGAGCACAACCAAAGAGCAACGTGCTGTTGTGCGTTATTTTGTGGGCAAAAGGACTGCCTGCAAAGGACATTCATAAGGAAATGCTTCTTGTTTATGCTGACAAATGTTTGTCCCGTAAAACGGTGCATAGTTGGGTAGACAAATTTTTATCAAGGACGCTCTAAAATTGTTGATTAAATCCGATCTGGTCGTCCTGTTGAGATTGCAACAGAAGCATCGGGTGGAGGAGATGATTAGAGATGACAGACGAGTAACGATAGACTCTGTAGCATCTGCAATAGGGTGCTCACATGGTTCAGCATACAGCATAATGCATGATCGATTGAAATTTAAGAAAGTGTGCTCAAGGTGGGTACCCAGACAATTGAAAGAGGAACACAAAATGAACCGATTTGGCCTGTCCTTGCATCATCTCTGTCGATACGAAGATGAAGAAGACATGCTGAACAGGATTGTTACTGGGGATGAATCATGGGTGCATCAGTACCAGCCCGAATCAAAGCGTGCTTCAATGCAGTGGAAACATCCTTCATCGCCTTGTGTCCAAAAATTCAAGGTTACGCCATCAGCAAGGAAGGTTATGTTGACGGTGTTCTGGGATTGTCAAGGAGTGATTTTAACCAATTTCATGAAGAAAGGTGACAATGTGAATTCCGAATCGTACTGTGAAGTTCTATTGATGCTTCATGATGCAATTCGAAAAAAACGTCCAGGGTTGCTGACTAGAGGAGTGTTGCTTCTTCATGACAATGCCAGACCACATACGGCTCGATTAACTCAGGAGAAAATTAACCAACTAAGGTGGAAAGTTCTGGAACATCCACCTTACAGTCCCGACTTAGCCCTAGCGATTTCCACCTCTTTGGTCCACTGAAAACCCACCTTGGCGGGAGACATTTCGTGAATGACGCCGAAGTTGAATGTGAAGTGAAAACGTGGTTTAGAAAACAGAGCCCGCAGTTCTATGAAGCCGGTTTGGGAGGACCGATAAAACGATGGGATAAGTGCATCAATGTTGGTGGAAATTATGTTGAGAAATAAAGGAACAATGTATGTATACAAATAAACTGGTTTAAAGTTGTTATCATGTTTAGTTATTTTTCTACAGTCATTTGTATTACTTATTGACTTCACCTAAAAATGTCATATAAAAACTGAAAATTGTTGCTATGGGTTTCCAGAAGCGCGAATCGTTAATTCAGAGAATTAAGTGTAATGTCCAGAATATAAATGAACAAGTTTATTTAAAAATTTTTTTCCTCTGTTAAGATATAGAAAAGCGTTGTGTTGAGATTTTGTTATTATTGAATAGTTCAAATTGTATTTTGATTTCGGTGCTCCGCCGCCCCTTACGATGCCGCAGTCACTCTGTAACATAGCACGGCACGAACCTGTTTATTCATAACGCCTAACATGTGACATCAGGTACATTATATTCATGGTATAACATATGGAGCAACAACGTGATTTTGTTGCAGTTGTATGCACGAGACACATTAGCATATTTATCGAACGTCCCACTTCTAGAGAAGTGCTACTCAACAACATTTTACCATTGGATAATACAATATTTTAATCTCCATTATTCTAACCTTATTAAATCGCAACTGGGAAAAAAAGAACTTAATAAACAAGCATTAAATAAGGCAATTTTAATGAAATTTATTCATACTAAATAAAAAGCATTGAATATTAAATGATTTTCAGTACATATTTGTTTAGAATTATGTGTTAGCTGTTGAACTAACTAGTCAGGAGAACAGTTGTGAACAAATGTGAGTTATTTGGTGCAGACTGTTGAGACAACATTTTCTAGATCAGAGAATGAAGAAAGAAACAATTCATAATCTACAAGTGGCAGGAGTTATTCTTGGTGGAATTCTGATAAACATTCCTTTAGCTGTTGGCTATTACTATGGAAATTTATCAACGTACACCGACTCTTATTTTATAGCTTCCGTTGGCAGAGAGAACCACCAGACCGGATTACTGTGGTTGCCTTCTGTATGGACATCATTATTATCGGTTGGTATGATTTTTTCTGGAATAATGTCTCGTAGAATCGGATCACGTTTAACTTTGCTGATTGGAATATTGGTCTTTAATCTTGGAGTGTATACAAGTTTCTTTACGATTCAGTCAAGTTTATGGGTCTTGCATGTGACTCTTGGAGTATTGACAGGTATAGGTTCTGGAATATGTTACGGTACAACGTTCCTATACTCTGCAACATGGATTAAAACAAGAGTTGGTTTTGCCTCAGCTGTTGTATCTTCAGCTTTTGGTGGTGGAAGTTTCATTCTAAACTTAGTGATAACATATTTTATCAACCCACACAATCTGGAACCAGATATTTCTGTTGGTGAAAGCAAATATTTTTCTCAAGAGGAAATCATAAACCGTGTGCCATATGTTTTCCTTGTTATTGGTGCTTTGACAACCGGATTTCATATCATAGCTTTTCCACTGATGAGAAATCATCCTAATTTACCTCAATACAGCAACAAGAAGAAATCTACTAACAATACTTTACTCAGTGAGAAATCTAGCAGAGATGGACATAGCATAAACACAAACAACACAGAACAATATGGTGCAATTGAAACTGTTGATCTATCAATAAAGAACACAGAACAATATGGTGCAACTGAAACTGTTGATCTATCAATAAAGAAAGCAGAACAATATGGTGCAACTGACAATGTTGATCTATCAATAAAGAATACAGAGCAGTGTGAGAAATCGCTGTCTGGTAACGCAGATACAGAACAACAGAACGCATCAAAATGTTCCAAGGAGAAAGCAAAAAGTGCCCGCTTGACACCATTAGATGCACTACGTAGCAAAACTTTATATATATTAGGCATTTCATTAGCTTTAATTAATGTTGGATTTGTTGTAGAAAATAGCTCTTACAAACAGTTTGGAATTCTATATATTTCTGATGACTACTTTCTAGCCAACATTGGTGTAGGAATAAGTGTTGCTGTGTGTTTACCCAGAATTCTATGGGGTGTAGCTCTCGACAAGTTTCACGTAAAATATGTTCTCATTTATGTGGCTTCTATCCACGCAATCATGTCAGCGCTTTGGTACTTCACTCTTCTTGTTGACAAATGGTTTTATCTGCTTTGGACATTGGTTATGCAAGCAGTTCTAAGTGGTAATTTTATTGCTTATCCAATTGGCGTTCTGAAATTCTTTGGTCCTGATCACTATATGACCATCTATGGAATAGTATTGCTATTTGGTATGGTCACGTACTACACAACTCCAGCTATAGCTCAAGTACTTCTCACACAACTAGGGTGGTACTGGGTGTTCTTTTTTGTCTCAGCGACAAGTTTTGTAGCATTGATTTTACTGATTTTTCTTCCTCAAATTCATAAACGCTGAGACATATATATGTTCAAGTACACACAATGTCATCTTTAACACATTTGTGTGGAACCACATTTCAAACCTTTACTCACTTGCATACATTGTGTATATGAACTGTAGTGCTGTTACTTATATGTGAACATCTACTTTCGATGTAGATTATTTATGATATGCAAACTTTATCTTTTATGTGAACATCTACTTTCGATGTAGATTATTTATGATATGCAAACTATATCTTTTATGTGAACATCTACTTTCGATGTAGATTATTTATGATATGCAAACTATATCTTTTATGTGAACATCTACTTTCGATGTAGATTATTTATGATATGCAAACTTTATCTTTTATGTGAACATCTACTTTCGATGTAGTGAAACACGTACAAACAAAGTACTATAGTTTTACAAAATACAGAAACAGTGACGATAAACAGCAACGTTTCGACCAACAAGGCCTTTATCAAGCAAACGAACAAACAGGAGTGACAAATTAAAATGAAACACAAATGGACGACCAAATACCAACGTATCTAAGGAAAATCTGGAATAAAAACGAATAACGAAATAAATGTAACACAAAAAACACACATAAAAACTAGAAATAGAACGGAAAAGAAACAATGAAACATCTAGTAAATATATAACTTGAATACATGCAACATATACCCATATAGATTACAAAGCATGGGAAAAGAAAGTACTAAGAAGCATAAGAATGTAATACATGCAACATATACCCATATAGATTACAAAGCATGGGAAGAGAAAGTACTAAGAAGCATAAGAATGTAATACGTTGAGCCGCGTGGTCGCAAGGTACCATACAAAGAAATCAACCGATTCTCCAGAGCAAATCGACTACGATCATCAGAGGAACATGATCGGATGGCTGTGACCTGGACATCGCAAGCTCCTGAATGGCCAGTATCATTGAAATGGGTAGCTACAGGGTCACAGAGCATTGGCGTATATCGCGCAAGTGTTGGGCGAATCGGTCACTGAGTCTCCTGCCGGTTTCCCCAATATAGGCCTTGTTGCACCGCTTGCAGATAATGGCATAGATAATATTACGGACTCGCACGTGAAACTGTCTTCAACAACGAACGTGGCTTTTGGAAAAGACACCGTGCGGGTCTGTATTACATAAGCACAGTGTTGCAGCGCCGACGCCACGCTGGATGGTGCCAAAATGACTCTGGATATGAGGCTTGAGGCGACTGTGAACCAACATATCCTTAAGGCTTCTGTCCCGTCTGTATTCCACCAAAGGATAGTGTTGGAAGATTGAACGTGTCTCAGGATCAGACTGAAGAATGGAGAGATGACGGAATAAGACTTTCTTCACAAGGGAACTATGAGGGTGGAAAGTTAAGACAAGTTTCACCCTGTCAGAATTGGAAGTTCTATGCTGGTTAGAAAGAGCCTCCTGGCGAGAAATTTGCTGAACGCGCCGCATAGCAGAAGCAAGCACCTTTTCTACTTTCGATGTAGATTATTTATGATATGCAAACTATATCTTTTATGTGAACATCTACTTTCTATGTAGATTATTTATGATATGCAAACTATATCTTTATGTGAACATCTACTTTCGATGTAGATTATTTATGATATGCAAACTATATCTTTTATGTGAACATCTACTTTCGATGTAGATTATTTATGATATGCAAACTATATATTTTATGTGAACATCTACTTTCGATGTAGATTATTTATAATATGCAAACTATATCTTTATGTGAACATCTACTTTCGATGTAGATTATTTATGATATGCAAACTATATCTTTTATGTGAATATCTTTATGTTTATTTTAACAATCTTGTATTTTAACATTCAGTCTATTGTAATATTGCTCATCAAATGGTTACACTCAACCTTACACAATTGATTAAGATAGAAAAAGGACCCAACAGACTCTAGTAGCAATAGATTTCTTATCGTACCGGTTTAAACCAACGAAAGAAAAACTGAGTTATATTGTGTATTAGTACATAAATGAACAGATACATTTTTACAAATGAACAGATGTCTAATTTATAATTATATAACAAATTGTAATTGATTTTTTTATTTACCGACTGCACTTATTTAATAGTTTTGGCATGGCTCAGCCCTGTTGACCTCAGTACAACCAATGAGATGTGATAAGATACTACAGTATAACGTCAGATGTGACATTTTAAATAAATTTTGTGTGTGTGGTAAATGTTTATACATACCCGGGTACCCGTATGTACAAATGTCTGGACAGTTGGATAATAAGGACATTTTTTAGTCGACGTCGGATGTGCCTGACCTACATGTCATAGGGGTCTAACGTATGCGCAACGTTCTCACGTTCTTGTCTCACACCACGTAGATCATTAGAGTGGTTAACCTGGTTTATAAGAACAAACGCAAAGAAAGAAGCAAGCAAATGTAACCGTTATATATTTATTTTAGCAAATATTCTATAATTTCCAACATTTCTACCACAGATTGCAATTTAAATAAATGTCATAATTTCTGCCATGATTCTTGTTGTTATATTTTATTTTCAACTCATTACTGCTCGCATGTCATGTTCAATTGCATTTAAAAAAAAAGAAAATCTGTTCAAAGTCTATTTATCAAGATACGAAGTAATTTAATTTTACAACATGATACATAGGCATACAGACCTAAAGACCTTTATCATTGAAAGTACACACAATACGGCAATGTATACAACATTGGAGATATGGGCGGTTACAGAGGTATCATAACTACTCGTGTGTCTTCATACTCAGTGACTCCATGAGCATGAATTGTAAAGTCGTATCTGGAATGGTGAGACGAAACTGGGTGGATGTACTGGTACAGACAAAGATCAGAGAAATCACCTTCATTTTTATCCCTGAGAACGCAGGAGCCAAAGGTAATGAACGAGCTGATAGATTGGCTGGGATGACTACAATATTACAGGGAGCTGCAATAGACCAAAATGATATTCTTAACGCACTCAGAGAGTCTTTCTGAACACAGGAGTTTCAAGGTTGTATATTCCACTCACTGACCAGATTGAGAGAGATGGCTGACCAATATTGGTGCAGATGTGAAAAGAACGACATACGAAATATGCTTAATATGTAAGTGTCAAGATGGCGCGGCAAACTGGTTGTGAATTTCTGCCGGCCTCTAACCGAAGTCGATTTTCAGTTTTCTTTGGATGGAATTTGTGTATTCTAGCCTGAATGTGATAGTCTAGTGCACCGTGTGACCCATCTGGGGAATTCTGAAGCCACTGGGGCAGGCCTAGCAAGCCGACAGTGGTATAATCTAATTTGTGCTCGTAGAATTATGAAGAGATTTCGAAAAACGGTAAGCAAGGACACAGGGGGGAAACCAAGAAATAACATCAAGATATGCACTATTAATATCTGTGGAGCACGAGGAAAATTTCAAGACATCGTAGAACAAATGAAAAAACGTAAAATAGCAATATTAGGACTAGCAGACACACGCACCAAAGGACAAGGCTGCAAGAAGTTACATCTAGATTACACATACGCATACTCAGGTGTAGAAATCAATGCAAGAGCTAAACATGGCGTCGGATTCATCATTGACCCAGATCTAGCTAAGTCAATACTACACATAGGTTACATCTCAGAAAGAATAATGACAATCATAATACAGGAGAACGACATGGACACGACCTACATTCAAATTGACGCGCCGTGTAATAGAGATATAGTTCCAAGATGGCGACGTAAACAAGACGTGATAATTCCTGTGGATGTGTTTACGGTGATTAAATGTGTTCATTAAGGATGAACCTACGACAGGTCCAGCAAACCGGTAGGGGATTTAATTGTTCACAAATTGAATCTGCTCTAGATATTGTGCAAGAACTAAGTAAACTGAAGAAATCTATCAAAGAGCAGCATGGTGGAATAATGAAGTTAAAGAAGCAATACAAATTTTAAAAAGAACTATATAAGACCTGGATAAGATCACGCTCAGAAGACGATTATGATAAATACAGACTAGCAAGGCAGACATCGGCCAGAGTAATCAAGCAAGAGAAAGAAAAATCTTGGACCATGTATGGTGAAAATCTCAGTAGATTATGTGTAGAGTCCAGCAGACAATTTTATAAGGCCATAGCAAAAATGAGAATAAGGGACGAACCCTTCCAGCCATCCGAATATATAAATGATAGTCAAGGTAAACCTATACATGAAGAAGTTAAGATCAGAGAAAGATGGGAAGAATACTTCAAAGACCTCTTGAATATACCAGATACTGGGAATAAAACATCATTCAAACCGAGACATGCAAACATCGAAGAACCTGAAATACTAGTAAGTGAGGTAAGAGAAGCTATTAAGAGAAGCCCAAAGAACAAGGCTGCGGGAATTGATGGAATAACAGCAGAAGCAATAAAGGCGTGTGGAGAGATTGGAGTAACCTGGGTACATTACATCTTCAAGAAGGCATGGGAAGAAAGAACTGTCCCTTCAGATTGGCAAAAGCTATTATAGTACCAATATGGAAGAAAAAGGTAAAAACAAGACTGTAGTACATATAGCGGCATCTCCTCCTAAGCCATGTGGGAAAAATGTTTGCAAGAGTTCTGGAGCAACGAATAAGACCAATTGTGGAGCCAGCACTCAGCCCACAACAGTTTGGATTTAGAAAAGGAAGAGGGTGCACAGATGCAATATTTGCCCTAAGACAAATTAGTGAAAAGACTATAGAACACAAAAATCAAATGAATATAGCCTTCATAGACCAAGAGAAGGCATTTGATAGGGTTAACAGAGACATATTATGGGATGTTCTCGAAAACTACGGAATAAAAGGAACACTGCTAGACTGTGTTAGAGCCATTTATACAGAAAGTAAAAGTGCCATACGAACAAGCGCCGGACTCACAAATTGGTTTCCAGTAACATCAGGAGTACGGCAAGGATGTGTTTTATCACCTCTTCTCTTTATTATATACATGGATAGTATCACCAAAATAGATGAAGCATCACTCAACGCAGACCAACAAAATGAACTGCTCTTTGCTGACGACCAGTGTCATTTCCATAATAATATTGAACAGCTTCAAGAACACATAAACTTACTCAACAATAGCTGCCTCAAATACAACATGAAGATCAATATTCAAAAGACAGAAGTCATGACTATAAGTAGAGAACATAAAGATATCAACATAAAAATAAATGACCAAACGCTAAAGCAGGTGAGAGAATTCAAATACCTTGGAAGTATCTTCACATCTGATAGTAGACTGGACAGAGAGATCGAAACTAGAATCCAGCAAGCCAACAACATTACATACGAGCTTACCCCAATTTTGAAACACCCAGCTATTCCAGTAGTGACTAAATGACAGATTATAAATTCAATCTTTATACCAACACTGTGCTACCAGAGCCAAACATGGGCACTGACAAAAGAACAAGAAAGGAAAATTACCACATGCGAAATGAGATGCCTGAGGAAATCAGTAAATAAAACAAGAAGGGACCATATAAGAAATGAGGAAATTAGAAGAACAGTCGGAACAACACCTGCTATTAGATTTATTGAAAAACAGAGACTCAAATGGTTTGGCCACTTGGTCAGAATGAACCCGAATACACCAGTTGCAAGAGCGTACAACCTGAAAATGGAATCATCAAGAGGAAGGGCAGACCAAGAAAAAGATGGGTTGATGGAGTTACAGACATCTTAAAACTCCACAATACCACACCATATCAAGCGACCGAGCGTGCATTATCTCCGAAACCGATCATCAGTTAAACCTGCTACGCCTAGCGGCAAAAAGCAGAGAAGGACAAAAGAAAGAAAGAGTAATAGTGCTGACAATATAGAATAATGCGATGAATTTTATGACGTCATTAGCGATACTATAAATAGAATCAAATCAGGGGAGACTACTTTCTATTGGGTGATTTTAATGCACATTTAGGTTCTGATAGGACAGGAGTTGAGTCATATCTAGGACACTTCGGAGACAACACTAGTCAGAGAAATGGAAACGGCATAAGACTTCTGGAATTGTGTAACCAGCATGACCTAATTATTACCAACACACAATTTCAACATCGGCAATCACACATTTATACCTGGTACAAATGGAACAACTTAGACTGCAAGAGCCAAATAGATTTTATTCTAGTCAAAAGATCAAAAGAAGGTCAGTGGTAGACGCTAGGCTATACCAAATTTATGCATAGACACGGACCACAAAGCGGTAGTTATGACTATCAGAACACACAAGAAGAGTACCAGAGGGCAACACACGACTACAAAAGAAATAATCAAAATCAATAAATTAACAGATGCCAACACACAAGAGTCATATCTTCAAAGAGTCACAGATAATTTTGCTAAACTAACTGAAGAAAGCAAGTCAGTAGAAGAAGAATGGACAGTATTTAAGAGAACTTTATTAGAAGCAGCCAAAGAAACATGCGGAACAGTAAAATACAGAGGTACCGACCAAAAATCACAACTTGGTGGAATGACGAAGTAAAACTAGCGGTAAAGGAGAAAAACACAGATACAACTTATGGGCAAAAAACAAACATCAAAACGATCTCACTGAGTATAGAACAGCTAGAAAACAAGCCAAGGAGATAATAAAGAAGTCTAAAATACAAGCATGGCAAGATTATGGCGAAACATTAAATTCAGACTACAAAAATTCAACAAGACATTTTTACAAGAAAATTAAAGCTATGCGGGAAAGACAAGAACAATATGACCCAACTGAAATTATTAACGATGAAAACGGTCAAGCTCTTAATGATCCAAAAATGATAATGAACAGATGGCGACAATACTTTAGTGAACTTCTCAACCTACAACAAGAGGACCAACCGAACACTCAAGAACACACAGTAAATGTAACTTCAGAAGTAGAACCAAGCATAACACTATCAGAGATCAGAAATGCTGTAAATATGGCCCCACCTAATAAAACACCAGGCCCAGACAATATCCCGGCCGACCTAATCAAAGCAACTAAAGAGGTAGGAATCAGCTGGCTCCATAGACTATTCAACCAAGTCTGGATCACACAAGAAACACCAGACGATTGGAGGAATGCTACAATTGTTCCCATCTGGAAGAAAAAAGGTAGCAAGAGGGACTGTACAAAGTATAGAGGCATAGCGCTACTGAGCCACACTGGGAAAATATTCTGCAAAATACTTGAGAAAAGGCTCCGCCACATCATCGAGCCACAGCTTAATGACTCCCAAATGGGATTCAGGAAGAACAAAAGCTGTACAGACGCAATATTCGCACTCAGACAGTTAGTAGAAAGGACTATCGAATCCGACAAACATTTACACGTTGCATTTGTAGATCAGGAAAAAGCGTTCGACCGCGTAGATAGGCACAAGTTGTGGAAAATACTAACAACCTATGGGGTTAATGAACACCTAATCAACCTTTGCAAGAACATTTATACTGACAGCCAATGTACGATTAGAACAAATACAGGATTATCAGAAAAGTTTCACGTAGGGTCAGGAGTAAGACAAGGTTGCGTACTATCCCCGCTGCTATTCATCACGTACATTGACCACATTTGTAAAATAGCTAACACCAGCGAAGGAAACAACCACGGAGAACTCTTAAATGAATTTCTTTTGCAGACGATCAGGCAATCATATCAACAACAGAAGAACAGCTACAACAACACATCAACAGACTCCAGTTAGCATGTAACGAATACAACATGAGAATTAACATCGACAAAACAGAAGTAATGACATTCGCCAGAGAGGAAAACACTACCAACATCTCCATCGATAATCACCTACTAAATCAAGTAAAAGATTTCACATACCTGGGGAGCATTTTTTCAGCAAATGGAAGAATAACTAATGAAATTCAACACAGATGCAACAAAGCAAATCAAATGATAGGGCAAATGGCGCCAATTTTAAGATGCAAACACGTCACCATGAACACAAAAAGAGCAATGTTCAACACAATCTTTCTCCCACATTATGTTACCAGTGCCAAACCTGGACGCTGACAACAAACGATAGAAGAAAACTAGTCACAACAGAGATGAAGTGTCTACGCAGAATGCTGGGTGTAACAAGAAGAGACCGGTTGAGAAATGAAGACATCAGGAAAAAAGTGGGTACAACATCAGTACTAGACTTCATCAAGAAACAACAAATTAAATGGTTCGGTCACGTAAGCAGATTACCATCAGACAGTGCACCCCAAAGAGCAATGCTGCTCGATACAATGGGTACAAAGCAAAAGGCCGGCCACGCAAAAGATGGACCTCAGAGATAACAGAGGCGACGAAAGAGACTATCTACGAAGCGCATACTAGGGCCCGTTTTAGAAATCTCTTCCTGACCTGACGCTTTGAGGCATACAGGATTCGAGAAAGAAAGAAAGAAAGAGTATGTAAGTGTTTAAAAGAAATCTACATGAGTTATATAAATAACAGTATGAAGACAAGATTGGGTGAAGAAAGATATAATGAAACAAAATTATTAGGAAGAAAATGATAAGATAGACGAAGAAGGGAAAACCTGAAACAATGATACAAATAAAAAAGTTATAATTTTCAGAGATAAAGGGCAAGAATAGGTTTTTGTGGAGTGTCTTCTTTGTTGATGTATTTCTCAATCTTTGAACATTTTTCACACAAAATGTCTTGTCTTTGTCACTATCTTATCTTACCACATTTGCGTGAAGCGTCGAGGAAGATTTAGTTTCTATCGTGTGCCAGGAGTATTGCCCTTGAGGTTGCCAGTCCATGCTTTTGCAGGGACTCTGAGATGTTATTGCCTTGTTTAGTAAAAACAATCAAGATCTACAAAGACAAACAGATAACTTGCCATTATAGCATCAAAAGTTGGACTGCAGATAAGCTATGAAAAAACAAATATAGTAAAGACACCTATGATAAGTAATGCAGATATCACCCTGGAATCTAAAATGATAAAAATAACAGATCAGTTCATTTAATTGGGTAGTAATTTTGTTTGTACTTAAAATGTTAAAATATAAATTATGCTACTACTTGTCAACGCAACATCAGCTTTTAAAAGCCTTACTAAAATATAGAACTGCAAAATATATAGTTGTAAAACTAAATTAATAATTTTCAGTTCCAGCGATGTTTCAACCCTAACAAATGCCAGGGAGAACGTTGTTTCAACCCTAACAAATGCCAGGGAGAATTGGAAATTGCTAAAGATAGAGAAAGTTGAATGCATTTGAAAACAAATGTCTGCGAAAAATAATGAACATAAAATGTGACGAATTCATGAAAAGTGTTGAAACGACAAATCAACCACTAGTATCAGCTGTTATAAGAGAGATTGGAGATATGTTGGGCATACATTGAGAAGTAATTATTAAATAGTACCAAAGCTGGCATCGAAGTGGGAGGCAAAGTGTTCAAGAATGAGACATGACGTCCTATGGAAATCGTGAAACTGAATTTGCGAAGAGATTGAACAAGTTGTCATGACAGAAAGTTATGAAGATGATACTTACAGACTATATGTAACTAGTAGCAGCATACACCACACTAATATAGTAAATGCAGAAGACTACAGGCCTACAGCCATTGGAGGATATAAGAGACTGCAGCAGGACACTAAAACAAGCAAAAATATTCATGAGATTAGAAGACCGCTGAGTGAATGGGCTAGGACGTATGCAACTATTTTAGAGAGTGTCAATACATTTGATTGATATCATCCAGCTGCGGTATACCTGGCAAAGAGACTGCGGACATATTGGTACAGGGATGCGTAAAGTTACAGCAGACAGATAACAGTTTGACATTCGAGGACACAAAAACACGAATAGAAATGACTTACAAGAACAAATTGACGACAAATTATGCACAATAGACTGACATACCATCTGTTAAACAAGTACAAGATAGGCCCTACTAACAAATGCACATGTGATACCAGCAAGATGATAAAAATGATAATACATTATATTATGTATTAATTCGTGTTCTCAACTGAACAGATGTCTAAATTTAGAATTATATTTGCAATTTACATTTTTGGTGAAAACTCAACGTCTGCACTTATTTAATAGTTATTTTCATGAGTCAGCCCTGGGGCCACACTGCAACCAATCAGATGTAATGCTATGCTACAGTATAACGCCAGGATTGGTACGCTACAGTGGGTGTTTCTGTTTGTTAATTCCTACAGATACCCGTCTCTGCAGATGTGTGTCCTGTTGAATAATATGTATACTGTGCCAGTCCAACATACCGTAGAGTCTGGCCGGTGGAAGGGGGCAAGGTACTAACGTTCTCTGCGCAATTCACACTGATAATAAAACAGTGGTTTAATTTTTTTTAAAAAAGCAAGCAAGCAGCAAACATATTTAGTAGTTAAAAAGTTTCTATCAAATGTTTTATAATTTCCAACATTAATCACTTAATTTGCACTTTAGGTAAATGTAGACATTGTTTCTGCCATGTTTCTTGATGTTATATGTTGTCATCAACACATTGCTGTTCACATGTCATGTTCCGTTATATGTTGTCCTCAACCCATTACTGTTCACATGTAATATTCTGTTATGTGTTGTCCTCAACTCATTACTGTTCACATGTCATGTTCCGTTATGTGTTGTCCTCAACTCATTACTGTTCACATGTCATGTTCCGTTATATGTTGCCCTCAACTCATTACTGTTCACATGTCATGTTCCGTTATATGTTGCCCTCAACTCATTACTGTTCACATGTCATGTTCCGTTATGTGTTGTCCTCAACTCATTACTGTTCACATGTCATGTTCCGTTATATGTTGTCCTCAACTCATTACTGTTCACATGTCATGTTCCGTTATGTGTTGTCCTCAACTCATTACTGTTCACATGTCATGTTCCGTTATCTGTTGTCCTCAACTCATTATTGTTCACATGTCATGTTCCGTTATGTGTTGTTCTCAACTCATTACTGTTCACATGTCATGTTCTGTTATGTGTTGTCATCAACTCATTACTGTTCACATGTCATGTTCCGTTAGATGTTGTCCTCAACACATTACTGTTCACATGTAATATTCTGTTATGTTTGTCCTCAACTCATTACTGTTACATGTCATGTCTTATTTTAAGGCAACCAAACTATTATGTTAAAACTATGTCATGTTCTTATAATTTCCTCAACTCATTACTGTTCACTGTAATTTCCTTTATGGTAAATGTCCTCAATCATTATTTCACATGTTCTTGTGTTATATGTTGTCTCAACTCATTACTGTTCACATGTCATGTTCCGTTATTGTTGTCCTCAACTCATTACTGTTACATGTCATGTTCCGTTATTGTTGTCTCAACTCATTACTGTTCACATGTCATGTTCCGTTATATGTTGTCCTCAACTCATTACTGTTCACATGTCATGTTCCGTTATTGCTCAACTCATGTTCAATGTCATGTTCTTGTCTCAACTCATTACTGTTCACATGTCGTCGTTATGTGTCTCACTCAAGTTCATGATGTGTATGTTCCTCAACTCATTACTGTTCACATGTCATGTTCCGTTATATGTTGTCCTCAACTCATTACTGTTCACATGTCATGTTCCGTTATGTGTTGTCCTCAACTCATTACTGTTCACATGTCATGTTCCGTTATATGTTGTCCTCAACTCATTACTGTTCACATGTCATGTTCCGTTATGTGTTTCATCAACTCATTACTTTCATTCACTTATATTTGTCCTCAACACATTGTTCATGTCTTCCGTTTGTTCATCAACTCTTACTGTTCCATGTCATTTTGTTATTGTCTCAACTCATTACTGTTCACATGTCATGTCTAAATGAGTTTTTAAATCTTTTAAACCCTCATGTGTTTTAAATGTTTTTCTGTTATTTTTGATGACCTGCTCTATAACTAGCATCCATATGTATTCCTTGCTTTGAAAATACACATGTTAAATATGGTTGGAATGCTAATGGAATGCGCTATCAAGCTTTAGGAAGTTAATATCAGTGTGATGTAATATGTGATATCAGTGACTAATTTTAGAAATGCTAAAAATAGATTTTCCTCAAAATATCAAAGAATTCTACAGTCACATGGGAGGAGGAGTATGAAATATCATGAACTATAACGTCTAGTACTTCATATTAATATATTAAAATAAGGACATTTATTAAAACTATACACAGTCTCTTAGTACCTTCATATTTACACAATATATTAAAATAAGGACATTGTTTAGTTAAAACTATAACACAGTCTCTTAGTACCTTCAATTTACACAATATATTAAAATAAGGACATTGTTAGTTAAAACTATACTGCTCTTAGTACCTTCATATTTACAATATATTAATAAGGACATTTTTGGACAATATATAAGGCAGTAATCAGGACATTTTTAAATTCTAAATACGAGGGAAGTCAATAAGTAAGCCACAAATGGCTGTAGAAAAATAACTAAACATGATAACAACTTGAAACCAGTTTATTTTAATACATACGTTGTCCCTATATTTCTCAACATAATTTCCACCAACATTAACGCACTTATCCCATCGTTTTATCGGTCCTCCCAAACCGGCTGCATAGTACTGCGGGCTCTGTTTTCTAAACCACGTTTTCACTTCACATTCAACTTCGGCGTCATTCGCGAAATGTCTCCGCCAAGGTGGGTTTTAGTGAACCAAAAGGTGGAAATCGTTAGGGGCTAAGTCGGGACTGCAGTGTGAATGTTCCAGAACTTCTCACCGTAGTTGATTAATTTTCTCCTGAGTTAATCGAGCCGTATGTGGTCTGGCATTGTCATGAAGAAGCAACACTCGTCTAGTCAGCAGTCCTGGACGTTTTTTTCGAATTGCATCATGAAGCATCAATAGAACTTCATAGTACGATTCCGAATTCACATTGTCACCTTTCTTCTTGAAATTGGATAAAAGCACTCTTGACAATCCCAGAACACCGTCAGCGTAACCTGTCCTGCTGATGGCGTAACCTTGAATTTTTGGACACAAGTCGAAGAAAGATGTTTCCACTGCATTGAAACACGCTTTGATTTGGGCTGGTAGTGATGCACCCATGATTCATCCCCAGTAACAATCCTGTTCAGCATGTCTTCTTCATATTCGTATCGACAGAGATGATGCAAAGACAGGCCAAATCTGTTAATTTTGTCTTCCTCCTGCAATTGTCTGGGTACCCACCTTGAGCCCACTTTCTTCAATTTCAATCGATCATGCATTATGCTGTATGCTGAACCATGTGAGCACCCTATTGCAGATGCTATAGAGTATATCGCTACTCGCCTCTCAGAATTAGGTGTTAAGTTTGGACATGCCAGACAGTGTCGTCTTCGTGGTAGAGAGAGAGATATAGTAATCAACTTCTATGGGTACTGTGAGCAAATGGACTTTGGGATGGCTGCTGCAACGGAGGACAGAGCACGAATGGGAATGCCCAATGTGCCATGACGTCGATCGCATAACATAACATAACATAACCTCTAATCTTCTCTCCACCTCGTTGCACGGATGCTTCTACTGCGATCTCAACAGGACGACCAGATCGGATTTCATCAGCAATTTTATAGCGTCCTTGAGAATATTTTCTACCCAGATATGCACCGCTTTACGGGACAAACATTTGTCAGCATAAACAGGAAGCATTTCCTTATGAATGTCCTTTGCAGGCAGTCATTTTCCCACAAAAACGCGCAACAGCACTTTGCTTTTGGTTGTACCTCCGTAAGTACAGTCGCCATTTTGTTTATGCGCTGCACATGCGCATGAGACATATAGCGCCACCTGGCGAACGGGCATATAAAGTTTGATGTTGCTGTAACCTAATGACACCTTTAGAAAACACTAACTACATTTACCTACCCTCCCACAGAACTTTGTGGCTTACTTATTGACTCGCCCTCGTAGATTCCCTTAATTCTCTGGAGGTTATAAACATCAATAGATGACATTCAACCATATCATAACCTGTCATTAAGTTGGACACGCTAGTTTGAATGGGATCTGTTCTTCTCCTTGGTAGGGTCACAACTTTGGTTGCCTAATTGTTCTCTCAGCCTGGGTCATCCACGACATGCCACATTTGATTCTCATATGCACTTAATAGTGAAATCAATCAAACTGAACACTTTTCGCTAAGTAATCTGTTACTAGCTGCCCGATATTGAGTATATCCACGTGTTTATGACGACCCGATATGACTCATTAACTCACCGTATTCGTGTATGCATGTAAATGCATATAATATCAGTTAACTAATACAAAACATATGATAATTCCATAATTTATGAAAAAAATGCTAATTTCATAATGTTAACCCATTTGAACCATGGCCACCTGTACCTTAAAAAACTATTACACGAAGCACCTGGGCAAAAACAGCCCACATCAGAGTTATATTAAAAACACGATAATTTAGCACACTTAAGTGCTAAATTTATTACACTAGTGAAAAGAACACTAGTGAAGTGAACACTAGTGAAGAGAACACTAGTGAAGTGAACACTAGTGAAGAGAACACTAGTGAAGTGAACACTAGTGAAGAGAACAACATTGAGGAACTCTTAAACGAATTTCTTTTTGCAGACGACCAAGCAATCGTATTAACAGAGAAACAGCAGCACATTAACAGACTCCAATTAGCATGCAACGAAGACAATATGAGAATAAACATCGACAAAACCGAAGTAATGACATTTGCTAGGTAGGAAAACATCACCAATATCTCCATCGACAAACATCAATTAAAGCAAGTCAAAGACTTTACATCATACCTAGGAGCATCTTTTCAGCAAACGGAAGAATAACTAACGAAATCCAACATAGATGCAACAAAGCAAATCAAACACTAGGACAAATGGCGCCAATTTTAAAATGCAAACAGGTCACCCTTGGCTCAAAAAGAGCTTTGTTCAACACGATCTTTCTTCCCACATTATGCTACCAGTGCCAAACCTGGACACTGACATTAAATGATAGAAGAAAACTAGTCACAACAGAGATGAAGTGTCTACGAAGAATGCTGGGAGTAACAAGAAGAGACCGGTTGAGAAATGAAGACATCAGGAAATAAATGGGTACAGCATCAGTACTCAACTTTATCAAGAAGCAACAAATTAAATGGTTCGGCCACATAAGCAGATTACCAACAGGCAGTGCACCTCAAAGAGCAATGTTACTACGATACAGTAGATACAAAACAAAAGGCCGGCCACGCAAAAGGTGGGCCTCAGAGATAATAGAGGCATGAAAGACACTATTTATGAAGCACACACAAAAGCCCGTGCTAGAAATCTTTTCTTACCCTGAAGCTGTGAGGCAAGTCTGGATTGGAGAAGAGAAAGACAGACAAAGTGCATAGAGAGACTCGCTCCAGGTGTCTCCTTTTTCGATCTGACGCTGAAAAGCAAAACATGGTTAGAGAATAGATAGATAGATAAATGGATGGATGGATGGATGGTTGGATGGATGGATGGATGGATAGATGGATAGATAGATGGATAGATAGATAGATAGATAGATAGATAGATAGATGGATAGATAGATGGATATATGGATAGATAGATAGATAGATATATAGATAGATAGATAGATAGATAGATAGATAGATAGATAGATAGATAGATAGATAGATAGATATAGATAGATAGATAGATAGATAGATAGATAGTAGAGGTAGGATGGAGGAGGAGTAGGATAGGAGGTAGAGGTAGGAGGAGTGTAGATAGAAGACGATAGGCAGGAGGAGGAGGCAGGAGTGCAGGCAGGCAGGCAGGCAGGCAGGAGGCAGGCAGGAGGTAGGCAGGTAGGAGGCAGGCAGGCAGGCAGGAGGAGTGCAGGAGTGCAGGAGGTGAGGAGGATGGCATGGAGGCAGGCATGGAGGAGGCAGGAGGAGGATGGAGGAGTGAGGAGGAGGCGGAGGCAGGTGGAGGAGGATGGAGGAGGAGGAGGATGGAGGATGGATGGAGGCAGGAGGCAGGCAGTGAGGGAGGTAGGCAGGTAGGATGGAGGCAGGAGGAGTAGGAGGAGGAGGTAGAGTAGAGGTAGGAGTAGAAGATAGATAGATAGATAGATAGATAGATAGATAGATAGATAGATAGATAGATAGATAGATAGATAGATAGATAGATAGATAGATAGATAGATAGATAGATAGATAGATAGATGATAGGATAGATATGATAGATAGATAGAGAGATAGGTAGATAGAAGTGCTAAATTTGTTATTGACTTAACCCAACATCTCCGTTATTCCTGTTTACTTTCTATTTACAGAATACAAAACATTTAAATTTTACACGACCTGGAATACTCCTGTATGTGTAGATTTTTCTCTTGGCTGAACATATATAACTTGAATATACATCGATTAAAACTATTCTTCATTGTATAAATGATCGTCTAACTCACTTTCAATATTCTTTATCAGAATAATCACATTCTAAATCTTAAGATTCATTCAAAAGAAGTTCAAAGCTTCCTTTGTTGTTATACTTTAGAGTGATACTTAAAATCTAGAAACGTTCGTTATTTACTAATAGGTAGACTCTGAAATGTTTCTGCTTATCCAGTTCATGTAGTTTCCCTCCCATTTAAATCTCTGTCTCATCAGACAGTAAAATTAGTGTTAAAAACTCTCTTAGTTTCGAATGCCCATCACCTTTTGAATACCTGCGTGCAGTGGCTAATCATGCTTCGACTTGTATAGACGTAACTACCACACAAACTTGAATATACTTATGTTCAACCACAACTCTAGGATATCAGCTGATCTTCTTTATGTATTTGTTGTCCATGACTAATTTCGTTGACTAAACAGTTCGCCTATTTAGATAGCAATTTTGATTGCACAAGAAATGCTATAAAAGAAAATATGACATGAATTGGCAAAATAACATCAGCTTAAAAATATAAATAAAATATGGAACTGCAAGTTATATAGTCATCATCAAATAGCTTGTCCTGAGCAGAAATTTTGACATCCCAACAGTGGTTATATAGAAGTAAAACTAAATTTTCAATTCAAATGTTGTATCAATCCTAACATATGCCAGCGAGATGTGGAAAATGACTAACGACATAGAAAGCAAGTTGAATGCATTTGAAAATAGATGTCTGCGAAAAATAATGAACATAAAATGAAACGAATTCAGGAGAAGTGAAGAAATCAGAGAAATGTCTGGTCAACCACTAGTAACAACTATTATAAGAATGAGAAAATGGAGATATGTTGGACACACTTGAGGAGAAATTATCAAAGAATACCAAAGCAGTCATTGAAGTAGGATGCAGCGGGTTTAAGAAAGAGAGGACGACCTAAGGAAACTCTGAAACGAATTTTGCTGAGAGAGTAAAGAAATATCGGTCTTAGTTCCATGGAAGAGATTGAACAAGTTGCCCAGGATATAGCGATATGGAGAAATTGCTTGCATGCCCTATGGGACGTATAACGGTACGAGAGGATTTATTATTATTTTATTATTATTATAAACAATATCGCCTACTTCATAATTTTTATCAACTGCATTTTTTCACACTTCCAATTCATTTTACGCTTCTTAATGGTGCTAATTGCTCTACACAAAAGTACGCTTTAGAAT
This sequence comes from Arion vulgaris, assembly GCA_020796225.1. Classification (NCBI taxonomy): domain Eukaryota; kingdom Metazoa; phylum Mollusca; class Gastropoda; order Stylommatophora; family Arionidae; genus Arion; species Arion vulgaris. The sequence goes on along the minus strand of CM036753.1, from coordinate 108,290,554 downwards.
TCACCAGATGAACAGCCAAATTTCACGCTTCGTACGTACGTTTGCACTGTTTATCCAGAGCCAACTATAAACTTATGGGCCTTCGGACTCAGGTAAAAATTATGGGAAACCAGACCCCAACTACACCACGTGACCTCGCATTCCAGTATTGGTGTATATAGACGAATTCATTTTAAAATCAACACAAAATGCTAACTCAAAGTTATATTATGTTACAAGTTAAGTTTAACAATAAGGAATATCAATATTATGAATATTTGTCACCAGTAAATAACCATAGACTCATAGAATTGAGTAAAATTGCAAAAAAAGCTTGCTGTGTTCTATCAAACATCTATATTTCCGGCTCCTTTTCTGATCTAGGTCGGGGAACCCCATCCACTTGTCTGGCCTAGTTATCTAGAGTTGGCTGTGGTTCATCTGACCTTGCTAGGCAGCCGTGTTATTGATCATTAGCTCAGACTTTATCAGCTTTATATATTTGTTCCCATATGTGGCCTCCCCCATGTGTCGCCAATCCTGGGCTTTAATATAATGCTTATAGTCTTATTTGAGTTGTCAGTTTGTACCGTACAACTTATTTAGATCATCAACCGACGATGTAAGCATATATACACACACACACAAGGAGGTTGTTCAAATATACAGACACACACAAGGAAATTGTTCAATATAGACTCGTCTGAAGGCAAATAGCAAAAGAAGGGATGCAGAAGATGCCACGTTGGTTATCAACACACATGTCAAACTTTAAAACCAGATCAAAAGATGTTGCAACTGTCTGTGCAAATGTTGGGTTCACCAACAATCTAATAATAATAATTCCTCTCGTACCGTCATACTTTACATAGGGCCTGTAAGCAATTTCTCAATAGCGCTCTATCCTGGGCAACTTGCTCAATCTCCCGCCTATGTGGTGCCGGGGCCCGCAAAGGAATCAAAGTATAGAGCCACTGCAACCTACAAGGCATGTCGAAAGAGGCGACTGATGTAGGACCTAGGAAGCTACCCTAGTAAATGAAAAGCATCGCAGAAATCGGATGGGCAGGCCTACTTGTAGCTGCATAACTGACACAAAGTACAATCGCTCTTAGACTCAGATCACATACAAATCACACAGAGTAGTTAACAAGTGGTCGATATGGAGCGTTCGAAGAAGAAGAAACTCAATCTCTTCCATGGAGGTGAGACCGATATTTCTTGCATCTCTCATCAAAGTTCGTTTCAGTGCCTCTTTAGGTCGTCCTCTCTTTCTTCCGAACCCTATGCATCCCACTTCAATGCCTGCTTTGTTATTCTTTGATAATTTCTTCTCAAGATGTGTCCAACATATCTCCTTCTCCTTCTTATAACAGTTGTCACTAGTGGTTGACCAGACATGTCTCTGATTTCTTCACTTCTCTTGAATTGGTTCCATTTTATATTCATTATTTTTCGCAGACATCTTTTTCAAATGCATTCAACTTGCTTTCTATATCTTTAGTCATTTTCCAACTCTCGCTGGCATATGTTAAGATTGATACAACATTTGAATTGAAAATTCGTAATATAGTTTTAATACTATATAACTTGCAGTTCCGAATTTCATTTAGATTTTTAAAAGCTGGTGTTATTTTGCCAATTCGTATCATAATTTCTTTGTAACATTTCCTATGCAATCAGACTTGCTACATAAATAGGTGAACTGCTCTATTATTTTTATCATGTTAGATTCCAGTGTGATATCTGCATTACTTGCCATAGATGTCTTCATTATATTTGTTTTTTCATAGCTTATCTGCATTTCCAACTTTTGAAGCTATAGATGGCAAGTTGTCTGTTTTTCTTGCATATCTTGGTTGTTTCTACTTAACAAGGCAATATCATCTGCAAAATTCAAATCTTCTAGCTGACGACTATTTTCTACCCAATCGATGCCAGTTTCGCCCCTGCAATATTTTCGCAGCACCCAGTCAATGGCCACTCCAAACAATAGCAGAGTTAGAATACAGTCTTGCTTTACTACGGTTTCAACCATAAACCAGTCGCTGTGTCAACCATCAGTGCGAATATTACACTGTGAACCATCATAGAGGCTCTTAATAATGTTTATAATTTTGTCTGGTATTCCATAGCATCTCAGAATATTCCACAGGGAGATTCTGTATAGACTATCAAAGGCTTTTTTAAAATCGCTGAAATTTAGTATGAGTGGTTGTTGCTTCTCAATATGTTCCTCCAAAATTAGTAGTTGGGTAATTATTTGGTCTAAGCAGCTTCTCCCAGGTCTAAAACCAGATTGTTCTTCTCTCATGGTTGTATCCGCTGCTCCTTTGAGTTTATTGAGAATGCTTTTGCAGAAAGTCTTGGTCATTACTGATAATAGGGTGACCCTCTCCAGTTGTTGCAATCTTTGAGATCACCTTTTTGGGATCTTAACAATTATTCTATTTTCCATTGATCTGGGACAGCTTCTTCTTCCCATATTTTATTAAAGAGTTCTTACACCTGACTAGTAGTTGTATCATCAGTCGCTTTGATCATTTCTGCAGTAATGTTGTCATCACCCGCTGCCTTATTGTTTTTCAAGAACGGATTACCTCCTTGAACTCAGCTACACTTATCATTTCTTCGTTAATTGGTAGAGAGCTGTTTCTTGCCTCTTCGTCAAACTTGAGTAGTATTGGTGGGACAGGTCTATTTAGAATTCTTTTAAAGATGTTCTGTCCATCTTTTCTTCTGGTCGGTATCGGATGGGACCACTTTACTATCTTTACTCTTGATTGGGTCACACTTTTAAACAAAAGTTCCAGTTAGTTGTTTTAGTGCATTGTATAGCATTTTACTGTTTCCAGTCTTAGCTGCCTTTTCCCCATCCTCACCCAGCCGATTGACATATGCTCTTTTATCTCTTCTAGCTGCTCTTTTCGCTTCCTTGTCTTTTAGTCTATATTCTTCTTTAGCTTTGATTTCATCTGTTGCATTCTTAGTATTAAATATGCTAGTTCCATCTTCTTTCTTTCTTGTATTTATTTCCAGATGTTATCACTTATCCATTTTGCCTGCCTTTTGTCTTTAATCTTGTTCTGCTACTTGCCGTCTCCAAGAGTGTGTTCTTTATCTTAGTCTATTTGTCTTCAATGTTCTGTTCATTTTCATCATCGAGTAACTCGAACCTATTCTTAAGTTGGAGTTGATATTCCATTTTTATTTCTGCATTTATTAGCATTTTCCTGTATATTCGTAGTTGTGCCTTTTTAGTACAATAAATTTTCAATTTCAGTTTCAATTTACCTATTCATAAATTGTGATCACTTCCTACATCTGCCCCTCTGTATGCACGGACTTCTAGCAATGATGTTCAAAATTGTGTATTTATGTACATATGGTCAATCTGGTTCCTGGTCAAATATCAAGGATGTCCTTCTATATGGAGAACATGGAGAACAACTAAAGGAAACACCAAAAAGTTGCAGATATTTATCAATAGATGCCTGCGCAGGATACTCCATCTGCGATGGTATGACAGAACTACAAAGAGGGAACTCTGGAATAGAACGGAACAATGGCAAGAGGAGCAAGAGATAAGGAGTAGAAGGTGACAATGGATAGGACACACACTGAGGAAACCCCTAACAGCATCACGAGACAGGCTCTCCGATGGAAACTCCAGGACAATAGAGGTAGGGGAAGACCAAGGAACACCTGGAGATGGAAATTGGAGACGGAATGCAAGAAAATGGGGAGAGAGTGGAGAGCTCTGGAAAAGATGGCATTGGATAAGCGGGTTTGGAAGGCCTTGGTTTCGGACCTATGCCTACCTAGGGGCGAAGGGTGAAGAAGAAGAAGATTCCTGGTCACTCCATCAGGTGAGTGACAAGTAAGTTTATGAATCCTCTTGTGGGCAAAGATGGTACCTCCAATTACTAAGTTTGACAGCATACATAACTCAGCCAGTCTGTCTCCGTTCTCATTCATTGTGTTTATTCCTTGTTTTCCTATAACTTTCTCTACCCCTACATTATCACTTCCAACCTTGGCATTAAAGTCCCCCATTACCAATAACATGTTATATTTTTGGGTGTTGTTAATTTGATCGTAAGCTGTTCGTAAAACATTTATGTCTTATCATCGTCGGCCTCGTTGGTTGGTGCACAACACCGTAGCACATGTATTGTCATATTAACTTGCCAATTAACAGTCTGATAAGTTAATTTTTATAAGGTAAACTTTAGGGCAATATTTCTTAAATGTTTAGATTACAAATTAATATAAAATTTAATGCATAATTTGTTTTTGAAAATTACTGTACTTGTGTTAGCCAAAAATGTCATATTACATGTTTTCTCAAACTAAATTTATAAAATCTGATTTTTTCGACTTGCTAATATTCGAAGTATTGGCTATGCATTTTTGACATTCCTAATGGTTTCTTTTAGGTTTGTGCTCTCCAAACTTCCATGCTTTTTTTCATAAATGGAAAAATAATTGTTTTAAATATTATTATTTTCTAAATTGATATAAAGTTTTGAATTTTCTTCTTGTATAATAACTCGTAGTTTTGTCGATTTAAGACAAGGATGATCAGAATATAAAACAACACTGATTTAGAACTATGAACACACGTACAGAATTGAAACAAGTCGAAGCAACGGCACTTCTTCTCTCCCATCCTCACCCTCTCCCATTCCATAAACAATTATTTTTGCCCCTATCTGCCACGTGGTTTATGTGTGAAAAACTTTATTTTCAATAATTTTGGAAGTTTTGAGAACAAGTAAAGATTTATTTCACACTCATTGAGTTATCCCAAACAGAGTTTGATAAACAAACCATGACAAAATTGTTAACGCAGATTAGATTGAGTTATCCCAAACAGAGTTTGATAAACAAACCATGACAAAATTGTTAACACAGATTAGATTGAGTTATCCCAAACAGAGTTTGATAAACAAACCATGACAAAATTGTTAACGCAGATTAGATTGCACAATAACAATTATATGCTTTTGTCTGACAAAACACATGTTGTGCTAGATTTTGTCTTAACAAAACACATGTTGTACTGGATTTTGTCTGGACAAAACACATGTTATACAGGATTTGTCTTAACAAAACACATCTTGTACTGGATTTTGAAACTATTATATGCTTTTTCTTGTCTGGACAAAACACATGTTGTACTGGATTTTGTCTAACAAAACACATGTTGTACTGGATTTTGAAACTATTATATGCTTTTTCTTGTCTGGACAAAACACATGTTGTACTGGATTTTGTCGACAAAATCATGTTGTACTAGATTTTGAAACTATTATATGGTTTTCTGTCTGACAAAAACATGTTGTACTGGATTTTGAAACTATTATATGCTTTTTCTTGTCTGGACAAAACACATGTTGTACTGGATTTTGAAAGAATGACTTTGTCTGGACAAAACACATATTGTACTGGATTTTGAAAGATTAAATAGCTTTTTCAGCGAATTAAAACCGATTTCATACCTGACTTTTAGCAAATTATTGTTACAACTAAAAAAGTTGTACAAATTTTAACAGATTGAAGTTATAAATTGAAAACAAAACTATATAAAATTATCAGATTTGTTGAATAAAAATTCATACTGTCTACAAAATCAATGTGTGAGTTTGAACAAAACAGTTATATAATATCAATGTATAGGTAGAATAACAAACTATATAATGTCAATGTTTTCAAGTAAAATAACAAACATATAATATAATTGTGAAGTAAAATAACAAGTTATATAATATCAATGTATGAGTAGAATAACAACGTTATATAATTCAATGTTTGTCAGTAAAATAACAAAACTATATAATGATCAATGTTTTCAGTAAAATAACAAGTCTATATAATATCAAATGTTGTTAATAAAAATAACAAACTATATAATATCAATGTTTGAAGTAAAATAACAAACTATATAATATCAATGTGTGAAGTAAAATAACAAGTTATATAATATCAATGTATGAGGTAGAATAACAAACTATATAATATCAATGTTTGAGTAAAATAACAATATATAATATCAATGTTAATAAAATAAGTTATATAATATCAATGTATGAGGTAGAATAACAAGCTATATAATATCAATGTGTGAAGTAAAATAACAAAATATATAATGTCAATGTTTTCGAAGTAAAATAACAAGCTATATAATATCAATGTGTGAAGTAAAATAACAAAATATATAATGTCAATGTTTTCGAAGTAAAATAACAAGCTATATAATATCAATGTTGAAGTAAAATAACAAATATATAATGTCAATGTTTTAGTAAATAAAAGTATATAATACAATGTGTAAGTAAAATAACAAACTATATAATGTCAATGTTTTAGAAGTAAAATAACAAGCTATATAATATCAATGTGTGAAGTAAAATAACAAACTATATAATATCAATGTATGAAGTAAAATAACAAACTATATAATATCAATGTATGAAGTAAAATAACAAACTATATAATATCAATGTATGAAGTAAAATAACAAACTATATAATATCAATGTGTGAAGTAAAATAACAAACTATATAATGTCAATGTATGAAGTAAAATAACAAACTATATAATATCAATGTGTGAAGTAAAATAACAAACTATATAATATCAATGTGTGAAGTAAAATAACAAACTATATAATATCAATGTTTGAAGTAAAATAACAAACTATATAATATCAATGTGTGAAGTAAAATAACAAACTATATAATTCAATGTTGAAGTAAAATAACAAACTATATAATATCAATGTGTGAAGTAAAATAACAAACTATATATATCAATGTGTGAAGTAAAATAACAAACTATATAATATCAATGTATGAAGTAAAATAACAAACTATATAATATCAATGTATGAAGTAAAATAACAAACTATATAATATCAATGTGTGAAGTAAAATAACAAACTATATAATATCAATGTGTGAAGTAAAATAACAAACTATATAATATCAATGTGTGAAGTAAAATAACATTATCAAATGTTTCTAGTATCAAATTACTCGGAAATTTAATAAAGTTCGTACAGAAAACAATAAATAAACAAATTAGAAACTCACAAACTTGAAAGACATGTATGTACGTTCTGAAGATAGATGAATCACATTTGTAATTTAAAGATTTCGTTTCACGAAATGTAGTTCAAATCTATCAAAATTGAGCATCATTGCTACTTTAAATAACAATTAAAACACTTATTAGATGACTTATTGAACACCTTGCAAAACAAGCATTAATGAAAAATACAATACAGAAAAATGCATTTATCGACTAAATATAGACATTACTACAGAGAGAATTTGTGATTGTCTTACTTTAACATCAGACATTTCACGAGTACATTCATAAATTCTTGCTTGTCTAATACACCAGATATATTGCTGTAATTTGCAAGATATTCTTTCTTGTAACTTAATTTAAACAAAGAAGAAATATTTGTTGCTTACGTTTTCGACACTAACCGAGTTAACCACTTTTTTGTCCTGATGACATGGGTGGTTTGCTGCAGAATTGAGCATTATGCGCTCGTTAGAACCCTGTGGTATTTAGGTAGACACAAATATCGAATTTGTTCCAAAAATGCAGGGTAGCCAACAGGACTCACATTTTACAGACGAGTAACTATAGGATCTTCAAACAAAACCTACGTTGAGAAACAGTAATCACAGTTACGTAGTTTTACAAATTGCAAAAACAATGACAAAATACAGCAACGTTTCGACCAACGTTTTCATTGTTTTTGAATTTGTAAAACTACAGTACTTTGAATACGATTTGCCAATCAAATAGTTTTACTGCAGTCTCATCTATTTTGTGAATACTTTGAATACCAATCTGGAGTTATAATATTGTAGCTTGGTATCAGATTTAACTAATCATAGCTGACTCCAGTGTACCATATCTGGATTATATATTTGTGAATCAGATTTAACTAATCATCTGAATCATGTACCATATCTGGAGTTATAATATTGTAGCTTGGTATCAGATTTAACTAATCATAGCTGACTCAGTGTACCATATCTGGGTTATAATATGTAGCTTGGTATCAGATTTAACTAATCATAGCTGACTCAGTGTACCATATCTGGAGTTATAATATTGTACTATGTATCAGATTTAACTAATCATACTGACTCAGTGTACCATATCTGGAGTTATAATATTGTAGCTTGGTATCAGATTTAACTATCATAGCTGACTCAGTGTACCATATCTGGAGTTATAATATTGTAGCTTGTATCAGATTTAACTAATCATAGCTGACTCAGTGTACCATATCGGAGTTATAATATTGTAAGCTGGTATCAGATTTAACTAATCATAGCTGACTCCATTGCCATATCTGGAGTTATAATATGTAAGCTTGGATCAGATTTAACTAATCATAGCTGACTCCAGTGTACCATATCTGGAGTTATAATATTGTAGCTTGGTATCAGATTTAACTAATCATAGCTGACTCCAGTTACCATATCTGGTTTATGTGTATAGCATATCTGTCCAGACCTTGTAGTATACTGGACGATTTAACTAATCATAGCTGACTCAGTGTACTCATATCTGGAGTTATAATATTGTAGCTTGGTATCAGATTTAACTAATCATAGCTGACTCAGTGTACCATATCTGGAGTTATAATATTGTAGCTGGTATCAGATTTAACTAATCATAGCTGACTCAGTGTACCATATCTGGAGTATATGCACATATTTAGCTGGTATCAGATTTAACTAATCATAGCTGACTCCAGTGTACCATATCTGGAGTTATAATATTGTAGCTTGGTATCAGATTTAACTAATCATAGCTGACTCCATGTACCATATCTGGTTATAATATAGTAACTAGTATCAGATTTAACTAATCATAGCTGATCCAGTGGCTGCTCGTGGTCTTTTTCTTGGTGACAGACACAAATATTTGGAAAAATCATGTTTTTTAGTATTTACTATTTACGAGTTATTCCTTTCAGTTATTATGGGCTGGGCCACTGGCCCTAATGACGAGCCGTCCTGGCTGACTTTTCCCCAAAAATGCAAGAAATAAACGCACCAGCATGTTCTTGTCGCTTTTGTCAGTAAGAGGATTTATCTATCTACAGCTTTTCAATTGTAAATACCGCTCAGTGGTTACAGGCCCAAATTGAGGTGTAAAGAATGAACCATAGTTACATGCCACATATCGTAAGTGGCGACTAAGTAGGTTGAGAGGAGCTACCCACACCATATTAAAACACTAGATGGCTACAGAACGGAGGCGAACCGAGTAAATGCTGGTTAAACCGGACAAATCGCGAGGATAAGCACCAGAGCTCCAAATTGCGCTGAAGATGTGACGTAAAACACACCAATGCTAAGGATGCATGAATCAGATTTCACATGAATAGAATTTATGGGAGATCTGTATCAAAAGTGGAGACTGCAGTAAAACTTGGAAAATAGGTAAACACGTAAAAACAAAGTACTACAGTTTTACAAAATACATAAACAGTGACGATAAACAGCAACGTTTCGACCAAAAGGCCTTTATCAAACAAACAATACAACAAGAATGACGAATTTCGAGGAACACTACAAATGGACGATTACATGGAAACATAAACCTATCTGATGAAAATCTGGGAATAAAACGAACAACGAAATGAGTGCAACACAAAAACCGAAAGTGGAAAGGGAGAGGAACAATAAACAATATAGTGGATAAATGACACATATATGGAGCAAACACACCTATAGATAACAAGGCACGAGATAAGACAGTACTAAGACGCATAGGAATGTAATGCATTAGTCAGAGGTCGAAAGTGCCATAGAATGAAATAAAACGGTTCTCCAGGGCGAATCGACTGCGATCATCGGAGGAACATGATCGGATGGCTGTGACCTGACATCGTCAACTCCTGAATGGCCAGATCATTGAAATGAGGCACAGGAGTCAGAGCATTGGCGAATATCGCGTAAGTGTTTGGCGAATCGGTCACTGAGCCTCTTACCGGTTTCACCAATATAGGCCTTATGGCATCGTTTGCAGGTGATAGCATAGATGATATTGCGGACTCAACGTGAAACTGTCTTGAATGGTATAGGTAGCTTTTGAAAGGAATACGGGTCTGTATTACATATACATGTATTACAGGCTCGACGGCCACATTGATGGCCAAGTGACTCTGGATGTTAGGCTTGAGGCGACTGTGTACCAACAAATCCTTGAGGCTTCTGTCCCGTCTGTACGCCACCAAAGGATAGTGTTGGAAGACTGAACTGTCTCAGGATCAGACGAAGAATAGGGAGAGATGGAATAAGACCTTTTCACCAGGGAACTATGAGGTGGAAAGTTAAGATAAGTTTAACCCTTCAGACTTGGGGTTCAAGATGTGAGAGAGGCCTCTGGCAGCAATTAGCTGAACCCGATGCATGGCAGATGTAAGCAATTCTCCGGGTATAGCGCTGGCGGAAGAAATCAAGCATCTCATAGCTCTATCAAGAAATCGTCTCCGCTGCAGAGGCGACGAAGGCGTAAGAGTTGAGAGAAAGGTAAAGAGTCACGACAAGCCTGGGGATGGAAGAGGTATACAGAAGAAAGCTTGTGTATCAGTAGGCTTGTAGTATACTGATGTAGTGATAGTTGATAGGCTGATGGTGATAGTGATGTCAAGAAAATTGACACAGGAGGTAGAGATGTTAGAGGTGAACCGAATAGCAGGATTGAAGGCATTGATGAAGGTAATGAAGCGTGACAAATCGGCTCAGACATATCGGTAACTCCAATACAATCATCGATGTATCTATGATACACGGACGGAAGAAGGCCATCATGGTGTTCATACTATGTGCAAGGTGGGAGATCTGGACATTGGTCTGGACGTTTATCGCGAGAGAGAGAATTTTAAATACACAATATATGTAAAATAAATAGTAAAATACGTTAACAAATGACAAGGTTTATGCTGTATACAGTACTGTCCAACCTTTATGTATACTGGACGCATTTAACTGATGGTTGGAAGTGAGATTATAATAATTCTGTTGCTAAGTGGTTACGCCCTTTGCCTTTGTGAGTCGAAGGTCGTGGGTTCGAGTCCGGACCGCCCCATTCTGTTCACGAGTGCAGTCTTTTCCAGAGACCCCTAGTATTGTTGCTGGAGCTACGGAGTTCGTGCTTTGTGCAATACTCTCGGCAGATGGCTGCCATTTCTCGGAAGGGACGAGCCGTATGGGTAAAAGCCGGTAGCAATGAAGTCAATCCTTCGGCTTTAAACAAACACAAATAACAGTAATAAAATAATAGTAATAGCATTATTAATCAAAAGTAATAATAGATGAAAACTTAATCCTGACTTATAATCCTAACGTTTCAGTGGTTTATAAAATTGATCTTACATTTTATATACTTAGTGTGAAATTTGGCACTGCATATTCCCTGCAAGCTGAAGAAATTCTTGTGTGTAATTGGTACAATCTGTTTTTAGTTCATCGTTTCTAAGTGTGAGTCTGTCAAGCAGGATCAGTTTTTATTTTTGATAATGTTTATAGATGATAATGAGACTTCACACATGTATGTTGAAAGACAGGTACATTTTCAGACCAACGTTACTAATCATTAGATATTGTCAGCTTGATGCATAGCGTCGTATGTGCATACGTTAGTGGGGCATATCTTGTATTATTTGTCTAATAGATAGTCCTCAGCTTATTGTGCTCAGTAAGTAACCGTAATATGACATGTTCTACTCTATTGAGTTGATAGAATGTATCTTCTTTTCGCAGACCTGTGTTATCTCTCACCCATTTGTTCTTGTATGCTATTTTTATCCGTGCTTTTGCTTTCTCATGTCATACTGGCGTCTGTCTGTGGTATTCTGCTTCTTGTCTTTGCTAATATGTTTGCTGTCTAGCTACCAGGTACACCGCAGTGAAATGGTAACTAACGAATTACCACTCTCGAAAAATATTGTGCATATTTGGTGTAGCGTAGTTTGCAACTCTGTTAAGTTATTAGCGTTTTGATTTTGTTTAGAGAAGTTATTTCTGATAGTGAATCAGTTTTTAAAAAAAAATGCATTTTCTTTATATATTTCTTGGATTTTATGGCTTATGTCGCCTCTTTTAGTGCTTTTAGCCGTTGCTCTGTAATTGCTAGAGAACCTTCCTGCCGCTAGTGTCGCCTGTGGTCCGTGTTACTGAGCCCTAATACTCGTCCTTCTCCCATTTCAGTTGTCTTTGTGACATGTCCATCTGTGTATACTTACGTTCATGTTCTGTTCGCGAAGTGTTCCTCTACATACTCAGTGGGCAGGAACTTTCTTTCTTTTACTTTTTCTCTGGTTTCATTATCTTGTTTTTCACTGCAAAGTTTGTTCGTTTTTATCTACACCTTCTTGTACCATTCATTCTATAGGGACATTGGGTGGTCTTTATAGTCTCATGAAGCCCGTCTGCCCAGCGTGTTCGTAGCGCGTTGGACTACGGGTAACTATCCTTCTGTGTGTGCGGGTTCAATTCCGCGAGATGGCAGAAAAGCCACAGATTCCCAGATTTACGGTGTTCGTGGCACCGAACCGAAGGGTTACGATGTCCATGGCACCGAGCCGAAGAGTTGAAAATCTCAAGTGCTTCTGGATCGGAAAAAACAATAGTCTCATGAACGTTTCTGCTTGTTTTAGTGTTCTGCTGTCTCTTATATCCTTCATTGATTGTAAGAATGTAGTCTTCTTCATTTCATATTTGATAATAAATCCCATTGCTCCCGTAATGGTTCTCATAACTTTATTCTGTGTTCGATTGATTTTGTTAAAAATTAGTTGTGCTACAGTTGCATATGCACAGATTTCATAGTACAAGATAGATGGCTCACATCTCATATACAATATCTCTAGAACAATTTCATCCGCGTCCCAGGTGCTGGCTAGCTTTTTTTATGATTGCCAGCTTGGATTTTGCTTGGATCTCGTTTTTTCGATATAAGCTCGCCGTGCTTGGGACTGCTAGTTTTGTATGGGCTTCTGCTGGGGCCAATATATTATTGTTTAACGTAAGTTTTGAATTGTAGGGCCTGGTTTATATGGACAAAAGTGTATATGTTGTTTTATTTTCATTAGCTTTTTTCGGCCTTGGTGTGGTCCATTGGTCTAGGGATGTGAGGTCCTGTTGGATTCTACTGCTTGCGACGGTAATATGTTCTGATATTTACAGGTCCTGTTCATCGGGATACAGCGCGTGGTAAATCCGTCTGGTTATACTCTCTGTTATGTCGTTGGTGTATATAAGGAAAAGTGTTAGTGGCAAGGAGTAGCTCATTGTTCTACTATTGATTTTCTCCTGCTACTCTCTTGCATTGTCTATTTTGCTGTTGTTATCAAGATACTGAGAGATCCATTTATACATTCTACTTGCTACTTGGTTTCTGTGTAAATAAGCTTTGAGTTCAGTTGTCCACACTTTATCGAAAGACTTTCCCAGATCTACCCATACTAATAGAGTGTGTTTCGCTTTAAAAAACATCCGCTTTCTCCTGGTTGATGTGTAATAGTAAACTGTTGCATTTAGTGCTGATTGTTGTTTATAGATATACAATATTTAATCTTCTGTAGATCTGAGTTTTCTGAAGTCCGTTTCGTCTGTGTGATTCCGGGGCCCTGCAAGGAAGCAAAGAATAGTAACACCGTGAAATATAATGCATGTCGCATGTGGCGTCTGATGTAAGATCTACGGAAGCTACCATAGTAAATAAAAAGCATCGCCGAAATCGGATTGCTGGCCTACTTGTAGGCGCATAACTGGCACAACTTTCAATCGCTCTTAGGCTCAGTTCATATACAAACCACAAAGATGGTTAACAAAGGTCGATATGGAGCGTTCGAAGACAAGAAGAAGAAGAAGCCCGTTTGTTTTGGAAATAGTAGGTACTCTCCTTCGATGTGCCATATTAGTTGATCGTACTCTATTACAATATTTTTATGCATCCTATGTGCGCTAATGGGTCTGTAGCTGCTAAGGTCGGCTGGGTCTGTAGCTGCTAGGGTCGGCTGGGTCTGTAGCTGCTAGGGTCGGCTGGGTCTGTAGCTGCTAGGGTCGGCTGGGTCTGTAGCTGCTAGGGTCGGCTGGGTCTGTAGTTGCTAGGGTCGGCTGGGTCTGTTGCTGCTAGGGTCGGCTGGGTCTGTAGCTGCTAGGGTCGGCTGGGTCTGTAGCTGCTAGTGTCGACTGGGTCTGTAACTGCTAGGGTCGGCTGGGTCTGTAGTTGCTAGGGTCGGCTGGGTCTGTAGCTGCTAGGTCGGCTGGGTCTGTAGCTGCTAGGGTCGCTGGGTCTGTAGTTGCTAGGTCGGCTGGGTATGTTGCTGCTAGGGTCGGCTGGGTCTGTAGCTGCTAGTGTCGACTGGGTCTGTAACTGCTAGGGTCGGCTGGGTCTGTAGTTGCTATGGTCGGCTGGGTCTGTAGCTGCTAGGGTCGGCTGGGTCTGTAACTGTTAGGGTCGGCTGGGTCTGTAGTTGCTAGGGTCGGCTGGGTCTGTAACTACCTTAATCAGTCTTGTAATGTTGAATGTAACCATTTGATGAGCAATATTACCATAGACGTAAAGCTAAAATATGAGATCATTAAAATAGTCATAAAGATGTTTACACATCTAAAGAAATAGTTTGCATGTTATAGTTACACTGCATCTAAAGAAATAGTTTGCATGTTATAGTTACACTACATCTAAAGAAATAGTTTGCAAGTTATAGTTACACTACATCTAAAGAAATAGTTTGCAAGTTATAGTTACACTACATCTTAAGAAATAGTTTGCAAGTTATAGTTACACTATATCTAAAGAAATAGTTTGCAAGTTATAGTTACACTGCATCTAAAGAAATAGTTTGCAAGTTATAGTTACACTATATCTAAAGAAATAGTTTGCAAGTTATAGTTACACTGCATCTAAAGAAATAGTTTGCAAGTTATAGTTACACTACATCTAAAGAAATAGTTTGCAAGTTATAGTTACACTGCATCTAAAGAAATAGTTTGCAAGTTATAGTTACACTACATCTAAAGAAATAGTTTGCATGTTATAGTTACACTGCATCTAAAGAAATAGTTTGCAAGTTATAGTTACACTACATCTAAAGAAAATGTTCACATAAAGGTAAACGGATACATTTCGTAGACATGAATGAATGTGCAATGCACAAAATGTTCAATTGTAGTTCACATAAGTGTGTTAAATATCATATCTTATGTACTTGAACATATGTGTCTCACAGTGACGCAGTATTGATAATGCTAGTTAGGTGTGAAAATCGGAAATCGTGGTATATCCTTTACAGGACGTAGTCATCAACCACAGTAAATGAGTCGATGATTTTTCTAGGCACCACGTATACGTTCAGTAGTCCGTTTAATTTGCCTCTCTTTGATCTTGACGTTATCCTATCGAGTAGGACAATCGCGTCCAAAAAGTATCGGCCTTTCGCCAATGTTTGGGTTTGTACGAACAGTCAAACCTTTACATTATCGGCCTTACTTTTCTAAGTACGGTAAGTATACTCCGGAATTAACATTCTCAGGCCGTTTCGAGAGGCGTGTCGGCATTTGGCAATTTTAGTTTTACTCTGTATTTTCCCTAGCCCCGGGAAACACTGGACTGGGGCTGCGCACAAATAATCCAAAGGGTCGTTTCATAAGGTACTAGCAACGCAACTAAAATTTTGCTCTCGCCAACATCACCCACCCCAGTTCTTCCGGGGATGTTAGTTGTTATTGCAACAGTACCGTGCCCCGTTGTTTCAGAGAAGACAGTTTTGCTAGGTCCAAAAACGCAACATTAGGATTTGCGTGCCTCCAACCTTACTCAATCAATGTATCTGCACCTGGCATCTGGTTGGGAGTTTACTGCAATCTTCCATTCTGTCGTCACGACACGTTGCATTTTTTCCGTCAACTCCTGTCGAGAGCTGGCATATATGGTGCAACCATTGTTTCGAGAAGATGTGGATATGCGCCTCCTGACTTCTCGTGCCTTATCATTTCTTTTGATTAGTTTTGTTTATTTGAAAACGTAGGAGAAGAAGAAGAGTTTATTCAGCTTTTTCCATCGGCCAGGAGAGACGTACAGAAACAATCACTCTGGGATTCTCCCCTTCTGTGTTGCGAGCAGATCTCATATAACGTAACTACATCTGCTCCCCTACTTAGACCGGAGGAGCTCTCCATCGATCCCTACCACTTGGCTGACAGGATTCTCTGTCTGTTTCCAGTGTCACCACGTGGAGGTTGGTTAGGGTCTTGATCAGTTCCTAACGCGACGTTGTCCCTCTATCTGCGCCTATGACACCCTTTCTTCATTCGAACCGTGCTCAAAAGTTCTTCCACTAATCTCTTCAGTTGTTCGTTGATTTTCCGCACTCTTTCTCCATGTAAAACCACAACCTACCCATAAATCTCTCCCCTAACCCGCTTTACAAAACTTCCTAGTTGGCGTTAGTCTACGAAGATCAGTCGCGTTAATACAGAAACCATAGAGCGATTTTTGGAGATATACGCCGACAAGGGTCCTAATGTAGCTGTACAAGTGCGTGTTGTACCTGTGTGTGACTGTTTGCTCAACACTACTAGCTACATACATTCACAATTACAACATAGAATACAAATAAATGAAATGACCGTCAAATATATCGTACCTCTATGTGAGAATCAAACCTGATTCTCAACTTTCATTTTGTTATTTACTTATTTCAATATCTCATCAATGTTAAAAAATATAGCACATACATCAAATTATCAAAAGAAAATCCTGAAAAGAAAATAAACAATTCAAAACGCATAACAATGCACATAACTGTAAAATATACCTACTAACTAATATTGTCAATCTTCACTAAGTGATATCTAATATCCCGACATCCTATCTCTAAAATGTTCACAGTTCAACTCTACCTTGCTTGCGATGTCCTTAGAAAAAATACTTGTTCAGTCACAATACGTTATACCCCTTTCTAGCTAGGGTTACTGTCATAATAGTACACACGAAATGTCTCTGCTAACTGGTTATAATAATGTATTCTGTAAACTGGCTGACATCTCTCTCTCTCATATGCTGTTATAGCCTCTCCGTCTGGTCTGGCCCTACTCTTTAGTTTAGCTCTACCGCCTAGTTTTCCACTCTGAAAAAGTCCTCCGGTTCTAATGTAACCGGTTCACCAATTCTGAACAGTAACTCTCTGATTTGGTCAAAATCTCTGTGGAGTTCTGCATCTACGTCTTAGTTAGGCAACACTCTATGTCGGCAGTTCTGTTGGGTTATGCGTATGGATTTATGTTATCTATCTGACTTTGCTCTCTTGGGCTCTCTCTGTCTGCAACTCAGTTCAATTCTATTGCCTCGTTCTCTATTCCACTTATAACTCACAGCAGAGTTGTTCTGCTCTATAATTCTTGTTACTATCTACTAAGTTCTTGTCGATAACTGTGTGAGTCTCTTATTCTAGACTACACTCCTTGTCTTGTCGATTCTTTCTGTCTGTAACTGTCTTAGACTCAGACTACCTACTCTCTGTCCCTCTGTCTGAATGAGAATCGACTACCCTCACTGCCTGTCCCTGGGTACCTCTCTGTCCCTCCGTCTCTATCCGAATGCGTGTGTCTGCAAAGTGTCTCCTCTATGATCCAAATCCATTCTATTTAACATATGGCAATTTTCTTTGTTTTCAAATCAGTCATTGTCCTGTTAGTACATTCTCACGGTCAAATCTGGATGTTGGTTGGAAAAACCCCGTCTAATTTGATTTCGTGACCGGACAATCACCCAAACGTTTCTAAAAAAAAGAATACTATTAACCTTAACTTGGCTGCATGAGAAAGAAAAAGAGAGCATAAGTTCACTTCTAGTTAAGAAAAAAAACCCTTACTAACATATCTGGTTTGTTATTATACGCCCCCAGACCAGGTATATGGTTACCCCTTTGTTTCATTGAAAATACGCTCCTAGTTGAAGCTTGGGACTAAGAATAAAGGAAGGAAAAAACCTGGTATCATATTCCCTGCTACATACCTTGATTACCCCAAAAAAACATTTAGCAATTAATCATAATATATTGGTAAATATTTGTCAAAGCTTCCCCTATGGAATTCACATCTCATCTTCTGTGAACTAAACATCTTCTCTTCAGATGTCGCATGGGTAAGTCCTATTCAAACCCCAAACTTCTAACAAATCTCCACAAATTAAATATGCATGTTTCAAAATTGCAACACAATCAACTAACATTATTTCAACAAAACTCATCAATGAACATGTATATAGTGCAGCATGATACAACATACAAAAAGAATCAATAATTAGAAAGCGCAATAAGAAAGTACAACTGTAACAATCTTAAAAAAACATGTTTTATGAAGGCTGTCGTGATACTTCGTTTTCACCAGGAAACCATCTTGGCAGTGTGTACTAGGTCTACACACAAAATGTAACAAAGTGTTTTTCCACAGTCTTGCCTTACTGTGCCCAAAAATATGTTCCTCTTGCTTCACCTAAACCATGATTACTGTCACCGCCCATGTTATAAACAGGAGCCTTGCTGTATCTCCCTTTACTCATCATTGGAGAAACGAAGTCATCCCTGTAATTTTTCAAAGTTCAACATGCATCTTCAATCTCAAGCAATATCAGTATAAAGTTCAGCATACAAATACAATAAAAGAAAAAATCAAAATAAAAAAAATACAACTGTTAACCCAAATAACCACAAAAAAACAATTCATATTTCTAAACAGTTTTAGAATCCCTGTATGCGATTCATAAAACAAAAATCCAAACTAAGTCATTGTAACTCATTAACATTATGGTAAACAATGTGTTAACATCAACCAAAAATACAAACTCAAATTCAAGTAAGCCCATCACCACCAAAAAAATAATCAAAAGTAATTCACAACACTTATCAAGTGTCACCCTCTCCCAAAATTTAACTCTCCCTTTGACCTCCACTCCATCAACACTTTTTCTTTTAGTGGGTCATCGTTTATTTTGGAAACCTGTCCTTACACCAAAACAAACAGGATGCCACCAGGCTTCCTCCCTAATGGTTCACGTCCTGTCATGACCCCTTTGGTATTGGCCAGGTCATGCTTCATTCAATTCACCTAGATGAAAAAATGCTATGTTCCTGAAATACAACAATACATGGAATTTCACAGAAACATATGATACACCCAGCGCCGGATTAGCCTAGTAGCAGAAGTAGCAAATGCTACGGGCCCCGCGCTTCTGTGGGCCCCGCGCCTATGTGACAGAGATGAAAAGAAAAAAATAACCAGATGTTATATCAAAAACATGAAAGCTGTCTGAGTTTTGTAATGTCGTGTGTGATGGTGCTGAATGCAAAGAAATGGAAGCAGGAAATACAGAAGTCTCGTCTCACTGTGTAGTAGATGAAGGCAGTGCTATAGAAGAAACATCATTACCAGTATTACCATTAAGATCAGCAACTCTTCACGATTTAGCAACATTTTCCACAAGACAAACTGAAGTCGAATGTACAGCAATTCCTCCCAATTTAGCAATATCATCTTCAAGCTAAAGAGAGACAGAAAGCACAGCACATGCTTCCAATGTGGCAACATCTTCTACAAGCCAAAAACACAACAAAAGTAAAATGTACTCCAACGATATTGGTGAATGGCCGATCAACTTAAATCGAGATTATTGGATTGCGAAAGGAAGTAGCGAAGTGCAACATATATGCATATATGGATTGGTTGTGTTACTCAGAAACTAAAGGACACATTTTCTGTTTAGTTTGCAAAGAAGTTACTGATTCAGGTTGTTCGTCACGGTTTACGAAAGAAGGATTTGATGACTGGAAAAAAAAGCAAATAATTTGTTGAAAAGACATGAAGCATATCCCATAGAGAAGCGATAATTTCGCTGTTAGCTTGCAATAAGAAGGATGAGCGTGTCGATTCTCAACTTGTAAGCCAAATTGAGACCGAACAAAAAATATTGGTTGACACTTTTAGAGCGAACGAAATCACTTCAGTTATCCAATTTCTAGCAGAACAATGTCTTGCATTTCGGGGTAGGGATGAATCTATTGGTTCACCTCATAATGGAAATTATTTAGATTTGTTGGAATTAATAGTCAAATTTGACATTTTTCTGGCTCAGCATATAAATATTAATGCAAATAAAGGAATGGGACATACATCATACTTATCAAAATCAACATGTGAGAAATTTCCGATCTAACTGCATCAAGCTTACTGGATCATATTATTTGCGAAATTAAGAAATGCAAATACTATTCAGTATCAGTGGACTCTACTCCAAACATTTCGCATGTGGACCAACTCATTCTAATAGTGTGCTATGTCTTGCCATCTGGACCAGTGGAAAGATTTGTGAAGTTCTAGGATATGGAAGGTCATACTTCTAAACAACTCGCCCAAAGTTTACTTGATTTTTAAAGAAAAATGGCATTGATATCAAAGACTGTCGTGGTCAAAGATATGACAATGCCATCAACATGAGTGGGAAATACCACGGCTTACAAGCACGCATTAAGGAGATAAATAAGTACGCAGAATACATTCCTGCTTTGCACATTCACTGAATTTGGTTGCTTAGTGTGCTGCAGAATGTTGTATAGAAGCATCCTTTTTTTCGATTTTGTTGAAAGCCTCTATACATTCTTTTCCGCTTCTACCTATCGATGACATTCTTACAAAAGCACTGGAAGATACAGGTTCAAAACTCCCGACTTTGAAGAGACTGTCGGACACCAGGTGTTCTGCCCGAGCTGATGCGACAAAGGCTTAAACAAGTTTTGGAAATCATCTCAAACAACATGGATAAAAAGGTAGAGTGTTGTAGTCAGGCGTATGGACTAGTTTTGGAGATGAGTAAGTTGGAAACGGGAATAATGACAACTTTATGGAACGGAATTCTAGAACGCTTTCAAGCGTCTAGCGCTTCATTACAGTCACCTGATCAAGACCTTAACACGGGATATGCCCTTTATGAATCGTTACACGGGTACGTTCAAGCAATGTGGCCTAAATTTTCAGATATTGAGACCAAAGCCAAAATCCTGACAGACGGTGAAGAATATCAGCAGGATTTGGAAGAAAGCCTAAGTGACAAACTTGTACAGTTCGCTGAACTTCTTAAAACTAATGTAGCTGCTGCTATTAAAAACGAAAAGCATGAGGCTCTTGAACTGCAATTTTATAAACTTATAATGGAAAATTCATTAGAGTCGTGTTTCCCAAATGTAAAAATAGTCTTACGAATTTACTTGTCTTTAATGATTACTAACTGCAGCGGAGAACGTTCTTTTTCGACATTAAAGCGTATAAAAAGTGAGTTAAGAAACATGATGGGACAAGATCGTCTAAATAACCTCACCTTAATGATCATAGAATGTAAATTACTTAGAGAAATTGATCTGTCTAGTGCAGCGTTTCCCAAAGTGGGCGTACCGCCCCTGTGGCGCTGAAGCCTTCCAGGGGGCGATGGTGGGTTCAGAAGCATTTGGGTGGAGTTTGTTTTCTTGATTTTGCTATTGAATAATCATAAAAATTTGAATTCTGCATTTTAATTCATCTTATGCCCGTCTTACACGATCTATTTTTATATCAATTTTCTATATCATGTATATAATCATTTGAAAACTGACCATGCATTACAGAAATATATATCAATTGTCTATGTCAAAGAGAACATAGAGCATGTATATATGTGGGATGGGGGCGTTCGCAAATTGTTATTATGTGGAGGGCGTTACAAAGTTTATGTCGTGCAAAGTGGGCGGTGGGAGGGGGCGTTGCAAAGTTTATGTCGTGCAAAGTGGGCGGTGGGGGCGTTGCAAAGTTTATGTCGTCAAAGTGGGCGGTGGACCGAAAAAGTTTGGGAATCTATGGTCTAGTGTTATCTTTAAATTTGCTCACATTAAATCGAGATAAGTTTGTTTGTAAAAGTTGTGTTTTATTTTATTATCATACAAAACCTAGGGCCCCGCGCTAAAATTTGATACAGGCCCCGCGCTGGCTTAATCCGGCACTGGATACACCCTGGGTGTGAAACCAAAATACCAAACAGTTATAATGCAACTGAAATCTGTTAAGGGAAATGTAATACAGACCCGCACTGTCTCTTTTCCAAAAGCTACGTATGTCATGCAAGACAGCTTCACGTGTGAGTCTCGCAATATCATCTACGCCATCACCTGCAAACGATGCAAAAAGGCCTATATTGGTGAAACCGGTAAGAGGCTCAGTGACCGATTCGCCCAACACTTATGCGATATTCGCCAATGCTCTGTGACCCCTGTGGCCACTCATTTCAATGATACTGGCCATTCAGGAGCTAACGATGTCCAGGTCACAACCATCCGATCATGTTCCTCCGATGATCGAAGTCGATTCGCCCTGGAGAACCGTTTTATTTCATTCTATGGCACCTTGCGACCTCTTGGACTCAACGTATTACATTCCTATGCTTCTTAGTACTGTCTTATCTCGTGCCTTGTTATCTATATGTGTGTTTGCTCCTTATATGTGTTATTTATGCACTATATTGTTTATTGTTTCTCTTCTTTTCCACTTCCGGTTTTGTGTTGCACTCATTTCGTTGTTCGTTTTTATTCCCAGATTTTCATTAGATAGGTTTATGTTTCCACATGTAATCGTCCATTTGTAGTGTTCCTCGAAATTCGTCATTCTTGTTGTATTGTTTGCTTGATAAAGGCCTTTTGGTCGAAACGTTGCTGCTTATCGTCACTGTTTCTGTATTTTGTAAAACTATAGTACTTTGTTTTTACGTGATTAGCTATTAAGGGAAATGTGAAACTCAATCTCCCTCAGTACCGGTAAAAGGTTGAACCATACCACAGTAATTAGATAACCTTTTCGACCGATCAGTCCTGAGTTTCACCATGACAATCATTTCTTCATGGGAGACAACCTTTCCCCCTAAAATTAATCAACTTCCCAGATTAGTATGTGTTTCCCACCAGACTAAATTCTCTACCCTCAGACTTGTTCATCTGAAAAAAAAACCTGAAAAGCTATTCCATGTCTCGAAAATCTCCCTTTAACAAAAACAATAATAACACATTACAATTTTAAAAAATAATGACACATTACAATTTCTCGCCCCTCTGAAAATGAGACAATATGAGTACTGAATTCCTCTCTGTTTCACCTGGACATAGAAATTGTCTTGTCTTTCAGTCTCTCTCTCACACTTAATAGCTTTTCACACTCTATGAATTTCTCTCGGTCGCTCATTACTCACCTGGTCAGAGTAAATATTCTTCACTTTGAGCCTCGTCTAACTACACTGAATTCTCTTTTGTTTCCTCGTCCAGAAAAAATTACCTTATGTTTACTGTCGATACAGTAACTCTGTACTAGGTAACATTATACGAATCTATCTTTTAACAGTACTGCAGGCGCCGAGTGGTTACCGGGGCCCAAATTTGGGGTGTAAAGAATAGAACCACTGTTGCCTGCCACGCATGTCGTAAGAGGCGACTTAGGAGGTTTGACTGAAATCGGATGCATGTGTCCTAAACGTGTAGAAGTCTATGCGTTTAGGGCCTACCAAACCAATGTGCAACGTATACATGTTCTTGGCAAATATCAAACATATCACAAAGAGTGATTTAAATTGGTCGTCAAGAACGAACGCAAAGAAGAAGAAGAAGTACTACAGGATCATACTTGTGTTTAATAGACGCTCAGTTCCATCCAACAAGTAACTTACCTATCACCTAGAAACTCCTACAGTTTCTACTCCAGATCGTTTAAAAGACTACAAATTCTCTTGTACGAATTCTCTGCAAAGTTCACTTACCACGAATTCTCTTTTACGAATTCCTCTGCAAAGTTCCCTCTTCGCAACTCCAACATAAATTATCTGCAAAATCTCTCCAGTTTCAGTCATCAACACGAATTTCTCTTCAAAATTCCTTCTTAAGACTTCTCTTCTTAGATTCTTCCGGATTCCTTTTCCTTCCTTGCCTACGTCCTCGATTCATGGATCGACGCCTATAGATAGGTTCCCATCCTTCCTCCGTAAGTGCATCTTCACTTACATTTCAATGTCCGAATCATGGGACAATCGACTTCGTGTCACAGTCTAGTTATTTGTGTTTATAATAACCCAAAGTCCAATATTTCTATACACACGTTACTTCAAAATTCTAAACTTAACACAGCAAAAAATACAGTCACAAACCCGTTCATTGTGATCGGATAAAAATAACAACTGGTGCATAGCTTCCACCGTCCCTTACCTGTGAAATCGCCTCTCTGTTACAAGGATTTATTACGTTTCACACCTCTTGTGAAATGAGACTGGCCGTCTACAAAAGAAATATAATCTGCTCAGTTTACTCCTCTCAACATCTAAATTGGCAATTCTACTGCTTCTTCATCTGTCTCAGGCATCTCATCTCTAGGCGTGAAAAATTCTTCCTCTTTTGAACTTGGTGATCGTATCTCCCTTTACTCAATCTTTGGATTGTTTCTTACTCTCCTTGAGTTCTCTGTCTAGTTCCTGTATAGGACCAAATAGATTATTCGTATTGCTAAGATAATCCTTTCTCTCCTTATTAACAACTTCAACTTCTTTTTAACACTGACGTATCTTCCTCACTGCATACTCCAACACTACATACTTCTTTTATCTCTTCATTTTGTATATCCCTCGACTCGTTTATCTCCTCATGTAGACTCTCTATATATTCATCTTGATCGTCTCTGTCTTCCTGTAAATCATCAATTGTGTCCCGCAAAGATTTGATTTCTTCAGAACTAGCCTGCAGTCTTTCCATTATATCTTTCTTCATCCCGTGTAACTTACTGTCTTTTCTTTCTAGATCTGATTTTTCTTCTTTGTCTTCTACCTGCTTCTTCAGTCCCATGTTTTCCAGTTCTAATGTCAAGTATTAGTTATTACGTTTGTCCAGTTCTCGTTGAAAATGTTCAACTCTACCTTCTAAAAGTTTCTCATTCTTGTCTGTCTCTTCTTATTTCTAATTTAGTACCTGCTTCATCTGCATGAATCCGGCTTTCTAATAAGTCCTTGTTCACCCTTTCCTGTGTATGAAGTCTGTCAGTCAGATCATTTATTTCTTGTTCGTATCGTTTCATCTTGCCTTCCATAAACCTTCGATGATTCTCATTTCTTATTTGAGCGAATATCTTTCGAGCATAGTTCCGCTCCTCTATCAAATTAGATTGTCTTCTTGGTTGATTCAACCTTTTTTCCCTGCTTTGGCAGTTCCTAGGTCTCCAATTTAAATGGTTCTGATAAGCAGAACATGTATCTATCATGTACTTCTTATTGTTTCCTCTGTCGTAATTGAATTTGTCTGCTGTATACTTCCTACTTCTAATAAAGGTACCATCTGGTCCCGTCACGTTGATTGCTCGTTTTCCCTTTATAACTTCCATCATATCAAATTTCACCTCATCTCCCCTTTCTAAACTTCGCCATTGTCTGGTATCTTCTGTAGCTATATCCGTGTAATGCACAAAGATATCTCTATCTATTTCCTTGCTAAAGATGAATCCGTAACCCTTCTTATCATTGAAGTACACTACTCTTCCTCTTATCTGATATAAATTATTCTCATATATTTCTTCTTTCTGTTTCTGCCCTAACGCTTCTTCTATTTCTAATCTACATTTGTTCAACTCACCTGTTGTCTTTGATGAGATGCCAGGGATGCTTGCCATAGCTTCCAGCTTGTTTACCAACACACCCACTGTTCTAGCTAGCTCTGAGATGTCAGGGGACTCAATTTGTGCCATCGTGTCTAATTCTACTACCTCACACCTCAAAAAAATCTATATAACTCAGAAAAACAAAGAAATTTGTTAATACCAATCTCTCACTCAACTTAATCTGTGAAAGTTTCAATGAAATTTCAATTCATATCTCAACCACCTGAACTAAAAATAAACATTAACCAAACTGAACTTAGTCAACGTTAAACAAAAATAAATCAGACTTGTCCGTGGACTATCTGTGAACAAGATTTATTACTAACATGACCTCCAGGTCAATTACAACAACGCCCTTATTTCTGTACTTTCGTTCGTCCGTGACTGACCCTGTCTTGCCTTTAGGTACACAAGACACTTCTAGCTTTAGGTACACAAGACACCTCTAGCTTTAGGTACACAAGACACTTCTAGCTTTAGGTACATAAGACACCTCTAGCTTTAGGTACACAAGACACTTCTAGCTTTAGGTACACAAGACACTTCTAGCTTTAGGTACACAAGACACTTCTAGCTTTAGGTACACAAGACACTTCTAGCTTTAGGTACACAAGACACCTCTAGCTTTAGGTACACAAGACACCTCTAGCTTTAGGTACACAAGACACTTCTAGCTTTAGGTACACAAGACACTTCTAGCTTTAGGTACACAAGACACTTCTAGCTTTAGGTACACAAGACACTTCTAGCTTTAGGTACACAAGACACTTCTAGCTTTAGGTACACAAGACACTTCTAGCTTTAGGTACACAAGACACCTCTAGCTTTAGGTACACAAGACACTTCTAGCTTTAGGTACACAAGACACTTCTAGCTTTAGGTACACAAGACGCTTCTAGCTTTAGGTACACAAGACACCTCTAGCTTTAGGTACACAAGACACCTCTAGCTTTAGGTACACAAGACACCTGTCGATTTTTGAATTCCTGGGTTTCATTTCTGTTTTCTTTCTCTCTATCCTAATTATCTCTGTCTGCAACGTAATCGTATAGTGGTATTATAGGAATCCAGGGTGTTCTATCCTTGGTCACGGAAACCGATTGTAGCCGTACAAGTGCGTCTGTACCGTGTGTGACTGTTTGCTCAACACTAACAACACTAAAATTACAACATAGAATACAAATAAATGAAATGGCCGTCAAATATATCGTACCTCTATGTGAGAATCAAACCTGATTCTCAACTTTCATTTTGTTATTTACTTATTTCAATATCTCATCAATGTTAAAAAATATAGCACATACATCAAATTATCAAAAGAAAATCCTGAAAAGAAAACCAACAATTCAAAACGCATAACAATGCACATAACTAAAATATGCCTACTAACTAATATTGTCAATCTTCACTAAGTGATATCTAATACCCCGACATCCTATTCTAAAATGTTCACAGTTCAACTCTACCTTGCTTGCGATGTCCTTAGAAAAAATACTTGTTCAGTCACAATACGTTATACCGATTTCTAGCTAGGGTTGCTGTCATAATAGTATACACGAAATGTCTCTGCTAACTGGTTATAATAATGTATTCTGTAAACTGGCTGACATCTCTCTCTCATATGCTGTTATAGCCTCTCCGTCTGGTCCGGCCATACCCTTTAGTTTAGCTCTACCGCCTAGTTTTCCACTCTGAAAAAGTCCTCCGGTTCTAATGTAACCGGTTCACCAATTCTGAACAGTAACTCTCTGATTTGGTCAAAATCTCTGTGGAGTTCTGCATCTACGTCTTAGTTAGGCAACACTCTATGTCGGCAGTTCTGTTGGGTTATGCGTATGGATTTATGTTATCTATCTGACTTTGCTCTCTTGGGCTCTCTCTGTCTGCAACTCAGTTCAATTCTATTGCCTCGTTCACTATTCCACTTATAACTCGCAGCAGAGTTGTTCTACTCTATAATTCTTGTTACTATCTACTAAGTTCTTGTCGATAACTGTGTGAGTCTCTTATTCTAGACTACACTCCTTGACTTGTCGATTCTTTCTGTCTGTAACTGTCTTAGACTCAGACTACCTACTCTCTGTCCCTCTGTCTGAATGAGAATCGACTACACTCACTGCCTGTCCCTGGGTACCTCTCTGTCCCTCTGTCTCTATCCGAATGCGTGTCTGCAAAGTGTCTCCCCTATGATCCAAATCCATTCTATTTAACATATGGTATTTTTCTTTGTTTCCAAATCAGTCATTGTCCTGTTAGTACATTCTCACGGTCAAATCTGGTTGTTGGTTGGAAAAACCCCGTCTAATTTGATATCGTGACCGGACAATCACCCAAACGTTTCTAAAAAAAAGAATACTATTAACCTTAACTTGGCTGCATGAGAAAGAAAAAGAGAGCATAAGTTCACTTCTAGTTAAGGAAAAAAAAACCTTACTAACATATCTGGTCTGTTATTATACGCCCCCAGACCAGGTATATGGTTACCCCTTTGTTTCATTGAAAATACGCACCTAGTTGAAGCTTGGGACTAAGTATAAAGGAAGTAAAAAAACCTGGTATCATATTCCCTGCTACACTAACGCCTAACCTAAGTTTGTAACATACCTAAACGATAATAACGTGCCCTAGATACTGATGAAAGGCTGGACGGCCGCTTAAATTCGACAATAGAAAGCTACTTATAGCTACTCTTTAATTATTTTTTAGTAAATATTGCTGTGAATACTTAACAGATTAATTGATTTTTATTTTCCTTCTGGCCTAGTATAGGTGTGCACCGAACACTAAGCACCAATGGAGAATACGCCATTGATGTTTCACCGTTTCAGATTTTAAGGGAGAAAAATAAGTAAAATCGATCCAAAAAAACTTGATGCTGAGACAAAAAAAAACAGCCAATACCACCCAAGTTGTGTGAGAAGTACTTGAGCTATAATAGGAGTTGTGTAGTACGAAATGATACCAAACAACAATAGTATTCCATAAATAGTCATGTAGTGGTCAGGACCAAAGAATTTCAGAGCACCCATTGGATAAGCAATAAAATTACCACTTAGAACTGCTTGTAGGAGCAGTGTCCAAACGAGGTAAAACCACTTGTCGACAAATGGAGTGAAATACCAAAACACTGACATGATCGTGTGGGCAGAAGTCACAAAAACGAGTACATATTTCACGTCAAATTTGTCGATAGCTACACCCCACAGAATTCTGCCTAAACACACAGCAACACTTATTCCTACACCAATGTTGGTTAGAAAGTAGTCATCAGAAATATATAGAATTCCAAACTGTTTGTAAGAGCTATTTTCTACAATAAGTCCAGCAGTAATTAAAGCGAATGAAATGCCTAATATATATAAAGTTTTGCCACGTAGTGCATCTAATGGTGTCACGTTTCTTGTTTTCTCTTTAGAACTAGTTGATCCGTTCTGTTCTTCTGTATCTGCGTTATCAGACGTTGATTTCTCACGTGGTACTATGTCGTTTATTGATAGTTCAACATTGTCAGTGGCACCATATTGTTCTTTGTTTATGCTCTGTCCATCTCTGCTAGTTTTCTCACTGAGTAAAGTATTGTTAGTAGATTTCTTCTTGTTGCTGTATTGAGGTAAATTAGGATGATTTCTCATCAGTGGAAAAGCTATGATATGAAATCCGGTTGTCAAAGCACCAAGAACAAGGAAAACATATGGCACACGGTTTATGATTTCCTCTTGGGAAAAATATTTGCTTTCACCAACAGAAATATCTGGTTTCAAATTTTGTGGGTTGATAAAGTATGTTATCACTAAGTTGAAGATCAAACTTCCACCACCAAAAGCAGAAGATACAACAGCTGAGACAAAACCAACTCTTGTTTTAATCCATGTCGCAGTGTACAGCAAAGACATGCCAAAACAAAATCCAGAACCTATACCTGTCAGTACTCCAAGTGTCACATGCAAGGGCCATAAACTTGACTGAATCGTAAAGAAACTTGCATACATTGCCAAATTAAATACCAATATTCCAATCAGCAACGTTAAATGTGCTCCGATTCTACGAGAAATCATTCCAGATAAAAATACACCAACTGATGTAAAAGAAATTCCGATAGAAATTATCCACAGTAATCCTGTCTGGTGGTTCTCTCTGCCTACTGAAGCAATAAAATAAGAGTCGGTGTACGTTGATAAATTTCCATAGAAATAAACAACAGCTAAAGGAATGTTTATCAGAATTCCACCAAGAATAACTCCTGCCACTTGTATATTAAGAATTATTTCTTTCTTCATTCTCTGATCTAGAAAGTGTTGTCTCAACAGCATGTACAGTTTCAGCTGTTCTCCTGACTAATTCAGCAACCAAACCTACACCTGAAATTAATATGAAATTTAAATATAAGTTTATATAAGATTTTTGTTGTTGAGCGGACACGTAGAGAAAATATGCAGATAAAAACCTGGTATTTTTCAATTGGAGAAAGTTGTCATGTGACACTTCTCGAGACGGTCGATGAATATGCAAATGTGTCTCGTGCACTCAACTGCAACAAAAGCATGTTGTTATTCACGTTTCATACCTTGTTTATAATGTACCTGATGTCACAAGCCATGGCGGCTCGGGCTAAGTTTTGTTGGTTGGGCCAGACATATTTTTGTGTGGAAAATCATGGTATTGGGTTAGGTTATAATTTAATTTATACACATTACACATTATTTTTGGTGGTGTTCGGCCCCACTGGTCCTTAATGACGAGCCACCACTGGTCCCAAGTATAGCGTTATGAATATTTAATTGGTACAGAGTACATATGGAAAAAGACGATAATTTGTCAGTTCTATGTGACCGATAACTTGATAATTTCACAGATTTCAGTAAAATTATATACCAATGTTGTAATGTTGATGTCATTCCAATTCCGGTATAGTCATCTTTGCAGTCGTTAAACAGAGCATCTGAACTTTCCGATGTGTGAGAACATTTGATGTCGTCGCCAAAGTTATTGTGTAAGGATTCCTTTGCGTTCCCGGCCTAGACTGATGAACCAACTTTTATCATGAATTTTACTGTTGTTTTCAGGGACTCCGTTCCTGCTACAGCTTTTCCGAAGCTCTGTGTGTTGTGGCCATGACTCTTTTCTTATACCTGCTAACCGTTGACAGTCTTGCAGGACATGTTCTGCCATCATGTCTGCCATTTTGCAGGGGCACAGGATAGTTGTGCCAATTTTAAATTTATGGAACATGTGGCTCGGAGCTTGTTGTGTCCGGTACGGAGGCGAAGTATGGCAACTTGTTCACTGCGAGAGAGACCATAGTATCCGTCACTGTCTGTGTACTGAGGGTGATCTTTTGCCCATTTGCTTCTATAGTGCGAACCGATGGTTGTTTTGACTTCCTCATAACTGATCTCGAGATCAGTCTGAGGTAGTCGCCCGCTCTCTTTGGCTAAGGATATTAAAGAGAGTTAATACTGGCCCTTAATAATGAGTCGCCCCTGGTGAATAATATTAATAGAGTGAAAGATGAACATCAGGAAACACAACAAGATTATTTTACATTTGTTGTATTAAAAATTATATTATTTTACATTTGCTGTATCAAAAATTATATTATTTTACAATTGTTGTTGCAAACATTATATTATTTCCTATTTTAAAATAATTTAGTTTTCATTTCAAATTTGGCATAAACTTTTTCAACTTTTGCTTTCATAAATACCGCAGCAATTTTTCATTGAGATTCCTATAATTGATGCTGCAGCTACGAGTTCATGATTTGTCAGCACTTCGGCAGGGGCGTATCATTTCTGCGAGAGAAAGGGAGCCATGTAGGAAAATCAGGGGGAATGAAGCCAATCCTTCCCCTTTTGGCTCTAAATAAGTCTGTGATTTTGATATAGGAATTTATGACGGACAGTATGAGTGACCAACTAAAACTTTCTTTTGGTGATAGTTTTTGCAGTATTGATTGTTGACTGTCGTCTAAGTATTACATATCACTTGTGTGTGATTCAACAAAACCATATCCAGTTGACTGCCGTCTATTACATATCACTTGTCTGTGATTCTACAAAACAATATCTAGTTGCTATTTCATCCTCGCTTATCTAGCCAGAATGCTTGTCACTTGAAAACATTAAACTCTTTAGATTTGCCCAGATAAGATGCGGTCTTAAACTGCCGTGCACTGGATAGTCCAGTTAAGTAGTAAATTCTCTGATTTTAATACGAAAAGTTGAGTTTTATCTGCAATTTGGTTGGGTTTTTAAATAAAAAAAGGGACGATGGTTGTTTCTTCACGAAACTAGAAAGTGAGTGATTTGGTTCTTATGATAGTGACAAAGACAAGACATTTTGTGTGAAAAATGTTCAAGGATTGAGAAATACATCAACAAAGAAGACATTCCACAAAAATCTATTCTTCCTCTTTATCTCTGAAAATTATAACTTTTTGTTTTTAACATTATTTCAGTTTTTTTTTCTTCTGCAACTATCTCATACTTTTTTCTCATAATTTCCTTTATCACCTAATCTTGTCTTCATACTGTTAGTTATTTAGCTCAAGTAAGTTTCTTGTATAGACTTACTTAAGTAAATCATGTCTAGTGATCACACTGTTACATGAAGACCGTTTCTTGTATTGTCTATTGTCTATTCCCAGGTGGAAGATGTAGTTGACTGTCCACTCTTGCCGTTAAGCGTAGGGATGGGAGCTTTAATTTTGCGTTCTAGGGCTAGATGAGTCGCCCTTGTTGTGTTGTATCCGTGTTTATGTAGTGTGGTCTTGATATTGTCTATCCATCTTTTTCTTGGTCTTCCCTTAGCTCTAGTACCCAATCTTTTTTTATTGAATGCTGTTATTGGTGGTTGGTTGTATTTCATTCTCATTAAATGTCCAAACCACTGCCTTTGTTGTCTGTCGATGTATTCGGTGCATGAAGTTATGCCCACTCTGCTTCTGATGTCCTCATTTCGTAGTCTGTCTTTCCTGGTGACCCCACTGCCTTCCTCAAAGCATTTCATTTCACATGTGGTGAGCTTTCTGTGATGTGTTGTTGTAAGAGATCAAGTTTGACACTGGTAACAAAGTGTTGGTAGGAAATACTTTTTATCATCTGTCTTTTCACTTCCATCTTGATCTTTGGGTGTTGTAGTAATGGTGCCAGCTGGTAGGTCACTGTATTTGCTTTTGACACCTTGTCTCTATTTCTCTATCGAGTTTTCCGTCCTCTGTGAAAATAGCTGCCTAATTATTTGAATTCAGAAACTTGCTTTACTTTGGTGTTATCTATTTGTATGTTTGCTTGGCTTGGTGTTCTGCTGAATTTCATGGTCTCGGTCTTTTGTTTGTTGATTTTCAAGTTGTACTTTCTACATGCTATTAGCAATGAATTCATGACCGTTTCTTGTATAGACTTACTTAAACAAATCATGTCTAGTGATCACACTGTCACATGAAGATTGTCAACTGGTAAGCACACCCATCTAATTTTTATTGAGCTACGCCCCGTTATTCCGGATAAAAACTTGTGTACAAAAGTGTTCTCATTAGTTTTATGAAGGACTGTGACCTCATTGAAGTTACCTTACAGAAAACGTGTATCTATAATAGTTTTCTGACTAGTTCTCTATCACGTGAGTACTGATTAATTCATTGATAGGACCATCATCATTGCACTTCGGTGAGTAAACATGTGTGCTCCGATATATTTCTTAGACATGCAGATCTCAGTGGCAGAGCAGAAACCCCGTAGCAAAGGCGAGGGTCCCTGTGTAATTTTGAAGATGATGAAAATATTTCTGTAGAAATTTTATTTATTTATTTTTCTAACGAGTTTGTCCGAGCAGCAACTCTCTAGCTTGCTCCTCTCGATTTTGAACTGCCAATGGCTCTTCTACATGCTAAACTGGAACACGGGACCTACGCTTTATCGTCCGTTACCGATAGGAATAGGAACTAGACCTCACCTACACGGAGATAAGGATTCTCTAGAAAAATATCCAGATGGCTACACAAGGGAGCGAACCGAGTACCTTGTGAACGAGAGGCGAGCGTCTAGCTTCTACGCCACAAAGCTAAGTGTGGTCTGTGTTTCTATCCAAGTATTTGTTGTTACAGCTGTACTGTCAACTGGTATGCACATCTAGCTCACTTTTATTGAGCAACGCCACGTGGGTCTGGATTAAAATTCTGCACAAAAATGTTCTCATTAGTATTTGGAATGTCTGTGCCCGCATTGAAATTAGTCTACAGAAAACGTGTATCCAATAATGTCCCTACTAGTTCTCTATATGACTGTGCTGTTATTCTTTCTTTCTTTCTTTCTCGAATCCTGTTTGCCTCACAGCGTCAGGTCAGGAAGAGATTTCTAAAACGGGCCCTAGTATGCGCTTCATAAATAGTCTCTTTCGTCGCCTCTGTTATCTCTGAGGTCCATCTTTGCGTGGCCGGCCTTTTGCTTTGTACCCATTGTATCGGAGCAGCATTGCTCTTTGAGGTGCACTGTCTGATGGTAATCTGCTTACGTGACCGAACCATTTAATTTGTTCGGTTATTGTGTCGTTATATTTCATCTTATCTATATAGTGTGTTGACGTATATTTACTGTACTATATAGGTGTATGACAGTATACTTTACTGTACTATATTGTGTGTACTTGACAGTATACTTTACTGTACTATATTGTGTGTACTTGACAGTATACTTTACTGTACTATATTGTGTGTACTTGAGAGTATACTTTACTGTACTATATAGTGTGTACTTGACAGTATACTTTACTGTACTATATTGTGTGTACTTGACAGTATACTTTACTGTACTATATTGTGTGTACTTGACAGTATACTTTACTGTACTATATAGTGTGTACTTGACAGTATACTTTACTGTACTATATTGTGTGTACTTGACAGTATACTTTACTGTACTATATAGTGTGTACTTGACAGTATACTTTACTGTACTATATTGTGTGTACTTGACAGTATACTTTACTGTACTATATTGTGTGTACTTGACAGTATACTTTACTGTACTATATTGTGTGTACTTGACAGTATACTTTACTGTACTATATAGTGTGTACTTGACAGTATACTTTACTGTACTATATAGTGTGTACTTGACAGTATACTTTACTGTACTATATTGTGTGTACTTGACAGTATACTTTACTGTACTATATTGTGTGTACTTGACAGTATACTTTACTGTACTATATTGTGTGTACTTGACAGTATACTTTACTGTACTATATTGTGTGTACTTGACAGTATACTTTACTGTACTATATTGTGTGTTTGACAGTATACTTTACTGTACTATATTGTGGTACTTTTGACATGTATACTTTACTGTACTATATAGTGTGTACTTGACAGTATACTTTACTGTACTATATAGTGTGTACTTGACAGTATACTTTACTGTACTATATAGTGTGTACTTGACAGTATACTTTACTGTACTATATAGTGTGTACTTGACAGTATACTTTACTGTACTATATTGTGTGTACTTGACAGTATACTTTACTGTACTATATTGTGTGTACTTGACAGTATACTTTACTGTACTATATTGTGTGTACTTGACAGTATACTTTACTGTACTATTTAGTGTGTACTTGACAGTATACTTTACTGTACTATATTGTGTGTACTTGACAGTATACTTTACTGTACTATATTGTGTGTACTTGACAGTATACTTTACTGTACTATATTGTGTGTACTTGACAGTATACTTTACTGTACTATATTGTGTGTACTTGACAGTATACTTTACTGTACTATATTGTGTGTACTTGACAGTATACTTTACTGTACTATATAGTGTGTACTTGACAGTATACTTTACTGTACTATATTGTGTGTACTTGACAGTATACTTTACTGTACTATATAGTGTGTACTTGACAGTATACTTTACTGTACTATATTGTGTGTACTTGACAGTATACGTTACTGTACTATATTGTGTGTACTTGACATATACTTTACTGTACTATTAGTGTGTATGACGATATACTTTCACTGACTATATAGTGTGTACTTGACAGTATACTTTACTGTACTATATTGTGTGTACTTGACAGTATACTTTACTGTACTATATAGTGTGTACTTGACAGTATACTTTACTGTACTATATTGTGTGTGATAAAGGTCTTTAGACCTCTACGACATTCTTCAGGCCATGAGAGTGTCTTTCCAAACAGACGCGTTTCAGGTCTGTGAATCCCACTTGCTTACCAGATTGAGAGAGATAGATGTCCATATTGGTGCAGCCCGAAAGAACGACATAATAAATATGCAAAGAGATTGATTAATCAACATCGAACTGGCGTGTTGGGCCGCTGGACGCTGCTGGATTTGCTGCGGCGGAGATCGGAGCACCTATGGGCATGTCCGGAGTGCTATGATGATGGTCTTCATATAACTGATAGGTCTCTGCGTCTATGTATTCTATTGTTGTAAAACTAAATTACTTCGTATCTTCATAAATAGAATTTGAACAGACTTTTTGTTTTTAAAACGCGTTTGAACATGACAAGCTAGCAGTAATGAGTTGAAAATAAAATATAGCATCAAGAATAATGGCAGAAATAATGACATTTAATTTAAAGTTCAAATTATGAGATGAATGTTGAAAATTATAGAATATTTGCTAAAAAAATAGTATTCCAACTGTTAAATTGATTTGCTTCTTGCTTACTTTGCGATTGTTCTTATCATCCAGGTTAAAAATATTAAATAATAATTCCTCTCGTACCATTATATGTTACATAGGCCCTGCAAGTAATTTCTCCATACCGCTCTATCCTGGGAAACTCGCTAAATCTCCTTCATGGAACCGAAACAGATATTTTTTGACTCTCTCAGCAAAGTTCGTTTCAGGGTCTCCTTAGGTCGTCCTCTCTTTCTTGAACCCTTTGCATCCACTTCAATGCCTGCTTTGATATTCGTTGATCATTTCTCCTCAAGGTGTGTCCAACATATCTCCATCTTCTCTTTCTTATAACAGTTGTTCCTAGTGGTTGACCAGACATGTCTCTGATTTCATCACTTCTCCTGAATTCGTTCCATTTTATATTCATTATTTTTCGCAGACATCTATTTTCAAATGCATTCAACTTACTTTCTATATCTTAAATCATTTTCCAACTTTCGCTGGCATATGTTAGGATTGATACAACATTTGAATTGAAAATTCGTAATTTAGTTTTAATGCTATATAACTTGCAGTTCCATATTTTATTTAAACTTTTAAAAGCTGATGTTGCTTTGCCAATTCGTATCATAATTTCTTTTTAACATTTCCTGTGCAATCAAAATTGCTACCCAAATAAGTGAACTGCTCTGTTATTTTTATCATTTTAGATTCCAGTGTGATATCTGCATTACTTGTCATAGGTGTCTTCATTATATTTGTATCTTATCTGCAGTCAACATGTGATCTATAGATCTTCTTCCTTCTTTGCGTTCGTTCTTTCGACCAATTTTAATCACTCTTTGTGATATGCTAATCTTTGCCAAAACTGTATTCGTTGCACATGGGTTTGTAGGCATGCTATGATGACAAGTTGTCTGTTTTGCATATCTTGGTTCTTTCTACTTAACAAGGCAATATCATCTGCAAAATCCAAATCTTCCAGTTGCTTATTTTCTACCCAATCGATGCCAGTTTCGCCCCTGCAACATTTTCGCATCACACAGTCAATGGCCACTCCAAACAATAGTGGAGATAGAATACAGCCTTGCTTTACTCCGGTTTCAACCATAAACCAGTCGCTGTGTCCACCATCAGTGCGAACTGCACACTGTGAACCATCATAGAGGCTCTTAATAATGTTTATTATTTTGTCTGGTATTCCATAGCATCTCAGAATATTCCACAGAGAGATTTTGTGTAGACTATCAAAGGCTTTTTTAAATCGATGAAATTTAGTATGTGTGGTTGTTGCTTCTCAAAATGTTCCTCCAAAAGTAGTCGTAGGGTAATTATTTGGTCTAAGCAGCTTCTCCCAGGTCTAAAACCAGCTTGTTCTTCTCTCAGGGTTGTGTTCACTGTTCCTTTGATTCTATTAAGAATGATTTTGCAGAAAATCTTGGTCATTATCGATAATAGGGTGATCCCTCTCCAGTTGTTGCAATCTTTGAGATCACCTTTTGGGGATCTTAACAATTATTCCCTTCTTCCATTGATCTGGGACAGTTTCTTCTTCCCATACTTTATTAAATAGTTCTTGCACCTGGCTAATAGTTGTATCGTTAGCCACTTTGAGCATTTCTGCAGTAATGTTGTTATCACCCGCTGCCTTATTGTTTATCAAGGAATGGATTGCCTCCTTGATCTCAGCTACACTTATAATTTCTTCGTTAATTGGTAGGGAGCTGTTTCTTGTCTCTTCGTCAAACTTGAGTAGTACTGGTGGATCAGGACTGCTTAATATTTCTTCAAAATGTTCCGCCCATCTTTTCTTCTGATCGATATCTGATGTTAGTACTTTACCGTCTTTATTCTTGATTGGGCCACCCTTTGAAACAAAAGTTCCAGTAAGTTGTTTTAGTGTATTGTACCATTTTACTGTTTCCAGTCTTAGCTGCCTTTCCCCTTCTTCAGCCAGTTGATTGACATATGCTCTTTTATTTCTTCTAGCCGCTCTTTTCACTTCCTTTTCTTTTAGTCTATATTCCTCTTTAGCTTGGATTTCATCTGTTGCATCCTTAGTATTAAATATCGCTAGTTTCATCTTTCTTTTTTCTTGAATACATATCCAGGTGTCATCGCTTATCCAGGGTTTTCTGTCTTTCGTCGTTAATCATGCTCTACTATTTACTGCTCCCAATAGTGTGTCCTTTATCTTAGTCCATTTGTCTTCAATGTTCTGTTCATTTTCACTATTGAGTAACTCGAACCTATTCTTAAGTTCGATCTGATATTCCTCTTTTACTTCTTTATTTTGTAGCCTTTGACTGTCTATTCGCAGTTGTTCTTTTTAAGTATGATGAATTTTCAATGTCAGTTTCAATTTACCTATGCATAAATTATGATCACTTCCTACATCTGCCCCTCTGTATGCACGGACATCCAGCAATGATGTTCTAAATTGCGTATTTATGCACATATGGTCGATATGATTCCTGGTCACTCCATCAGATGAGTGCCAAGTAAGTTTATGAATTTCCTTATGCGCAAAGATGGTACCTCCAATTACTAAGTTTGACAGCATACATAACTCAGCCAGTCTTTCTCCATTCTCATTCATTGTGTTTATTCCTTGTTTTCCTATAGCTTTCTCTACCCCTACATTATCACTTCCAAACTTGGCATTAAAGTCCCCCATTAAATTAAAATCCAACAATTGTCCTGTTTTTGGGGCTTGTTAATTGGATCTTGTAGCTGCTCATAAAACATTTAGTTCTTATCATCGTCAGCCTCGTTGGTTGGTGCATAATACTGAAGTATTGTTATATTGACATGCCTGGTACTGAAGTCTCTGATTATCCGGCGAGATGGGTTCCCATTCTAATATTCTCTTTGCTACTCTAGGTGTCATCATTATGCCCACTTCTTCAAAATGCTTCAACCAGGTTAACCACTCTTGTAATCTGCGTAGTTTGCGACAAGAACCTGAGTATGTTGCGAGTGCAGTAGGCCCCTATGACATGTAGGTCAGGCACATCCGACGTCGACTAAAGAATTTCCATATGATCCAACAGTACACACATTTGAACATACGGGTAATTATACAAATTTACCGACGGAGATGTGTCATGTCAAAACTGTTAAATAAGTGCAGTCGTTAAATAAATTTACAATTAAAATTTCAAATATAATTATAAAACAGACATCTGTTCATTTGTACCAAAAATTACTTTTACTAATACACAATATAACTTATTTTCTATTTCATTGCTTTAAACCATGTTCACATTAGTGAGTTGATATTGTTTCTTCTCGTTTGTTTCTTCCATGTATCGACTTGTACACCTCTAAAGTAGTTAGGAATCAGCCGCAGTCTGCTTGTATCTTCATATAGCTTGTCTTGTAGTGACATGGAGGTTTACCATGTGTGTTTCCTCTTCTGTTGATTGTATGTTGGGTACTCTTTAAGGATGTGTGTCTATGTAACTTGCTGCATATTGTCACATGTGTCTATGTAACTTGCTGCATGCTGTCACATGTGTCTATGTAATTTGCTGCATGCTGTCACATGTGTCTATGTAACTTGCTGCATGCTGTCACATGTGTCTATGTAACTTGCTGCATGCTGTCACATGTGTCTTTGTAACTTTCTGCATGCTGTCACATGTGTCTATGTAACTTGCTGCATGCTGTCACATGTGTCTATGTAACTTGCTGCATGCTGTCACATGTGTCTTTGTAACTTGCTGCATGCTGTCACATGTGTCTTTGTAACTTTCTGCATGCTGTCACATGTGTCTATGTAACTTGCTGCATGCTGTCACATGTGTCTATGTAACTTGCTGCATGCTGTCACATGTATCTATGTAACTTGCTGCATGCTGTCACATGTGTCTATGTAACTTGCTGCATGCTGTCACATGTGTCTATGTAACTTGCTGCATGCTGTCACATGTGTCTATGCAACTTGCTGCATGCTGTCACATGTGTCTATGTAACTTGCTGCATGCTGTCACATGTGTCTATGTAACTTGCTGCATGCTGTCACATGTATCTATGTAACTTTCTGCATGCTGTCACATGTGTCTATGTAACTTGCTGCATGCTGTCACATGTGTCTATGTAACTTGCTGCATGCTGTCACATGTGTCTATGTAACTTGCTGCATGCTGTCACATGTATCTATGTAACTTTCTGCATGCTGTCACATGTGTCTATGCAACTTGCTGCATGCTGTCACATGTGTCTATATACTTGTCTTGTAGTGACATGGTACATGTGTCTTTGTATTGCATGTGTCAGATGTGTCTATGTAACTTGCTGCATGCTGTCACATGTGTCTATGTAACTTTCTGCATGCTGTCACATGTGTCTATGTAACTTGCTGCATGCTGTCACATGTGTCTATGTAACTTGCTGCATGCTGTCACATGTGTCTATGTAACTTGCTGCATGCTGTCACATGTATCTATGTAACTTTCTGCATGCTGTCACATGTGTCTTGTAACTTGCTGCATGCTGTCACATGTGTCTTGTAACTTGCTGCATGCTGTCACAGTGTCTTTTGTAACTTGCTGCATGCTGTCACATGTGTCTATGTAACTTGCTGCATGCTGTCACATGTGTCTATGTAACTTTCTGCATGCTGTCACATGTGTCTATGTAACTTTCTGCATGCTGTCACATGTATCTATGTAACTTTCTGCATGCTGTCACATGTGTCTTTGTAACTTTCTGCATACTGTCACATGTGTCTATGTAACTTGCTGCATGCTGTCACATGTGCGTACGTCAGTAGGGCCTAAATTGTAATTGTTTTACAGATGGTACTTCAGCTTATTTTGCCTAGTATGTAGCCTGAAGATGACAACCTGTTCTTCGCTATTGAGTTCATAGAATTCATTATCTTTTTGTTGACCCGTGTTATCTCTCGCCCATTTGTTATTGTATGCTATTTTTATCGGTTCTTTTGCTTCCTCATATGTTATACTGGTGTATGTCTGTAGTATTCTCCCGCTTGTGTTTGCCAATATTTTTGCTGTCTAGTTAATATGTATACTGAAGTGAAATGGTATCTACTAAATTACCACTATCGACAAATATTTCGTATATTTGGTGTAGTGTTGTTTGAAGTTCTTTTAAGTTATTATCTTGATTGTATAGAGAAGTGATTACTGACAGTGATTCAGGAAAAACAAAGCTACATTTTCTTGTACATATTTCTCAGACATTATGGCTTATGTCGCCGCTTTGAGTGCTTTAGCCTTTCCTGTGTAGTTGCTAGAGAACCTTCCTGTCTCTAATGTTAGCGTCCTATGGTACATATTACTGAATACTATGAGGGCTCCTTCTCCATTTTTTATTGTTTTTGTCGCAAGTTCATCGGTATATACTGTTTTTGATGGCTACGTCCTTTTGGATATGCCATGATTTTCGATTTCATCGGTATATAGTTGGGTTCACTTGCTGTGTGTGACGTGTTCCTCCACGTACGTAGTGGTCATGGACTTTTGCAGTTGTGTTTTCAATTTATTGAAAGATTCATCTATACATGCTATTTGGTTTCTGCGTAGTTTAGCTTTAAGTTCACTTTTAAACACTTTATCGCAATCCATTGAAATGTCTTGCGGAATGGATTAGAGCGCTGGCTCCAATACAGGAGACACGGGTTCTATCTCTGGTAAGGCCAATGATATTTTTCTGTCGGGGAATAAAGAAAAATTCCAGCATTGAAGTTTCTCGATGACTTCACTAGCCAAGCGGCCATTAAATTTTAGACTCATGTCCACCACTGTTCTACATCACCATAAAAAGCGGTATTACAGTTAGTAACGAAAGGTTGTTTTTAAATCGCAATCCTTCTTAAGATCTACCCACACCGCTATGGTGTCATTTTTCTCTTGGAAACATCTCTTATCTCCTAGATGATATACGTCACATGATCTCCGGTAGATATGTCATTTCGGAAGCACGTGATTTAAGAGTAACATTTTTATTCCCGAGGTGTCGCAATAATCTAAAGTTGATCATGTGCTCTAACAATTTTACTATGTATCTCGGTACGTTAAGAAATCTATTGCTACTAGAGTCTGTTGGGTCCTTTTCTATCTTAATCAAATCGTGTAAGGTTGAGTGTAACCATTTGATGAGCAATATTACCATAGACTGAATGTTAAAATACACGATTGTTAAAATAAACATAAAGATATTCACAAAAAAGATATAGTTTGCATATCATAAATAATCTACATAGAAAGTAGATGTTCACATAAAAGATATAGTTTGCATATCATAAATAATCTACATCAAAAGTAGATGTTCACATATACATAACAGCACTACAGTTCATATACACAATGTATGCAAATGAATAACCTGTTGAAATGTAGACCACCCAAATGTGTTAAAGATGACATTGTGTGTACTTGAACATATATATGTCTCAACGTTTATGAATTTGAGGAAGAAAAATCAGTAAAGTCAGTGCTACAAAACTTGTCGCTGAGACAAAAAAGAACACCCAGTACCATCCAAGTTGTGTGAGAAGTACTTGAGCTATAGCTGGAGTTATGTAGTACGTGACCATACCAAATAGCAATACTATTCCACA
Source organism: Arion vulgaris (assembly GCA_020796225.1). Lineage (NCBI taxonomy): Eukaryota > Metazoa > Mollusca > Gastropoda > Stylommatophora > Arionidae > Arion > Arion vulgaris. The sequence goes on along the minus strand of CM036753.1, from coordinate 108,247,574 downwards.
GATGGTCATATAGTGATCAGGACCAAAAAATTTCAGAACGCCCATTGGATAAGCAATAAAACTACCACTTAGAACTGCCTGCATAACCAATGTCCAAAGCAGATAAAACCATTTGTCAACAAGAAGAGTGAAGTACCAAAGCGCTGACATGATTGCGTGAATAGAAGCCACATAAATAAGAACATATTTTACGTGAAACTTGTCGAGAGCTACACCCCATAGAATTCTGGGAAAACACGCAGCAACACTTATTCCTACACCAATGTTGGCTAGAAAGTAGTCATCAGAAATATATAGAATTCCAAACTGTTTGTAAGAGCTATTGTCAACAACAAATCCAACATCAATTAAAGCTAATGAAATACCTAATATATATAATGTTTTGCTACGTAGTGCATCTAATGGTGTCAAGCTGGAACTTTTTGCTTTCTCCTTGGAACATTTTGATGCGTTCTGTTGTTCTGTATCTGCGTTATCAGACATCGATTTCTCACAATGCTCTATATTCTTTATTGATAGAACAACAGTTTCAGTTGCACCATATTGTTCTTTGTTCTTTATTGATAGATCAACAGTTTCAGTTGCACCATATTGTTCTTTGTTCTTTATTGATAGATCAACAGTTTCAGTTGCACCATATTGTTCTGTGTTGTTTGTGTTTATGCTATGTCCATCTCTGCTAGATTTCTCACTGAGTAAAGTATTGTTAGTAGATTTCTTTTTGTTGCTGTATTGAGGTAAATCAGGATGATTTCTCATCAGTGGAAAAGCTATGATATGAAATCCGGTTGTCAAAGCACCAAGAACAAGGAAAACAGATGGCACACGGTTTATGATTTCATCTTGAGAAAAATATTTGCTTTCACCAACAGAAATATCTGGTTTCAAATTGTGTGGGTTGATAAAGTATGTTATCACTAAGTTTACAATCAAACTTCCACCACCAAAAGCTGAAGATACAGCAGCTGAGGCAAAACCAACTCTTGTTTTAATCCATGTTGCAGAGTATAGAAACGTTGTACCGTAACATATTCCAGAACCTATACCTGTCAATACTCCAAGAGTCACATGCAAGACCCATAAACTTGACTGAATCGTAAAGAAACTTGTATACACTCCAAGGTTAAAGACCAATATTCCAATCAGCAACGTTAAACGTGATCCGATTCTACGAGACATTATTCCAGAAAAAATCATACCAACCGATAATAATGATGTCCATACAGAAGGCAACCACAGTAATCCTGTCTGGTGGTTCTCTCTGCCTACAGAAGCAATAAAATAAGAGTCGGTGTACGTTGATAAATTTCCATAGTAGTAGCCAACAGCTAAAGGAATGTTTATCAGAATTCCACCAAGAATAACTCCTGCCACTTGTATATTATGAATTGCTTCTTCTTCATTCTCTGATCTAGAAAAGTTTTCTCAACAGTCTGCACAAATGCTCACAGTTTCAACTGTTCTCCTGACTAGTTAGTTCAACAGCTAACACATAACTGTAATAACATGCACTGAAAAGCATTTAATATTCAATGTTTTTATTTAGTAAGAATAATTTTCATTAAAATATCATTTAAATACTGGTTTAGTGAGGTTTTTTCCAGAAGATTTAGTAAGGTAAGAAAATATGCAGATTAAAACGTGATTATCCAATGAGAAATGCGTTAGGCTCTTCTAGAACAGAGGTCGGCAACTACGCTCGCAGAGCTGCATGGCTCTTTCGATGTCAAGTTGTGTCTCTTTCGATGTCAAGTTGTGTCTCTTCGATGTCAAGTTTGTCTCTTTCGATGTCAAATTGCGGCCTTAGTTCCATGGCAAAATAATTATTTATTATTTTATTTTCAAAACTCAAAGAAATATTGCAAACAGGATAAAAACCATGAATGTAGGAAGGAGAGAGGATAAAGCGTCCTATAACTAAATACATTGCCGATAGTCAAATTAACGCACTGTCGAAATGTAGCTGCGCAGCTAGTTGCAACGCCACGTTGTTCTGCGGCAAATGAATGCGTCATATCGAGATTTCAATATCACTACAAATTGCAAAAGAAACAATTCACAGATGGTGAGTACGTCAAGATTGTTCATACGTGGAGCTGAAGAACTGTTTCGTGATTTCAAAACAAACAGAAATAGTAAGAAATCAAAGACTTCATATCTGCTAAAACAGTACAAGATAGAACTGCTAAATGTCGTAAATGAACACATATGCAAGTGGAAGACATCAAATTGGCTTCTGCTTTATCACTACTATAGATGAGTCTTGGACATAAAGACACGACAAGTTACCTTTGTCAGGTATATGTCGTCCACGGTCAAAAGAAGAACTGCTAGATTGCAGCGCTCTCATGGCAAACTCCTGAGAAGATATTGCAAATGCTGTGCAAAATGCTGAAGACTGTGAAATCGATATAAATAAAACGTTTCCATAGCAACTGATGGAGCCGAAGTCATGACAGAATAGGTAAAGGCAACACCGATTTCAGGAAAATAATTCACAAATTTTAACGTTCACTGCATAATTCACCAAGAGGCGCTTGTCCAAACATTTCCGCCAAATAGTTGGGTCATGAACTTGTAATTAAAATCATTATGTATTTTGCAAAAGCACTCAACCATTGTCAATTTAAGAATTCTGAAGAAATAAAAGCCAGTATTCTGACTACTGCACAATAAAGTGTGATGGCTTCAGGAAGTATTGAAACGTTTTGCTTCTTGCTTGAGTGAAATAAAACATTCTTAAATGAAAAGGTATTGCCATCCTGAATTGGAAGAAGACAAATGGCTGCAAAAATTCAACTTCATGGTAGATATCACAAAGAAACTAAATGAGCTAAATGTAAAACTGCAAGGAAAAGGAAACCCAGCCTATGCCTTGCTTGAGGAAGTCAACTTCATGGTAGATATCACAAAGAAACTAAATGAGCTAAATGTAAAACTGCAAGGAAAAGGAAACCCAGCCTATGCCTTGCTTGAGGAAGTCAACTTCATGGTTGATATCACAAAGAAACTAAATGAGCTAAATGTAAAACTGCAAGGAAAAGGAGACCCAGCCTATGCCTTGCTTGAGGAAGTCAACTTCATGGTAGATATCACAAAGAAACTAAATGAGCTAAATGTAAAACTGCAAGGAAAAGGAAACCCAGCCTATGCCTTGCTTGAGGAAGTCAACTTCATGGTGGATATCACAAAGAAACTAAATGAGCTAAATGTAAAACTGCAAGGAAAAGGAGACCCAGCCTATGCCTTGCTTGAGGAAGTCAACTTCATGGTGGATATCACAAAGAAACTAAATGAGCTAAATGTAAAACTGCAAGGAAAAAGAAACCCAGCCTATGCCTTGCTTGAGGAAGTCAACTTCATGGTGGATATCACAAAGAAACTAAATGAGCTAAATGTAAAACTGCAAGGAAAAGGAAACCCAGCCTATGCCTTGCTTGAGGAAGTCAACTTCATGGTGGATATCACAAAGAAACTAAATGAGCTAAATGTAAAACTGCAAGGAAAAGGAAACCCAGCCTATGTCTTGCTTGAGGAAGTCAACTTCATGGTAGATATCACAAAGAAACTAAATGAGCTAAATGTAAAACTGCAAGGAAAAGGAAACCCAGCCTATGCCTTGCTTGAGGAAGTCAACTTCATGGTGGATATCACAAAGAAACTAAATGAGCTAAATGTAAAACTGCAAGGAAAAGGAAACCCAGCCTATGCCTTGCTTGAGGAAGTCAACTTCATGGTAGATATCACAAAGAAACTAAATGAGCTAAATGTAAAACTGCAAGGAAAAAGAAACCCAGCCTATGCCTTGCTTGAGGAAGTCAACTTCATGATAGATATCACAAAGAAACTAAATGAGCTGCTAAATGTAAAACTGCAAGGAAAAGGAAACCCAGCCTATGCCTTGCTTGAGGAAGTCAACTTCATGGTAGATATCACAAAGAAACTAAATGAGCTAAATGTAAAACTGCAAGGAAAAGGAAACCCAGCCTATGCCTTGCTTGAGGAAGTCAACTTCATGGTAGATATCACAAAGAAACTAAATGAGCTAAATGTAAAACTGCAAGGAAAAGGAAACCCAGCCTATGCCTTGCTTGAGGAAGTCAACTTCATGGTAGATATCACAAAGAAACTAAATGAGCTAAATGTAAAACTGCAAGGAAAAGGAAACCCAGCCTATGCCTTGCTTGAGGAAGTCAACTTCATGGTGGATATCACAAAGAAACTAAATGAGCTAAATGTAAAACTGCAAGGAAAAGGAAACACAGCCTATGCCTTGCTTGAGGAAGTCAACTTCATGGTAGATATCACAAAGAAACTAAATGAGCTAAATGTAAAACTGCAAGGAAAAGGAAACCCACCTAATGCCTTGCTTGAGGAAGTCAACTTCATGGTGGATATCACAAAGAAACTAAATGAGCTAAATGTAAAACTGCAAGGAAAAGGAAACCCAGCCTATGCCTTGCTTGAGGAAGTCAACTTCATGGTGGATATCACAAAGAAACTAAATGAGCTAAATGTAAAACTGCAAGGAAAAAGAAACCCAGCCTATGCCTTGCTTGAGGAAGTCAACTTCATGGTAGATATCACAAAGAAACTAAATGAGCTAAATGTAAAACTGCAAGGAAAAGGAAACCCAGCCTATGCCTTGCTTGAGGAAGTCAACTTCATGGTAGATATCACAAAGAAACTAAATGAGCTAAATGTAAAACTGCAAGGAAAAGGAAACCCAGCCTATGTCTTGCTTGAGGAAGTCAACTTCATGGTAGATATCACAAAGAAACTAAATGAGCTAAATGTAAAACTGCAAGGAAAAGAAACCCTCTAATGTCTTGCTTGAGGAAGTCAACTTCATGGTAGATATCACAAAGAAACTAAATGAGCTAAATGTAAAACTGCAAGGAAAAGGAAACCCAGCCTATGCCTTGCTTGAGGAAGTCAACTTCATGGTAGATATCACAAAGAAACTAAATGAGCTAAATGTAAAACTGCAAGGAAAAGGAAACCCAGCCTATGCCTTGCTTGAGGAAGTCAACTTCATGGTATATATCACAAAGAAACTAAATGAGCTAAATGTAAAACTGCAAGGAAAAGGAAACCCAGCCTATGTCTTGCTTGAGGAAGTCAACTTCATGGTAGATATCACAAAGAAACTAAATGAGCTAAATGTAAAACTGCAAGGAAAAGGAAACCCAGCCTAATGCCTTGCTTGAGGAAGTCAACTTCATGGTGGATATCACAAAGAAACTAAATGAGCTAAATGTAAAACTGCAAGGAAAAGGAAACCCAGCCTATGCCTTGCTTGAGGAAGTCAACTTCATGGTAGATATCACAAAGAAACTAAATGAGCTAAATGTAAAACTGCAAGGAAAAGGAAACCCAGCCTATGCCTTGCTTGAGGAAGTCAACTTCATGGTAGATATCACAAAGAAACTAAATGAGCTAAATGTAAAACTGCAAGGAAAAGGAAACCCAGCCTATGCCTTGCTTGAGGAAGTCAACTTCATGGTAGATATCACAAAGAAACTAAATGAGCTAAATGTAAAACTGCAAGGAAAAGGAAACCCAGCCTATGCCTTGCTTGAGGAAGTCAACTTCATGGTAGATATCACAAAGAAACTAAATGAGCTAAATGTAAAACTGCAAGGAAAAGGAAACCCAGCCTAATGTCTTGCTTGAGGAAGTCAACTTCATGGTAGATATCACAAAGAAACTAAATGAACTAAATGTAAAACTGCAAGGAAAAGGAAACCCAGCCTATGCCTTGCTTGAGGAAGTCAACTTCATGGTAGATATCACAAAGAAACTAAATGAGCTAAATGTAAAACTGCAAGGAAAAGGAAACCCAGCCTATGCCTTGCTTGAGGAAGTCAACTTCATGGTAGATATCACAAAGAAACTAAATGAGCTAAATGTAAAACTGCAAGGAAAAGGAAACCCAGCCTATGCCTTGCTTGAGGAAGTCAACTTCATGGTAGATATCACAAAGAAACTAAATGAGCTAAATGTAAAACTGCAAGGAAAAGGAAACCCAGCCTATGCCTTGCTTGAGGAAGTCAACTTCATGGTAGATATCACAAAGAAACTAAATGAGCTAAATGTAAAACTGCAAGGAAAAGGAAACCCAGCCTATGCCTTGCTTGAGGAAGTCAACTTCATGGTAGATATCACAAAGAAACTAAATGAGCTAAATGTAAAACTGCAAGGAAAAGGAAACCCAGCCTATGCCTTGCTTGAGGAAGTCAACTTCATGGTAGATATCACAAAGAAACTAAATGAGCTAAATGTAAAACTACAAGGAAAAGGAAACCCAGCCTATGCCTTGCTTGAGGAAGTCAACTTCATGGTAGATATCACAAAGAAACTAAATGAGCTAAATGTAAAACTACAAGGAAAAGGAAACCCAGCCTATGCCTTGCTTGAGGAAGTCAACTTCATGGTAGATATCACAAAGAAACTAAATGAGCTAAATGTAAAACTGCAAGGAAAAGGAAACCCAGCCTAATGCCTTGCTTGAGGAAGTCAACTTCATGGTAGATATCACAAAGAAACTAAATGAGCTAAATGTAAAACTACAAGGAAAAGGAAACCCAGCCTATGCCTTGCTTGAGGAAGTCAACTTCATGGTAGATATCACAAAGAAACTAAATGAGCTAAATGTAAAACTGCAAGGAAAAGGAAACCCAGCATATGCCTTGCTTGAGGAAGTCAACTTCATGGTAGATATCACAAAGAAACTAAATGAGCTAAATGTAAAACTGCAAGGAAAAGGAAACCCAGCCTATGCCTTGCTTGAGGAAGTCAACTTCATGGTAGATATCACAAAGAAACTAAATGAGCTAAATGTAAAACTGCAAGGAAAAGGAAACCCAGCCTATGCCTTGCTTGAGGAAGTCAACTTCATGGTAGATATCACAAAGAAACTAAATGAGCTAAATGTAAAACTGCAAGGAAAAGGAAACCCAGCCTAATGTCTTGCTTGAGGAAGTCAACTTCATGGTAGATATCACAAAGAAACTAAATGAGCTAAATGTAAAACTGCAAGGAAAAGGAAACCCAGCCTATGTCTTGCTTGAAGAAGTCAACTTCATGGTGGATATCACAAAGAAACTAAATGAGCTAAATGTAAAACTGCAAGGAAAAGGAAACCCAGCCTATGCCTTGCTTGAAGAAGTCAACTTCATGGTAGATATCACAAAGAAACTAAATGAGCTAAATGTAAAACTGCAAGGAAAAGGAAACCCAGCCTATGTCTTGCTTGAGGAAGTCAACTTCATGGTAGATATCACAAAGAAACTAAATGAGCTAAATGTAAAACTGCAAGGAAAAGAAAACCCAGTCTAATGTCTTGCTTGAGGAAGTCAACTTCATGGTAGATATCACAAAGAAACTAAATGAGCTAAATGTAAAACTGCAAGGAAAAGGAAACCCAGCCTATGTCTTGCTTGAGGAAGTCAACTTCATGGTAGATATCACAAAGAAACTAAATGAGCTAAATGTAAAACTGCAAGGAAAAGAAAACCCAGTCTAATGTCTTGCTTGAGGAAGTCAACTTCATGGTGGATATCACAAAGAAACTAAATGAGCTAAATGTAAAACTGCAAGGAAAAGAAAACCCAGCCTATGCCTTGCTTGAGGAAGTCAACTTCATGGTAGATATCACAAAGAAACTAAATGAGCTAAATGTAAAACTGCAAGGAAAAGGAAACTCAGCCTATGTCTTGCTTGAGGAAGTCAACTTCATGGTGGATATCACAAAGAAACTAAATGAGCTAAATGTAAAACTGCAAGGAAAAGGAAACCCAGCCTATGCCTTGCTTGAGGAAGTCAACTTCATGGTAGATATCACAAAGAAACTAAATGAGCTAAATGTAAAACTGCAAGGAAAAGGAAACCCAGCCTATGCCTTGCTTGAGGAAGTCAACTTCATGGTTGATATCACAAAGAAACTAAATGAGCTAAATGTAAAACTGCAAGGAAAAGGAAACCCAGCCTAATGTCTTGCTTGAGGAAGTGGTTTGTTTCGAAAATAAATTATTTCTTTTGTCGAAGACCTGAGAGCGTAAATTACTTCATTTCGAAAATCTAAAGCAATATCGCGATGAAACCAATTCAACTATTGACACGAATTACTTCAGCATGGTTATAAACAAAATGAAGAATGGATTCGCCGAGAGATTTGAGCAATTCAAAACAAATGCAAATACTCTGGCGTTCATAGTAAATCCTCTCAATACAAATGAGATCAACATTGAGCCATTTGGAATTGATGCCCGTTCGCTTCAAATGCAATTGCTGGATTTGAAAACCAAACACTTGTGGAGTGGCAAGTTCACAGAACTCAAGAGCAAGTTAGAAGAGTTGGAGGTCCAGAAAAGCATGCACGTTGCGCTGCACAAGTGGACAGCTCTAAAAGAAATACTGCGAGTTGAGGCACTCATATTTGACGCATGAAATAGTCTTCCAGAATGCTACAGCGAGGTGAAGAAGTTGGGATTTGGAGTGCTGACGATCTTCGAGTCAACATATTCATGCGAGCAAGCGTTCTCTTGCATGAATATAATAAAAAGTAAAGTAAGAAGCCAACTAACAAATAAAAATCTAAGAGGCGTGCTTGAAACTGAAAATAACAAGTTATGAGCCAGATTTAACCGAACTTTCAAAAAGCATGCAAGGCCAATGCTCCCATTGATGTAACTATTGTAGCGATCTATTAAAATCATTTATTTCAGGTTTAAATTTTTATATGAATAAATATTATTTCGTATTTAAAGCCATTTATTTTAAATCAAAAATCAAATTTTATACCTAATCCTAATCAAATACCATAATATTGAAACAACAATTTTAGTGGCTCTTTAAAAACTGAGAAATTTTGTAAATTATAACTTTTGGCTCTTCCGTCTCAAAAGGTTGCCGACCCCTGCTCTAGAAGCATGACTTTCCAACAATATACTAATGTTTCACGTGTATACAACTGCAACTAATGTGTCTCGTGTATACAACAATATACTAATGTGTCTCGTGTCATACAACGCAACTAATGTGTCTCGTGTATACAACAATATACTAATGTGTCTCGTGTATACAACAATATACTAATGTGTCTCGTGTATACAACAATATACTAATGTGTCTCGTTTATACAACAATATACTAATGTGTCTCGTGTATACAACAATATACTAATGTGTCACGTGTATACAACTAATATACTAATGTGTCTCGTGTATACAAAATATACTAATTGTCTCGTTTATACAACAATATACTAATGTGTCTCGTGTATACAACAATATACTAATGTGTCTCGTGTATGCAACAATATACTAATGTGTCTCGTGTATATAACTGCAACATAGTCACGTTGTTGCTCATGTTTTATGCGAAGAATATAATGACCCTGATGTCATGTTATAACTATTCAATTGCTCCTAAGTAACTTTGAAAAAAAACAACAATGATTTGTCAGATCCATTTGACCGACAATTAGATAATTATGCAAACTTTAATAAAATTATGTACCAAATTTGTAATTTTGATGTCATTCAAAATATTGAAACTAACGACTAATTTTCTTTGATTTTGAGTTCTTTCTGGATAGATCTATTTGTTCTCTTCTCTGTCCAAGTTATATGGAGGACTCTTCTGTAACACTTGTATTATAAAGAATATTTATGTTTTTCCACTGTTTTATTAAATGTCCATGCTTCACACCCATTTGTATCCGCTGGGAATATGCATGCTCTTAGTATTCTGATCTTTGTTTTCTTATCAGTTTCGTTCCACACTGTTTTTAGTTATTTAATTTTTGTAAAGCCATGTTTGTTCTTCTTTTAATTTCCTTCATCCCATTTCCATCTGTTGTTAGCAGTGAACCAAGATGTTAAAAACAGTTCACATTTTCTACTTTCTCTCCATTGATAAAAATATCATTTATCATGTTCGCTTTATCTGATATCTGATTTTTTTTCTTTATACCACATTGAGATATAGTTTTCGCTTTTTTCTTTCCCTCCCCCTAATAATTTCTGAATCCCATTTTGTGATGTTGACAGTAACACTGTATAGTTAGCGTTTCGTAGTTCATGTATTTCTCTTCCTCTTATTATAAAAAGATCGTATTGTTCTTTTCCGCTACCTTCTGTAATATTCCTCATGATGTTTTCTGTTTATATGTTAAACAGACAAGGCGACAAACTGCAGCCCTGTCTGGCTCCCTGCCTTATGTCAAACCAATCTGCTGTATCATCACATATTATCTCCATAATGCCATTGACCTAAGATGGTTATGGACTATTGACCTAGGGAGGTGATGGACCATTGACCTAGGGAGGTGATGGACAATTGACCTAGGGAGGTGATGGACCATTGACCTAGGATGGTGATGGACCATTGACCTAGGATGTGATGGACCATTGCATACTACTGGCTGCAAAGGTAGTATGTTCTTTTCATGGCAACAAGGCCAGGTCATCTGCATTAAGCGCATGGTGAGTAGTTCTGGGTATGTTCTGCCACCAAATCTAATATTTTACCACATAACTGACCGGAGAAACACTGACCTAATTTTGAGATGGGGGCTGGATTTTGTATATGTTTGATAGAACACTGCTAGCTTCTTTAAAGTTTTACTCAATTCTCTGAGTCTATTGATGAAAAATATTAATAATACTGATATTCCTTATTGTTAAACTGAACTTGTTATATAATATAACCTTGATTTAGCATGTTGTGTTGGTTTTAAAATGAATTCGTCTTTATACAACAATACTGGAAAGCGATGTCACGCAACGGTTGTTGTCTTATTTCCTATAATTTTTACCTGAGCTCTCTGGCTGTATGTTCATAGTTCATATGAACGGTTCCAACTTCACTGCAACGGTTACCCCTATAATTGCTCCGTTCCTGTGCCAACGAAAATCACACGAAATGCTAACAACTGTGTTCTGTGTGAACTAATTCCAGAATGAAACAGCCGTACTGACACAAAAAGCAACCTGCATAAATGCATATGGCCGTCGCTAAAGTGTCAACACAAAACTGTTTATCACTTGAATTGCAATTCATGTCGACGGGAACATCAATTACGACAGAATCCAGCTTTCTGCACACGCAATATCGCCGCATATGGCAGATTGAGTCCGTTCGTCATAACCGCTGTCCTCCATTTTCTTAACACACACAACAAGCGCACGGTTGACACAGTAAAAAGCATTCCATGTAATATTCATAGTTCACAGCGTTGCTCAAGTAGGTAATTTCCTTTCTCTGCCCCATTAAGCTGGTATTGATCATGTGCTGACTGGATGCTAGAATATTAGATCATTAAAATAAACATAAAGAAGTTGACATCTAAAGAAATAGTTTGCATATTATAGTTACAACGTAATCTAAAGAAAATGTTCACATAAAAGTAAAAACAATACAGATCATATACAGGTTTTATGCAGTAAATAAAATGTTAAACATGTGGTTCCAAACAAATGTGTTAACTATGACATTGTGTGTATATGAACATATATATGTCTCAACGTTTAGGAGGAATTTGTGGAAGAAAAATCAGTAAAATCAGTGCAACAAAACTTGTCACTGAGACAAAAAAAGAACCGGTTGTATCTTAACAGTGGAAAAAAAAATTAAAATAAACTTGTTCATTTATATTCTGGACATTACGCTTAATTCTCTGAATTAACGATTCGCGCTTCTGGAAACCCATAGCAACAATTTTCAATTTTTGTATAACATTTTTAAAACTCAAGGATATTGATGACAAAACGCTAAAAAGTTATTGTATCAGTCTCCAGTCAATACTTTCGATCTAAAATGAATCACATATAAATTCAAACGATCTTCAAGAAAAATTACGTGATTTATACAGAATGCTACTATATTCTATGAAAAGTTTGGATGTTTTAAATTATTTGTGCCAAAATAACTTAATTTTTGTATCCGAATACTGGTGTACCTCTGAGAATTTTATTAACATTCCCTGTCTTTGTAGTTAGCGGGGAAAGAAGGTTTTTTCCAAATTAAAATTAGAAAACACTACTTTAGAAGTCAAATAAGCACATTACAAATTTGCTAAATTTAAAGTTAGAAGTGTAAATCTGTAGTAGAGTGTTGTAGATGATAGTTGATACTATTATTTTAAAGTTTATATTTTTTTTTAAAAATTGTATTTGTACATTTTGTGGAGTTTACAAAAATCACAATCGAAGGTTTTTTTAAAGAAAAACATTTAAGGAGTGGCATTTCGAAGACTTGCATCATACTAAGAAAATATACATCACGGCCTGTATATAATTGGTACAAAGTACATTTGAAAAAAAGACGATGATTTGTCAGTTCTATTTGACCAACAATTTGATAATTGTGCAGACTTTAATAAAATTATATTCCAAATTTGTAATCTTGATGTCATTCAAAATTTTGAAACTAATTGCTAATTTGTTGACAAATGATGAATTACTGACTTTTACTCGAACCAAATTTTCATATCTGAATTATTTTCAACTCAGCTGCTTTAGAGAAATGACTTGGACGTTTTTACATTCAATGCAATACCACAGGCAAAAAATATATAACTCAACAGTGTTTACAAACGAATATACACTACATCAACAGATGACAACATTGCAATCAACATGTAAACAATACATCTTCAATTTAAGTCAACAGACATACATACAATTTTATATATATATATATATATATTTAGAATTTACAAATGTCCTGATTACTGTCTGATATATTGTCCAAACAATGTCCTTATTTTAATATATTGTATAAATATGAAGGTACTAAGAGACTGTGTTATAGTTTCCATGATATATTCCATATCTTCATTCCCCTCCCATGTGACTGTAGAATTCTTTGAAATTTTGAGAAAAATATATTTTTAGCATTTCTAAAATTAGTCACTGATATCACATATTACATCACACTGATATTAACTTCCTAAAGCTTGATAGCGCATTCGATTAGCATTCCAACCATATTTAACATGTGTATTTTCAAAACAAGGAATACATATGGCTGCTAGTTATAGAGCAGGTCATCAAAAATAACAAAGAAAAACATTTAAAACGCATGAGGGCTTAAAAGATTTTAAAAACTCATTTGAACATGACATGTGAACAGTAATGAGTTGAGAACAACACATAACGGAACATGACATGTGAACAGTAATGAGTTGAGGACAACATATAACGGAACATGACATGTGAACAGTAATGTGTTGAGGACAACATATAACGAAACATGACATATGAACAGTAATGTATTGAGGACAACATATAACGGAACATGACATGTGAACAGTAATGTGTTGAGGACAACATATAACGAAACATGACATGTGAACAGTCATGAGTTGAGGACAACATATAACGGGACATGACATGTGAACAGTAATGAGTTGAGGACAACATATAACGGAACATGACATGTGAACAGTAATGAGTTGAGGACAACACAAAACGGAACATGACATGTGAACAGTAATGAGTTGAGGACAACACATAACAGAATATTACATATGAACAGTAATGAGTTGAGGACAACATTTAACGGAACATGACATGTGAATAGTAATGAGTTGAGGACAACATATAAAGGAACATGACATGTGAACAGTAATGTGTTGATGACAACATATAACATCAAGAAACATGGCAGAAACAATGTCTACATTTACCTAAAGTGCAAATTAAGTGATTAATGTTGGAAATTATAAAACATTTGATAGAAACTTTTTAACTACTAAATATGTTTGCTGCTTGCTTGCTTTTTATTAACAAATTAAACCACTGTTTTATTATCAGTGTGAATTACGCAGAGAATGTTAGTACCTTGCCCCCTTCCCACCGGCCAGACTCTACGGTATGTTGGACTGGCACAGTATACATATTATTCAACAGGACACACATCTGCAGAGACGGGTAGCTGTAGGAATTAACAAACAGAAACACACACTGTAACGTACCAATCCTAGCGTTATACTGTAGCGTAGCATTACATCTGATTGGTTACAGTGTAGCCTCAGGGCTGACTCATGAAAATAACTATTAAATAAGTGCAGACGTTGAGTTTTTCACCAAAAAATGTAAATTGCAAATATAATTCTAAATTTAGACATCTCTTCAGCTGAGAACACGAATTAATACATAATATAATGTATTATCATTTTCATCATCTTGCTGGTATCACATGTGCATTTGTTAGTAGGGCCTATCTTGTACTTGTTTAACAGATGGTATGTCAGTCTATTGTGCGTAGTATATGGCTGGACGATGACAACCTGTTCTTCTCTATTGAATTAGTAGTATGCTATATGCAACATTTTTTTGTTGATCTGTGTAATCTGTCGTCAATTTGTTCTTGTAAGCCATTTCTATTTGTGTTTTTGTTTCCTCGAATGTCAAACTGTTATCTGTCTGCTGTAACTTTACGCATCCCTGTGCCAATATGTACGCTGTCACTTTGCCAGGTATACCACAACTGGATGATATCAATCAAATGTATTGGCACTCTCTAAAATAGTTGCAAACGTCCTAGCCCATTCACTCAGCGGTCTTCTAATCTCATGAATATTTTTGCTTGTTTTAGTGTCCTGCTGCATTCTCTTATATCCTCCAATGACTGTAGGCCTGTAGTCTTCTGCATTTACTATATTGGTGTGGTGTATGCCAGCATTTATTTATTGCTCTCATAATAATGCTCATATTTGGGTTCTGGGCACGGTTGATTTAGTTACAGTTGGATTATGCAACAGTATATAAATATATGTATATATATATTCCTCTCGTACCGCTACTAGTTACATATAGTCTGCAAGTAACATCTCCATAACTTTCTGTCATGGCAACTTGTTCAATCTCTTCGCAAATTCAGTTTCACGATTTCCATAGGACGTCATGTCTCATTCTTGAACCCTTTGCCTCCCACTTCGATGCCAGCTTTGGTAATCTTTAATAATTACTTCTCAATGTATGCCCAACATATCTCCCAAACTCTCTTATAACAGCTGATACTAGTGGTTGATTTGTTCGGTTTCAACACTTTTCATGAATTCGTCACATTTTATGTTCATTATTTTTCGCAGACATTTGTTTTCAAATGCATTCAACTTTCTCTATCTTTAGCAATTTCCAATTCTCCCTGGCATTTGTTAGGGTTGAAACAACGTTCTCCCTGGCATTTGTTAGGGTTGAAACAACGTTCTCCCTGGCATTTGTTAGGGTTGAAACATCGCTGGAACTGAAAATTATTAATTTAGTTTTACAACTATATATTTTGCAGTTCTATATTTTAGTAAGGTTTTTAAAAGCTGATGTTGCTTTGACAAGTAGTAGCATAATTTATATTTTAACATTTTAAGTACAAACAAAATTACTACCCATTTAAGTGAACTGATCTGTTATTTTTATCATTTTAGATTCCAGTGTGATATCTGCATTACTTGTCATAGGTGTCTTTTGTATATTTGATTTTCATAGCTTATCTGCAGTCCAACTTTTGATGCTATATATGGCAAGTTATCTATTTTTCTTTGCAGATCTTGATTGATTTTACTAAACAAGGCAAAAACATCTCAGAGTCCCTGCAAAAGCATGGACTGGCAACCTCAAGGGCAATACACCTGGCACAAGATAGAAACTAAATCTTTCCTCGACGCTTCACGGCAAATGGGGTTAAGATAAGATAAGATAGTGACAAAGACAAGACATTTTGTGTGAAAAATGTTCAAAGATTGAGATATACATCAACAAAGAAGACATTCCACAAAAACCTATTCTTGCCCTTTATCTCTGAAAATTATAACTTTTTTATTTGTATCATTGTTTCAGGTTTTTCCTTCTTCGTCTATCTTATCATTTTCTTCCTAATAATTTTGTTTCATTATATCTTTCTTCCCCCAATCTTGTCTTCATACTGTTATTTATATAACTCATGTAGATTTCTTTTAAACACTTACTTAAGCAAAGCACGGCCAGTTCTCACAAGGTTACATAAATACCGTCAACTGGTAAGCACATCCAACTCATTTTCATTGAGCTCTGCCACTGGGATCTGGATAAAATTTGTGTACAAAAATGTTCTCATTAGTTTTCTGGCTGACTGTGCCGGCATTGAAGTTAGCTAAATAAAACTTGTATTCAATAGTTTTCTTGCTAGTTCTCTGGATGACTGTGCTTTTATATTGACATTATATGTCATCTTATCTATATTAGATGTTATCAGTTATATGAGGACTATAATCATAGCACTCCGGACACGTCCATATGTGCTCAGATCTCCACCTTAACAAATCCAGAAGCGTCCAGCGGCCCAACACGCCAGTTCAATGCTGATTAATCAATCTTTTAGCATATTTCGTATGTCGTTCTTTTCACATCTGCACCAATATCGGTCAGCCATCTCTTTCAATCTGGTCAGCGAGTGGGATTTACAACCCTGAAACTCCTGGGTTCAGAAAGACTCTCTGAGTGCGTTAAGAATATCATTTTGGTCTATTGCAGCTCCCTGTAATATTGTACTCATCCCAGCCAATCTATCAGCTCGTTCATTACCTTTGGCTCCTGCGTTCTCAGGGATAAAAATGAAGGTGATTTCTCTGATCTTTGTCTGTACCAGTACATCCACCCAGTTTCGTCTCACCATTCCTGATACGACTTTACAATTCATGCTCATGGAGTCACTGAGTATGAAGACACACGAGTAGTTATGAGACCTCTGTAACCGCCCATATCTCCAATGTTGTATACATTGCCGTATTGTGTGTACTTTCAATGATAAAGGTATGTAGGTCTGTATGCCTATGTATTATGTTGTTAAACTAAATTACTTTGTATCTTGAGAAATAGACTTTGAACAGATTTTCTTTTTTCTAAATGAATTTGAACATGACATGCGAGCAGTAATGAGTTGAAAACAAAATATAACAACAAGAATCATGGCAGAAATTATGACATTTATTTAAATTGCAAACTGTGGTAGAAATGTTGGAAATTATAGAATATTTGCTAAAATAAATATATAACGGTTACATTTGCTTGCTTCTTTCTTTGCGTTTGTTCTTATAAACCAGGTTAACCACTCTAATGATCTACGTGGTGTGAGACAAGAACGTGAGAACGTTGCGCATGCGTTAGGCCCCTATGACATGTAGGTCAGGCACATCCGACGTCGACTAAAAAATGTCCTTATTATCCAACTGTCCAGACATTTGTACATACGGGTACCCGGGTATGTATAAACATTTACCACACACACAAAATTTATTTAAAATGTCACATCTGACGTTAAACTGTAGTATGTTATCACATCTCATTGGTTGTACTGAGGTCAACAGGGCTGAGCCATGCCAAAACTATTAAATATGTGCAGTCGGTAATTAAAAGAATTAATTACAATTTTTAATATAATTATAAAATAGACATCTGTTCATTTGTAAAAATGTATCTGTTCATTTATGTACTAATACACAATATAACTCAGTTTTTCTTTCGTTGGTTTAAACCGGTACGATAAGAAATCTGTTGCTACTAGAGTCTGTTGGGTCCTTTTCTATCTTAATCAATTGTGTAAGGTTGAGTGTAACCATTTGATGAGCAATGTTACAATAGACTGAATATTTAAATACAAGATTGTTAAAATAAACATAAAGATATTCACATAAAAGATATAGTTTGCATATCATAAAAAATCTACATCGAAAGTAGATATTCACATAAAAGATATAGTTTGCATATCATAAATAATCTACATCGAACGTAGATATTCACATAAAAGATAAAGTTTGCATATTATAAATAATCTACATCGAAAGTAGATGTTCACATAAAAGATATAGTTTGCATATCATAAATAATCTACATCGAAAGTAGATGTTCACATAAAAGATATAGTTTGCATATCATAAATAATCTACATCGAAAGTAGATGTTCACATAAATGATATAGTTTGCATATTATAAATAATCTACATCGAAAGTAGATATTCACGTAAAAGATATAGTTTGCATATTATAAATAATCTACATCGAAAGTAGATGTTCACATAAAAGATATAGTTTGCATATCATAAATAATCTACATCGAAAGTAGATGTTCACATAAAAGATATAGTTTGCATATCATAAATAATCTACATCGAAAGTAGATGTTCACATAAAAGATATAGTTTGCATATCATAAATAATCTACATCGAAAGTAGATGTTCACATAAAGATATAGTTTGCATATCATAAATAATCTACATCGAAAGTAGATGTTCACATAAAAGATAAAGTTTGCATATTATAAAAAATCTACATCGGAAGTAGATGTTCACATATAAGTAACAGCACTACAGTTCATATACACAATGTATGCAAGTGAGTAAAGGTTTGAAATGTGGTTCCATACAAATGTGTTAAAGATGACATTGTGTGTACTTGAACATATATATGCCTCAATGTTTATGAATTTCAGGAAGAAAAATCAGTAAAGTCAGTGCTACAAAACTTGTCGCTGAGACAAAAAGAACACCAGTACCATCCAAGTTGTGTGAGAAGTACTTGAGCTATAGCTGGAGTTATGTAGTACGTGACCATACCAAATAGCAATACTATTCCATAGATGGTCATATAGTGGTCAGGACCAAAGAATTTCAGAACGCCCATTGGATAAGAAATAAAATTACCACTTAGAACTGCTTGCATAACCAATGTCCAAAGCAGATAAAACCATTTGTCAACAAGTAGAGTGAAGTACCAAAGCGCTGACATGATTGCGTGGATAGAAGCCACATAAATGAGAACATATTTTACGTGAAACTTGTCGAGAGCTACACCCCATAGAATTCTGGGTAAACACACAGCAACACTTATTCCTACACCAATGTTGGCTAGAAAGTAGTCATCAGAAATATATAGAATTCCAAACTGTTTATAAGAGCTATTTTCTACAACAAATCCAACATTAATTAAAGCTAATGAAATGCCTAATATATATAAAGTTTTGCTACGTAGTGCATCTAATGGTGTCAAGCGGCACTTTTGCTTTCTCCGGGGAACATTTTGATGCGTTCTGTTGTTCTGTATCTGCGTTACCAGACATCGATTTCTCACACAGCTCTGTATTCTTTATTGATAGATCAACATTGTCAGTTGCACCATATTGTTCTTTGTTCTTTATTGATAGATCAACAGTTTCAGTTGCACCATATTGTTCTGTGTTGTTTGTGTTTATGCTACATCCATCTCTGCTAGATTTCTCACTGAGTAAAGTATTGTTAGTAGATTTCTTCTTGTTGCTGTATTGAGGTAAGTTAGGATGATTTCTCATCAGTGGAAAAGCTATGATATGAAATCCGGTTGTCAAAGCACCAATAACAAGGAAAACATATGGCACACGGTTTATGATTTCCTCTTGAGAAAAATATTTGCTTTCACCAACAGAAATATCTGGTTCCAGATTGTATGGGTTGATAAAATATGTTGTTACTAAGTTGAAAATGAAGCTTCCTCCACCCAGAGCAGAAGATACAACAGCTGAGGCAAACCCAACTCTTGTTTTAATCCATGTTGCAGAGTATAGAAACGTTGTACCGTAACATATTCCAGAACCTATACCTGTCAATACTCCAAGAGTCACATGCAAGACCCATAGACTTGACTGAATCGTAAAGAAACTTGTATACACTCCAAGATTAAAGACCAATATTCCAATCAGCAAAGTTAAACGTGATCCGATTCTACGAGACATTATTCCAGAAAAAATTATACCAACCGATAATAATGATGTCCATACAGAAGGCAACCACAGTAATCCTGTCTGGTGGTTCTCTTTGCCAACTGAAGCTAGAAAATAAGAGTCGGTGTACGTTGATAAATTTCCATAGTAATAGGCAACAGCTAAAGGAATGTTTATCAGAATTCCACCAAGAATAACTCCTGCCACTTGTAGATTATGAATTGTTTCTTTCTTCATTCTCTGATCTAGAAAATGTTGTCTCAACAGTCTGCACCAAATAGATAACATTTTCAACTGTTCTCCTGACTAGTTAGTTCAACAGCTAACACATAACTCTAAACAAATATGCACTGAAAATAATTTAATATTCAATGCTTTTTATTTAGTATGAATAAATTTCATTAAAATTGCCTTATTTAATGCTTGTTTATTAAGTTCTTTTTTTCCCAGTTGCGATTTAATAAGATTAGAATAATGGAGATTAAAATATTGTATTATCCAATGGTAAAATGTTGTTGAGTAGCACTTCTCTAGAAGTGGGACGTTCGATAAATATGCTAATGTGTCTCGTGCATACAACTGCAACAAAATCACGTTGTTGCTCCATATGTTATACGATGAATATAATGTACCTGATGTCACATGTTAGGCGTTATGAATAAACAGGTTCGTGCCGTGCTATGTTACAGAGTGACTGCGGTATCGTAAGGGGGCGGCGGGAGCACCGAAATCAAAATACAATTTGAACTATTCAATAATAAAAAATCTCAACGCAACTCTTTTCTATATTGGTCTATGTTATTCCTATATTGATGCATACGATTTATGATTTCTCGCACGTCTCTGCCTATGCGCTTTCTGTACCTTTTGATTTCGGTTTCTGGAGCAGTTTCGAGCGAGCTAGTATCGTTAGCGAGCTCTCGCATGAAGACTTTTGATCTGACAGCGCAAAGTTATTATTTTTGTTTGTAATATACCGCGCGGCCGCTCTTAAAAACTTAGGCGGCAATTATCACAAATGACAATTGCACGTGTCACGTGTTGATAGTTCTGCTTTGAACTTATAATTATTGACAATATTTGATTTTAATGTTGGTTTGTCTCGATAAATGGCAAGTGTCTGTATTGTGTTTAAATCAGTAAATCAGAGATATAATATATATGTATTAGTATAACATTTTTGCATTTATACTAATTCAGTTTTTGTTTTTAAAATGTATATCAGGTAAGATAATTATTGTTTTTTTTACAGCAATTCTAGTTACGTAATATCAGTTAAAATGATTATGTTATGACAATAAGGACTTGAATTAAAAAGTAGCATTTGCATGGACTGTGTATATGTGAGGAACGTTTGATAGAGTTATTTAGAAAATATTGGGCTACTTTTGCGTTCTGTGTGTGATAGAGAGAAAGAGAGAGAGAGGGGAGAGAGTTGCTAATGAAATATTTGCATTTGCCTACTTTTGCGTTCGTTATTTATTCCTCTATGTTTACTAAATTCAAATAAGTTGAAGTGGGGGCAATACAATAAGAAGTTTTTAAAATGCATTTCTCAAACCGACTGCTAGCTGTTAACGTGACATATATTCTTTATCTATTTATTTTTGTTCTGTTACCTACAAATGTTACTGTAGCTTTGCAATTCATTTCTATATTTATTTTATCTACCCTAATTGAATAGCACGATAAGCATCGTCATATTTAATCATTTTTAATGACCGCCTCTCTTCCTTTCCCGTTTGTATCTTAACAGAGGAAAACAAATTTTAAATAAACTTGTTCATTTATATTCTGGACATTACACTTAATTCTCTGAATGAACGGTTCGCGCTTCTGGAAACCCATAGCAACAATTTTCAGTTTTTATGTGACATTTTTAAAACTCCAGGATATAGATGACAAAACGCAAAAAGTTATTGTACCAGTCTCCAGTCAATACATTCGGTCTAAAATGAATCACATATAAATTCAAACGATCTTCAAGAAAAATTACGTCAAAAACATTCCCTGTCTTTGTAATTAGGGGAAAGAAGTTTTTCCAAATTAAAATTAGAAAACACTACTTTAGAAGTCAAATAAGCACAATACAAATTTGCTAAATTAAAGTTAGAAGTGTAAAACTGTAGTAGAGTGTTGTAGATGATAGTTGATAGCAGTGACGGTTCGTGGTCATTTTTTGTGGTGGTGCGAGACAAAAATTTCGGAAAAATCATGGTTTTTATACTAGGTTTATATTTACTTTTATTTGTCTATTCCGCAAGTTATTCCCCTTTACTAAAATGATTTGGCGCAGCATGCGCAAATAACAAAATGTAACAACGTTACGTCAGGGTAAGTGAGCTGGCACTGATCAAGACCCTACTCCACCTCCTCGTGGTGACACTGGAAATAGACAAAAGATCATGACTGGCTAAATGGGTAAGGATCGAGAGAGAGCTACTCTGGTATATGTAATAAAGCAAACGCAGACACGCCTCTTGGGTCCTAAATACTAATGAATGCACGCATCTTCTGCTGATGTCTAATGAAAAAGTTGCATAAATGCAAAGCAAATGTAAGAAGTAACAACGTACGAGTCGCGTGTAAGCGTATACTCTCCTCCTGAATCAATTGTCAACCATAATTGCCAGCTCTCATTGCAAGAAAGCCGGGCACTCTCCCCACGCACTATAGGCAAAATGGTGAAATCTCATAATCCCTGGGGTTCAACAACAACTAAAATATATACCATATAACTAAGGTACAAAGAGATCCCTACAACCTACCGTTGACCACAGTCCTTCACCATGAAATAGCAAACAATAAAAACAAAAAAACTTTGCTTTTCTTCACTGACAGTTAACCACAATTTTTTAGTGAAACACGTACAAACAAAGTACTATAGTTTTACAAAATACATAAACAGTGACGATAAACAGCAACGTTTCGACCAACAAGGCCTTTATCAAGCAAACGAACAAACAGGAGTGACAAATTAAAATGAAACACAAATGGACGACCAAATACCAACGTATCTAAGGAAAATCTGGAATAAAAACGAATAACGAAATAAATGTAACACAAAAACACACATAAAAACTAGAAATAGAAAAGAAACAATGAAACATCTAGTAAATATATAACTTGAATACATGCAACATATACCCATATAGATTATAAAGCATGGGAAGAGAAAGTACTAAGAAGCATAAGAATGTAATACATGCAACATATACCCATAGAGATTACAAAGCATTGGAAGAGAAAGTACTAAGAAGCATAAGAATGTAATACGTTGAGCCCGCGTGGTCGCAAGGTACCATACAAAGAAATCAACCGATTCTCCAGAGCAAATCGACTACGATCATCAGAGGAACATGATCGGATGGCTGTGACCTGGACATCGCAAGCTCCTGAATGGCCAGTATCATTGAAATGGGTAGCTACAGGGTCACAGAGCATTGGCGTATATCGCGCAAGTGTTGGGCGAATCGGTCACTGAGTCTCCTGCCGGTTTCCCAATATAGGCCTTGTTGCACCGTGTTTTTGTGTTACATTTATTTCGTTATTCGTTTTTATTCCAGATTTTCCTTAGATACGTTGGTATTTGGTCGTCCATTTGTGTTTCATTTTAATTTGTCACTCCTGTTTGTTCGTTTGCTTGATAAAGGCCTTGTTGGTCGAAACGTTGCTGTTTATCGTCACTGTTTATGTATTTTGTAAAACTATAGTACTTTGTTTGTACGTGTTTCACTATTTATCAAGTTTTACTGCAGTCTTCCCTATTACAATTTTTTACTAAACCACTTATTATTGAAAGTCCTCTTTTTCTTGCCATCTTGTTGCACATATACAAAGCTATTTGGCTGATGTGCACCTAGCCGTTTAATTTCAAGCTTTTCTTCTATCTTTAACGAAGGAAACGGATTTCGTAATAAATAATCCACTTGATTCGTTTTGAATTTCGAGTAAGCCACAACTTCAAAAGTAGGTCACAGCTTGTCAACCGTAAACAGTGTACATTGTAGAAGACATTTGTATATTGAATACGAAACGGACGATTACCGTTAACGATTATAATAATAGTTAGTTACATATTTCTATTAATGCATATCCTTTTCTACTATTGTATATATAATTTTGATTCAATCGATAATTATACAAAGTACTATTTAATCAAGTGTCGTCGTTTAACTGTTAATTCGTTGATAGCGTAAGAACTCAGCTTTCGGTGAATAAAATGGTTTGGGCAATTATTATTAAAGGTAGCGGTCAAAGGTCAGAGGTCGCAATGTTACATCGTCAGTAGATAATTTTAAAACGACCCCATAAAACATGGTGCGCTGATACGTTATATAGAGAAGCTACATTTGAAACCGTAAATATAATAGTTTTTTAAATAATAATGTTTATTTATTATTATGATTGTTATATTATTATGATATAATATTTATATTTTAGTGTTGAATATTCAACTTTCAAAGCTAATCAGTGTCAAGTTAACAATAATAATTACGAACAAAATTTGTTTAAATAATAAGTACACGTTAATTATTTTTGGTTTGGTAGGCATGTTCTTACATGTTCCCAATGACCATGGGTGTATACTAATTGGAAGAAAAATATGTTGAATTTTAGAATTCAGAATGTGTGTGATATTTTAGCGCTATATATCAACTTTCAAAGCTAATCAGTGTCAAGTTAACAATAATAATTACGAACACAATTTGTTTAAATAATAAGTACACGTTACTCAATATTTTTGGTGGGGCCTGGCCCACTGGCCCTTAATGACGAGCCGCCCCTGGTTGATAGCATTATTTTAAAGAAGTTTATATTTTCAAATTTGTACATTTTGTGCAGTTTAAAAAAAATCACAATCGAAGGTTATTTTAAAGAAAAACATTTAAGGGGTGGCATTTCGAAGACTTGCATTATACTGAGAAAATATACATCACGGCCTGTATATAATTGGTACAAAGTACATTTGAAAAAAAGACGATGATTTGTCAGTTCTATTTGATCAACAATTTGATAATTGTGCAGGCTTTAATAAAATTATATTCCAAATTTGTAATCTTGATGTCATTCAAAATTTTGAAACTAATTGCTAATTTGTTGACAAATGATGAATTACTGACTTTTACTCGAACCAAATTTCCATATCTGAATTCTTTTCAACTCAGCTGCTTTAGAGAAATGACTTGGACGTTTTTACATTCAATGCAACACCACAGGCAAAAAATATATAACTCAACAGTGTTTAAAAACGAATATACACTACATCAACAGATGACAACATTGCAATCAACATGTAAACAATACATCTTCAATTTAAGTCAACAGACATACATACAATTTTATATATATATATATATATATATTTAGAATTTACAAATTGCCTGTTTACTGTCTTATATATTGTCCAAACAATGTCCTTATTTTAATATATTGTGTAAATGTGAAGGTACTAAGAGACTGTCTTATAGTTTCCATGATATATTCCATACCTTCCTTCCCCTCCCATGTGACTGTAGAATTCTTTGAAATTTTGAGAAAATCTATTTTTAGCATTTCTAAAATTAGTCACTGATATCACATATTACATCACACTGATATTAACTTCCTAAAGCTTGATAGCGCATTCAATTAGCATTCCAACAATATTTAACATGTGCATTTTCAAAGCAAGGAATACATATGGCTGCTAGTTATAGAGCAGGTCATCAAAAATAACAAATAAAAACATTTAAAACCCATTAGCGTTTAAAAGATTTTAAAAACTCATTTGAACATGACATGTGAACAGTAATGAGTTGATGACAACACATAACGGAACATGACATGTGAACAGTAATGAGTTGATGACAACACATAACGGAACATGACATGTGAACAGTAATGAGTTGAGGACAACATATAACGGAACATGACATGTGAACAGTAATAAGTTGAGGACAACACATAACGGAACATGACATGTGAACAGTAATGGGTTGAGGACAACACATAACTGAACATGACATGTGAACAGTAATGACATCAAGAAACATGGCCAAAAAAATGTCAACATTTACCTAAAGTGCAAATTAAGTGATTAATGATGGAAATTACAAAAACATTTGATAGAAACTTTTTAACTACTTTTGTTTGCTGCTTGCTTGCTTTTTATTAACAAATTAAACCACTGTTTTGTTATCAGTGTGAATTGCGCAGAGAACGTGAGTACCTTGCCCCACCCTCCACCTCCCACCGGCCAGACTCTACGGTATCTAGAACTGGCACATCCGAATGTCAGCCAAGGTGTATACATATTATTCAGCAGGACAAACATCTGCAGAGACGGGTAGCTGTAGGAATTAACAAACAGAAACACCCACTGTAGCGTACCAATCCTGGCTTTATACTGTAGTGTAGCATTACATCTGATTGGTTGCAGTGTGGCCTCAGGGCTGACTCATGAAACTAACTATTATATAAGTGCAGACGTTGAGTTTTTCACCAAAAATATGTAAATTGCAAATATAATTCTAAATTTAGACATCTGTTCAGTTGAGAACACGAAATAATACATAATATAATGTATTATCATTTTAATCATCTTGCTGGTATCACATGTGCATTTGTTAGTAGGGCCTATCTTGTACTTGTTTAACAGATGGTATGTCAGTCTATTGTGCGTAGTATATGGCCGGACGACGACAACCTGTTCTTCTCTATTGAATTGGTAGTATGCTATATGACCTGTGATAGGTTTGGCCTCACCATTAACACCACAAAAACAGAGGTCATGTTCCAGCCCGCCCCTAGAGAACAGTATTACGATCCAGTCATCAACATTAAACACCAGCGTCTCCAGTCAACGGACAACTTTGCTTATCTTGGCAGCCTCCTATCCAGATCGGCAAATATAGATTTTGAGGTCAACAATAGGATATCCAAAGCCAGTGCTTACAGCAACACATCAACAGACTCCAGTTAGCATGTAACGAATACAACATGAGAATTAACATAGACAAAACAGAAGTAATGACATTCGCCAGAGAGGAAAACACTACCAACATCTACATCGATAATCATCTACTAAATCAAGCAAAAGATTTCACGTACCTGGGGAGCATTTTTCAGCAAATGGAAGAATAACTAATGAAATTCAACACAGATGCAACAAAGCAAATCAAATGATAGGACAAATGGCGCCAATTTTAAGATGCAAACACGTCACCATGAACACAAAAGAGCAATGTTCAACACAATCTTTCTCCCCACATTATGTTACCAGTGCCAAACCAAAACGCTGACAACAAACGATAGAAGAAAACTAGTCACAACAGAGATGAAGTGTCTACGCAGAATGCTGGGTGTAACAAGAAGAGACCGGTTGAGAAATGAAGACATCAGGAAAAAGTGGGTACAACATCAGTACTAGACTTCATCAAGAAACAACAAATTAAATGGTTCGGTCACGTAAGCAGATTACCATCAGACAGTGCACCCTAAAGAGCAATGTTGCTCCGATACAATGGGTACAAAGCAAAAGGCCGGCCACGCAAAAGATGGACCTCAGAGATAACAGAGGCGACGAAAGAGACTATCTACGAAGCGCATACTAGGCCCGTTTTAGAAATCTCTTCCTGACCTGACGCTTTGAGGCATACATGATTCGAGAAAGAAAGAAAGAAAAGAAAGCCAGTGCTGCGTTCGGAAGGTTACGTGTCACTGTGTGGGAACGGAAGGGATAAGCATAGTCACAAAGCTGAAAGTTTACCAGGCCATAGTGCTAACCACGCTGCTGTACGCAAGCGAGACATGGACAGTGTATAGCAGACACGCAAGAAAATTAAACCATTTCCACACAAGCTGTCTACGCAGAATACTAAAAATAAACTGGCAGGACAAAATTCCAGACAGCGAAGTCCTCACAAGAGCAAAGATCCCAAGCGTCAACACCCTGTTGCAGAAGGCCCAAGTGAGATGGGTCGGTCACGTTGCTCGGATGCCTGATAAACGCATCCCAAAACAATTGATGTATGGCGAGCTTGAAGGGGGCAGACGTTTAGCTGGTGGACAGAAAAACGCTTTAAAGACACTCTTAAAGTGTCTCTGAAATGCTTTGATATAGACAATACGTGCTGGGAATCCTTGCTCAAGATCGCCAAATGTGGCGCTGTAACAACAAAAGAGGAACCCGAATAGCTGAGAATCATCGTATAGTTGAGGGATTGAAGGATGGATTGTAAGGGGTAGTTCGAGAATAATGTTAAACCAAATAAAGAGAATAATTGGGTTTTTGGTTGAGTCCTTAAAGATTAATGGACGGAATATGCTACCTCATTTATTGAGATTATCTGATATTGAGCCCGATGGGTAAATCCTTTGGGAATTGGCTTGATTCCTTGTGGGTTTTGAATGGGTTATAATTTTAATATCAGTGGTTATATATTGTAGGGTCAAATTTTGAATATTATTTGACTCCTTTTGATTGTTCGGTGTTGACTACAGTAAGTGGAATATTGTGGATTTTAATAACCTCATCGAGGTTACTCTGTGTCGAATGAAATATTTGACACATTTGGAATTGTTACTTTATTCTTTTGGAGTGGTTAATATTGCCTCCTGAAGGTAATATGATGTCGATCCGAGTGTTTCGGATCCCTGGAGTTATTATTTTTTAATTGGCGGATTTGGTGTGGACTAGCGTCGCGTGGACGTAATCCTACACTTTGATGTGTTAATTATGTTACTAAGAAGATTGAGAAGTTTAATGGGAGAGGTTTAGGTGATAGTGGATCAGCGTCGAATAAGGGACGTTTATAATGGTGTTTAATATTTGAGGCTCATTCATTTCCCTGGGATGGGAAGATGGTTAATAATACCTCGTGGAGGTGATATAATGTTGTTGCTTGGACATTATATATTTTTTAAATGTAATATGTTGAATATTGGGATTTGGTTATTATTTCCTAAAAGAAATCAGATACTGTTGGTGATACTGTTGGACATTATAAAGAGATGTTTTTCATTTCATGTTCAGTTTGTAACTAGTTCTTTTGTTTGAGTTTCAGATAGTATGACAAGACTCTGACAGGAAAGGGAGATATAGTGATAGTGACATACAGATGTGAGCTGCCCTTTGCCCATCCTACGACATGTGAGGACGAGATGTCGTTGTACAGCCACCTCACATTGGCCAATAGTTATGCTGTTGGGTCGCCATCGGAGACATATGGTACATATCCTCCAATTATTAGATAAGATGTTGATGATTCATTTTCTTACATTGTTTCAGTTAAAGCGCACAGAGGGTTGACTATTGATGTTAGCCATGGTCACTCATGGACCAGTTGATTAGTCACGTCAAATGACGTGTGGTGACTAGCTAAATCAACTTGGTTCTCCTGAGGTCCCGTCAGAATTATTTTTTTCCTTCTTTTCGACCATGGTTGGCTGTTGTAGTTAGTTGTTGTTGAGCCACGTTTAAGGACGTGTAGTGACTCGTTCCTATTTAGCTCTCACGACTATAATAACCCTGAATGACTCGTGCGATTTTGGAATTTGGGATTTCGCCGTCGGGTCGCCGGCGGGTCTCCAGGGGTTGTGGTGGATAGTCAGTTCCCTCACCCAGGTGGCAGCTAAAGAAGCAGACAGTTAACTTTAGTGTAGTATGCAATTAGATATTTAATAGAAGAGACTATGTGTTGCACTCTCTAAGCAAAAGTGCAACACATAACAACGAGACATGTTGACGTAATAAAAGTAAGATACGTAGTTTTTAGTGAGCAACAGAGTGACAACAGAGAACATACGAACAACGGACAGAATCAGACGTACTTTGGGTTTGTCCATGATTATACATCAGAAATAAACGAAGATGAAACTATAACTGTTCGTACTTTATATCATTGTTCGAGTTACCATGAATTATCACATAACTACTATAAAGCTACCATCATAACTCAACGATTCATCAAAGAGTGGCCTGATAGTGCCATGAAGTAAAGGTCCGCCCAATCAATATCATCATCAGCAAAATAGGAGAGGGCCTCTACAACAACAGAGAAAACGCGCAGCGCGAAAAGACAGAGCACACAACACGCACATGTCTAACCTTGATCATGTATGCCCCACCTGTGGTCGGGGATTCTGTCCTAGGATTGAACTCTACAGTCACCTCCGCACACACCAGAGAGGTGCAACAGCACACGTCTGAGATTGTTGTCATCATCGCTTGCGATGGACGGCTATTATGCTATATGCAACATTTTTTTGTTGATCTGTGTAATCTGTCGTCAATTTGTTCTTGTAAGCCATTTCTATTCCTGGTTTTTTTTCTCGAATATCAAACTGTTATCTGTCTGCTGTAATTTTACGCATCCCTGTGCCAATATGTACGCTGTCACTTTGCCATTTATACCGCAGCTGGATGATATCAAATGTATTGACACTCTAAAATAGTTGCATACTTCCTAGCCCATGCACTCAGCGGTCTTCTAATCTCATGAATATTTTTGCTTGTTTTAGTGTCCTGCTGCAGTCTCTTATATCCTCCAATGACTGTAGGCCTGTAGTCTTCTCCATTTACTATATTGGTGTGGTGTATGCCAGCATTTATTTATTGCTCTCATAATAATGCTCATATTTGGGTTCTGGGCACGGTTGATTTAGTTACAGTTGGATTATGCAACAGTATATAAATATATGTATATATATATATTCCTCTCGGACCGCTACTCGTTACATATAGTCTGCAAGTATCATCTCCATAACTTTCTGTCATGGCAACTTGTTCAATCTCTTCGCAAATTAAGTTTCACGATTTCCATAGGACGTCATGTCTCATTCTTGAACCCTTTGCCTCCCACTTCGATGCCAGCTTTGGTAATCTTTAATAATTACTTCTCAATGTATGCCCAACATATCTCCAATCTCTCTTTATAACAGCTGATACTAGTGGTTGATTTGTCCTATTTCAGAACTCGACCGCATAGGTAGATGGTGCGTTGAAGCAGGAGCATTGGTCAACCCCAAAAAGCAGCGGTGACATGGTTCTCTTTAAACAACCACATCGTCCACACTCCAACACCATCTGTGGTTTTGTGTTCAGAGGTGGTGGAACGGTCTCAGTCTATGAAATACCTGGGGCTGCGTTTTGATCGTAGTCTAGCTTTTATGGAACACATAGCTCATGTGATAATGAAGGCGAGGAAAGGTTTGCTGGAGATGAGGGTAATGGCTGCGTCGGATTGTGAACAGCGCCATCTTTTATACCAGGGTCTGGTCCTTTCTGTGCTTGAGTATGCGCTGGCGATCCTGACTCTCAGTCATAGTCAGATAGAACGACTGGAAAGAATACAGAACGAGGCGATGCGCATTATACTTGGTTGCACTAAAGACACGTCGTGCAGGGCGATGCGCTATCTCCTTGATTATCCTACTATGGAGTATAGAATACTGATGAGCCGTGCACGAGCATACCTTCGAGTCAATGCTGACACACTACATCCTCTGCACTTGGAAATAAAGAGACAAAAAGGAAATAGGTTAAAATGAGGAAAATCTTGGATGGGTCTGGCCGAGGACTGTATTGAACAGGTGTGTACACTTGAAGACATTGATCCCGGTGAAGAATTGATACCAGTGCCAAGAGCAATCGCTACATCCTTTTCTGTATGCATCGAACTTGATAAAGAATGCAGGCAACACAACCCACTTGTTGTGGAGGCAGAGGTTCAGGCATTAATTTCTGAGAACGCATCTGAGCATGATGTAATCATTTATACGGATGGTTCGGTGATTCGACATGTGCGGAGCTCGTGGGCTTTCACGCTCAGGTCGGAGGTGATGTTGTGAAGGAAGACAGTGGTGGTTTTGCCGTGACTACAAGCAGTCTCACTATGGAAATCATGGCGGTTACCAAAGCGATGATTTGGCTAGAATCACAGATTTTATCCATGCATGTTTTCTCAGTGACTCAATGAGTATGCTCAGGAAGATTGAAACAGGATGGGCTAGGAGACATTGGATAGAATCGCTGGGGAGGTCTAAGCTGACAAAGATCAGTTTTATTTTTGTTCCAGGGCATGCAGGTGTAAGGGGAATGAACGTGCGGATAGGCTTGCAGGTATGGCTGCTGTCCAAAGCGGACGAGCAATGGACCAGGCTGATATTATAAATTCCTTAAGGAGAGAGGGCGTGTACATGATTCACGTAATAGCGGTGAATCCACAACACTAACCAGACTGCAAGAACTCAAAGTTAAGTGTGGTGTAGCTCGACAAGAACTCTATGCTGGCAGACAAAGAAGAATTGTAAACCAACAAAGAACCGGTGTCGTTAGTCGCCACAAGCTGATGGACATACTGAGGGAGAGATCGGAGCACTTATGGACTAATTTGTTCGACGTGCAGTGATGGTGATCCGACGACTAAACTAAACTAAACTGAACTTGTCCTATTTCAACAGTTTTCATCAATTCGTCACATTTTATGTTCATTATTTTTCGCAGACATTTGTTTTCAAATGCATTCAACTTTCTATCTTTAGCAATTTGAAATTCTCCTGGCATTTGTTAGGTTGAAAAACGTTTTTAACTGAAAATTATTAATTTAGTATTACAACTATATATTTTGCAGTTCTACATTTTAGTAAGGCTTTTAAAGCTGATGTTGCTTTGACAAGTAGTAGCATAATTTATATTTTAACATTTTAAGTACAAACAAAATTACTACCCAATTAAGTGAACTGTTCTGTTATTTTTATCATTTTAGATTCCATGGTGATATCTGCATTACTTGTCATAGGTGTCTTTGCTATATTTGTTTTTTCATAGCTTATCTGCAGTCCAACTTTTGATGCTTTAGACAGCAAGTTATCTGTTTTTCTTTGCAGATCTTGATTGTTTTTACAAGGCAATAACATCTCAGAGTCCCTGCAAAAGCATGGACTGGCAACCTCAAGGGCAATACACCTGGCACAAGATAGAAACTAAATCTCTCCTCGACGCTTCACGGCAAATGGGGTTAAGATAAGATAAGATAGTGACAAAGACAAGACATTTTGTGTGAAAAATGTTCAAAAATTGAGAAATACATCAACAAAGAAGACATTCCACAAAAACCTATTCTTGCCCTTTATCTCTGAAAATTATAACTTTTTTATTTGTATCATTGTTTCAGGTTTTTCCTTCTTCGTCTATCTTATCATTTTCTTCCTAATAATTTTGTTTCATTATATCTTTCTTCACCCAATCTTGTCTTCATACTGTTATTTATATAACTCATGTAGATTTCTTTTAATCACTTACTTAAGCAAAGCACGGCCAGTTCTCACAAGGTTACATAAATACCGTCAACTGGTAAGCACATCCAACTCATTTTCATTGAGCTCCGCCACTGGGATCTGGATAAAATTTGTGTACAAAAATGTTCTCATTAGTTTTCTGACTGACTGTGCCGGCATTGAAGTTAGCTAAATAAAACTTGTATTCAATAGTTTTCTTGCTAGTTCTCTGTATGACTGTGCTTTTATATTGACATTATATATCATCTTATCTATATTATATGTTATCAGTTATATGAGGACTATAATCATAGCACTCCGGACACGTCCATATGTGCTCAGATCTCCACCTTAACAAATCCAGAAGCGTCCAGCCACCCAACACGCTAGTTCGATGTTGATTAATCAATCTTTTAGCATATTTCGTATGTCGTTCTTTTCCCATCTGCACCAATATCGGTCAGCGATCTCTTTCAATCTGGTCAGCGAGTGAGATTTACAACCCTGAAACTCCTCTGTTCAGAAAGACTCTCTAAGTGCGTTAAGAATATCATTTCGGTCTATTGCAGCTCCCTGTAATATTGTAGTCATCCCAGCCAATCTATTAGCTCGTTCATTACCTTTGGCTCCTGCGTTCTCATGGATAAAAATGAAGGTGATTTCTCTGATCTTTGTCTGTGCCAGTACATCCACCCAGTTTCGTCTCACCATTCCTGATACGACTTTACAATTCATGCTCATGGAGTCACTGAGTATGAAGACACACGAGTAGTTATGAGACCTCTGTAACCTCTGTAACCGCCCATATCTCCAATGTTGTATACATTGCCCGTATTGTGTGTACACCGTATTGTGTGTACACCGTATTGTGTGTACTTTCAATGATAAAGGTCTTTAGGTCTGTATGCCTATGTATTATGTTGTAAAATTAAATTACTTTGTATCTTGAGAAATAGACTTTGAACAGATTTTCTTTTTTCTAAATGAATTTGAACATGACATGCGAGCAGTAATGAGTTGAAAACAAAATATAACAACAAGAATCATGGCAGAAATTATGACATTTATTTAAATTGCAAACTGTGGTAGAAATGATAGAAATTATAGAATATTTGCTAAAATAAATATATAACGGTTACATTTGCTTGCTTCTTTCTTTGCGTTTGTTCTTATAAACCAGGTTAACCACTCTAATGATCTACGTGGTGTGAGACAAGAACGTGAGAACGTTGCGCATGCGTTAGGCCCCTATGACATGTAGGTCAGGCACATCCGACGTCGACTAAAAAATGTCCTTATTATCCAACTGTCCAGACATTTGTACATAATAATAATAATAATTCCTCTCGTACCGTTATACGTTACATAGGGCCTGCAAGTAATTTCTCCATACCGCTCTATCCTGGGCAACTCGCTCAATCTTCTCCATGGAACTGGGACCGATATTTCCTGCCTCTCTCAGCAAAGTTCGTTTCACGGTCTCCTTAGGTCAACCTCTCTTTCTTGAACCCTTTGCTCCCACTTCAATGCCTGCTTTGATATTCGTTGATCATTTCTCCTCAAGGTGTGCCCAACATATCTCCATCTTTTCTTTCTTATAACAGTTGTCACTACATTTGTACATACGGGTATGTATAAACATTTACCACACACACAAAATTTATTTAAAATGTCACATCTGACGTTATACTGTAGTATGTTATCACATCTCATTGGTTGTACTGAGGTCAACAGGGCTGAGCCATGCCAAAACTATTAAATAAGTGCAGTCGGTAAATAAAAAAATCAATTACAATTTGTTATATAATTATAAAATAGACATCTGTTCATGTGTAAAAATTTAGCTGTTCATTTATGTACTAATACACAATATAACTCAGTTTTTCTTTCGTTGGTTTAAACCGGTACGATAAGAAATCTGTTGCTACTAGAGTCTGTTGGGTCTTTTTCTATCTTAATCAATTCGTGTAAGGTTGAGTGTAACTATTTGATGAGCAATATTACCATAGACTGAATGTTAAAATACAAGATTGTTAAAATAAACATAAAGATATTCACATAAAAGATAAAGTTTGCATATCATAAATAATCTACATCGAAAGTAGATGTTCACATAAAAGATATAGTTTGCATATCATAAATAATATACATCGAAAGTAGATGTTCACATAAAAGATAAAGTTTGCATATCATAAATAATCTACATCGAAAGTAGATGTTCACATATAAGTAACATCACTACAGTTCATATACACAATGTATGCAAGTGAGTAAAGGTTTGAAATGTGGTTCCATACAAATGTGTTAAATATGACATTGTGTGTACTTGAACATATATATGCCTCAATGTTTATGAATTTCAGGAAGAAAAATCAGTAAAGTCAGTGCTACAAAACTTGTCGCTGAGACAAAAAAGAACACCCAGTACCACCCAAGTTGTGTGAGAAGTACTTGAGCTATAGCTGGAGTTGTGTAGTACGTGACCAGACCAAATAGCAATACTATTCCATAGATGGTCATATAGTGATCAGGACCAAAGAATTTCAGAACGCCAATTGGATAAGCAATAAAACTACCACTTAGAACTGCTTGCATAACCAATGTCCAAAGAAGATAAAACCATTTGTCAACAAGAAGAGTGAAGTACCAGAGCGCTGACATGATTGCGTGGAAAGAAGTCACATAAATAAGAACATATTTTACGTGAAACTTGTCGAGAGCTACACCCCATAGAATTCTGGGTAAACACACAGCAACACTTATTCCTACACCAATGTTGGCTAGAAAGTAGTCATCAGAAATATATAGAATTCCAAACTGTTTATAAGAGCTATTTTCTACAACAAATCCAACATTAATTAAAGCTAATGAAATGCCTAATATATATAAAGTTTTGCTATGTAGTGCATCTAATGGTGTCAAGGGCACTTTTGCTTTCTCCTTGGAACATTTTAATGTGTTCTGTTGTTCTGTATCTGCGTTATCAGACATCGATTTCTCACACTGCTCTGTGTTCTTTATTGATAGATCAACATTGTCAGTTGCACCATATTGTTCTGCTTTCTTTATTGATAGATCAACATTGTAAGTTGCACCATATTGTTCTGTGTTCTTTATTGATAGATCAACATTGTCAGTTGCACCATATTGTTCTGTGTTGTTTGTATTTATGCTATGTCCATTTCTGCCAGATTTCTCACTGAGTAAAGTATTGTTAGTAGATTTTTTCTTGTTGCTGTATTGAGGTAAATTAGGATGATTTCTCATCAGTGGAAAAGCTATGATATGAAATCCGGTTGTCAAAGCACCAATAACAAGGAAAACATATGGCACACGGCTTATGATTTCATCTTGAGAAAAATATTTGCTTTCACCAACAGAAATATCTGGTTCCAAATTGTGTGGGTTGATAAAATATGTTATCATTAAGTTTAGAATCAAACTGCCACCACCAAAAGCAGAAGATACCACAGCTGAGACAAAACCAACTCTTGATTTAATCCATGTTACAGTGTACAGGAGAGTCATACCATAACATATTCCAGAACCTATACCTGTCAATACTCCAAGAGTCACATGCAAGACCCATAAACTTGACTGAATCGTAAAGAAACTTGTATACACTCCAAGATTAAAGACCAATATTCCAATCATCAAAGTTAATCGTGATCCGATTCTACGAGACATTATTCCAGAAAAAATCATACCAACCGATAATAATGATATCCATACAGAAGGCAACCACAGTAATCCGGTCTGGTGGTTCTCTCTGCCACGAAGCAATAAAATAAGAGTCTGTGTACGTTGATAAATTTCCATAGTAGTAGCCAACAGCTAAAGGAATGTTTATCAGAATTCCACCAAGAATAACTCCTGCCACTTGTAGATTATGAATTGTTTCTTTCTTCATTCTCTGATCTAGAAAAAAGTTTTCTCAACAGTCTGCACCAAATAGCTCACAGTTTCAACTGTTCTCCTGACTAGTTAGTTCAACAGCTAACACATAACTGTAATAAACATGCACTGAAAAAGCATTTAATATTCAATGCTTTTTATTTAATATGAATAATTTTCATTTAAAATGTCATTTTTAAATACTAGTTTAATGAGTTTGTCTTTTAACAGCGGAGATTTAGTAAGGTAAGAAAATATGCAGATTAAAACGTGGTATTATCCAATGAGAGAAATATGTCGTATGTCCTCTTAAGCATGACTTCAACAATATACTATGTGTCAGTATACAAATATACTAATGTGTCACGTTATACCAATATACTAATGTCTACGTTATACAACAATATACTAATGTGTCGTGTATACCGAACTAAGTGTTGTATACAACAATATACTAATGTGTCTCGTGTATACAACTGCAACATAGTCCCGTTGTTGCTCATGTTTTATGCGAAGAATATAATGACCCTGATGTCACGTTATAACTATTCAATTGTTCGAAAAGTTTGAAAAAACACAATGATTTGTCAGATCCATTTGACCGACAATTAGATAATTATGCAAACTTTAATAAAATTATGTACAAAATTTGTAATTTTGATTTCATTCAAAATATTGAAACTAACTGCTAATTTTCTTTGATTTTGAGTTCTTTCTGGATAGATCTATTTGTTCTCTTCTCTGTCCAAGTTATACGGAGGACTCTTCTGTAACACTTGTATTATAAAAAATTTTGTTTTTCCACTGTTTTATTAAATGTCTATGCTTCACACCCATTGTATCCACTAGGAATATGCATGCTCTTAGTATTCTGGTCTTTGTTTTTTAATCAGTTTCGTTCCATACTGTTTTTTGTTATTTAATTTTTTGTAAAGCCATGTTTGTTCTTCTTTTAATTTCCTTCATTCCATTTCCATCTGTTATTAGTAGTGAACCAAGATATTCAAAACTGTTCACATTTTCTACTTTCTCTCCATTGATAAAAATATCTTTTGTCATGTTCATTTTATCTATTTTCATTATTTTTGTATTTGCCACATTGAGATATAGATTTTGTTTTTCGTTTTTTTCTTTCCCTCCCCCTAATAATTTCTCAATCCCATTTTGTGATGTTGACAGTAACACTGTATAGTTAGCGTTTCGTAGTTCATGTATTTCACTTCCTCCGATTATAAAAGGATCGTATTGTTCTTTTCCGCTACCTTCTGTAACATTCCCCATGATGTTTTCTGTATATATGTTAAACAGACAAGGCGACAAACTGCAGCCCTGTTGCCCCCCTGCCTTATGTCAAACCAATCTGATGTATCATCACATATTATCTCCATAATGCCATTGACCGTGTTATGGAATTGCCTAGGATGTATGGACCATTGACTAGGGAGGTGATGGACCATTGACCTAGGATGTGATGGACCATTTCCTATATGTGATGAACCATTTCTTACCATTTTTTATGTGATGAACCATTGACCTAGGATGTGATGGACCATTTCCTATTATGTGATGAACATTGACCTAGGATGTTATGGACCATTTCCATTATGTGATGAACCATTGACCTAGAGATGCTTATGGACCATTGACCTAGGATGATGGACCATTTCCTATATGTGATGAACCATTGACCTAGGATGTGATGGACCACCTATATGTGATGACCATTGACCTAGGATGTATGGACCACTGACCATGAGGATGATGATGGACCATTGCCTAGATGTGATGGACCACTGACCTAGGATGTGATGGACCATTGACTAGAGTGATGACATGACTGGATTACCACTGACCAGGTGATGCTCTGCTGCAAAGGTAATATGTTTCTTTCATGGCAACAAGGCCAGGTCATCTGCATTAAGCGCATGGTGAGTAGTTCTGGGTATGCTCTGCCACCAAATCTAATATTTTACCACATAACTGACCGGAGAAACACTGACCTAATTTTGAGATGGGGGCTGGATTTTGTATATGTTTGATAGAACACTGCTAGCTTCTTTACAGTTTTACTCAATTTGTAACAGCTCCACTGTTATCTACGAATATAGGCGGTTAACCTGAGTCCCGTACTTGCACTTGGTGTCCTTCGACCAAAATTAGTATTTGAATGACTTGTTTACTAGATCAAGTGTTGACCAATAAAGTATTCAAAACTCGAGCCCGTGATTTATCCGGGGTATTCGAGGACTCCCGTTAAGTCGGATATCTCGAGACCAGGGAAGGGGCAGTGGGTTGTTTGTTCGTTGGATTTAAGCTAGTTTAGTTTATGATTAGAGAGAGTAAGAGAAAATGACTCGAAGGGGTAACACACGAAGAGGTAACACACGAAGAGGTAACACACGAAGAGG
The DNA here is from genome assembly GCA_020796225.1 of Arion vulgaris. Lineage (NCBI taxonomy): Eukaryota > Metazoa > Mollusca > Gastropoda > Stylommatophora > Arionidae > Arion > Arion vulgaris. Next base: position 108,208,274 of record CM036753.1, on the reverse strand, counting down.
TAACACACGAAGAGGTAACACACGAAGAGGTAACACACGAAGAGGTAACACACGAAGAGGTAACACACGAAGAGGTAACACACGAGGCTGAGGACCGTTGTACGAAGAACATTGAGAGAGAGGAAGACTAACTAATAGTCATATATTTTTTTAGCGGAAAAAATTGATCTGACAAAATTTAAGAGACACTAAGCTTTGAACAGTGAGCGAGGCAGTCAGAAGTCAACTAGCGAAGCGAATATGTGAATATATTGTTTTCTTGTACGGAGGGACATATAACTTTCCAATCATGTGATGAATATTTCGTGTTGTTGTGAACAAACACCCAGAGACCAGATGACCAGAGACCTGATGACCAGATACCAGATGACCAGATGACCAGATTCCTGATGACCAGATGACCAGATACCTGATGACCAGATACCAGACGACTAGATGACAGACTTTTCAGCAGAGTACTAACCAACTTCATGTAGACAGAAGTTCGGATGACTTTAGAATTCCTTACGCAATGCTGCTAAGGTAAAGAACTATTGTAGTTTAACTTGTTGTAATATGACTTGGTTACCTTGCAGTGAATTCATAGAGACAGTGGATTTTCCAGTTAGAGTAGAGAAGGAAGCAAGTTAATGTGAGTTGTTACTAAGGAATTGGGCCTTTTAGATAAATACTACGTGTGTCCTAATTGACGATGAAACAGAACTGTTACCTGTGAAATCATATTTTATTCTGATGATATAATTTGTATTGAGGACCTAAGAAGGGTCTATTATTGTTATTTTTTTTTGCTCTCCGCGTGAGAGAGCATTGCATTCCATTAAATAGATATCCGAACCTGTAAACAGTTGTGTGATGTGTTAATGAATTCGTTATCTTTGTGGACAGGAAATTAGTTTAGGAAGAGACAGTCCCACGAGTCTTTGATATACGTAGCAGAGATCTGCAATGCTGATAAATTTTCATTCCGACCATTCTTAATGGTCCTACCTCTTGAGAAGAGTAATTCTTTTTTTCTATTCGTTATTGTTAAACTTTTCTGGGGCCTTGTACTAGGTGAACTACTACAAATTCTCTGAGTCTATTGATGAAAAATATTAATAATACTGATATTCATTATTGTTAAACTTAACTTGTTATATAATATAACCTTGATTTAGCATGTGGTGTTGGTTTTAAAATGAATTCGTCTTTATACAACAATACTGGAAAGCGAGGTCACTCAACGGTTGTTATTTCCTATAATTTTTACCTCAGCTCTCTGGCCGTATGTTCATAGTTCATATGTACGGTTCCAACTTCACTGCAACGGTTACCCCATAATTGCTCCGTTCCTGTGCCAACGAAAATCACACGAAATGCTAACAACTGTGTTCTGTGTGAACTAATTCCATAATGAAACAGCCGTACTGACACAAAAAGCAACCTGCATAAATGCATATGGCCGTCGCTAAAGTGTCAACACAAAACTGTTTATCACTTGAATTGCAATTCATGTCGACGGGAACATCAATTACGACAGAATCCAGCTATCTGCACACGCAATATCGCCGCATATGGCAGATTGAATCCGTTCATTATAACCGCTGTCCTCCATTTTCTTAACACACACAACAAGCGCACGGTTGACACAGTAAAAGATTCCATGTAATATTCATAGCTCACAGCGTTGCTCAATTAGGTAATTTCTTTCTCGTCCCATTAGCTGGTATTGATCATGTGCTGAATGGATGCTAGAATATTAGATCATTAAAATAAACATAAAGAAGTTGACATCTAAAGAATTAGTTTGCATATTATAGTTACAACGTAATCTAAAGAAATAGTTTGCATATTATAGTTACAACGTAATATAAAGAATTAGTTTGCATATTATAGTTACAACGTAATCTAAAGAAATAGTTTGCATGTTATAGTTACAACGTAATCTAAAGAAATAGTTTGCATATTATAGTTACAACGTAATCTAAAGAAATAGTTTGCATATTATAGTTACAACGTAATCTAAAGAATTAGTTTGCATATTATAGTTACAACGTAATCTAAAGAATTAGTTTGCATATTATAGTTACAACGTAATCTAAAGAATTAGTTTGCATATTATAGTTACAACGTAATCTAAAGAAATAGTTTGCATATTATAGTTACAACGTAATCTAAAGAAATAGTTTGCATATTATAGTTACAACGTAATCTAAAGAAATAGTTTGCATATTATAGTTACAACGTAATCTAAAGAAAATTTTCACATACAAGTAAAAAACAATACAGATCATTTACAGGCTTTATGAAATAAATAAAATGTAAAAAATATGGTTCCACACAAATGTGTTAATTATAACATTGTGTGTACATGAACATATATATGTCTCAACGTTTAGGAGGAATTTGAGGAAGACAAATCAGTAAAATCAGTGCTACAAAACTTGTCGCTGAGACAAAAAAGAACACCCAGTACCACACAAGTTGTGTGAGAAGTACTTGAGCTATAGCTGGAGATGTGCAGTACGTAATGATACAAAATGACATCATTCCATATATGGTCATGTAGTGGTCAGGACCAAATAATTTCAGAACGCTCATTGGATGGTGTAAGACAGGGATGCGTAATGTCCTCTCTTTTGTTTAGTGTTACAATTGACTGGGTGCTAAAAAATGTCATAAAACAACAAGCACCAAGAGGAATAAGATGGACCCTTTCGAGATGCTTGAGGACCTGGACTTTGCAGACGATATAGCCCTGGTGTCACACAAATATGAACATATACAAGAGAAAAGTACAATACTTCACAGCACGGCAAAGACAGTAGGCCTCAAAACAAACACAGGAAAACAAAAATTATGACAAACAGTGAAATCCAACAACCAGTAATGTTAGAAAATGAAACACTGGAAAGGGTTGAGCAGTTTACATATCTTGGTAGCGTACTGACACTAAATGGTGGCACAGAGGAAGATATAAAATCACGTCTAAGTAAGGCCAGAACCGCTTTTGCCAGAATGAAACCAGTATGGAAGTCCAAAATCTACAATAGGACCACAAAGCTTAAACTCTATAAAAGCATTGTTTTGCCAGTTTTGCTCTACGGATCGGAGTGTTGGAGGATGACCAAAGGAGATACTAGCAGGCTGTCAGTTTTCCACCACTCTTGTCTTCGCAGAATCTTGGGAATCTTTTGGCCAGTAAAATATCCAATAACCAACTACTCCAAGACACAAGACAAGAGGCAATGAATGACATACTCAAAAAGCGAAGATGGAAATGGCTCGGACATGTTATGAGAATGAGACAAGAAATGCCTGCAAGGATAGCCCTCACTTGGACACCAGAGGGAAAGAGAAAGAAAGGCAGACCACGGACAACATGGAGGCGCATGATGGAAGAGGAACTGGACACCGCATCTCTGACGTGGGGCTCTGCGCTGAAGGTTGCACGGGACAGGAGAGCATGGAAAGTCCTTTCTGAAGCCCCATGTGTCACTAGGCATGATGGGATTAAGTAAGTAAGTAATTGGATAAATAATAAAGACACTACTAAGGGTTGTTTGCATAACTAAAGTCTAAATAAAATAAAACCACTTGTTCACAAATGCTTTCTGTTGTTCTGTATCTGCGTTATCAGACATCGATTTTTCATACTGTTCTGTGTTCTTTATTGATAGATCAACATTGTCAGTTGCACCATATTGTTCTGTGTTCTTTATTAATAGATCAACATTGTCAGTTGCACCATATCGTTCTGTGTTCTTTATTGATAGATCAACATTGTCAGTTGCACCATATTGTTCTGTGTTCTTTATTAATAGATCAACATTGTCAGTTGCACCATATCGTTCTGTGTTCTTTATTGATAGATCAACATTGTCAGTTGCACCATATTGTTCTGTGTTCTTTATTGATAGATCAACATTGTCAGTTGCACCATATTGTTCTGTGTTCTTTATTAATAGATCAACATTGTCAGTTGCACCATATCGTTCTGTGTTCTTTATTAATAGATCAACATTGTCAGTTGCACCATATCGTTCTGTGTTCTTTATTAATAGATCAACATTGTCAGTTGCACCATATTGTTCTGTGTTGTTTGTGTTTATGCTATGTCCATTTCTGCCAGATTTCTCACTGAGTAAAGTATTGTTAGTAGATTTCTTCTTGTTGCTGTATTAGGTAAATTAGGATGATTTCTCATCAGTGGAAAAGCTATGATATGAAATCCGGTTCTCAAAGCACCAAGAACAAGGAAAACATATGGCACACGGTTTACGATTTCCTCTTGAGAAAAATATTTGCTTTTACCAACAGAAATATCTGGTTCCAAATTCTGTGGGTTGATAAAATATGTTATCATTAAGTTGAAGATCAAACTTCCACCACCGAAAGCAGAAGATACCACAGCTGAGACAAAACCAACTCTTGATTTAATCCATGTTACAGTGTACAGGAGAGTCATACCGTTACATATTCCAGAACCTATACCTGTCTATACTCCAAGAGTCACATGCAAGACCCATAAACTTGACTGAATCGTAAAGAAACTTGTATATACTCCAAGGTTAAAGACCAATATTCCAATCAGCAACATTAAACGTATTCCGATTCTATGAGACATTATTCCAGATAAAATTATACTAACCGATGTACAAGAAATCCCGATAGAAATTATCCTCAGTAATCCTGTCTGGTGGTTCTCTCTGCCTACAGAATCAATAAAATAAGAGTCGGTGTACGTTGATAAATTTCCATAGAAATAAATAACAGCTAGAGGAATGTTTATCAGAATTCCACCAAGTATAACTCCAACCACTTGTAGACTGTGAAGTGTTTCTGTTTTCATTCTCTGATCTAGAACAGTTGTCTCAACAGCCTGTACTGCTCACAGTTTCAACTGTTCTCCTGATTAGTTCAGCAACTAAACACACAACTGTTATAAATATTCAGTTAAACAACATTTAAAATTCAATTAATTTTATATAGTATTAAACATTTATCATTTACATATTTATTACTAGCTTTTTTTATCTTAGTGTACACGTACTGGCGTCAGAACATATGCAGCTCAAACGTGGTTTTTCCTCCAATGGAAAAGTGACCGTTTCTCAAGACAGACAAAAGTAGATCAGTACGCAAATGTGTGTCTTGTACATAACTGCAACAAAATTACATTGTTGATCACGTTTAATACTATGAATATAATGACACTGATATCACATATATGGTGTTATGAATATTTAATTGTTGCAAAGAAATTATGAAGATAGAAGATTTTTGTCAGTTATATTTGACCGACAGTTTGTAATTGTGCAGACTTCAGTAAAATTATATATCAAAGTTGTAATGTTGATGACATTAAAATTCCAAAATAATCGACTCGCAGCTCATCAAACAAATGATCAGTACTTTCTGAGTTGTGGAAACATTTGATGTCATTGACAAAGCTATTATGTAAGTGTTCACTATCGTTGGCTATTATTGAGGTTTACACAGTGAGGTTTACTCAGAAAGTAGACGTTAGTTTATGGGAGAATAGTAACTATTCGTTACTTGAATACCTATTATTATTACAAGGATCCGAAAGTTTGCTGGCGCTGGATAGGACATAGTTTGGGAAAACCTGAAAAGAATATAACAAGAAGGGCCCTTTTCTGGAATCCTCAGGGAAAGTGAAATATAGTGAAACCTAGAAATACATGGAAATAAATGTAGAAGAAGAGATAAATGATATATGGAAGCTGGAAGAAATTGCAAGAGATATTAAAATATAGAGAGATTTGACATGCGCAGGTGGGGGGAAAATAGATGAAAAAAAATCGCAAGATAGAGAGAAATAGAGAGAGAGAAATAGAGCGAGATAGGAAGATAGAGAGAGAAAGAGAGGAAAATAGAGAGAGAGAGGAAGAGATTGCTAGATGAGGAGACTTTGAAGTCCAGATTTTACCATTAATAATTTCAAGCAACACTAATCCAAGTTAATCAAAATATGATTACTCAACTAAATGCCGATGTTGTCAGGGGTAAGACGAGACAGTGTAGAACACTCATGATCAGTTGCGTGCCGTTCAATGTACTATAGGACTCGCCTATTCCCCAACAGCCAAGACATTATAGTTAATCTAATTTGAATTAAATTTACATTTTCTCATAAAATCACAAAATAAACGTATTGATTACACAGCATTAATATTTCTCAAAACACGTAATCACAAAGTACTGTAGTTTTACAAATTACAAAAACAATAACAAAATACAGCAACGTTTCGATCAACAAGGCCTTTATCAAGCAAACGAACAACAGGAGTGACACATTTATAAAAACAAATGGACGACCAAAACAAGACGTTTCTAATGAAAATCTGGGAAAAAAACAAAATCTGGGAACAAAAACGAATAACGAAATAAATGTAACACAAAAACACACATAAAAACTAGAAATAGAACGGAAGAGAAACAATGAAAAATCTAGTAAATATATAACTTGAATACATGCAACATATACCCATATAGATTACAAGGCACGGGAAGAGAAAGTACTAAGAAGCATAGGAATGTAATACGTTGAGCCCACGAGGTCGCAAGGTACCATACAAAGAAATCAACCGATTCTCCAGAGCAAATCGACTGCGATCATCCGAGGAACACGATCGGATGGCTGTGACCTGGACATCGTGAGCTCCTAAATTGTCCAGTATCATTAAAATGGGTGGCTACAGGGTCACAGAGCATTGGCGTATGTCGCGCAAGTGTTGGGCGAATCGGTCACTGAGCCTCTTGCCTGTCTCGCCGATATAAGCCTTGTTACACCGCTTACAGATAATGGCATAGATAAGATTACGGGACTCACATGTGAAACCATCGTCAATAAGAAACGTGGCTAAAGGAAAACATACAGCACGCGTCTGTATCACATAAGCACACGTGTTGCAACGCCGACGGCCACACTGAACAGTGCCAAAATGAGTCTGGATATTGGACTTAAGGCGACTGTGTACCAACATATCCTTAAGACTTCTGTCCCATCTGTAAGCACCAAAGGATAGTTGGGAAAGACAGAACGGGTCTCAGGATCTGACTTAAGGATAGACAGATGACGGAATAAAACATTTTTCACCAGTGAACTATGGGGGTGGAAAGTTAAGATAAGTTTTACTCTGTCAGAGTTAGTGGTCCTATGCTGGCTGGTGAGGGCCTGCTGGCGAGTGATTTTCTGAACTCGATGCATAGCCCAGACAAGTACCCTCTCCGGGTATAGGCGACTGCGAAAGAAATCAAGCATCTCGCGAGCTCTCTCAATAAAATCATCGTCCTCGCTACAAAGGCAACGAAGGCGCAAGAGCTGCGAGAATGGCAAAGAGTCACGACAAGCCCGGGGATGGGAAGAACTATAAAGGAGAAAACTATGTGCATCAGTAGGCTTGTAATATACTGATGTAGTGATAGTTGATAGGCGTATGGAGATAGTAATGTCAAGAAAGTTGACACAAGTAGTGGAGATGTGAGAAGTAAAACGAATAGAAGGGTTGAAAACATTAATGAAGCGTGACAAATCGGCTTCAGGCATATCAGTAATGCCAATACAGTCATCAATGTATCTGTGATAGACAGACGGAAGGGGCCATCATATGTAGTCCATACTAGGTGTTTAAGATAACCCATGAATAGACAAGCATAACTAGGTCCCATTTAAGTACCCATGGCAACCCCACTGATCTCAAAGAATTGGTCATTAAACTGAAAGGAGTTAAGAGTGAGAACTAGTTCCGCAAGACGAAGGAGAGCAGAAGTTGACACAAGTGGATTAGTTCTCCTATCGAGAAAGAACTGGAGAGCTTTAAGGCCGTCAGGATGAGGTAGTGTACAATGAACACACATCAAGGAGGAAGAGACGGTAGGTTCTCTCCATTTAGGAGCTCACGATGTCCAGGTCACAGCCATCCGATCGTGTTCCTCGGATTATCGCAGTCGATTTGCTCTGGAGAATCGGTTGATTTCTTTGTATGGTACCTTGCGACCTCGTGGGCTCAACGTATTACATTCCTATGCTTCTTAGTACTTTCTCTTCCCATGCTTTGTAATCTATATGGGTATATGTTGCATGTATTCAAGTTATATATTTACTAGATTTTTCATTGTTTCTCTTCCGTTCTATTTCTAGTTTTTATGTTTTTTGTGTTACATTTATTTCGTTATCGTTTTTATTCCCAGATTTTCATTAGAAACGTTTGTTTTTGGTCGTCCATTTGTTTTTATAAATGTGTCATTCCTGTTGTTCGTTTGCTTGATAAAGGCCTTGTTGGTGAAACGTTGCTGTATTTTGTCATTGTTTTTGTAATTTGTAAAACTACAGTACTTTGTGATTACGTGTTTTGCCAGTCAAATAGTTTTACTGCAGTCTCATCTATTTTGTGAATATTTTTCACAATTTGCGTCACCATACTCAAACGATATTACAGTTTCATGACTTAATCGGCTCTTTCCGTGATGCGACTTGGTTCGTCGAAACGAAGTGACAGTCTGTGTGTATATATGAAACACACATGGCGTTCTGTCGTAGCAAAGTTATTTGCCGTTTTCATCTTCTAGGTGGTAGTGCTTTGATTATTAACCTTATTTAATTGTTCCTATTAATGAAAGAGATCTTGGGAAGTGTTTAAGTGTTCGATTGTCAATATAATGTGACATCGATTTAAAGTATGAAATATAGCAGGGAAAGCGTATTTGAATATGATCCCTAAAAGCGTAGAATATATAGACATGCGACAAGTAGCAGAAAAAGTAAAAGTAGGTCAGAGGTAAATGCAATGTCGTTAGCTTGTAACATGTGTTCTCGGCCGATTATTCGCAGTATCGTTTGGAAGTCTTAGTTTGAAGAAAAGCATCACGTAAGAACGAAAAGTACAGCCACATACATTTCTGTAAGAATTAAAAATGAAAGACTAAATGTGCCGTTTCAAAACAGACAAAATGGTACAAAATGGTTAAATGAATTGAAATCAAGAAATAAATTCACCTGTGTGTTGTCGGGACGGCAAGGCGGGCAGTAAGAAGCGTCTGAGGTTGGGGTCTAGGGAAGCTAGCCTAGTAAATATAAAGCGTCCGCAGAAATCTGATGAGCTTGCTTACTTGTAGGCGCATAATTGGCACAACGTACAATCGTTCTTAGACTCGGATCACATACAAATCACAAAGAGTGGTTAACAAAGAATCGAAATGGAGCGTTCTAAGAAGAAACAGATTGTATCAATTGTTGGCATTGTGGTGCTGTTCAAAACAGATCAAGTAATGTGGAGTAATAATGGTTTTTGTGATATCAGTAATTTTCACAAAGCCAAAATTCGACATAAAAAGACTAACATCTATCTGCAATAACTACATTAAAAACTTTGAAGAAACTATAATAGATTTGTAATTAAGTAAGCACAAAGGTTTTTAAATATATCGCAGAAGTGTATTCAAACGGGGAACTACTGAGGCGATTAATTGATGCGGGTTGTTTTTTTGGCTAAACTTCTTCGTCTTCTGCGTTCCCACTAGATTTTGATTTCCTATTCTCTAAAAATGGCATCCGTCTGCCTCAGATTATCATCCACGCCATACAGTTTATCCTGGACGCTGGTGTAAATGGGCCAATTCTTTCTTCTCCGGTCTGCATACTGGGGGCAGTTCTGTAGGATATGCTCTGTTGACATACTCGTCAAGTCAATGGGGCACATGTCGTTGGTGCCTATCTTGAATTTAGTGTACAGGTGTTGTCTCATTTTGTTGTATCTGTCCGGAGGAAAGAAGGACTGTCTGGTCTCTTCTGGACAGTTGGTAATATCCATCGTTCTTGTTGTGTTTTTGGGTGTTCTTTATCCCACTTTGCTTTGTAGTACCCTTTGGCGATGGTTTTTGCTTTTTCATAGCTGATCAGGTTGTCATCTTGGCGTATTCCTGTTCCCTCTTTAGTCAGTCTGTCAGCATCTTCATTCCTCTTGATCTTGCAGTGTGAGGGTATTCACCGGATTACTACGATCTCAGAATCATGGGACAACTGGACTAAGGTTTATCTAAGATCACTTAGTTCTGTGTTCCTTTCAGATTTCAGTGCTGGTGGCAACTTTCATTGTGGGTGGCAACGTTTCTATGCACATGAGTAGGCTATTGTGCACATGAGCTAGGCCTATTGTGCAATAGGAGTAGGCTATTGATGTTTTTGTTCATTTTAGAGTTTCTTGGTCTTTCCTAACGTAATCAATCTTGCAATGTTGAGTGTAATTATTTGATGAGCAATATTAACTGTAATATTAATTGGGCAGACTGGATGCAAAAATATGAGAACTTTAAAATAAACATAAAGATGTTCACATCAAATGAAATAGTTTGCATATTATAGTTACACTACATCTAAAGAAAATGTTCATCATAAAAGTAAAAACACAATACAGTTAATATACATACTGTATGTAATGAAGAAAATGTTAAAAATATGGTTCCGCACAAATGTGTTAAATATGACATTGTGTGTACTTGAACATATATATGTCTCAACGTTTAGGAGAAATTTCAGGAAGAAAAATCAGTAAAATCAGTGCTAAAAAACTTGTCGCTGAGACAAAAAAGAACACCCAGTACCACCCAAGTTGTGTGAGAAGTACTTGAGCTATAACTGGAGTTGTGTAGTACGTAATGTTACCAAATGACATTATCATTCCATAGATGGTCATGTAGTGGTCAGGACCAAATAATTTCAGAACGCTTATTGGATAAATAATCAAGATACTACTAAGGGTTGCTTGCATAACTAGAGTCCAACTCAAATAAAACCACTTGTCCACGAATGGAGTGAAGTACCAAAGCACTGACATGATCGTGTGGGTAGAAACCACAAACAGAAATACAGATTTCCCGTCAAATTTGTCGATAGCTACACCCCACAGAATTCTGCCTAAACACACAGCAACACTTATTCCTACACCAATATTGGCTAGAAAGTAGTCATCAGAAATATATAGAACTCCAAACTGTTTATAAGAGCTATTTTCTACAATAAATCAACATAATTAAACAATGAAATGCCTAATATATAAAAAGTTTTGCTACGTAGTGCATCTAATGGTGTCAAGCTGGAACTTTTTGTTGTATCCGTGTAACTGATTAACGAGTTTTGTTGTTCTGTACCTGTGTTATCCGATATCGATTTCTCACAATGTTCTGTGTTCTTTATTGATAGATCAACATTGTCAGTTGCACCATATTGTTCTGTGTTGTTTGTATTTATGCTATGTCCATTTCTGCCAGATTTCTCACTGAGTAAAGTATTGTTAGTAGATTTCTTCTTGTTGCTGTATTGATGTAAATTAGGATGATTTCTCATCAGTGGAAAAGCTATGATATGAAATCCGGTTGTCAAAGCACCAAGAACAAGGAAAACATATGGCACATGGTTTATGATTTCATCTTGAGAAAAATATTTGCTTTCACCAACAGAAATATCTGGTTCCAGATTGTATGGGTTGATAAAATATGTTATCATTAAGTTGAAGATCAAACTTCCACCACCAAAAGCAGAAGATACACAGCTGAGGCAAACCAACTCTTGTTTTAATCCATGTTGCAGCGTACAGCAGAGTCATACCGTTACAAAATCCAGAACCTATACCTGTCAATACTCCAAGTGTCACATGCAAGGCCCATAAACTTGACTGAACCGTAAAGAAACTTGTATACACACCAAGATTAAATACCAACATTCCAATCAGTAAAGTTAAACGTGGTCCTATCTTACGAGAAATGATTCCAGATAAATTATACCAACTGATGTAAAGAAACCCGATAGAAATTATCCACATTAATCCGGTCTGGTGGTTCTCTCTGCCTACTGAAGCAATAAAATAAGAGTCTGTGTACGTTGATAAATTTCCATAGAAATAAACAACAGCTAAAGGAACGTTTATCAGAATTCCACCAAGAATAACTCCTGCCACTGTAACTTGAAGTTTTTTGTTTCATTCTTTGATCTAGAAAGAGTTGTCTCAACAGCCTGTTCTACTCACAGTTTCAACTGTTATCCTGATTAGTTCAGCAACTAAACAACAGCTGTAGCTATTATGCAGTGAAACCTCGTTTAATATTCAATTTATTTCGTATACCGTTCAACATTTGTAATTGTCATTTTAATACTGATTTGTTTTTCCAGTGTAAATTTAATGGCGACAGAAAAAAATGCAGATTAAAACGTGATGTTTTCCAGTGGGAGAAAGTTGTCGCTTGTAATTATGCACACTTTAGTAAAATTACATAACAAAGTTCTAATGTTGATGCTATTCAAAATCCGGAATAGAGGAGTGTGCAGTTATTTAGCAAATGACCAATATCTGATTTTCTAAGGATGAGAAAATGTCATGTGTTGGGTTACTGCACAAGTTTGCTATCTTTCACACTATAAATTTGGGTACATTTAAAATAGCCGAACACATTAAGGTTCACTCAGTGAGTTGACATTAGAGACGGTAGAGTAGTAACTATTCGTTACTCGAATACCTGTTATTACCTGCATTCGAAAGTGAGCGAAAGGCATAAGCGCAAATAACGTAACCATTCGTGAAGAATATTGCGCCACATATGAAACTTACATAATAGCCGGCGTAAGTGAAACATGGAATTAGCTGTTCTCAGACCATCAATCAAATATTATTCAATAGGAAAAACGAGATAGCCAGCAGAGGAGCTTCACATGACCATTCAATGCGGGATTGAACAATGAATTAATGGTAGGTAGGGGTCAGTGTTATTAATCGCGACGTTCTGAGTTCGAATCACGCTGCGGACAATTTGGTTGCAAAATTGTTTCGCGTGGATTTTTACAAAACGACGATGGCACCACCCGTTGAGAAAACAATGGCAAACTACTGAACGTAATAATGCCTAGAAAAATCACAAACAGCGTTAAAAAGAAGGGGTTGATTCGCAAAGTCCTGTAAAGGATATGCAATTAACTTTTTTTGTAGGGGTCAGTGTGGACGCGAAAGATGAATATCAATCAATCTAAAGATCTTTTGTCGAAGCACGACTTTAGACCAACCAACATCTTGTCACTCTGCCTTCCACGATCTGGCATTCTCTATATTTTACCCATTGTCACCAAATGTTCGAAACCTTTTCTTTACAATCTGTACCCGAAGGACATTGATTACCTAATACTTATTTGTTTGATCTATTTTGTGTATGTGCAGGCCTCTAGTAAAACCTTTTTCTTTCAAATTTGTTTCCTTTCTTGCTGTCCATTTCTTTGGTACATGTTGGTGGTAGCCTGTGCAAAACTTATTCTTTGCTGTCCATTTCTTTAGTACATGTTGGTGGTAGCCTGTGCAAAACTTATTCTTTGCTGTCCATTTCTTTAGTACATGTTGGTGGTAGCCTGTGCAAAACTTATTCTTTGCTGTCCATTTCTTTGGTACATGTTGGTGGTAGCCTGTGCAAAACTTATTCTTTGCTGTCCATTTCTTTGGTACATGTTGGTGGTAGCCTGTGCAAAACTTATTCTTTGCTGTCCATTTCTTTGGTACATGTTGGTGGTAGCCTGTGCAAAACTTATTCTTTGCTGTCCATTTCTTTGGTACATGTTGGTGGTAACCTGTGCAAAACTTATTCTTTGCTGTCCATTTCTTTGGTACATGTTGGTGGTAGCCTGTGCAAAACTTATTCTTTGCTGTCCATTTCTTTGGTACATGTTGGTGGTAGCCTGTGCAAAACTTATTCTTTGCTGTCCATTTCTTTGGTACATGTTGGTGGTAGCCTGTACAAAACTTATTCTTTGCTGTCCATTTCTTTGGTACATGTTGGTGGTAGCCTGTGTAAAACTTATTCTTTGCTGTCCATTTCTTTGGTACATGTTGGTGGTAGCCTGTGTAAAACTTATTCTTTGCTGTCCATTTCTTTGGTACATGTTGGTGGTAGCCTGTGCAAAACTTATTCTTTGCTGTCCATTTCTTTGGTACATGTTGGTGGTAGCCTGTGCAAAACTTATTCTTTGCTGTCCATTTCTTTGGTACATGTTGGTGGTAGCCTGTGTAAAACTTATTCTTTGCTGTCCATTTCTTTGGTACATGTTGGTGGTAGCCTGTGCAAAACTTATTCTTTGCTGTCCATTTCTTTGGTACATGTTGGTGGTAGCCTGTGCAAAACTTATTCTTTGCTGTCCATTTCTTTGGTACATGTTGGTGGTAGCATGTGCAAAACTTATTCTTTGCTGTCCATTTCTTTGGTACATGTTGGTGGTAGCCTGTGCAAAACTTATTCTTTGCTGTCCATTTCTTTGGTACATGTTGGTGGTAGCCTGTGCAAAACTTATTCTTTGCTGTCCATTTCTTTGGTACATGTTGGTGGTAGCCTGTGTAAAACTTATTCTTTGCTGTCCATTTCTTTGGTACATGTTGGTGGTAGCCTGTGCAAAACTTATTCTTTGCTGTCCATTTCTTTGGTACATGTTGGTGGTAGCCTGTGCAAAACTTATTCTTTGCTGTCCATTTCTTTGGTACATGTTGGTGGTAGCCTGTGCAAAACTTATTCTTTGCTGTCCATTTCTTTGGTACATGTTGGTGGTAGCCTGTGCAAAACTTATTCTTTGCTGTCCATTTCTTTGGTACATGTTGGTGGTAGCCTGTGCAAAACTTATTCTTTGCTGTCCATTTCTTTGGTACATGTTGGTGGTAGCATGTGCAAAACTTATTCTTTGCTGTCCATTTCTTTGGTACATGTTGGTGGTAGTCTGTGCAAAACTTATTCTTTGCTGTCCATTTCTTTGGTACATGTTGGTGGTAGCCTGTGCAAAACTTATTCTTTGCTGTCCATTTCTTTGGTACATGTTGGTGGTAGCCTGTGTAAAACTTATTCTTTGCTGTCCATTTCTTTGGTACATGTTGGTGGTAGCCTGTGCAAAACTTATTCTTTGCTGTCCATTTCTTTGGTACATGTTGGTGGTAGCCTGTGCAAAACTTATTCTTTGCTGTCCATTTCTTTGGTACATGTTGGTGGTAGCCTGTGCAAAACTTATTCTTTGCTGTCCATTTCTTTGGTACATGTTGGTGGTAGCCTGTGTAAAACTTATTCTTTGCTGTCCATTTCTTTGGTACATGTTGGTGGTAGCCTGTGTAAAACTTATTCTTTGCTGTCCATTTCTTTGGTACATGTTGGTGGTAGCCTGTGCAAAACTTATTCTTTGCTGTCCATTTCTTTGGTACATGTTGGTGGTAGCCTGTGTAAAACTTATTCTTTGCTGTCCATTTCTTTGGTACATGTTGGTGGTAGCCTGTGCAAAACTTATTCTTTGCTGTCCATTTCTTTGGTACATGTTGGTGGTAGCCTGTGCAAAACTTATTCTTTGCTGTCCATTTCTTTGGTACATGTTGGTGGTAGCCTGTGCAAAACTTATTCTTTGCTGTCCATTTCTTTGGTACATGTTGGTGGTAGCCTGTGCAAAACTTATTCTTTGCTGTCCATTTCTTTGGTACATGTTGGTGGTAGCCTGTGTAAAACTTATTCTTTGCTGTCCATTTCTTTGGTACATGTTGGTGTAGCCTGTGCAAACTTATTTTGCTGTCCATTTCTTTGGTACATGTTGGTGGTAGCCTGTGCAAAACTTATTCTTTGCTGTCCATTTCTTTGGTACATGTTGGTGGTAGCCTGTGCAAAACTTATTCTTGTCTGTCCATTTCTTTGGTACATGTTGGTGGTAGCCTGTGTAAAACTTATTCTTGCTGTCCATTTCTTTGGACATGTTTGGTAGTCTGTGCAAAACTTATTCTTTGCTGTCCATTTCTTTGGTACATGTTGGTGGTAGCCTGTACAAAACTTATTCTTTGCTGTCCATTTCTTTGGTACATGTTGGTGGTAGCCTGTGTAAAACTTATTCTTTGCTGTCCATTTCTTTGGTACATGTTGGTGGTAGCTGTGAAAACTTATTCTTTGCTGTCCATTTCTTTGGTACATGTTGGTGGTAGCCTGTGTAAAACTTATTCTTTGCTGTCCATTTCTTTGGTACATGTTGGTGGTAGCCTGTGCAAAACTTATTTCACTCTCTTTTTTTACTGGTGCTCTTTCATAATTGATCATGAGAACGTATTAATGTGAGTGACCTTTTCGAGTTTCTTTGGTGAAATAATTTACAATATTGATTGTAAAAAACCGTATTGAAAGTTACAAACCACTTCTGTGATTCTTCTAAACGGTATCTAGCTGCTATTTCATTTAGATCTATGTTTGCTGGTCTAGCCAAGATGATCGTCACTAGAAAAGATTGAACTCTAGATAGTTGTCCAAATAAGATAGGAATTAAGAGTTTTAATAATACCAGCCGAAGCATCTGAGTCAATGAATATGATAAATAAATCGACAGTTCAACAAGTATTAAGAGTCTAGAAAAAAAAACATTTACTAAACACAGGATTCGAACCACAAACTGTTATTTCTTCCGCACCTATCGCTTAGTCGTGCAGACTAGCCTTTTTCAGAGCACATCCAGCTGGCTCTTCAGATAAGATAATGTCTACGTGCGTTGAATGTTTCCTTTATCTTCTATATTCTCTACTTTTAACATGAGCAGTCGTATTTTATCTGTCTATTATTATTAAGAACAAACAGAAAACATGCGATGGTTGTTTCTTCAAGAAACTAGAAAAGGAATGATTTGGACTATTTTTTTCCCCGATCCAGAAGCACTTCAGCTTTCAGCTCTTCGGCTCGGTACCATGGGCATCGTAACCCTTCGGTTCGTTGCCACGAACACCGTCAATCTGGGGAATCTGTGGCTTTTTCTGCCAGTCCGCGGATTTGAACCTGCACTCACAGAGGGCTTGTCACCCGCATCCAACGCGCTACGAACACGCTGGGCAGGCGGGCATTGGACTTATAGAGGGACACTGGTTATAAGAAGAGCATCTCTTCACGTAAAATCAGTCAAAAGCGCAATAACTGCGCTTGAGTTTATTGTTGGTGGGTCCTGGTGCCTTTTTCTCCTTTAGCTTTAGGGTAAACATTGATAGTAGTATATAATATTGTACTTAGTTGGTATTTGTGAGGATAGATTGATAGGAGTGAGCAATATACTCGGAGGCGGTGGTAGGAGTTGATATTAGCAAAGTCAAAGAAGACTTTTTGTCCATATAATTATAGCTATATATATATATATATATATATATAATACCTATCTATAGTTAGAAGAAAAAAATATCTCCCGTTAATAACCCCAAAATTATCACCCTCTTAGTAAAAAATTACTTCCCCCTTAATCAGTCATAAGTTATCTCTTTCTTGTTAAATCCTTCTTTGGTTTGTAGGAGTTGATATTAGCAAAGTCAAAGAAGCTTTTTCCATATAATTTAGCTATATTTATATATATATATATATAATACCTATCTAATATTAGAAGAAAAAAATGATCTGCCTAAGTAATAACCAAAATTATCTCCTCTAGAAAAAACATACTTGACTAATCAGTCATAAGTTATCTCTTCTTGTAAATCTTTTTTGGCATTTGTATCTTTGTAAGATCCATCTAAATACTCAAACTCTAAAATAGCTCAATATAACTACAGGAGCTTATAAAGATGAGAACTTTTCTGCCCTATTAGAGTCTTGAGTATTTGATGGACAATAAGCACTACACATTTCCAGTGCTCTAAGCTCAAATATAACTAAGAGGAATATTGACAAAAGAACTAATGGAGTGAAAAGAGCTAGTTCAGAAGAGATAGAAGAGCAATGTCAATCGACTGCTGAACAAGGGAGAAAAGCTGGCTGACTGGAAACAGAAAAATGCTAACAATACACTAAAACAACTTACTGAATTTTGTTTCAAAGCTGGCCAATCAAGATTAAAGATGGAAAGTTCTAACATCAATACCGACAATTAAACAATAAAAGATGGGAGAACATTTTCAAGAAATATTAAATAGACCTGATCCACTAGTATCTAAGTTTGATGAAGAGGAAAAACAGCTCCTACCAATTAACGAAGAAATGATAATTGTACTTTGAGTCAAGGAGGCAATCCATTCCCTTGATAAATAAGGTCAAGTCGGTAAAGGCAACATTATGCAGAAATTCAAAGCGAACTGATGATACAACTATTAGCCAGGTGCAAGAACTATTTAATTAAGTATGGGAAGAAGAAACTGTCCCAGATCAATGGAAAAACAGGAATAATTGTTAAAATCCCAAAAGGTGATTCCCTTAAGATGTACAACAACTGGAGAGGGATCACTCTATTTTAGTAATGCCAAGACTTTTCAAAATCATTTTAATAGAATCAGGACACAACCGAAGAAGAACAACCTGGTTTCTGACCTGAGAGCTTTAGCCCAAATAATTACCTACGACTAATTTTGGAGGAACATATTGAGAAGCAACATAACTCACTAATACTAAATTTCTCGATTTTAAAAAAGCCTGATAGTCTACACAAATCTCCCTAGTGGAATATTCTGAGATGCTATGGAATAGCAGGCAAAAATAATAAACATTATTAAGAGCCTCTATGATGGTTCACAGTGTAATATTCGCACTGATGGTTGACACAGCGACTGGTTTATGGTTGAAACCGGAGTAAAGCAAGGCTGTATTCTATCTCCGCTATTGTTTGGAGTGGCCATTGACTGGGTGATGCGAAAATGTTGCAGGGCGAAACTGGCATCGATTGGGTAGAAAATAGTCAACTAGAAGATTTGGATTTTGCAGATGATATTGTCTTGTTAAGTAGAAACAACCAAGATATGCAAAGTAAAACAGACAACTTGTCATCTATAGCATCACATGTTGGACTTCAGATAATCTATGAAAAACAAATATAATGAAGACACCTATGGCAAGTAATGCAGATATCACACTGGAATCTAAAATTATAAAAATAACAGAGTAGTTCACCTATTTAGGTAGCAATTTTGATTTCACAGGAAATGTTAAATAAAGAAATTATGATACAGAATTGGCAAAGCAACATCAGCTTTTAAAAGTCTAAATAAAATATGAAACTGCAAGTTATATAGTATTAAAACTAAATTACGAATTTTCAATTAAAATGTTTTATCAATCCTAACATATGCCAGTGAGGTTGGAAAATGACTAAAGATATAGAAAGCAAGTTGAATGCATTTGAAAATAAATGTATGCGAAATATAATGAATATAAAATGGGACGAATTCAGGAGAAGTGATGAAATCAGAGACATGTCTGGCCAACCACTAGTGACAACTGTTATAAGAAAGAGAAGATGGAGATATGTTGGGCACACCTTGAGGAGAAATGATCATCGAATATCAAAGCAGGCATTGAAATGGGATGCAAAGGGTTCAAGAAAGAGAGTCGACCTAAGGAGACCCTGAAACGAACTTTACTGAGAGAGGCAGGAAATATCGGTCTCAGTTCCATGGAGGAGATTGAGCGAGTTGCCCAGGATAGAGGGATATGGATAAATTACTTGCAGGCCCTATGTAACGTATAACGGTACGAGAGGAATTATTATTATTAATTATTACGTAGATGGGTTACATAACACCACATTTCCGAGCCATATAGCTCATATATAACTGCCCATTTTCTTATCGACGCTAGGGACACCATGGCCCATTGTCTTATAGGGCGGGAAATGTGTGTTATGTAACCCATCTAAATACACAAACTCTAATAGAGGCGAAGGGTAATATACTAATAAGCGTCCGTAGTTATATATGGGCTATAGGGTGCGGAAATGAGGGTTATTAACCCATCTTAAGTAATTAGAAAGGTTACATAACACCACATTTCCGCGCCCTATAGCTAAAATATAACTACTTAACTACTACGACTCTATTAGAGCTTGAGTAATTAGATGGGTTACATAACACCACATTTCCGCGCCCTATAGCTCATATATAACTTCATTGCCTATGAGTATATTACTCTTCGCCTCTATTAGATTTGAGTATTTAGATGGGTTATAAGATGGGAAATATAATCTACGCTATCACTTGCAAGCGGTGTGCTAAGGCATATCTTGGCGAAAAAGGAAAAATGCTCAGTGACAGTTTCGACCAAACACTTACGCGATATACGCCAATGCTCTGTGACCACTGTAGCTACTCATTTCAATTGAACTGACCATTTGGGTGCTCGCGACGTCCAGATCACTGCCATCCGATCATGTTCCTCTGATGATTGTAGTCTATTTGCTCTGGAGAATTGCTTATTTTTTTAATATAGTATCTTGCGACCTCATGGACTCAACGCTCTACATTCCTATGCATCTTAGTACTTTCTCTTCTCATACTCTATATTTTATATGTGTATATGTTAAATTTATATGAGTCAGATATTTACTTGTTTTTTTATTATTTCTCTTCTTTTTCCACTTCTAGTTTTTCTGTATTTATTTCGTTATTCGTTTTAGTCCCATATTTTCATTCATTTTTTTATCGTTTTAATATCTTTAAGACAAGTAAAAGACTACAGATACCTGGGAAGCATTTTTTCAGCAAACGGAAGAATAACTAATGAAATTCAACATAGATGCAACAAATCAAATAAAATGATAGAACAAATGGCGCCAATTTTAAAATGCAAACATGTCACCATGAACACAAAAAGAGCAATGTTCAACACAATCTTTCTCCCCACATTATACTACCAGTACTAAACCTGGTCACTGACAACAAATGATAAAAGAAAACTAGTCACGACCGAGATGAAGTGTCTACGCAGAATGCTGGGTGTAACAAGAAGAGACCGGTTGAGAAATGAAGACATCAAGAAAAAGTGGGTACAACATCAGTACTAGACTTTATCAAGAAACAACAAATAAAATGGTTCGGCTACGTAAGCAGACTACCAACACACAGTGCACTTCAAAGAGCAATGCTGTTCCGATACAATGAGTACAAAAGCAAAAGACCGGCCACGCACATGATGGACCTCAGAGATAACAGAGGTGACGAAAGAAACTATCTACGAAGCGCACACAAGGGCCCGTTTTAGAAATCTCTTCTTGACCTGACGCTGTGAGACAAACAGGATTGGTGAAAAGAAAGAAAGAAAGTAATATCTTTGTCAAAGTCTATATGTAGTGTTCTGTGACATTCGTCAATTTTGTTGTATCGTTTGCTTGATAAAGGCCTTTTGGTCGAAACGTTGCTGTGTATTGTCATTGTTTTTGTATTTTGTAACGCCCAAGTGGTTACCGGGGCCTAAATTTGGGGTGTAAAGAATAGAACTACTGTTACCTGTCACGCATGTCGTAAGAGGCGACTAAGGAGGTTTGGCTGAAATCGGATGCACGTGTCCGCTAGGGAATGCTAACACGAAACAAATGCTTGCAGAAAACGGATGCACCAGGCCGTAAGGCGCATACCATGGTGCAACGACCCCTCACAATGAGGAATGGGATAACGGATTCTACTGTTGCCAATCTGCATCAGAGGTTTAGCCACGCAGTAAGAATGTACCGAGGGTGGCCAAAACTTACTGTTGGAAGAGGTCGGCACAAACATGGAAGCAGAAATCATAGGAATTACATTCTACAGAACTGCCCCCAGGAAAGTCAAGAAGGCCGTCGGGGTGTTGATCACATCACTCGTAGTGTGTGGAAGGTCAAAGTAAAATACGAACCTAACACCGTATTTGCCACTATGCCTTGAGGTATGAACACAGCTTACCACGGTAAAATTCATGATAAAAGTTGGTATGCAGACTTGAGAAGAAAGAGGTGGCCCACTTACACCAACGTCCAAGACAAACTGTATGGCATGTCTGATAATCTGAGGCAGACGGCTGCCTTTATTAGATAATCCGAAATCCCAATCTAGTGAGAATGCAGAAGACAAACTGTATGGCATGTCTGATAATCTGAGGCAGACGGCTGCCTTTATTATTGATTGATTATTGATTGATTGGTTACTAAACTGACGTCATTGCACTCCGGGCAGACCCATAGGTGCTCAGTCTCCCCAACAGATATCGAAGAGTATGCATACTGATGGTTCCTGTGGCTCGCTGATTCAACACACCTCTCACTCTGCCTCTCAGGCATCCAGTTCGACTTGAACAACGGGTAACTCCAAACTGCTTAAATCGCTGATCGATTCAACATCGATTTTAGTGTCCTCATCCAGTAGAGAGTCGCGAAGAGACCGAAGAATATCCCCTTATCCATCTTCAACTCCCCAACAATCGATGCTGTTGATGCAAGCCTGTCCGCTCTCTCATTACCGTAAACACCCGCATGCCCAGGACAGTATATCCACGTAAGCCGCTGGAGGTTAGAAACTTCTATAGACGACATCCACTCATACCGAAACCTGCCCTTCTGGATCTTGTGAAGCATCGACTGAGAGTCAGAGACAACAACTGCCCCAGTAAATGAAGTCCCAGAAATCCAATGGAGGGCAGCAGTAACGGCCTCAACCTCCATCCTCATACTAGAATTAGTTGTCCTGTATGCCCCACTTCGCTCTGCAACAACCCTACCATGCGCATAAGCCAGAAACCCCAGCCGGATTTCTCACCACGTTGAACCGACCCATCAGTATATACAACAACATCATCATCCCTTGCATTATCTTCTATCAGCTGCTTAACTGCGAGATCAGCCTTCATGTTGCCCCAATCTCTACATTCTCTTCCAAGAGTAATGATAACGTTGAGATAGTTCATCATGCCACCATCTGTTGGGATCCATTCTTCCCCTTTTGGTAGGGTCGCAACCGTAGTCACCTGGTCGCAACCGTAATCGCCAATTGTTCTCTCAGCCTGGGCCATCCACGACATGCCACGCTTGACATGCCTTTATTAGAGAATCCGAAATCCCAATCTAGTGAGAATGCAGAAGAAGAAGAAGTATTTTGTAAAGCTACAGTACATTGTTATTACGTGTTTCAGCATTCTACATAGTTTTACTGCAGTCTCCATTCTACATAGTTTTACTGCAGTCTCCATTCTACATAGTTTTACTGCAGTCTCCATTCTACATAGTTTTACTGCAGTCCCCATCAATATCTCTACTTGCAATGGGAAACTAACCAGAGAGACATATTCTGCTTGATTGCATTCTGTAACTGTTATGATTGAACTGGCTGAGTATTCCTGTTCTACTTTGAATGTAGAATTCATACTTTTTGGAAAATTACAAACTGATAACTTAGAAGCCCTCTTTGTTGAATATCGTCAATTGTCTGGTTCAAATTATCTAGTATCAGTGAAACAAATATTGGAAGCAGAACAGAAATTGAAGATTTACTCCCTATTGTCTCTCACATCATCTGTCTATGGTAATTTTTCAATTCGTAACTTTGCTGAAGCTATGAGTCATGAGAGTGATGAATGTGATAGTGTTTTTGAAGATGGCATCCAGTCTGATGTAGACAAACTGTTTTCCACATTGATTCTAATGATTGGGAGTTGCTTTGTGTAGAAGGTACAGAGGAATCATTAGTATATATTGCTGGATATGTCTCCAGTAAGATCAGTAGGAAAACTCAGTGCATTTCATGTAAGGCCTTGCTACAAATGGAGAAAACAATGACAGTTGATGTTCAGCCAGATTGCTACTGACTACATTCAATTACTGGATAGATGAGGGCTAAAATACTCATCTAAACTGATTACACTTTTGACCTTTGTGTCATATGCTGCTATGCAGAGACTCATATCACCAGTATTAGAAGCAAAATTGTTCTGGCTTGTAAACAGCGTAAAAAGCTCCTTATCCATATTGTTACATGCAGTATTGTGAAACATTGTGCTGATGAATTTAGTTTCATGTGTGCTAATGAATGTCCAAAGGCAAGCATTGTTTCAAAAGCATTATCACCACTCTCTAATGCATTCTTAAACAATTACAGAAAAATGCATAATGATAAAACAGTAAGTTCTAACAAGAGAAAATTTGCCAAATTTTCACATTAAGTTTCATCAATTAACACTTTGCAACAACCTTCAGTTTACACATCAAATATCCCAGGGAAAACTGTATGAAACAATGTGTATAAGCTAATTTGTAATGTTTGTCTGACAGGCGTTTTTGTTTTCAGTTCATCTGATATAATTTGCTGTATGGGCTTCAAATGTCCATAAAATGTATAAACTTGGAAGGGTACTTCAAACTTCACTAGCAAGTTATTGTCTATAGTCAATTGTTTACAATATTTATCATTACATATCAATCAATGATCTGAGTAAGATGGACATTTATAAAAGCACAACAAATTTGCTACAGTTAAAGCACCATCTGCGTATGTTAGAAATGTTTATTGTACATTATTAGACAACTATCTTCTTCTGTTGTCGTCACACTGCTACCGGGCTGTTGTCCAGTGTCGTGGTTTTCTGTTTTTGTCTTGCACTGTTCTGGTAGCGTGGGTAATTTTTATTTTTGCTCTTTGACAGGATTCTGCTATGCCATCTAACCATCTTTTTCGTTGTCTTCCTCTTGCCTTCTTTCCCGATGTTCTGTTGTAGAAGACTCTGTATACTGTAGTGTTTGGATGCATTCTTATTAAGTGGCCAAACTACTTCATTCTTTGTTTCTCAATATAATTCAAGCAAGGTTCTGTGTCAACTTTCTTTTTTATGCTGTTGTTGGTGACTCTTTCTGGTGTTGTTGGTAACTATTCGCATGCATTTCATACGTAGTTAATTTTATGTTTCTTTTTTGGGGGTGGTTTCATAGACAACTATGTATTATATTATAATGCAACTATTGTTTTGCAACACTTTGTTAATCATTTTGAGCTTCTACAGTGAATTTTTTTTAAAGATGTGTTAAACATGAATAAAAAGCCATGATCATTTGAATAAAATACATATTGTGACCATATCTCAAGTTTGTTATTATCTATAATTCCTTTACGGTGTTTATCATTAAGCTCATTTACAACAAATACTTGTGCAGTCACATCTGGTTTCACTTTTACACTCATGTCTGTCTTTACAGTAACGGTTTCGTAAAGAGATCTTAAGAATCTAGTCACGCCACAACTCAAAACTAAGTCAGGGAATATCCTGTCAGCTGTCTGGCCTAGTTATTGGTTATTGGTTATTGGTTACTAAACTGACGTCATTGCACTCCGGGCAAACCCATTGGTGCTCAGTCTCCCCAACAGATATCGAAGAGTATGCATACTGATGGTTCCTGTGGCTCGCTGATTAAACACACCTCTCACTCTGCCTCTCAGGCATCAGTTCGACTTGAACAAAGGGTAATTCCAAACTCTTAAATCGCGATCGATTCAACATCGATTTTAGTGTCCTCATCCAACAGAGAGTCTCGAAGAGACCGAAGAATATCCCCCTTATCCATCTTCAACTCCCCAACAATCGATGCTGTTGAGGCAAGCCTGTCCGCTCTCTCATTACCGTAAACACCCGCATGCCCAGGACAGTATATCCACGTAAGCCGCTGGAGGTTAGAAAATTCTATAGACGACATCCACTCATACCGAAACCTGCCCTTCTGGATCTTGTGAGCATCGACTGAGAGTCAGATACAACAACTGCCCCAGTAAATGAAGTCCCAGAAATCCAATGGAGGGCAGCAGTAACGGCCTCAACCTCCATCCTCATACTAGAAGTAGTTGTCCTGTATGCCCACTTGCTCTGCAACAACCCTACCATGCGCATTAGCCAAGAAACCCCAGCCCGATTTCTCACCACGTTGAACCGACCCATCGGTATATACAACAACATCATCATCCCTTGCATTATCTTCTATCAGCTGCTTAACTGCGAGATCAGCCTTCATGTTGCCCCAATCTCTACATTCTCTTCCAAGAGTAATGATAACGTTGAGATAGTTCATCATGCTTCCATCTGTTGGGATCCATTCTTCCCTTTTGGTAGAGTCGCAACCGTAGTCACCTGGCCAATCGTTCTCTCAGCCTGGGCCATCCACGACATGTCACTACGCTCCCGTCATGCAATCGCCCAAACCAAGGCATATATGCGGGTTACTTCGGATAAGAGACATCCACTTCACAGGAACACTAATGATGTTAAGGGCACGAGAATCAAGCGTGGCCTAGTTAAAATTGGCTGTGGCTACACACAATGCTGAATAAACCCATAAACTTATGGGCCTTCGAATTATGGGAAATCAGACCCCAACTATACCACGTGACTTCGCATTCCAGTATTGGTGTAAATAGACGAATTCATTTTAAAATTAACACAAAATGCTAACTCGAAGTTATATTATGCAACAAGTTAAGTTTAACAATAAGGAATATCAATATTATGAATATGTTTCACCAATAAATAACCATAGACTCACAGAATTGAGTAAAATTGCAAAAAACTTGCAGTGTTCTATCAAACATCTATATTTACCGGCCCCCTTTTCTGATCTAGGTCAGGGAACCTCTTGTCAGTTGTCTGACCTAATTATCTAGAGTTGGCTGTGGTCTGATCCACACAATGCTGAAGGAATCCCCTGACCATATTCTGCATATGTTGTCAATATGGCTTCCGAAGAGTCACGTAAATTAGGAAAAGACTGGCTGGTAGTCCTCCTAGATCATTATGATATGAAACTGCTAGAATGCATGGAGGTTAATCCTTGGCTGGTGAACTGGATAGCTGCTTCTTTGATTAAAAAAACCGTTGCACTACGTGTAGGATCATGGACGTTAGAACCTACACTTATATGTTCGAGATTACCACAGGGTTCCCCTCTATTACGCATGTTATTAAATATCTACATAGCACATTTGGCCAACATATAGCCCATTTAGCCAACATATAGCCCATTTAGCCAACATATAGTACATTTAGCCAAAATACAGCAAATTTAGCCAAAATACAGCAAATTTAAACAAAATATAGCAAATTTAGCCAAAATATAATCAACCGAATTGGGTCGAACATTAACTTTTGCAAATGATATTTTTTAATATATAAAGGACTGGATCAGATAGACAAGAAATCGTTGAAGACATTCAGGGAACATTACGTACCAGCTTCCTTTGGTGTAGGAAGTCTCGCTCTTAGGTCAACCATGAGAAGGCGTGTATGTTGTGGTGCTCTTTGAATAATTTCGTAGTCCGGGCTGATCTACCAGGAGTCACCTTTGATGGACCATCGAGCGCTGTGACAGGCTGCGCTATCTTGGAATAACAGTTGGTCGTAGTGTAACTTTCAAACACCATCGACATGTAACATAATTTATGCTACAGTAAATTGTGTATGTTATTTTTTTTTCATTGGCTTTAATCAGCAACATTTTAGAAACTTGATCTAGGGATGTGATGGACTGTTGCATTCTACTTGCTGAAACTGTAATGTGTTCCACAGGGCCATGTCATCCTCATACAGCGCGTAGTGAATCATTCTGAGTATACTCTCTGCAATGTCGTTGATGTATATTTGGAAAAAAGTATTGGTGACAGTGAACATATCCCTCTCTCTCTCTTACTCTCTCTCTCTCTCTTGTTCTCTCTCTCTCTCTCTTGCTCTCTCTCTCACTCTCTCTCTTGCTCTCTCTCTCTCTCTTGCTCTCTCCCTCTCTCTTGATGAACTTGTTCTGGTGTTGTTTTCCTGTTGGTGTACTCTTGTCAGTGCACTTTTGCCGTTCTGTTTTCACGATAATGAGAGATTCATTTACACATTCTATTTATTACTAGGTTTCTGTGTAATTTAGCTATGAGTCCACTTTTCCACACTTATTAAAAGCTTTCTCCAGATCTACCAACACTGCTAAGTGTGTGTTTTCTCTTGAAAAGCATCCTCTATCTCTCGAGCGATATATATCACATGAGCTTCTGTAAATCTGTGGAAGCTCGCTTTGTTGGAAAAGTCAGTTTTCTTCGAGTTGTCACATGTCTGGAGCATTGACTGATTCACTATAAAATATCATGACCGAACTGTGTACGTCTTTCCTACAGTTATATCTACATATATTGTTGTGTCTCTTTATGATGTGTCTCTCTAATGTTATTTCTAGACGTTTATAATGTTATATGTAATTACTTTTAATTGATGAAGGAAAATATTTGTAAGTAGCTTTACTAAACAAGATGACCTCCAGTTCTTGGACGGCTGTAATGGACTGTCACTATTGCTGTTAATTCGTCTTTGGAACATGTTGGGGGTAGCCAGTATATCTTCTTCTTCTTCGAACGCATCATAACGACCACTTGTTAAACCACTCTTTGTGATTTGTATGTGATCTGAGTCAAAGAGCGATTGCACGCTGTGCCAGTTATGCGCCTACAAGTAGGCCATCACATCCGATTTCTGCGACGCTTTTTATTTACCAGGGTAGATTACCTATGCCCCTACCTCAGTCGCCTCTTACAACATGATTTGTATGTCGCAGTGTTACTATTCTTTGCTAACCTTGCAAGCATAGGCATAACACGAGCAGCCAGTTTATAACTTCATTAGTCCTCTTTTCTTACTGATAATCTATCAGAATTGATCATATGAATGGATTAATGGTGTCAACCCATTTGCGATAATGTCAACGGATTAATGGTGTCAACCCATTAGCGATAATGTCAACAGATTAATGGTGTCAACCCATTCGCGATAATGTCAACGGATTAATGGTGTCAACCCATTCACGATAATGTCAACGGATTAATGGTGTCAACCCATTAGCGATAATGTCAACGGATTAATGGTGTCAACCCATTCGCGATAATGTCAACGGATTAATGGTGTCAACCCATTCACGATAATGTCAACGGATTAATGGTGTCAACCCATTAGCGATAATGGCAACGGATTAATGGTGTCAACCCATTCGCGATAATGTCAACGGATTAATGGTGTTAACCCATTCCCGATAATGTCAACGGATTAATTGTGCCAACCCATTCCCGATAATGTCAACGGATTAATGGTGCCAATCCATTCGTGATAATGTCAACGGATTAATTGAAACGATGATTCGCTATAATGTGAATGGATTAATGGTGTCAACCAATTCACGATAATGTCAACGGATTAATGGTGTCAACCCATTAACGATAATGTCAATGGATTAATGGTAGCGACCGATTCGAATTTCATTTTCACTTGGAATGCATACTCTATCTACTCGGTGATATACGTTACTTTATCGACTGTAGTTTTGTATTTTTGGAAGTCCACTTGTTTCGGGATTAGTCTGTTGTTTTCTTTGAGGTGCCACATTAGTCTGGTGTTGATCATGAACTCTAGCAATTTTCCAATGAGTACGTTAATATGTCTGTAGCTGCTATAGTCTGTTGGTTCCTTTCATATCTTAATCAGTTTTGTAATGTTGAGTGTAACCATTTGATGAGCAATATTATCATAGACTTAATGCTAAATTATGTGATCATTGAAAAAAACATAAAGATTTTCACATCTAAAGAAAATGTTCACATAAAAGTAAAAACAATACAGTTAATATACAGACTGTATGTAAGGAATAAAATGTAAAAAATATGGTTCCACACAAATGTGTTAAATATGACATTGTGTGTACATGAACATATATATGTCTCAACGTTTAGGAGGAATTTGAGGAAGAAACATCAGTAAAATCAGTGCTACAAAACTTGTTGCTGAGACAAAAAAGAACACCCAGTACCACCCAAGTTGTGTGAGAAGTACTTGAGCTATAACTGGAGTTGTGTAGTACGTAATGTTACCAAATGACATTATCATTCCATAGATGGTCATGTAGTGGTCAGGACCAAATAATTTCAGAACGCTTATTGGATAAATAATCAAGATACTACTAAGGGTTGCTTGCATAACTAGAGTCCAAATCAAATAAAACCACTTGTTCACAAATGGAGTGAAGTACCAAAGCACTGACATGATCGTGTGGATAGAAACCACATAAATGAGTACAGATTTCCCGTAAAATTTGTCGATAGCTACACCCCACAGAATTCTGCCTAAACACACAGCAACACTTATTCCTACACCAATGTTGGCTAGAAAGTAGTCATCAGAAATATATAGAACTCCAAACTGTTTATAAGAGCTATTTTCTACAATAAATCCAACCATAATTAAATCGAATGAAATGCCTAATATATAAAATGTTTTGCTACGTAGTGCATCTAATGGTGTCAAGCTGGAACGTTTTGTTGTATCCGTGTAACTGATTGATGCGTTATGTTCTGTATCTGCGTTATCAGACATTGATTTCTCACGATGTTCTATGTTCTTTATTGAGAGATCAACATTGTCAGTTGCACCATATTGTTCTGTGTTGTTTGTGTTTATGCTATGTCCATCTCTGCTAGATTTCTCACTGAGTAAAGTATTGTTAGTAGATTTCTTCTTGTTGCTGTATTGAGGTAAATTAGGATGATTTCTCATCAGTGGAAAAGCTATGATATGAAAGCCGCTTGTCAAAGCACCAAGTACAAGGAAAACATATGGCACACGGTTTATGATTTCATCTTGAGAAAAATATTTGCTTTCACCAACAGAAATATCTGGTTCCAGATTGTATGGGTTGATAAAATATGTTGTTACTAAGTTGAAAATGAAGCTTCCTCCACCCAGAGCAGAAGATACTACAGCTGTACTAAGACCAACTCTTGTTTTAATCCAAGTTGCAGTGTACATCATGGACAAACCATTACACATTCCAGTACCAGTACCTGTCAATACTCCAAGAGTCACATGCAAGGCCCATAAACTTGACTGAACGGTAAAGAAACTTGTATACACACCAAGATTAAAGACCGATATTCCAACCAACAAAGTTAAACGTGCTCCAATTCTACGAGAAATGATTCCAGATAAAATTATACCAACCGATATACAAGAAAACCCGATAGAAATCATCCACAGTAATCCTGTCTGGTGGTTCTCTCTGCCTACAGAAGCAATAAAATAAGAGTCGGTGTACGTTGATAAATTTCCATAGAAATAAACAATACCTAGGGGAATGTTTATCAGAATTCCACCAAGAATAACTCCTGCCACTTGTATATTATGAATTATTTCTTTCTTCATTCTCTAATCTAGAAAATGTTGTCTTAACAGACTGTAACAAATAGCTCACAGTTTCAACTGTTCTCCTGAATAGTTCAGCAAGAAAACATATAGCCTGTAACTTATATGCAGTGTAACAACATTTAATAATCAATTAATTGTATATACTATTAAACGCTTATAATTGCATTTTTTTAAAATACCAGCTTATTGGATTTCCTTTCAGTGTACACTTAATGACGTCAGAAAATATGCAGATCAAATGTATTGTTTTCTAATGGAGAAAGCTGTCGCTTCTCAAGATCATAACCTCCGTTAGTAAGACGCATGTGCTGAATACGTCACTTGCCTAGAGTTGTCTACCATTTTGCTTGTCGGTAAACGGTAGAGCAGTGTTTCCCAACCTTTTTGTGCCATGCCCCACTCAAGCCTTTCAAAATTCGTATGCCCTCCCCTTCCTATGTAACATATACAACAATTTTATTTTCCAAAAATGGAATTGTGCACCGAAGAAACTGAAATGATAGGTTTTAGGAAGAAATCACTAGGAAATTGTTGAGGAAACACAGTAAGTAAATTTTCAAAACATATAATCAATCAATCAAATGCCATGCCTGCCGGCGTAGGCGATCATGTCTCTCCACAACTCTCTTTGCTTGGTGCATGTAATCAGTTCTGACGTCGATATTTTGTCGAACCATGATGTCAGGCCATCCAACATCTTCTCCCTCTGTCTTCCACGATCTCTCCTTCCCTGAATTTTACCTGTAGTCACCAAATGTTCTAAACCTTCTCTTCGCATTATATGCCCGAAGAACCTTGATTGTCGGATTCTTATTCTTTTGATAAGGTTTCTTTAATGGAGAACAGAAATTCAAGTACGATATAATTTTAATGATATATTTTTCTATATTATTTTAATTATTAGTAACTATTTATTATTTACACTTAGTGAGATCCTTGCGATTGATGCATGCTGCAAAGAAATTTTATGTTAGGTTTCAATTTAGTTAGCTTCAGTCTCAAGTCTCCTCGTTATGTTCAGTCTCCAGCCGATTCCTTTTTGTTAGCAGCAAATCAGTTATGGCACTAAATCCACATTTAGCTAAATATGAAGATGGAAACGGTAATACGTTTTCTTGCACATTTGATTGAATTTGGATATTTGATTTATGTTTCCTCACAAAGCCATGCCGTCGCTCCTTTTATATTAAATTAAGTTTTAACTGACTCATCATTTTGCAATCCTGCGAGTTCTTCTTGATACTGCATATTTGAAATATCAGACAAATCCACTAACATTGACTGCAATCAATTTTTTCAAATCAGAAAATCCTTCTTTTAAATCAGCCGATAGAATTTTCAGATGATCGACAATAACAAGTATCAGTATAGCGGTATCAGTCACTTCAAATTTCTGGAGCCAATGAAACTCTTCAAAATGTTTGTTGCAAATATATTTCTGACATATTTCAATAAAGGTAATAAAACCAAATATCTTAGTTTTCCATCAACTAGAGTTTTATTCTTCCTTGAAGGTGGTTATTTAATATATTTGTTTTGGAAGATATCGGCTAGATAATTCACAAATGCTTACTATCGACCGTTAACAATACTTTTTAGGTTTGTCGCTTAAAAAATCATAAGAGTATCAAATAGTTCCAAATCTTGTCAGCAGTTTCCCTTTCGAGAACCATATTACTTCAGTGTGAAGTAAAAAGTCTATGTCTGAATTTTACATAAATAGTTTTAGAATCTCATATTTGGCATGGGCTTTATTGCATTAATACACTTTATAACTGAATTTAGTACTTCATTTAGAACACAAAATATTTTTAGCTTATCAAATTTTCCCTGCATAAGTATCACATGCATAGAAGCATTTCTGGATTCTCATTTTCAGCAATTTTAAACAGCCATTTTCTTGCACATCATATTAGGTACCTTTCTGCACACAGATGTTATATTTTTCATTTGTATATTTTTGACATATAAGTAACTTTTTGCATATATATATACATTATTTGGAGATAGGTTGCTTTCTAATGACTTGCAGAACAACATTTCTTCAGTCAAAATTCCCATTATAAATTTATATTTCAGATATGCTCATTACCAAATCCCTATTATCAATATATCTTATGTAAGTTATCAATACTACTTATCAACACTGTCTATCAAAGTTGATTCATCCATTTGCATTGAGAATTTTCTTGTTTTCAGCTTTTCAACAAGTTGATTTCAATATCTTACTACATTTAGTGTCTATTCTAAATTAGCTTACAGTATTGTTACTGAGTAGCATAACTTTCATCTCTTTGTCATCTTTTTCCAGAACCGTTTTAAGAAATGCTGATATTGATTTTTGATTCAATTCTTTCCTATAGTATGATTTTACCCTCATTTAGCAATGATAAGGAAATTTGATAACTAATCTAAAAGTATAAGTGACAGTTGCAGTATGAGTATACTATAAACAGGGACTTTAATGTTGCTCTGTTCTCAAATTTGTCTTTAAAGTTTGAAAGTAATTCAAATCTAAAATTAATAGAGCACTATAAAATCCAGCTGCACATTAATTACCCATTACTCTTTTAATCAAACTAATGGCCCATAACTTGTATTTGAGTCAAACCACCTTCATGTTTCTTGGTTCCTTTTCCCATCGTACCTAACATTCCAAGCCAAATCAAACTTCGGACCTGCTTTTTGTGACGGAAATATGATATGCGTGGCTCTGTCCAATACTATTACATACTCAAGATTGCACTACATAAACTCATTTTGGCCTTCATGACAAGGTTGGCAAATGACGGACACATTACAGTTTTTTTTTAATATGACTGGATTTTAACACAATAACACATTTTTTCCCGCTTTCAAAGCTTTGTTAAAAAGAGGTAGAAATGTACCTAGATA
The DNA here is from genome assembly GCA_020796225.1 of Arion vulgaris. Lineage (NCBI taxonomy): Eukaryota > Metazoa > Mollusca > Gastropoda > Stylommatophora > Arionidae > Arion > Arion vulgaris. The sequence continues at coordinate 108,174,440 of CM036753.1, read as the reverse complement.
TAAGTACTTTCCACTTATTGAAGATTTTTAAACTTCAGTAAAGTGATTGTGAAGCAACATTCGTTTTGTCAACAGACATCTAAAAGCCGATATATCGGTTTTGCAACATCATGAACATTAGTTAAACTTCGAACGAGTCCATTGTCCCCTAAACGATGACAATGCCCCCTGTGGGAGTACGCCCCATGTTGGGAAACAGGACAGTAGAGGGTCAGCGGTACACTGTTGACATTTGTGTCAAATGCTGCTATACAGAGGCTCACATCACCAGAATTAGAAGCAAAATTTATAGCTTGTAAACAGGTAAACACGTAAAAACAAAGTACTACAGTTTTACAAAATACATAAACAGTGACGATAAACAGCAACGTTTCGACCAAAGGCCTTTATCAAGCAAACAATACAACAAGAATGACGAATTTCGAGGAACACTACAAATGGACGATTACATGTGGAAACATAAACCTATCTGATGAAAAAATGGGAATAAAAACGAACAACGAAATTCCCCCTTTTTTTCGATAGCTTGTAAACAGCATAAGAAGCTCCCTGTGCATTTTGTTATATGCAGTATTGTGAAACATTGTGCTGGTGAATTTAGTTTTATGTGTGCTAGTGGATGTCCAAAGGCAGGCATTGTTTCAAAAGCATTATCACCACTCTCTAATGCATACTTAAACAATTACAGAAAAATGCATAAGGATAATACAGTGAGTTCTTCTAACAAGAAAGAATTGGCCAAATTTTCACATTAAGTTTCATCAATTAACACTTTGCAACAACCTTCAGTTTACACATCAAATATCCCAGGGAAAACTGTATGAAACAATGTGTATAAGCTAATTTGTAATGTTTGTCTGACAGGCGTTTTTGTTTTCAGTTCATCTGATATAATTTGCTGTATGTGTTTCAAATGTCCATAAAATGTATAAACTTGGAAGGGTACTTCAAACTTCACTAGCAAGTTATTGTCTATAGTCAATTGTTTACAATATTTATCATTACATATCAATCAATGATCTGAGTAAGATGGACATTTATAAAAGCACAACAAAGTGTGCTACAGTTAAAGCACCATCTGCGTATGTTAGAAATGTTTATTGTACATTATTAGACAACTATCTTCTTCTGTTGTCGTCACACTGCTACCGGGCTGTTGTCCAGTGTCGTGGTTTTCTGTTTTTGTCTTGCGCTGTTCTGGTAGCGTGGGTAATTTTTATTTTTGCTCTTTCATAGGATTCTGCTATGCCATCTAACCATCTTTTTCGTTGTCTTCCTCTTGCCTTCTTTCCCGATGTTCTGTTGTAGAAGACTCTGTATACTGTAGTGTTTGGATGCATTCTTATTAAGTGGCCAAACTACTTCATTCTTTGTTTCTCAATATAATTCAAGCAAGGTTCTGTGTCAACTTTCTTTCTTATGCTGTTGTTGGTGACTCTTTCTGGTGTTGTTGGTAACTATTCGCAGGCATTTCATATGTAGTTAATTTTATGTTTCTTTTTTGGGGGGGTTTCATAGACAACTATGTATTATATTATAATGCAACTATTGTTTTGCAACACTTTGTTAATCATTTTGAGCTTCTACAGTGAATTTTTTTTTAAAGATGTGTTAAACATGAATAAAAAGCCATGATCATTTGAATAAAATACATATTGTGACCATATCTCAAGTTTGTTATTATCTATAATTCCTTTACGGTGTTTATCATTAAGCTCATTTACAACAAATACTTGTGCAGTCACATCTGGTTTCACTTTTACACTCATGTCTGTCTTTACAGTAACGGGTTCGTAAAGAGATCTTAAGAATCTAGTCACGCCACAACTCAAAACTAAGTCAGGGAATATCCTGTCAGCTGTCTGGCCTAGTTAAAATTGGCTGTGGCTACACACAATGCTGAATAAACCCATAAACTTATGGGCCTTCGAACTCAGGAAAGAATTATGGGAAATCAGACCCCAACTATACCACGTGACTTCGCATTCCAGTATTGGTGTAAATAGACGAATTCATTTTAAAATTAACACAAAATGCTAACTCGAAGTTATATTATGAAACAAGTTAAGTTTAACAATAAGGAATATCAATATTATGAATATGTTTCACCAATAAATAACCATAGACTCACAGAATTGAGTAAAATTGCAAAAACTTGCAGTGTTCTATCAAACATCTATATTTACCGCCTATTCTGCGTAGGTCAGGGAACCTCTTCAGTTGTCTGACCTAATTATCTAGAGTTGGCTGTGTTGATCCACACAGCTGAAAATCCTGACCTATTCGCATATTTGTCATAGTCCAAGAGTCCGTAATTAGGAAGACTGGTGGTAGTCCTCCTGGTCATTATGATATGAAACTGCTAGAATGCATGGAGGTTAATCCTTGGCTGGTGAACTGGATAGCTGCTTCTTTGATTAAAACCGTTGCACTATGTAGGATCATGGACGTTAGAACCTACACTATATGTTCAGTTACCACAGGGTTCCCTCATTACGCATGTTATTAAATATCTACATAGCACATTGGCCCTATGCCATTTAGTAAATATAAGCCCATTTAGCAACATATAGTACATTATGCAATACAGCAAATTTCAAAATACAGCAAATTTAAACAAAATTAGCAATTGTAATATAATCAACCGATTGGGTCGACATTACTTGCAAATGATATTTTAATATATAAAGGACTGGATCAGATAGACGAAATCGTTGAAGAATTCGGGAACATTACGTACCAGCTTCCTTTGGTGTAGGAAGTCTCGCTCTTAGGTCAACCATGAGAAGGCGTGTATGTTGTGGTGCTCTTTGAATAATTTCGTAGTCCGGGCTGATCTACCAGGAGTCACCTTTGATGGACCATCGAGCGCTGTGACAGGCTGCGCTATCTTGGAATAACAGTTGGTCGTAGTGTAACTTTCAAACACCATCGACATGTAACATAATTTATGCTACAGTAAATTGTGTATGTTATTTTTTTTTCATTGGCTTTAATCAGCAACATTTTAGAAACTTGATCTAGGGATGTGATGGACTGTTGCATTCTACTTGCTGAAACTGTAATGTGTTCCACAGGGCCATGTCATCCTCATACAGCGCGTAGTGAATCATTCTGAGTATACTCTCTGCAATGTCGTTGATGTATATTTGGAAAAAAGTATTGGTGACAGTGAACATATCCCTCTCTCTCTCTCTTGCTCTCTTCTTCTCTCTCTTGCTCTCTCTCTCTCTTGCTCTCTCTCTCTCTCTCTCTCTCTCTCACTCTCTCTCTTGCTCTCTCTCTCTCTCTTGCTCTCTCCCTCTCTCTTGATGAACTTGTTCTGGTGTTGTTTTCCTGTTGGTGTACTCTTGTACGTGCACTTTTGCCGTTCTGTTTTCACGATAATGAGAGATTCATTTACACATTCTATTTATTACTAGGTTTCTGTGTAATTTAGCTTGAGTCCACTTTTCACACTTATTAAAAGCTTTCTCCAGATCTACCAACACTGCTAAGTGTGTGTTTTCTCTTGAAAAGCATCCTCTATCTCTCGAGCGATATATATCACATGAGCTTCTGTAAATCTGTGGAAGCTCGCTTTGTTGGAAAAGTCAGTTTTCTTCGAGTTGTCACATGTCTGGAGCATTGACTGATTCATTATAAAATATCATGACCGAACTGTGTACGTCTTTCCTACAGTTAGATCTACATATATTGTTGTGTCTCTTCGTAATGTTATTTCTAGGCGTTTATATTGTTATATGTAATTACTTTTAATTGATGAAGGAAAATATTTGTAAGTAGCTTTACTAAACAAGATGACCTCCAGTTCTTGGACGGCTGTAATGGACTGTCACTATTGCTGTTAATTCGTCTTTGGAACATGTTGGGGGTAGCCAGTATATCTTCTTCTTCTTCGAACGCATCATAACGACCACTTGTTAAACCACTCTTTGTGATTTGTATGTGATCTGAGTCAAAGAGCGATTGCACGCTGTGCCAGTTATGCGCCTACAAGTAGGCCATCACATCCGATTTCTGCGACGCTTTTTATTTACCAGGGTAGATTACCTATGCCCCTACCTCAGTCGCCTCTTACAACATGATTTGTATGTCGCAGTGTTACTATTCTTTGCTAACCTTGCAAGCATAGGCATAACACGAGCAGCCAGTTTATAACTTCATTAGTCCTCTTTTCTTACTGATAATCTATCAGAATTGATCATATGAATGGATTAATGGTGTCAACCCATTTGCGATAATGTCAACGATTAATGGTGTCAACCAATGCGATAATGTCAAGATTAATGGTGTCAACCCATTTGCGATAATGTCAACGGATTAATGGTGTCAACCCATTCACGATAATGTCAACGGATTAATGGTGTCAACCCATTCGCGATAATGTCAACGGATTAATGGTGTCAACCCATTCGCGATAATGTCAACGGATTAATGGTGTCAACCCATTCACGATAATGTCAACGGATTAATGGTGTCAACCCATGCGAATGGCTAACGGATTAATGGTGCACCATTCGCATATGTCAACGGATTAATGGTGTTACCATTCCAATAATGTCAACGGATTAATTGTGCACATTCCGATAATGCAACGGATTAATGGTGCAACCATTCGTGATAATGTCAACGGATTAATTGAAACGATGATTCGCTATAATGTGAATGGATAATGTGGTCACAATTCCACGAAATGTCACGGTTAATGGTGTCAACCCATTAACGATAATGTCAATGGATTAATGGTAGCGACCGATTCGAATTTCATTTTCACTTGGAATGCATACTCTATCTACTCGGTGATATACGTTACTTTATCGACTGTAGTTTGTTTTTTTGGAAGTCCACTTGTTTCGGGATTAGTCTGTTGTTTTCTTTGAGGTGCCACATTGGTCTGGTGTTGATCATGAACTCAAACAATTTTCTAATGGTACGTTAATATGTCTGTGGCTGCTATAGTCTTTTGGTTTCCCCTTTATATTTAATCATTTTTTGTAATGGGTGTAACCATTTGATGAGCAATATTATCTTTTAGATTTAAATGCAAAAATTATGTAATCATTAAAAAACCAAAAGATTTTAAATCTAAAGAAAATTTTACAAAAAAAGTAAAAAAATACTTTAAATTTCCCAGACTGTATGTAAGGAAAAAAAATTAAAAATTTTCCACACAAATGTGTTAAATGCATTTTGTGAAAGGAAATATATCCCAACTTTAGGGAGAATTTGAGGAAAAAACATCAGTAAAATCAGTGCAAAAAAACTTGTTGCTGAGAAAAAAAAAGCCCCCCAGTACCCCCCCGGGTTGGGAATTTGGGGAAAACTTATAACTGGAGTTGTGATCCCTTAATGTTCCAAATAACATTATCTTTTCCATAGAGGGTAGTAGTGGTCGGGACCAAATAATTTCAGAACGCTTATTGGATAAAAAATCAAGATACCTAAGGGTTGTTTTGATAACTAGAGCCCAAAATCAAAAAAAACCACTTTTTTAAAAAAATGGGTAAGTCCCAAAGCACTGACATGATCGTGTGGATAGAAACCACAAAAAATAATTACAGTTTTCCCCAAAATTTTAAAACCCACACCCCACAAATTTTTTAAACACAAAAACCCTTATTCCTACACCAATGTTGGCTAAAAGTAGTCATCAAAATATATAGAACTCCAAACTGTTTATAAGGCTATTTTCTACAATAAATCCAACCATAATTAAATCAATGAAAGGGCCTAATATATAAAATTTTTTTTGCTACGAAATTGCATCTAATGGTTCAAGCTGGAACGTTTTGTTGTATCCGTGTTTTTTGATTGAGGGTTATGTTCTGTATCTGCGTTATCAGACAGATTTCTCACGATGTTCTATGTTCTTTTTTTGGGAGAGATCAACATTGTCAGTTGCACCATATTGTTCTGTGTTGTTTGTTTTTAAATGCTATGTCCATTCTGCTAGATTTCTCACTGAGAAAGTTTTGGGTTGTAGATTTCTTCTTTTTTTTGGGGGGTAAATTGGGTTTTCACCAGGGGAAAAAAGTTTAGGGATATGGTTTGTTTTGTAAAAGCCCCCAAGTACAAGGAAAACATATGGCACACGGTTTATGATTTCATCTTGAGAAAAATATTTGCTTTCCCCAACAGAAATATCTGGTTCCAGATTGTAGGGTTGATAAAATATGTTTTTCCCAAAGTTAAAATAAAACTTCCCCCAAAGGGCAGAAGATACTAAAAGCTTTACTAAAAAACCCTTGTTTTAATCCAATTTGCAGTGTACATCATGGACAAACCATTAAAATTCAGTACCAGTACCTGTCAATACCCCGGGAGTCACATAAAAGGCCCATAAACTTTTGAACGGAAAAAACTTATACACACCAAATTAAAGCCCGGGATTTTTCCAACCAACAAAGTTAAACGTGCTCCAATTTACGAGAAATGATTCCAGATAAAATTATAAACCGATATAAAAGAAAATGATGAAATCATCCACAGTAATCCTGTCTGGTGGTTCTTCCCCCTACAAAAACAATAAAATAAGAGTCGGTGTACGTTGAAAAACCCCATAGAAATAAACAATACCTGGGGAAAATTTTATCAAAATTTCCCACCAAGAATAACTCCTCCCCTTTTGTATATTATGAATTATTTTTTCTTCATTTTTTCTAATCTAAAAAAATGTTGTCTTAACAGACTGTAACAAATAGCTCACAGTTTCAACTGTTCTCCTGAATAGTTCAGCAAGAAAACATATAGCCTGTAACTTATATTCAGTGTAAAAAATTTAATAATCAATTAATTTTATATACTATTAAAATTAAAAAATTGCATTTTTTAAAAACCCCGCTTATTGGATTTCCTTTCAGTGTACACTTAATGACGTCAGAAAATAAAACCCCGATCAAATGTAATTTTTTCAATGGAAGCCGTCCTTCCCCCAAGATCCCTAACCTGTTTGGGAAAACGCATTTCTGAATAATCACTTGCCTAGGTTGTCCCCCCATTTTGCTTGTCGGTAAACGGTGACAGTGTTTCCCAATTTTTTGTCCTGGGGCCCCCCCCAAGTTTTTTCCCGTATGCCCCCCCCCCCTTCCTATTAAAAATATACAACAATTTTTTTTTCCAAAAATTGAATTGTGCCAAAAATTAAATGAAGGTTTTGGAAGAAATCACTAGGAAATTTTAGAAACACAAAATAAATTTTCAAAAATATAATGGAGAAAAAATTCAAATTTCGATATAATTTTAATTTATATATTTTTATATTATTTTAATTTATTAGTAACTATTTTTTATTTACATTTGTGAGATCCTTTGGGTTGATGGGTGCTGCAAAGAAAGTTTTTTAGGTTTAATTTAGTTTTCTTATCTCAAGTTCCCCGTTATGTTCAGTCTCCCGCCGATTCCTTTTTTTGAGCAAATCAGTTATGGCACTAAATCCACATTTAGCTAAATATGAAGATGGAAACGGGAATACGTTTTCTTGCACATTTTATTGAATTTGGGTATTTGATTTATGTTTTCACAAAAAGCCGTCGCTCCTTTTTTATTAAATTAAGTTTTAACTGACTCATCATTTTTTTCAAACCCTGGGGTTTTCCAACTGCATTTTTTTGAAATATCAGACAAACCATAACATTGACTGCAATCAATTTTTCAAATCAGAAAATCCTTCTTTTTAAAACAGCCATTTAAATTTTTTAGATGATCGACAATAACAAGTATCAGTATAGCGGTATCAGTCAATTCCCATTTTTGGAAATGAACTCTTCAAAATGTTTGTTTCAAAATTTTCTGACATATTTCAATAAATTTAAAAAACCAAAAAATCTTAGATTTTCCATCAAAAGAGTTTTATTCTTCCTTGAAGGTGGTTATTTAATATATTTTTTTTTTGGGAAAAATATCGGCCCAGATAATTCACAAATGCTTTACTATCGACCGTTAACAAATACTTCATTTCAGGGTTTTTGGGAAAAAATCACTAAGGAAATATAAATAAAATTTCCCATAAATTTGTCACCAGTTCCTTTTCCCAGAACCATTTTTACTTCATTGAAAATAAAAATCTCACATGGTCTGGGAATTTTTTAACAAAATAGTTTGAAGAGACGCTCACATTTGGCATTAGCTTTATTAGCATTAATACACTTTTTTAAATTTAATTTAGTATTTTTTTAGAACAGGCGAAATATTTTTTGCTCCCAAAATTTTCCCCCTTTAATAAAAACCTGCCCTAAAAGCATTTCTGGATTCTCATCTTTCAAACAATTTTAAACAGCCATTTTTTTTGCACATCATAATTGGGGGTACCATCTTGGGCACAAGATGTTATATTTTTCATTGGTATATTTTTGACATATAAGTAACTTTTTAGCATATTATATACATATTTGGAGATAGGGTTGCTTTCTAATGATTTACAGAACAACATTTCTTCAGCAAAATTCCCATTATCAATTATATATGCCCTTTTCATCTTACAGACGGTCAATTGGCAAGTGTTTTACTGTGACAACTTCGAGTTTTCGCTTTTCTCTCTTGTTGTTCAGCTCGTACATAAGTCTCTTCTCAAAAGACTTGCCCTTCCGTAATTTGGCTTTCCACACAACTCTGTCATCAGCCAGTCCCTCCCATGTGCTGGGATCTATAGAAAAGTTTTTCATTGAGGTTTGCAGACATCTTTATATCTGAGCAGTGGTCTGCCCTGGTGCCTCTTCCTCCGAAAGTTCACAGAACAACATTTGTTTTGGTATGATAAGTTTCATTCTTCTACATGTCCCAACCATCTTAGTCGTCTACTGCTGAGCATGCCCATGATGGAAGGCAGATTTGCACGTTGTAGTACTTCAGTATTGGTTATCTTGTCGTACCACCTGATGTTCATAATCTTGCGGAGACATCGAAGGTGAAAGATGTTAAGTCTCCTCTCGTGTCTTGAGTAGGCTGTCCATGTTTCTGAGCCATATAGTAAAGAACTAATTTCACAGGCTCGATATATTTGAGTCTTCGTCTGCAATGTCAATTTTTGTTGTCCCACGCTCGCTTTGATAGTTTGCCGAATGTAGTAGCGGCACTCCCTATATGAGCGTTGATTTCCTCGTCAAGAGAAAGGCTGGCAGTGACATGGACCCAAGATAGCAGAATTTTTGCACTGGTGTTAGATGGTCGCCATTTAAAGTGATGTTTGATGTCTTACCTCCTGACATAATACAACTGTTTTGGAGACACTTATTGTCAGAGAAAGAGGTCGCATGCCTTTGACAAATTATTAATTAGACTTTGCAGTGTGGTCTCACTGTGGGCGACTAAGGCAGCATCGTCAGCGAAAAGGAGGTCCTTGAGAAGTATTTCCGTCGTTTTTGTCTTGGCTCCTAAGCGAGCCAAGTTAAACAGTGAACCATCAGATCTAGTGCGGATGAAAACATCACCATCAGCGTCCCCTAAGGCGTGGTTCAAAGGACTGCGAAGAAGATACCAAAGAGAGGGGGGCAAGGACACAGCCCTGCTTGACTCCACTCTTAACCTCAAAACTATCAGATGTCTGCCATCAAAACTGTATGCTGGCTTTCATGCCATGGAAGGAAACAATCAATTGGAGCAACTTTGGGGACAACCAATATCTTCAATATTTTATAAAGACTTGGCCTGCTGACTGTGTCAGATGCCTTAGTCAAATCCACGAAAGCAATACATGAGGCTTGCTCTGCTCTCGCACTTCTTTGAGCTGTCAGAAGGGTAAATATCATGTCAGTTGTTGACCGTCTAGCTCTGAATCCACATTGTGACTCTGAAGAACACGCCCCGCCAGTTTCTGTAGTCGTTTTGAAAGGACTAGTGCAAAAAACTTTTGCCTGTTACGCTTAGAAGGGAGATGCCTTTTGTAGTTTTACAATCCCCCTTATCCCCTTTGTTTTTATAGAGTGTCACTATCTTTGCATCCTCATGTCCTGAGGAAGTGTTCCCTCTCTCCGCACTGAATAAGGAGATTGTAGAGGGGGGGCAGCAGGACATCCTATTGATTTGAGGATTTCTGCAGGAATGTTGTCCAGTCCTGATGCCTTGCCATTTGAAAGTTTGTTGATTGCTTCGGAAAGTTCCTGCTCCGTGGGTTCGGTATCCAGCCCCGGTTTGGTCGATGTTTCGGGATGATCTGATCGAGGACTGGGTGTGCTGGTTTCTCCACAGAGTAAAGATTGGGAAAAGTGTTCCACCCATCTTTCGAGCTGTTTGGTCATATCTGTTATTGGCTCACCTGTTCTGATCTTTGTGGTGCAATTTTGTTATGTTTGGTCCCCAGAGCTATCGATATTTTCGTACATTGCCTTGGGGTTTTGCCATATCTGCAGCATTTTGTATCGCAGAACACAGATTTGACCAGTATTCATTTGCACACCTCCTTGACTCTCGTTGCAATACTGATTTTGTGTGTCATTATCAATATATTTCCAGATATACCATTACCAAAATCCCCATTATCAATATATCTTATGTAAGTTATCAATACTACTTATCAACACTGTCTATCAAAGTTGATTCATCCATTTGCATTGAGAATTTTCTTGTTTTCAGCTTTTCAACAAGTTGTATTTCAATATCTTCACTCATTTAGTCTATTCTATTCATAACAGTATTGTTACTGAGTGGACATAACTTTCATCTCTTTGTCATCTTTTTCCAGAACCGTTTTAAGAAATGCTGATATTGATTGTTTGATTCAATTCTTTCCTATAGTATGATTTTACCCACATTTAGCAATGAGTAAGGAAATTTGATAACTAGTCTCAAGAGTACAAGTGACAGTTGCAGTATGAGTAATAAACAGGGACTTTAATGTTGCTCTTTTTTCAAAATTTGTCTTTAAAGTTTGAAAGTAATTCAAATCTGAATTAATATGAGCACTATGTTTCGTCTTCAAAGGCTCTTCAAGACTACCTCGTTTCATTGATTCGTTGGTCAAGCATTGTTGGCATAAAAGACATTAATGTGGAATACATTAATATAATAATTTCACATCAGGTTATATACGTTTTGAAAAAATTTCGATTATTGTAGCATGCCTATTTTGAAGAAAAAACACAAATATTTAACAATATTTATACTAACATTTATGTGGTCAATCTTTTCTGAAAATTAGGCGGTGTTCTTTCTAATTAGCTCTGATAAATTCTAACCTCAATTGTTATATCTTCTACGTAAGCTCTTGGTTCTCTTCTGCTTTTCTCGTATAATCTGGCCTAACAGTCCTGTACTTTAGCTGTTCTGTGTCTAGTTCTCTATTTTATTCTAGCTACCTCACAAGCTGTTCTGTATGTGGCTCTCTATCTGCTCTATTATTCCCTCTTCTTAAAGTCCATCGTGTATATATATGGGTGAATATTCTATTACTTTACTATTCCAAAATTTTGTTCTCATGACTGCATTTCCTACATCTGCTACTTCTGGAAAAGACTCATTTTACTTCGACTAACGACATTCTTCTGTCATTGTCTAAAAATGTATGTCCCAACCACGCTTTCCCAATCTGTCGCTAAACATGGAAAAAAGATCTCATGACATTCTACTGTAATCCATATATAAATGCTCTTCGTTAACTATACAACTACAAAATGGTACGCTAAGGACAGATGTATAATCCAGCTGCACATTAATTACCCATTACTCTTTTAATCAAACTAATGGCCCATAACTTGTATTTGAGTCAAACCACCTTCATGTTTCTTGGTTCCTTTTCCCATCGTACCTAACATTCCAAGCCAAATCAAACTTCGGACCTGCTTTCTGTGACGGAAATATGATATGCGTGGCTCTGTCCAATACTATTACATACTCAAGATTGCACTACATAAACTCATTTTGGCCTTCATGACAAGGTTGGCAAATGACGGACACATTACAGTTTTTTTTTATATGACTGGATTTTAACACAATAACACATTTTTTCCCGCTTTCAAAGCTTTGTTAAAAAGAGGTAGAAATGTACCTAGATATAAGTACTTTCCACTTATTAAAGATTTTTTAAACTTCAGAAAAGTGATTGTGAAACAACATTTTTTTTCAACAGAACAAAAGGATATATCGGTTTAACATCATAAATTAGTTAAATTTGAACGAGTCCATTGCCCCCCAAACGATGACTGCCCCCTGGGGGAGCCCCCATGTTGGAAACAGGACAGTGGGGGTCAGGGTACCTGTTGACTTTTGTACCCCTGCTGCTTCCAGAGCCAACTAAAAACAGGGCCGGACCGGTTTTTCCTTTAAAGTGGTTCATTTTTTTTTGTGTGAAACATAGAACGTCAGCGTGTCTTTTATTTTACACGTTTTTAAGTCCTTGTATTTTATTACAAAAATTTTGGATTACTGATATTGCAATTTAAAATTGAATTTGTGCATATTGTTTTCATCAAAAAATGGGCAAAAAGTGCTTTTTTGGATATAAACCCAAACTAAAGGGGTTGACATTTTGTGTGTCTAAACGATAGAACGTTAGCGCGTCTTGTTATTTTACTGGATTTTGGCCCTTATATTTATCTCAACAAATTTTTGGGATTATGATAGAGAGTTTTAAAATTTAAAATTTGGGATAATGTTTTCATTTTAAAATGGGAAAAAAGTGCTGTTTTCCCTGGATGTAATCGAACTACGACTCGACAAAAAGAAATGTGAGTTTTTTTAAAATTCCCATCAAATTAAAGGAAGACAGATGGAAAAAATGCACCACGAAAGACTGGTCAAGCAAAACCGTTGGTGCGTAAACATTTTCATCCATGTGACATTATATTGTCTGATCTTTTAAAGAAAAATGGGAATTAAACTGAATTTCCCTCGGGTCCATCCGGGTTTTAAAAAAAACTGCTTATCCATCTTTTTCCCCTGAATTGCCATCTTTTTATAGTCAACCACAATCTCAAAATCCGAAATAAAAGTAGCGAAATCGTCAAAAAAAGGGCAATAGAACAGCTGAGGGGTTGTCTGCAGATATTATACAAGATTTTCCAACTTTACAGTGTGAGATAACAGTAAAGTTAAAAGACTTTTAGAAAAAAAGGGAAATGATACAGTCACAGAGGATATTTTCTTGTTTTTTTTTAAACAGAATGTGAAAAACAGTGCACTTCCATTTTTTGGTGTAAATGTTTTACCAGACATGGGTAAGTTTATGTAAAAAATAAACAAGTGTCTTAAATATCTTGTTTGGGATTTTAATTAACAGTAAACTTGAGAGGTGGTCACAGCTGGAAAATTTACTGATCCACAAAGATAGTCCTGCTACTTCCAAACATAAAGAGTTTTAATGATTTATTAGAAGAAGAAAGAAATTTTAAAATTGTTAAAATTAATATCATCAGAAGATACTAATACACACATATGAAAAACAATAACATTTATCTTGAAGGGTCAACTTGTCAATAAGGAAAAATACAGAAGACGTACAGTAGTTGTACATTTGCTTTTCCTATATGGTTTTCTTAAAATCTCCTGCATGCTATAGATTTATCAGAAAACTCTTTATTATTCCCCCACATCCATTAATTTAAAAAAATTTTCTTCTCCTTATTCATTGTCTAATGATGATGGAAACATTTCTACATACATAAAATTTAAAGAGTGCAGACTTTCTGGTTGGAAAAGTTGTGGCAGTACAAATGGATGAAATTCATATCAAATCAGCTGTAACATACCGGGTGGTAGGTTACTTGGTAGGGCTGAAAACCTTGCAATCAAAACAACAGTACGGGCCGTTTCCCTAGTGTTTGGAAGTTATCGGTTGTCGAGCTGTCGCCTATGCAGGATGACATCAGAGGATCTTGGCACAAAAATTTTTCAGATCATAACAGTGTACAAAAGGGGGTTTTACAGTTCTGGGAGTACTTGAACAAAACTAGAACTTGGTTTTTAATAACCTTCAAAAAAAAACAGTACATATATAGAACATAGATTGAACTGGCTGGTATTCCCTTTTTTATTTCAATTGAATTCTACTTTTGGAAAATTTCAAACTGATAACTTGAAAACCCCCTTTGGTGAAAATCGTCAAATTTTCTGGTTCTAATTTTCTAGTATCATGAAACAAATATTGGGAAAAAGAAAAGAAATTGAAGATTTACTCCCCATTGTGTCTCAAACCCTCTGTCTATGGTAATTTTTCAATTGTAATTTGCTGAAGCAGGGTCATGAGGGTGATGAATGTGATAGTGTTTTTTAAGAGGGATCCCGTCTGATGTAGACAAAGTGTTTTCCCCTTGATCCCAATGATTGTGAGTTGCTTTGTGTAGAAGGTACAAGGGAAACATTAGTATATATTGCTGGATTGCCAGTAAGATCAGTAGGGAAAAAAGTGCATTTCATGTAAGGCCTTGCTACAAATGGAGAAAACAATGACAGTTGATGTTCAGCCAGAGATTGCAACTGACTACATTCAAATTTCTGGATAGAGGGGGCTTAAATACCCATCTAAACTATTAACTGTTGACGTTTGTCCCAAAGTCATAAAAGTATAAATTGGGAAGGGCCCCAAATTCCTTTAGAATTAGTCTTAAACAATTGTTACAATATTTAAACACTATAATAATATTGGTAAATGGAAATTTTAAAAAAAAACCCCAAAATTTTCCCCAAAAACAATCTGTTAATTTTTAAAATTTTTTTGAAAATTATTAACACATTTTTTCTTTTTTGAATTGGGCTTTTCAAACGTTTTTTCTTGCCCTTGGGGGGGGTTTAATTTTTTTTTTTCTCCCTTTGGGCCCATGTTAACCATTTTTTGTTGCTCCTTTTTTTTCCCAGTTCTTTGTAAAATTTCTGTATTTTACTTCAAATGGCCAAAATTATTCTTTTAAAATAATTCAAGCAAGGGTTTGGCCCAATTTTTTCAAAAATTTTTTACTTCTTTCTGGGGTTTTTGGAATATTGCACATTTCTACAGTTAAAGTTTTTTTGGGGTTTCAAACAACATGTATTAATTATAATGCAATTTGTTTGCAACCTTTAATATTTTTAGCTTCAGTGTTTTTTAAAGTGTGTTAAAATGAATAAAAAATATTTTAATAAAATAATTTGTAAATTAAGTTTTTATTACATAAATTTTTTATTTTATCATTTAACCATTTACCAAAAATTTGGGTTTGGTTTTATTTTTAAATGTTGTCTTGTAAATTTTTTAAAGAGATCTTAAGAAATTTGTCAGCCCCTCAAAAAAAAAGTCAGGGAAAACCTGCAGTTTTCACCTGTTAAAAATTGGGGTGGCTACACAATCGAATAAAACCCCAAAATTTTTTGGGGTTGAACCAGGAAAGAATTATGGGAAATCAGAAAACATTAAGTGCTTTTAAAATTTAGTATTTGGTGTAAAGGAAACATTTTAAAATTAACACAAAATGCTAACTCGAAGTTATATTATGAAACAAGTTAAGTTTAACAATAAGGAATATCAATATTATGAATATGTTTCACCAATAAATAACCATAGACTCACAGAATTGAGTAAAATTGCAAAAAACTTGCAGTGTTCTATCAAACATCTATATTTCCCGGTCCCCTTTTCTGATCTAGGTCAGGGAACCTCTTGTCAGTTGTCTGCCCTAATTATAAGAGTTGGCTGTGGTCTGATCCACACAATGCTGAAGAATCCCTGACCATATTCTGCATATGTTGTCAATATGGCTTCCGAAGAGCCCGTAAATTAGGAAAAGACTGGCTGGTAGTCCTCCTGGTCATTATGATATGAAACTGCTAGAATGCATGGCTGGTGAACTGGATAGCTGCTTCTTTGATTAAAAAAACCGTTGCACTACGTGTGGGGTCATGGACGTTAGAACCTACACTTATATGTTCCGAGATTACCACAGGGTTCCTCATTACGCATGTTATTAAATATCTAAAATAGCACATTTGGCCAACATATAGCCCATTTAGCCAACATATAGCCCATTTAGCCAACATATAGTACATTTAGCCAAAATACAGCAAATTTAGCCAAAATACAGCAAATTTAAAAAAAAATATAGAAAAGCAAAATATAGCTAATTTAGCCAAAATATAATCAACCGAATTGGGTCGAACATTAACTTTTGCAAATGATATTTTTTAATATATAAAGGACTGGATCAGATAGACAAGAAATCGTTGAAGACATTCAGGGAACATTACGTACCAGCTTCCTTTGGTGTAGGAAGTCTCGCTCTTAGGTCAACCATGAGAAGGCGTGTATGTTGTGGTGCTCTTTGAATAATTTCGTAGTCCGGGCTGATCTACCAGGAGTCACCTTTGATGGACCATCGAGCGCTGTGACAGGCTGCGCTATCTTGGAATAACAGTTGGTCGTAGTGTAACTTTCAAACACCATCGACATGTAACATAATTTATGCTACAGTAAATTGTGTAGTTATTTTTTCATTGGCTTTAATCAGCAACATTTTAGAAACTTGATCTAGGGATGTGATGGACTGTTGCATTCTACTTGCTGAAACTGTAATGTGTTCCACAGGGCCATGTCATCCTCATACAGCGCGTAGTGAATCATTCTGAGTATACTCTCTGCAATGTCGTTGATGTATATTTGGAAAAAAGTATTGGTGACAGTGAACATATCCCTCTCTCTCTCTTCTCTCTTCTCTCTCTCTCTCTCTCTCTCTCTCTCTCTCTCTCTTGCCTCTCTGCTCTCACTCTCTCTCTTGCTCTCTCTCTCTCTCTTGCTCTCTCCCTCTCTCTTGATGAACTTGTTCTGGTGTTGTTTTCCTGTTGGTGTACTCTTGTACGTGCACTTTTGCCGTTCTGTTTTCACGATAATGAGAGATTCATTTACACATTCTATTTATTACTAGGTTTCTGTGTAATTTAGCTATGAGTCCACTTTTCACACTTATTAAAAGCTTTCTCCAGATCTACCAACACTGCTAAGTGTGTGTTTTCTCTTGAAAAGCATCCTCTATCTCTCGAGCGATATATATCACATGAGCTTCTGTAAATCTGTGGAAGCTCGCTTTGTTGAAAAAGTCAGTTTTCTTCGAGTTGTCACATGTCTGGAGCATTGACTGATTCATTATAAAATATCATGACCGAACTGTGTACGTCTTTCCTACAGTTAGATCTACATATATTGTTGTGTCTCTTCGTAATGTTATTTCTAGGCTTTTATATTGTTATATGTAATTTTTTTTTAATTGATAAAGGAAAATATTTGTAAGTGTTTTACAAACAAGATGCCTAGTTCTTGGACGTGTAATGGATGTCACTATTGCTGTTAATTCTTTTTGGAACATTTGGGGTTAAGTATATTTTCTTCTTCTTCGAACGCATCATAACGACCACAAACCACTCTTTTTTTGTATGTGATCTGAGTCAAAGAGCGATTACGCGGAGTTATCCCCTACAAGTAGGCCATCATCCGTTTTCCCGGACGTTTTTTTATTTACCAGGGGATTCCCTATCCCCCTACCTCAGTCCCCTTTTACAACATGATTTGATGTCGCAGTGTTATATTCTTTGCTAACCTTGAAGCATGGCATAACACGAGCAGCCAGTTTATTTTTAGTCCCTTTTTTTACTGATAATCTATCAGAATTGATCATATGAACGGATTAATGGTGTCAACCCATTCACGATAATGTCAACGGATTAATGGTGTCAACCCATTCACGATAATGTCAACGGATTAATGGTGTCAACCCATTCCGATAATGTCAACGGATTAATGGTGTCAACCCATTCGCGATAATGTCAACGGATTAATGGGTTAACCCATTCACGATAATGTCAACGGATTAATGGTGTTAACCCATTCGCGATAATGTCCGGGTTAATGGTGTCAACCCATTCGCGATAATGTCAACGGATTAATGGTGTTAACCCATTCCCGATAATGTCAACGGATTAATGGGCCAACCCCTTCGCGATAATGGGATTAAATTTTCAACCCAACCGATAATTTAACTTAAAGGTGCAACCCATTTGGATAATGTCAACGGATTAATTTAAAGATGATTCGCATAATTTAATGGATTAACCCAATTTACGATAAGTCAACAGATTAAAGGTGTCAACCCAAACGATAATGTCAAGGGTTAATTAGCGACCGATTCGTTTCATTTTTACTTGGAATGCATACTCTATCACTGGGAAAAGTTTCTTTATTTTAGTTTTGTTTTTAAATCCACTGGTTTCGGGATTAGTCTGTTGTTTTCTTTGAGGTGCCACATTAGTCTGGTGTTGACTGAACCACAATTTTTTAATGGAGTTAATATGTCTGAGCTCTATAGTCTGTTTGGGTTTCCTTTCATATCTTAATCAGTTTTTTAATGTTGATTTTAAAATTTGATGAGCAATATTATCATAGATTAAAGCTAAATTATGTGATCATTGAAAAAAACAAAAAATTTTCACATCTAAAGAAAATGTTCATAAAAGTAAAACAATACAGTTAATATACAGACTGGCTGGAATAAATTAAAAAAAATGGTTCCACACAAATGGTTAAAAGCAAC